>CM023189.1:6065538-6665538 GCA_013167095.2 Daphnia sinensis | reverse complement strand
AAAATTAAAGCATTTCTCTATACTAACAAAAGACTACTCCAATTTTATGGGGTCAAAAGTCATTCAACCCGGAAGGTGGAGGCAAACGATACTTAACGTAAAAATGGATCATTGACCTGGGATACACTATCCCCAAGGTATACGCCACTTTCTATTTTGTCCGTTTCTTTTATCAGTCCCTGACCTATCCTCCTAGCATTTCAATTCGCAATCACTGTAAGGTCAAATGGGGCTGGAAAAAAGATCAATGACCGCTTCGTACGTTTTCAGTCCAACCTAGTATATAAACCTGGAGAATTTCACTAAATTCACATTCAGCCTAAGACACCCAAAGTTTGCGGATCACCACAGATCAGAAAATGCACACATTTAACTTACCAAGCATCGTGGTTTGCATCTTCGGTGTTCTCTTGTTCAATGGTACGTTTTTAGTTTTCATTTTTCAAAAATCCATCTTCTAATTTTCAAAAATTATGTAATTAGGACAAGTTAGTCAGCAGTTCGCTGTAGATGTAATACCTCAACAAGGATCAGGTGTAGTCCAGGCAGACGCACATTCAGCCGTCGGAGAGAAGGCCGTGACAACAACAGGTAAAGAGAAAATGCTTTCTGTCTACCCTAAGTAAAGACGCACGTTAACGAATTTCCCCTTGATTCTTTCTTGCAGCCTGTGAAGGTAGTATCGGAAGTAACAAATGCATCAAAATTAAAGATAAATGCACATGCTACGTGAATCAGCAGGTAATGTTAGCAGTCAACCAATTGATTCATACTGATTTTAAAATAAAAATGTTCGTATCAATTTAGTTACCTTGGCGGAAAGCTTATGAATTCTGCAAAACCAATCGCAAGGAGCTTATCAGCATTGAAACAGCAAAAGACCAGGCAGACATTGAAAGCTTCTTGATGCCAATTATCCTAGAAGGTTAAATATTCCGTTAACTTTACTCGCCTGGAACTTTATGTTAACATATTTTACGTAGACCAAGTCGCTCAGAAAACCGGAGGTGTCTGGACGTCTGGGGCTCAAATTCCAGCATTAGATACTTACTACTGGGCTTCTAAACAGAAACTCTTCTCTTTCGCCAACTGGTTCTATGGTGAGCCCAACAGCGATGGAACCCCTCAGTGTGTTCGCATCACGCTTACACCGGAGGGTACCTGGGCCACCGCGTCATGCATTGCAGCTCACCTACCATTCGTTTGCCAAGATTAAATGAAGAAAATTTCTCTCATTAATTGATATAGTTTCAACATTGTTAACTTAAAATTTCTCAACTTCATAAAAAAATACACGTTTTTTCGTAACTTACTACTATTTCTACGTCATTCTGTTTAAAAAGAAAACTTTACTCAATGGCACCTAGGAACGAAACACATACAGGTTATATCCATCTATTGACACAATGAATAGAACTTTGCATGGAAAGAGAGAGAGTATTACCTGACGAAACATATGGCGGCTGTGCCACGGCCAGAAGCAATTTGGGTACGTTGCATTTGGTCCCAATAACAAATTGCTTTCCGGGCCATTGTTACTCCTCAAGAGTTTCCAACTCTGTGCCCTTCCGCTCGTTGAACATGGCGGATAAAACGATTGCAGCGTCAGCACACGCACACAGTAATCTGATTTCGTTTGGCCGGTCAACTGTCTGGAAAGAAGCATTGCAATTGAAATGGTCGGCTTTTCTTTGAACAGCCTTTTTGTACTACAGACTACGGCAAAATTAGACATTAGCTGAGTGTTACCCGTTCTGGTTTCGGTGAACTGGAACTTTCGTCCTACTTCCATCTCACCACTTCCTTTATTCAAAAAGATTAATACTTTCCTCGAAAGTAATTAAAGATTGGATCCCAGGGCGTATCTGTCGTTTTCTATGAACGGAATGGTTAGTAATTGTTCGAGTAATAACATAGAAAATAAAGTAAAAAGATTGGAAAGAAAGGTAGTAGAACAGGGGAACAACATAAATGGATCCTTGATCATTCTAAAAAGCAAAACTTTAAAGCCTGTCATTCGAAAATGGAAAGCCAGACCCAAGTTCAAGGGAATTCAATTGAAAACAGAATCCTCTACAACAACAATGGTCTGAGCTTTCATATGGCTTTCACGAAATTAGATAAGTTTTGTAGGATCTCTTACTTCTACAGCACGAAATGTGGAGTCGGATGTCTGTTGAAAAAGTTTGTTTGTAGATTGTTACAATCAATCCTGTCAGCCTTTAGCCTGTCTCGAGTGTTTACAGTCAAACGATTACTAAACGAGAAACACATAAAAAACACAGAGAAAGTCGGGCACGAACGACGCATTTAGTTGGCTCTTACTTACTTGGGCGCCATTGTTTGCTTTCCGTCGACGTCGAAGCCGCTGTTAATTACAGCGAGAAATGGGGCTCATAAAGTCTGAGAAAAATAGAAAGACGTCGGCACTTCTTCTGTTTCTCGAGCTCGACAGCAGTGAGGCCAATCCAACAGGTAATGTATGGAAAAGTTTAACCACAAAAGCTAAGTTTTGGACAAAGAAAACTAATTGGGAAAAGTAATGGCAAGATGGCCGACACCCACAACGTGTTGGACGTCGAGGGACAAGGATTGATTGGTATAGTGATTAGGGGAAACAGGCCATGAAAGAGAGTGGCAGGTATCAAATTACATAACATTATTCGTTTCTTACCCTTTAGCAGCTTAAATTACACTTGTTTTTGTTCAATTTCGCCATAAAACTATCTAAAAGGCACCCCTTCCTCGACCTCACTTACTTCACTCTCACCCTCTCACTCTGAGACAATTCACAAGATGTTCTAAGCAATGGGGCAACGTTTCCAATTTTACGAAACCCAATCATCTCGTAAATTTTTAGAAATTTATAACCAGAAAATTAAGTGTTGTAATCAGGATATTCCAAAAGGTATTACGTAAAAAATAAGTTAACAAACAATGTAAGAAATGATTGTTTTTCACTGTATTTAGGGAGCTCGAGTTACGAAATCATGCCGAAATAATGTTGCGAAATTGGTGTTGGATTATCAGGACTCATTTCAGATTTCCATTCCTTGCATGATAAAGGTCGGCGACGAACATTATCAGCAGCAAACAGATGAGAAACCAGAAGAAATGCCAGGCCAAAGTATCGATCAGTTCGATAGATTGCTGGGCAGAGAGGGTTGTGGTGACAATTTTCATCTTTTGAAGTTTGTAAGATTTGCAGACCAAAATTCAGAACTGGTTCAGGCTGCTGCCTTTTTATCAATGTCCAGATTGGCACAGGAATCGCACACTGTCTAAAAACTTGTCTCAACACTAATACTGCCAACGTTGAAATTCTCGATCACTGATTTGAACATGATCCGATTAAATGAGAGCTTGTTCCCTAAAGTCGAAATAGGACCATTATGACAAGACGTGATTTGATTTCAAAGAAGAAGTAAAATCTCTTGGGGAAAGAGGACCTAAATGGGGAATCATCGTCTGCAAGTCTTTGTGTACTGTCAAGTGGTACACAGGGGATTTCGTTTTATTGATCGGACAAGATCGTCAAGTCCTATTATTCAATCAATGTTCCATCAAACTGCTAAGAACGAAAAAAGGATTGGCGGAGAATTTCGTTGACGCCCTCTTGTTATTCGTTATTACGATTTGAATCCCTCCTCCCTACGTAGTTGTGCGTGCCGGTACTGCAAATCGACCAAACATCCCTTCACGGTGCTCTATTCCATGATTTGAATAGTGCTGTTGTTGATCCAATAGACTTTCGATACATTTGCATATAGATGTTTTGATGTTCGGCCAATCCAACTAGCAAACGTCGTCCTACCGATTGATGATGCCCAGTTAACTATGGATAAGTAAACTTCAATCAACTCTCCATCAGTTGATTGAAAGGAAACTAAGGTAAACCAGTTCCTGTTTTCTGCTTTACGGTAAGGCACGTGATGTGAGTTTCTCGGGTGCGACATACGGAGCTTAGGGACTCGATCGATGTCCGCATTGACATTTTGACGGTCTCCCTCCCCTTCTAAACTCCACTCGCCAAGGATTAGCAGGAATTCTATAGTACGCAGACCAGCACGGACAACATTCTTCCATCACTACACGTAGTAAATCGATCTTTTCAGCGTCGTCGTTTGGTAACTGTCGAAAAGAAAGAAGAAAAGTTTAAGATAACATCACTATGTAATTATGTACATACGTGTACATACGATGTATACATTACAGTTGTCAAATACACTCGTAAGTTGCTAGCGCAGAGTCGACTGACACGAATATTGTCTAAAACATATTTGTGTTAGTCGATATCAGACAGGATTGCCAACAGAAACTCTATAACGAGGCATTTGATTTTTCTTTTAGTTTTCTTTTTTAGTTTTTTTTAAGTTTTTTTTGTTTTTTTTTTCATTTGCATCATATTTCCCATTTCCATCTGAGCTTTCAAAAAAAAGGATGGGGGTAGGTAAATCTTTGGATGGAAGCCGGACAACTTTGCTTGGAACAAGACGAAAGTATGGACCCAACAAAAAAAAAAGAAAGAAAAAATAATAATAAAGAAAGGGTACTAATCCATTTGCAAGTCGGCGACCGTCAAACCGAGGGTCTCGATGCGCTGTAGGATGTTGTCGACATAGGCGCTAACATCGACTTGTTCTGCCTTGCTGGCCAGCAAGAATGGATGTTGAAGAAGCTCGGAGTACTTTGGTCGTTGTCGTGCATCTTTCTGCATGCTGTAGAACATCCTCGTTATTAACGTTTAAAATATCAAGTAAACAAACAGCTCAACTTACCACGTATTTACCAAATTCACAAATTCATCTGAAAATGGACACTCTTGGACCAAGTTTCCATTTTTTGAACTTGAGTTATTGGTCGAATTTTTACTATAGCTAGAGATCAGTCTGGGTGGATCTCCATGCACCACCTTGGGTAATTTAAGAGGAGAGCATTAAAAAAGAAAAACAATAATAATACTTCCGAGGCGGGAGCAAAGCAACTTGATACCTGTGTCAGCTGATCGAATACAGAGTTCCAGTGGGGATACGGGAACTTGCCGGTAGCTATTTCGATTAAGGTTATCCCCAGTGACCAAACATCACTGCGTATGTCGTAGCCACGGGCGGAAGACTGTGGATCGATCCGTTCAGGCTTGTTTTATTAACGAAGAAAAGACTGAATAAGTAACAAGGTAAACGACTACAAATAGATGAATGAATCATTACAGCCATGTATGGTCGGCATCCAGCATCTCGGGTTTTGGCGATGGAATCGACTAGCTGTCCCGAAATACCAAAGTCGCACAGTTTGATATTCCCGCGCCTGTCCATTAGAATATTAGACGGCTTTACGTCACGATGAATGATCTCCAACTTCTCCTTCAAATAGTTCAATGCTTGCACAGTCTGAAAACAAAAAGGAAAACTTCAAGCATGAATTTTCACCAGTGCGTTTGAACAACACTTGCCGCAAAAGCCATTTTCCCCAGGATCGATTCAGGAATCCTCTCCTTAAGCCGCTGGTGTGTAAAACGGTAAAACTTATCCAGAGAAATATCCATTAATTCCATGCAAATCCAGCAATCCCCCTACCAGAACAAAAAAAAAAAATTATGTGAGGATGAATAATGTGTTGTTTAGTACCTCTGGTTTATACCTCAGTAAACAATGCTCCATAAAAAAGAACAATAAATTGGCACTTATTGCTTCTCATGACAACATCAAGGTCCATCAGTAATTGTTTCTGTTCTTTTTCATCAACAGTGGAACGGATTCTCTACAACAACATAAACAACATCAGGTTTGTGGTAACACTTACATACTCTACGCTGCTTGAATATATTTGAAATGGTACCTTGACAGCCATGACAGTATTTGTTTTGATGTGGAGCATTTTGTTGACACTTCCAAAGTTTCCTCTACCAATTTCCCCCATGTCTTGCAGGTCTTCGGCTGTGAAATCATATACCTAATATTTAAAATGAGAAGAATGTATGACTTTAATGGACCCACATTACTGGTTATGATTCTTGGAAACAACGTTTACCAATTCAGGAGAAATTTGCAGTTTTCCTGGGGAATTATTGACATCAGTGATATTCCATTTTTCCCTGCAGATACATTAACAAAAACTCCTTGTGACTTTATCGTAGCAAAATCGAATGAATATCTTACATAGGAAAAGATTGAATGGGGGCAATTGCACTACTAGGTGATAGACATTTAGTTGGTAATCCGGAGAATGAAAGAGGTCTCAGCCTGCTTCGCTTGTCTTCCGCTAGAAATTTAAAACAGTCATGAGGTGTTTTCTTTTTTAAATTATTTATATGGGTGTATGAAAAACTACCTTGCTGTTCTTCTGTCGACATTTTGGTAGGACGCGTGACTTGCACTCGATTGCACTTTGCCTTTGACAGCAGTATTAAACCGGATTGTTTCACAAACACACGATCAAAACGGGGTCTTCGTACAAATAAAGACGTGCGTGTGAAAAATCAAACAAACACAAACAGGGCTCGATTTTACGGTGCCGTTGCTCGGAAGGGGGCTACGAGCACGTAATCATTCGGACAAATGCTCTGTGCTCTTTAGGTGTGGTAGTTGCAAACAAAATCTCCTGCTAATGTACAACACTCAACACGATTGTCACACAAAAATGTTATGTCAAAAACGTTAAACAGCTCTTCATCTCCCAAAAAAAGCCCAACGAATGAAACAACCCATCGATAGAAATCGCATAATCGATTCATAGTTGAAGGTTCAGCAACCTGGTTGTGCGCGCGCCTTCCTTTTCCTTCATCCTCCCGGCGTTTCCGGTTCGTAAAGCCAATAAACACACCAAGATATAACGATCTAATTACCTTTGGGCCTCCACCACCTTCAAAGGGTATATTAAAATTTATACTTTCGCATTTGGGTACAACTCGCAACGAAATTGGGCATCAGATAGGACCAACTGTCAAAGCCTCCAAGGCAAGTCATTGGCCGAGGCAATCGAATTTTTTGGGTGGTTTTCACGTTCCTTTCTATTTCTAGAAGGAAAACGATTATCATGCACTGTGTGGTATATATTGTCTTGATCGTACTATTCCGTTTTGATAAAATGTGATGACGTAGGTAGGTTCCTTTAAGTACAGTCACGCATATGCGACGAACTTGTTTGGCTTAAAAGTTAGGAGTCCTGGCCTGGCTGTGCGTGACACGAATATCTATTTCGAACAACTATTTGGACAGTTTACATGGATTCACCCAATAACACTCTAGCCCGTGGAAAGAATTTGATCTGATAATCTAAGGTTTCACGTTTGAAATCGTTTACATTGCCAGAATATTTTGCTTCATGATCACACTTTCCCATTATAGCTGGAAACATTGCAGAGGAATCCTTTTTTGATAATAGCCTTTCAAAATCACGAAATTTAGAACTAAAGAGTTTGAAAGGCAATTCGCCTAGAACAGAAAACTTAGCAACAATTTGACATATCGAACGACGCCACATTCCCGTTTGAGCCAAATCAGTTAGGCAACCATTGGTTTTATGTGGATGCCTAGAGAGAATTGCAATATCGATCGTAGTTTCACTCAAAACGAAGCCTATAAATTTTGGCAGGCATGAAGTCGTAAGAAACCGCAGAGAAATGGCAGACAATAAACTCTCGAAAGTTATCGAGTTATCTACGTAAGAGTTGGATTCTGTCGAACGATCGCTCACGACAGATGCAATTGTCGCTATTCTTTTTTTTTTAAATCTTATAATATTTTTTTTTTGTTTTTATACGTACACCACCACACGGACAAAAATGCAGATGTTTTAGTTTTCCTTTCGATTGAAATGGAAACCAAAAATGTTCATTGTAGATAATAATCAAATCAAGACAATATTTCAGCACACACAGAGAGAATATAGAGAAAGAAACGGAGGAACAGAGAGAAAGAGATTGAACAGAGCAAAACTTGTTCTTTTGTATGGAGGGTAGGGGGGGGGGAGGTTAACGAGAGTATAACAGTGTGTATACAATCAGCCAAGGATTTTTATTGAGAAGAGAGAGAGAGATAAGTAGCCGAGCAGGATAGTGACATAGCTGGATCTTGGGATAGTTGGAGGGCCCAGAATAATGCACGTAAACAAAGAAACAAACACAGACACATCTACACCCACATGATCGCAAAAAAAAGAAAAGAACACGAGAAGATGCAGCGAAAAACTCCTCCCACTGCACGTTCGTTATGACGGGAGGATCAATCATCTTGGCTTCTTGTTAGATTTCTTTTTTTCTTACAAAAATTTCTATCCGATACAAAAATTCAAAAAAGATGTCAGAGTGAGTGTACACTAGGTCAAGTGTTTGTCTTCCACCAGTTTAACTCATTCGGAAACCCTCAGCTGCGGCTTGTAACATAGAGAGCTAAGAGAGTGAAAACAAAACAAAGATCACTCTTCTTTTTCTCTCTTCCACATTGAGTTCGTTCAACAACAAAAATCCCTTTTGAAAAAAAAATGTGTGTTATCTGCGTGTCAACGTGTTTTCGGGGAGAGAAAAATATAACGGGAGGTGGAGACCACAAGAAAATTACACACACTTTTTATGGGTAAGAATTCACAGCAGTGCGCTCTAAAGAACAGGGAATGTCAAGAAACCTACGAGCTCGAATTCAGAAAAACAGGAAACGGAAAACATTTTTTTTTTTTCCAAAGAAGGATACTAGTAAATAAATAGAAAAAAAGTACGACAACAGTAATAGGAGTTAAACCAAGGGCACGCAAAATGATGGTTTAAAAAAAAAGGGACATTCGGCATAATCACGAGAATTCACGAAACACGAAAAAAAAAAGAAAAAAGGAAGTGATAAAAAAAACCTACGATGAACATTACTTTTTTTTACTTCTTCTCTTATATGGCTGTGTGTATGTGTGACTTTGTATCTGTGTGTATGTGTCGTCGTCTTTTTCTATACAAAAAAGAAGAAACATGAAGAGGCGGAGGGCCCTCCATCTTTTGGTTCGCCATTACGGTGACCATAAAAAAAACGCGTAAAAAGAAAAATAACGAAAAGTTAAAGAAAAACAAGAAATCAAAAGAACCCCCCAAAAAATAAAAAAAAACCATTCAACACAATTGTCCGTTTGCAGAGGATAAAAGGAGGGCGACATTTCAGAGAATGTTGACTTCTCTTTTGCTAAAATGGATGTTCTGCTCGGCGCAGAAATCGCGCGTGATGGGCACGCAGTTGAGGTAACCGAGCGTCTGGATGACGCCAGAATCCTGGATGGGCCACACGTAGAGGAGTAGGACGAGTGTGGTGAGCAGGATGGCGGCCAACGCTAGCGTCACGCATATCAACACGAACTTGCGCCGGCGGTCGTACACACCCACCGTGATGAATGGCAAAAACGTGTATGAGAGCAATCCGCCCGAAATGAACCTAGCGTTAATGATCCATTGAATTATCCGCGAACAGATTTTTTAAACATTTAATTGTTTCTATACCCGAAAATGTGAGCGAAATTGTCGACCCAGGGCAAAAGTCCCGCGACGAAAAGGAAGGCGACCGTCATGAGGAGCCGGCCGAGAGCCCGCCAAGGCGTCCGAAGTAGCGGCCAGGCGTGCAACACTTCGACGCAGAGGCAAGCGAGTAAACCGAAATGCGAACCGGACGGACCCACCTGATGAAACACATTTCATTTAGTTTGAAAAGAAAGAAAGATCCAATTTCGATCAGAAATAACCTCGGCTCTGTATGGCACAAACAAGGCCGAGGCGAGGTTGCCAACGACACCGGAGCCCAGGTAGATGATGCCGATGCGTAACGGACCGGCCAACTTCTCCAAGTCGCGCATGATAATCATTTGGAAGGTGACCGAGACGGCCAAGTGAAGGATGCCCGCATGCAAAAACAGCGACGTCCACAGTCTGTAAAATTGGTCGGCGAAATCGGGTGTGTGGAAAGGCAGCATACCGCAAACGTCGTTCATGCAAGACACCTGTCATTCCGGCCGGCAAAAATGAAGCTTTATTGAATATTTTCCAATCGATAATTAACAATTAAATCGCACCTGAGAGCATAAGGAGGCTTCCTGATGGAAGTAGCCTTTGACAAAGTCGCAATATTCGCGCGTCGCGATCCGGCATTCACCGTGAATACCTGCAATGTTTTTTAATTCAATTAAAATATGCCATTGCTTTATTTAATTAAAAACATTATACCAATGCAGCACGGATGTCCGATGACTTCACAGACCATATGATCAGCCTGACCGGTCGTCTTTAATACGTGATTGGCGTTCGACTTTGATTCCGACCCGGATCCCCCTAAACCGGGCAGCTTTTTTCGACATTTCGGCCATTTTGTGATGTCGTCCGGCCATTCGAAAGGCGCCACTGACGCTGGTTCTATACAAAAACTTTAAAAGACAATCAAATATGATTAAGTTTTTTTCTTTTTCGTAATTTTATATGGCAAAAGGAAGAAAGTTTACTTTGGATCTTGGCCACAAACGGAGCCGGAAATCCGTCCACCGGGTCCAGATTGAACGACGTTCCACTTTTTCCAAGTCGAAGTTAAATCCTGCGTCGAGGGCAACGACATACACACACACACAAATAAAAGAAAACAATGAAATACAATATTGAAAAGTTAAAAAATTCAAACGCATTACAGGAAGGGGAAAAAAAACTAGGATCAATCGAATCCATTAAAAAATAAAATAAAAGGACTCGACACACACACAGACACACACCAACAAAGCATACGCATTACGCAAGTGCGAGGAGGGACGGGGAATTTCTCGGAACATAAAAAAATAAATCAATTTACGTTAAAACAATAAAAACTCGGATGAATAATAAACGATGACGGATGATGAGGTACGAAAAAGAAAAAAAACTAAAAGAAATCGATGTGGTAATTGAGGTTGTATAAATAAACTAAATAAAAAAACCAATCATAATTGAGGGTTTTTCAATAATGCAAATATTCATGTCTGAATCTTTTATGTTTTGTTTTCTGTTTGCTATTCTGTACCGTGCCAATTCCGCGCTCCGTGTTGTGATAAGGCGGCACAGAGGGAAGAGACTGTTTTTTGGTAGACTTGCGATTAGTAATGATATCAATTTTCAAAACTCAGAGTGTTATAATAGCAATATTTCATTCTAATGGAACCTTGTCACATTTGTTCTAAATTAGACGTAATCCAATTCTGAACGTATTAGCGTGTCAAAGACGTTAGTCACGCCCACGCACACGAGCCAACAAAGAAAAAGATCAGCAGCTGTAAATTTTCTTTTTTTAGCCACGAACTTCGTGATTGCGTGGGCGAACTCAACAAAACAAAGACAGTTTCAATTTTCGGTTACCCCTCCCATTCAAAAAAAAATTAGCGAATGAATGAAAAAAAAAAAAGCAAAACTTTTTCTTTTACCGAACATTCAGCTCTGGATGTCTGAACGCAACCCGAATTGTCGTTGCGGATGCAGCAGGCCGTCTGTCGTTCACGTATTCGGGTGGCTTCGATATCCGCCCCTATTCGCGTGTCTGGCTTCATGCACGGACTGTATTTAGCACCCAGATGAATAAGATCCGCCTACAAAAACGGGGGGAGAAAATAGAATTAGATTTCGTGATGGAATAATTAAATGGAAGACATTATACCGCTCTAGGTCCTATGTAAAAATTCGAAGGTTCGTAATAGTCCACTTCTTGTAACGACAAACTAGTCACGAGCACCTGGAACAAGAAAAAATCAAAACATTTAAAAGTGGAGTTTTCATCGTAAGGAATTACTGGATAACAAACCGATCCGGAGCGTCGATGGAGATTGAAACCGATGGGTCCTAATCCATAAGTGATGAGTGCGATGAACATGATGAGCACCTGGACGGTGCAGGTCCAGTAAGTAAAATAAGGACGATGGTCCTCGAACGAATCCAACTGTCGTTTCAAGTGTTTGTTGCTTTCTGTCATCGATTGACGTAGCGACCGCCTTTTTAAACAATCAAAACCCCAAAATTGAATGACAGGCATCATCGTTGAAGATAATCAAACAACAAAATCAATAATTACCTCGTCATTCGACCCACGATGCCCATACCGTATTGCCTCCGATTCGAATTATCCATCAATCGATCGACTACCGAAGGCCCACTGGGTGCGTTCATGTTGGCGTGGATTGCACGCCTCCATCTAGATGGTCTGCGTGATGAACAAAAACATTCGTCCTCAAAGATCATTCGGGATAATAATGGAAATCAAATTAAAAGGTACACACCGTGCTTCGGATTCCCGTCGATGGGTAGGGCCTGTCGGTGGTGGAGGACCCATATGGGCAGCGTCGACGACGTCCTCGTAAGCGGGCGGAGGCGAATCGAAGAAGACTTCATCGTCTAACGTGACATCGACGCAGCCAAGATTGGCCGTTCCACCCGTATCCATCGTCACATCCGGCGGCAATGGCTGGGCATTGGCACCGGTGGCCAACCGAGATGCTTCGCCGTTCCGGTTGGCTGCGGATGCATTTGCCGAAGCCGCGGCAAAAGCTTCGCGTGAAACGCTACGAGAACGGATCTCCTCTTCCTCCGGGCCGTTAGGTCTTAACCGGACGATGGCCGTGGCCAGGTAGGCCAATCCATCCCAAGTCATACGGGCCACCGATTCACGCCGTTTGAGGCGTGGATGTAAAAGCAAAGTGCTCTGCGATCCATCCGGCAATGATCCATCGGGCGAATCGGCAACCCTTTCCATCGGAATGGCGGCATTTCTTCCATGGCCGTCCACCAGATCGCGCGACTCTAAACCTTCCTGCAGGAACGAAAGAGAAAAAAAACGTAACAATTGAACTCGTTTTCTCCAGTCCTACATGAAATAAATATGAGCAGTAAAAAGAAACCACTGGATAATGGGCAGGCAAGGATTCCCGAGAAATCACGATTGCCTCTTCGTCTTATAACGAAGTCCCTGAAGGCTTTTGGAGAAGGACACAAGTCGGGCCAACTAGGAAATCGATAGCGTTTCCATCTTGTCCGTTCGCAAAGCCTTAATACAGTCTACATGTATCAGATGGCAAATAGATCTGTTGTGGAATCATCTGATTCGACAGTTTTGCTTTCTCGTGTACACCACATTGGGCGTGCCAGTCCGGCCCGTCTTTGACGTCAAAGTTGACGTGATCTTTTATTTTGTAGCTTTGCGTGGGTTTCTGGCTGGACAGCAACGCAGCGGGCGGACTACCAAGAGACGGTCGGAAGGCAAACAAACTGTGCGTGGAGAGTTTCATTACTAATACAAAAGCAGCGCGTGGAGAACACAATTCCGGGCCGTTCACAATTGTCGTGAAGCCAATCGTTGCCGGACCCTTTATCGATAATCGATAAACACAAAATTATTTCGAGCTTACGTCGTGAGAGCACGATTCCCGCAGAGTTCCACAACGTCGTTCGGCCAGCCTTCTCCGTCTGTCTTCCCACCGTTGCCTCAGTTCACTTTCTTTGCTTTCATCCAGGCCGAAGAATGTCGCCGCACTTTTCTTGAAATACCTACGACACAAACAAGGACGAAACGTATAATTAAATTGGCTATTAACAACAACAAAGGAAAATCAATAACAACGATTTCTCGTGTTTGACAAATTTTAGAGTGGACAATGTTGGTCGCAATTGAAAGATGATTTAACTTCATCAGCAGCATTTCTTTTGATGGCTAACTCGAATGGCTTCTCATTTTCCACAAACCCAAACGCTGTTTTTTACTCAGTTTATACCCGTTGGCCTTCCCCTTTTGCATCGACAAACAAAACAGACAAACTCTGTTCCCAAGTCAATTGGATAATTGAAACCCTTTTCCCTTATTTTTTTTTAGATGATATAAAAGAACGCAGATTGTACCATACGCTTTGTGGCGATGAAAAGAGAAAACCAACAACCACCCCAAACATTTAGCTTTTTTTTTCAAAAACTATGTTTGTTTTTCTTTAACGAGTGGATAAGGTCATTTTTCTTTTCTGCCGGCTGTCTGTATCGACGAGAATGAAGGGTGAAAAGAGAGAGACGGAATAAATGGCGAGAGAAAAGAAGACAAGGTTCGATCGCGGAGCCAGTCGGATCGATAAAAGAAGCCGTCAACGAAACAAAAATAAAGGGCAAAAGAAAGAGAAGTTGGGCTTCCACAAACAGGATGGGCCGAACAGAACGTTGGCCTCGCATACCGCACTACACATCTAAACTCCATACTTCAATTACTCAACGAACAGCAATGCCGAGTTTCACAACAATAACGACATCATAAATGCGTCTCCCTATATTTCCTCTTCTTCGGAATTTTTTTCTTTCTCGTCACTACGTTATTTCCGTTGTTGCCACTCAAAACTGGGTGCCCCCCTCTTTGGATTCTCGATAAAAAGGTGCTCGTTGTGTAGTCTTTTACGTTCAAACTTGTCTTTTGGGTACAGACACAGCTAAAGAGAGTTGGGGACCTCCGTCGCATGTCAGGAACTTCCGATGTCGTACAGTTTTCCAGAGGGGATTGAGAGGATAAAGTCACAAGAATAGGGAGTTTTTTGGCCGTGGATGTAGAAGAAAGAAAACTTACTCTTTGACTGCTTCCGTTCGGGACAAGGAGCGGCTTAGACCGACTCTATGATTGGTGTTGCCAGTCACGGCCAGCGGGTCCGTTCGATGAGCTTGCTGTTGAGATTCCACAATCGGATTCATCTGCACTTGCTGTTGCTGCGGTATACTACTCCTTGCTGTTGTAGTTGATGGTGCAGGCGTCGATACGGAGCGATGAAACGCCTGGGCTGGGGATATTTTTGGCTGATGTTGAGCACCATTCTGGGCAGCCATTGTGAATCTGCGTATGAAATGTTTTAATGAAACTCAAGCAATCATGTTAAATCGAAATTTGCAGTTGAATCAATACAATATTAGTGACTGTCAGTAACAAACAAAGTTCTAGAATACTGGCAGGCTGTGAACCCATGAATTCAGAAATTGCAGTTATTTGATACTTTGCAGTCGAGATGATTTTCGAGGACTGCAGAAATTTGTCAAGCTAGCTGTACATTTCACTGCAAAATCCAATCTGTGTGTAGGGTGCAGCCCTTGGGTATGCCACGGGAAAGTTATTCAATACCAGAAGAATCAATTTCCTTTTGGAAACAGTCATGCAAGAACTTTACGATATCCGGAAGCCCACGCACTGTTTCTCATCTAACACGTAAAACAAAAAAAAAAAGCTTGGCAAACGCTTACGCTTCTAAGGAATCGTTGACTTGATCAGCTTCCCCTAAGCTGTAAATAAAAAATATCCCATGGATTTAATCGAGCGCCATTTCCCAGTCACACCACCAATAGCGACAGGATGTGATTCGAAATGCTGAAAGGATGTTGTGGCTCGCTGAGGAAAAACGAGATCCCTTTGTTACCAACTTTGCGACATTCCTTCCCTCGTTTTTTGTCTTTATTTTTCTATCACCAAAATGACAGAAGCCAAACTGTATTTCGTCATCTGCTGGAAAAAGCGTAGCTGTCAGATCGATATAAAAATTTCTTTTTTTTGCCCACTTTGGTACGTTTTCTCACGGCAACTTGTCTTTAATGAAGTAGAATAGCTTCGTTGTTCATAAACCTCTTCATTAACGCTGACTAATCAAAAAACAAACACAATGTGCACGCGATACATCACAAGTATACGATTACACCCGAATGCTGAATGAATTACGCCCTAAATTACACAGCCAGAGATGTACAGCTGGGGCTTCTTAATTATAAGTTCATGGGCGTTGATTTCCTTTCTCCCAAGTAGCACTACGTACACATTTTTCTATCCCCCCCCCTTGCCTTTGATAACACAAAAGAGTCGTAGAGGTTACATCCTTTGTAATCATATAGAGAGAAGCCTCGGAAGTCACAGTGACGGCGAGTTGATGATGAACGATGACGCCAACTTCCACATTTACAGCTCGCCAAAAAGAAAGAGGCCAGCAGACGAAAAAAGAATGTCAGATCCCCGGGACAAGCGTGGGCGACATGGCTCTTCCGGCCGAACGTTAAAAATCGTGCAACCATAACGACACATTACCATCTTTATATCCTATTCCTGTAACAGACTTGATGATTCTTCTTATCGTTTCCGATAGAAAAAATAACTATAAAGCCTCCGCATTTTGTTGCGAAAAATAAACGATTGAGCTTGTTGATTTTGAAACATTAACACACGCACACCAGCAATAACGTTCCAGCACCTATAACAATCAACGGCGAGCTTTGGCAACTTCCAAGAAAAGCAAAAGAATAAAAAATGAGTTTCCTATTTCTTTTTTGGAGGGCTGCTATATATCTTTATGGAACACGCGCTACCGAACGCGACTAACATTGCGTTTTCCACCCCCCCCCCCCTTTAGATTTCGCGAAAAAACCTAATCGATATTATAGACGCATCAGCCATGTATGATAATATTTCGACTTGTTTGAGTGAAGGCTCTTTTCAGTCATTATTACGTTTGAAAGGCATCACAAAAAAAAGGAAACGTTGATATTAAAGCATCTATTCAAATATACTTAAGGTGGAATGGATATACATGCACACAGAGCTATAATTGATTGGCTTTCAGCGATGTTTGATATACTCAAATTTTTTTCCCCCATCCTCCTAAACCTCTCATTATTGATGTACCGTAGAGCTCCAGCTATGCAGACTAGTATATACAGATAAATAACAATTTTAATTAGACGTCGTCTCGACATATTAAATTTCCCCTTTTTCCCTCATGAAAGAATGAATTATCGATTGATAATTCCTTCCATCATCTCTCTTTGGATTGATGCGCACGCTAAGTCTTTTTGAAAAAAATAAAATAATTAGGACCCATCCGTTTTGACACAAGTTTCCATTGATTGCCCTGCAGCTTTCTGAGGAACTTCAACTTGCAAAGTTTTCGCCAATTAATTTCACCTTATTTGATACATATATACGTATATGCACGCTTTGTACCTTATTGGTTCATTGCTGGGCAGACTGTGAAGTTCAGTGCGGACGCCTATTTGTTGGGGAAGTCCTTTTCCCAATGCCATGGCCGGTTGAGACTGGGCTTGAAGGCCAGCAGTGCCACCATTATTCGAAGCCGATGAACCAATGGCTGGATACTTTGAAGCAACAGCTCCGCCATTATTTCCAGCAAATTGCTGCTCGATTCCGGTGGATGCAGAGAAATGGCGTGCAGTGGATGTTGCGAATCCGTATCCAGACGAAGCGGAGGCCGGTTGTTGTTGCTGGATCATCATCTTACCTGAATTTCCAGCATAGCCGGAATAGTTGTTGGAAGAAGCAGCTGGCACGGACCCAGGCCCGCTGGCCAAATGCGGCCCGCCCCCACACAGCGAACAAGTGTGATGGATGTGATGATGATGGTGGTGATGATGTTGAAGCTGCGGATGGGACGGCGAGCCGCAACACGGGCAACATCGACCGGATGCCGGCAAACTTGCCAGAGGCTGATACGGTCCACTTTGAGCCATCGAGTACAGTCCGTCCGCATTGGCCGATACCCCACTGTTCCGGCTAGGTAGCTGTTGCTGTGGCTGCGCTAACGAATGGTCTCCGTTAGCACTGCCCAGCGACGAGCCTCTCCCTGTCACTGGATTACTTGAATAGCTGGCCAAACTGCTATTGTAATAATCGAACGGTGATGACGGACTGGGAGAGGGTCGATTGCTGGGCAACTGTTGTTGCATCCGCAACTGTCCTGCTGTGACATCCAGTCCGTTGTTCCCTGCAGACAATCGACGCTGATATTGTTGCTGGGCCATTGACGACGGGCCGGACGCCGAATCGTACAGATTCTCATTGGAAGCCACTTGGGGCTGATTGGAGACGGGCAAACCGATGGAATTGAGTTGTTTCGATCCGAAATCGAACTCTCGACGCATGTCCGTCCCACTCTCGGCTGGAGAAACGATTTGTTGTTGTTGTTGTTGTTGTTGTAGAGGATTCTGTTGGCGATCGGTGCTGCTGGACTTGGGTTGCCGGACACGGGCACCTGTTTGGCTCAGACTGTTTCCTCCAGCTGCGTGATTAGCCATGATCATGCGTTCCATTCTGGACAAGACGAGGTAATCTTCCGGCCGTAAAGCTCCGGCTCTTAGTAACTTGTCCAGCAAGACGGACGTTTCCATCTTCGGCTGTTGGAGGAGGCCCGTTGCGGCTGGCGTTGCAGAGTTGCCATTATTAACATTACCCCCAGCTGGTGGCAATTGACCACTGCCGGGCAATGGATTTCTCACTTTACGTTTGACCGGCCTCCTCAGCGTCGCTATGCCGGCCAATCCGTCTTCCGAGCGGATGTGGCCGCCACCCATTGCGGACGACATTTCCGGATACAGGGAGGAATTGTTCTGCCCCTGTTGCAGCCTCATTTTCTGCCCGCACGTGCACTTGCGGCTGATTCCGTCCGATCCGATGGACGTCCGATGACACGCTCCGCCACTGTTACTCGATACGGAAGAATCGTGATCCACATCCATCCATGCGGATGACGAAGGTGCGTGATGTGAGTTATTGTTACCTCTCGGCTTGCGGACGGCCGTCAACGAATAGCCGTCGACTGCGCTTCCATTTCCGTTGCGCGACGGACGGCCCCGCAGCGTCGCGTATTGCGGAGGTATTTGAACCCAATTGACTCCGGCGTCCGCACCGTTTCCTCTTCCGTTTCCTTCGGCGTGCGTCGCGTGCTGGACAATCGGATCGGCCTTCGATTCGCTCAGCGGAACTGACATAAAATGGTGATCATCCGACGGCGAGCTGACGTCAATGCCCAACGGAGGCAGCAAATTGGCCGTTTCAAAATCCAGCAGAGGTGGAGGTGGGATGAAAGGTTCCCTGTCCGACTCGACGCCCGTCGATCCGGCAGACGACGGATGATGAATATAATGCGATGAAAGCGGATCTGATGACGACGTCCAACGATTGGCCGGATGAAGGTCTTTATTCAACAGATTCTCGCTGGACCAGCAGTGCGGACTGAGCCGTCTGCTGGACATACTGTTGGTCACGGCTTCTTGATGATGCTGTTGGGACCTCCTCGGCGGACTCGAAGCTAAATGCCTCCAGCCGGAAGAGGAGGAACTGTTCGAAGCTGTGTCGTTCAACGGTGTCCAGCATTCGGTGGCACCAGGTGCGTTAGCGACTCCACCGGTGGCAGGTGATATCCTGCACGATGGGGCCGTCGTGAAGTCCTGCTGGCCCAGAAGACGTTGGCTGGATTTTAATGGCTGCTGTTGATGACGATTGGACGTGTTCTGATGAAGTCCGACGGCCGTCAAACTGCCGCAGCTGCCCGCCTGTTGTTGCTGAACGGCCAACGGTTGCCAGTTCCTCGTCGATTGCTCGTCTTCCAACAGCTCCTGCGGATGTTGGCTCATTTCCACTCTTCTTTTCTGTTTCAGTGTTGTAAACAATAGTCCTTTCTTTTCGAAGCTTCTCTGCATCAAAGAAATGAGAGCGTGATTACAACATTTCAAAATGCCATCAAGAATTGACGCTTCGGAATTAAACCGTATAGCGCTGGGTGTTACGTAATGGGGGGATTGTGTTATCTATATACTATTACATTTTTTGTTTTATACGTAAAACTGGCGAAAGAAAAAAAAGGTATTGCACAGCCAGTGTAACAACGATATTAAAGTGTGGTGTTCAGCGAAGTGTGCAGATATCACTGGTGGATAACGGTGTCATATAATAGTTGCCATGTCTCTTTGTTGCGTGGTGCCAATATCTTTCGTGAGACCACAACATTCGCCCATACTTTTGTTACGTGTCATAAGTGAAAAAGAAATCGTTTCTATTGGACACAAATTCTGTGATATTGCTTAGGTTCGTTACGGCGAGAATGAAAAGATTTACAAGAAACAAGTGCGTCATGTTATGGATTGTTATACTAAAAAAAATACATCGTGTTAATTCACTTGACGTATTTTACCTGATGAGGGAAACACTACAAAGGTAGCCTTGCATGGTAACAGTCTAAAGGGGGGGGGGGGGGCCCAGATTTTATCCAAGTTTGGTGATGGATATAATGAAAAAGGACATGGGGTTTCTCACTGGCCTCGTCACCTCGATCGATACACTGATATGTACTACAAAGCTGTAGAGTGGCAAACACTTGTAAGGTTTCTACTGTACGAAATGCAGACGACTGGGCTTTCTAGTTGCTGCAACGTTGCGACCCATTTTATTCCGGCGTTCAACGTAAAACGAAAACAATAAACAGACATCGAGGATTACGTCTATATCGACGACCTTTATACGTATATACGTTAAATAACAATCCAAATGGGCTTTGAAACTGGAGCATCTATATATGTAGAGGCTATAAAATATTGGAAATAATCGTATCAATCGTTCCTCCAATTTTTATGCGTCCAGCGATATATAGACGGGCAGTGATAGAGATCGCTATGACGATCAATGTTTCGATATACAGCTATGTAATATCCAATGGGTCCATACATACAAAGTACGTCCCTCCTATAGTCAATCTTTTGATTACACCAACGCAATGGCGATGAAATTTATTTTCTGGACGTCGTTGCGAAGCTGAATAGACCGTGGCTTGATATTATCATATCGAGGCGACGGAGCTTCTATACGGAGGGATCACTAATCATCTCCGTTGCTCGCAATATGTCCTCCCCCATTTTCCTATATCATATAATATCATATATAGCTTCTGCATGCTGCATTTTTCTATGTCATAAAAGACTTGCTCTCTGCAGGTTCTTTTTTCGTATCGGATTTCTTTCGTCATTGTTTACTTTTTTTGTGCGTTCTTATTGCAAAAGCCGAAGGAATTTTAGTGGTCGGATAGCAAAAATAGTTTGGATCTCATTTCCTGAGTATTTCCCTCAATTAGTTTGATTTTTTTGTTTTAGTGGGAAGATGAGAGTTTCAATTACGTTATGGAAACTGGCGTAGCTGTGTGTACATAAAAATGTAGGACACGGTCGTGTTATTGATCCGATTTTTTCTGCGTCTTTTTCCTGACGAAGAGACGAAGAGTTAAAGCACATTGATCGGTGTTGTTTCTTTTTCGCGTAGAAGATTTTTATCTTTCAGTTTGTGATGGTAGGAGTGTCTGACTATGTGCCCCTTTTGTATATACATGAACTGGTAACAGCATATCAATAGACGAGATCAAAAAAAAAATTTACAGTCCATAAAAATCGAATGCATATAGTAGAATAAAACAAATTTCGTGTTATAGAAGAGAGGATAAAGGTGAGGTGCCTTTTCTTCTATACGTGAAATCAAATCATCACAGATCTTTGCGCGTACGCACATAATTGATTTTGTTCTATATATATATTACGGATGTCTGCAACTTTGTATGCAAATTGATACATGGAGAACCTTAATTTCGGTAGGAGAGATGTACGTGTATACTATATAGTAAACGCCCCAATTAGTAGCAAATGGAAGTGCGTGCCCTTTGTCAAATATAGCTCATTCCGTTAAAGTACATGGAGTATATAACATCAGTGATAGAACGTTCCATCTTATATTCCTTTCCTCAACTCAGCAGAGTCTTTGATTTCCTCTATAGCATTTTCCCAGCATTTTTGTTATGCATGGATATAGAAAAGTACGATTGTTAGCCTGGAAGAACAAAAGACGTATACGAAAACAATTCTAAAAAGCCCTGGCATTAACTGCAATTGCAAGAGAAACCTATATAAACATTTACCTTAAAAAAAAGGCACTCTATTTGAAACTGCGTTTAATGCGAACCGAGGCCGATAAATAATTCATTATTTCCCTACAATTATGAGCCCCTGATCTCTATCCAAAATGTTGCTGAATAACACAAAGCTATATAGTTGCAAGTTGTATGGGGGATCTGATAACAGACAAGTGCATACATATTTTAGATCATTACGGCTCGTTTTCGTATATAGATAGCGCCCCATTATCATGCGAAAATGAGCTTTCGATATTGATACGTGGTGTATAGTGACGTGTTTGTTATTTTTTACACACACGGCTATATAATGTCTGGTATAAGCGACGTAAGCAAGAACATTGTTATGCCATTTCAACAGCACACGAATCAATACATTCATCCGGTCCTATTCGCTTCGTTCAAATCGGAGCAAGTCTTTTTCCATCAGATATAATTTATAACATGGACTTATAAGACACATTAGATATAGACCTATGCTCTCGTCATGATCACGATGTCATTGTTTTTGATGGAACCCAATCGATGTTAAATTAACCTCGAATGGTCTGATCTATCTTTGGAACGATGTAGTACGTGCGTCATCTCGCCTGGTCGATTTACAATCAACTTTGCTTTTTTATACAGACGTCTAATAGTTTTTTCCCCTTTTTCTTCATGGGTGAAGTAGTATAGACGTAGGCAAGCGATTCATCGTCTTAGTAGATGACACGAAGCTCAAGTCAAGAGGAAACAGAAACTCTCTGAACGAGATCAAAAGCTACAGAAAGGAGATACAGCATATATAAATGTCTGTAACCTCAAAAACAAAATGAATTGTTTCAAATTTAATTTACCATTTCTCTTTTTTCGTGATTTCTTATGCCTATATGAAAATATAAATGTGCCTAAATTGAACCAGACCATTAGACGTAATGACCTTAATTTTGTTGATGTGTCTAGCCACCAGTTTCACTAATGGTCTTCTCGGTTAACAGCGGACGAGACATCGAAGAATGATATCCTCATCAAATCGTTCACCCCCTCCCTTTCCCCGAAAATAAAAAGATTGATAGACTGCTGATGTTGCCCTACACCGATATGTGAACGTTGTGTATATGTACCTTATATATATATATAGCATCAGCAATCCTGGAAGGGGAAACAAAAAAGTGCAGTAACGAGCTGATTCTTATACTTTCGCAGAAACCATAATTTTCCTCTTTATTTTATATGTCACGCAGTTAATTAATCAACGAACAAAGAAAAGCCAGACGGGCTATTTGCGATGATCTACCCTATTTATTACGCAACTTTCATCATTCATTCGCTTCATTCTTATATATACGGCTCATGGGCTCATGTAATTCACTTAGAATTTAAAGATAAGCAAATGTGAACCTATTTGAATATATACGACTAAGGGCCACAGCATCTAACCTAACACATATCTAGGTAGACTCAGAATATAGTGCTCCTTCTATAGAGCTTGCGCCGGCAGGGCCACGACGTCGTCTATTGATTATTCTTCTCCCTCCCCCTCTCCGTTCCCTATCTTTCTAGCAATCCCTTGGCACACATACACAGGATATCTATGATGTGTCTACTGTGTACAGGAAAACGAAGAGAGAGAGAAAAAAAAAAGGACGCAAAATTATATACATACGTAGTATCATAGCTCTTTCGGAATAAACATACTTAATAATTGCATGTATTAGAAAATGGAGAAATGAGACGTGTTGATTAAAAATGTTACCTCAATTTGTTTTTAACGTCGGGGCCACTGGAAAAGAAGAAGAGAAAGGATCGACTGTCAAAGAGTGTCGTCCTTTTTCTCCTTCCGTCTTCGATGGACGAATCATCGGCTGAATGTTAACCGACGTCAGCACGGCCATGATCTGGTGCGATTCGATTCGACAGACATAACACTCAAATTTGATGTGGGGTGATAAAGAATAAAAAAATCGAAAATCAGCATAAAACGATTGGAGCTCCCCTTTTTTTTTAATGGACGATGTATCAATGAGAATCGATTTATATGTGTATATCAATCGTAGATATCCATGGCTAAATTTGCAAATTTTTTGGTCGTTAAAATTTTGATGATTATCGACGTTTGATTAGAGATCCAAAATGTCGGCTATTTATCCCTCACGATCTTCACGCACAACGCACCGCTGTAGAAAACGTTTCCCCTTTTTTAACACACATCTAACACTGGTACACACACACACACACATACACACACACACACACTTTTCTAGACGATTTTCATAATTCTGAAAATCGAAGAAATTTCGTTCAAACTTGGGTGTGGCGACGGCCTTACGGTCGGGACAAGTGCCCAGCAGAAACGGCGGCCATGTTGTTCCTTTTTGCCAGTCTATACTCGTTTTTTTTCTTTCCCGAGGATCTATACGCGAAGGGGGGCTTCTTCTGCGCGTTCACGGTGATGTCGCCTCGGCGTTTGGAACACGACACGGTGGGTAAACCAGTTCTTGAGAATCCGCGCATACACGACCGAAAATGTGGGCGGATCATAAATCCTTATGTGCGGCTAAAGCTCCACCCCTTTGCGTCTACGTTCTCCTTTTTTTTTATCTTTATAGAGTTGAATCAATTTTTATTTTTTGCTATTCTTATTTCTTTTTCTTTTAAATATTTCATTCTCATAGTCAAAGTATTTCCCCAGCTGATATCCGATTGGTGCGTCGGCGCAAATACATTCTGTATGTATGAAATGGACATCTACTATATTATAGAATATAGAATATTCTTAACGTCTGGGATATCGTTTTTTCCCCATTCACCTGTTTGTATATTTTAAGCGTTTCGCAGGTAGATCTATTTAGTAATTCTGATGTATAGTATAGGAGACGGGCTGAAAGCTTCCTGAGAGCTCAAACATGTGCATGTAGGTATATAGGGTTCTGATTCATGTTCACATGCAGTATCAATGGTTCAATAATTTAATCATTAATTTTTTTAAAGAGATTTTATTGGGGAATAAGTTTTAGGTTTAAAATTTCGTTGCCCCAATTATTGCTTTAGCTACACATAAATCTACAAACAAAATCGCGAGATGTGTGGCAAAAGACGTTAACATGGTACACTTAAATTTTCTAACGTTTGCAAATGAGGCTAACTTAAAGTCAGAAAACAGTTTTTCTTTCTCAGACTTTTCCTTGTTTGAATCCCGAGGAAACTAACAGAACGAAAATTAAAACTCTAACGATATGCAAAACTTGTCTATCTAATAATATCCTCGTGTGTAGTCTCCGTTCTACTTTCAACAGCGAATTGTTTTTCCCCGAAAAAAAAAGTACTTAATGAGTAAATAATGAGAAGACTTTGTCGCTTTGATTCTACACGAGTTCTTGTAACTCGTCTTCGTCATTACGCAATCACAAGGGGGGAGGAAAAACGATACACGTGAACAATGAGTCAAACATTTTGAGCCATTTCAAAAATCATCGTCAACCCTAATAAAAAGGAGCTATACCGAAGTTCATTGTCCGTACACACATCCTCCATCTTCAACACGGTGCGTGTGTGTGTGTGTGTGGTCCCGCGTGCTTCGTATTGATCGACATTTCTAGACCGCCTCTTTTTTTTTTGATACAGCCTGCTGAAAACGCGCACCAACAGGAGCTGTTCTATGTATACACATCCGCAATTTTCATGGATGTGCTCCGCCAGAAGTTTGAAACGAATGCATTTTGTAAAATGCAGCAAGTATAAAATGCATTAATAACTGATGGTACTCGGCATTGCGAACGAATGCCGTGCAGCACACAGTTCGTATGATGCAGCCGATTGGGTAAGGACCCAAACAAAGTATATAAGGGACTCACGCGGGACAACGGTGCACACAATCCGTCTTTGGACGTAACCTGATTATCGATTTTTAGGGGGGACACAAGAAAACGTTATACTTTGTGGGCAGTATATGTGTACTACAGGCTCTGTATGGGAAATATTTGAAAGACGTTTATAGTTCTCTATTATAGTGGATTCTGGATGATTGATTCGATTTGGTGTGCCATAATAATATTTTGAGACCCATATAGATGGAGAACTGAAGGAAATGTAGGGGAGAAACATAGAGGAGAATCTGGTGTGTAATTTGTGAAGACTCTTTGGATCCATTATATTGATTGCATCTTGAAATATATTTTGTTTGGGGCCATTGCCACGACCTGCAGACAAATGCACAGTTGGCATTAATGGAATCATTTCATATAGAGGACTGTTGTTGTCTTGAATATATACATCCATTTTGAGTATGTATATTTTCTTTCCAGTCTAGCGCATATATCCACTAACTCAACTGCTGTCTTTTGTCACAAAAATTCCATTCGTGTTTCGACGGAACCGGAAGGTCAACGAGTCCTTTTCCGGTTTTCTCCTTAAGACTGCATTTTTCAAAAAATTCGTTAAAAAAAAAACATGACTATGTAGCAATCGTTTTGAAGAATGTTTATCATGGAACGCAATATGTGACACAAACAGAATATTCCGGATAACTGATGTCGTGCGTATAGTTTAGAGAGGTAAACACGTTCCTCTAATGAAGGAGAAATCAATAAGGAGCCCCTTCAATTCATTCTCGTTTTTATTCAAATCGTTGCACGTATATAACCGAGTTGTTGTCGAATCTGAAAGTCAATGAGGTAAACGCATTGGCCAGCACGAATTTCTCATTGAAAAGGAAGGACACGTCTTTCATCAACAATCCTTGTCGCAGTTCTCGATAACCCCGAGACACGTAGCCATATACATTTTTTTTTTGTATTAAAGGGTTCAGGCCAAAGTCAAACCGTATTGACTATATACAGCGATGCCCTCAAATGACTACGTGATTTTCTCCATGTCTGCAAGAAATAGTGGGGGGCGTATTCTTTGGCCTTGCTCCTTTCATTTCTACTATGCAGAAAAGAAAATTGTATAACAAAGGTAATGGACCGTTCAACGCGCGTCAAATGTTACGTAATCTACTGCAGTCCAGTTATCATATCCACCTGAAATTTCAACTGTGAGACTGTATATGCGTTTATTTCAGAGAAAGGAGGAAGAGACCTATGGCCTCTACCGGGTGTTTATCCAAGCGATCATATCCAGTACATTGCATAGTGTGTTAGCATACGCAATTGGGTTTAACTAAACAAGGTCCTCCTCGACTAGCAAACCGGTGAAATGAGTGTGGTGCCAATCAGCAGCGTCGTGCAGAGACACTCCCATTCCATGTGAATAAATCTCTAACCAAACGTCATCGCCCGCTTTCAGATTCAACGTCGATTGCAAGGTAACTTGATTAAATTTATCATTGGACGTGCTGGACCATGAGCCGGCCTTTGTGGCGTAACTGGACGCGATCCTTTCGTCGTTCAAGAACAGGCGAATTTCTAAATCCGCCGAATTCGAAGACGATTGAAATTGAGCCAATCCGGCGAAAGAAAAGGAATACGTCCCCGATTGCGGAGCCGTAAATATTCCGGTTGCCACGTTCATCGCCTTGCCGGAATTGGCGTTCACGATCTCGAAGGGGATGGGTACACCGACGTAAGAGAACGAAGTATTTTTCTGCACGTGGAAAAAGGTGGGCGTTGATTTGACGTCAACGTATCCCAGGAATTTCTGGAAATCTGTGTAAATACGAAATTGAATTAGTTTTTTTGTTTTTGAAAATTCCATTAATTGGATGTTTGCAGAGGGGGGGGGGGGAGGTTACCGGAGTCGTTCATTTGTTTCGTGAAATCGCAGTAGACAGTTTCGATGCTTTTAGTTCCCATGACGGAATACAATCCGCTATGTGTGTGTCCAATCAGCGCGAGATCCGTGCAGGAAGATGGCATTCTCCCAATATCGATGCTGTTGGAATCCTCCCCTTTATTTGCTTGAATATATATTTAAAACAGGAAATGATTAACATTTTGAAGGATTGAGAGCAACATTGAATGATTATACCGAGCATCTCTTTCACGTAGAGGATTAAATTCAGAATCATGGCTTTCGTGTCTTCTAATCGGTACGACATTTCTTTAGACTGTTGTGAAGTTTCTAGAGATTAATTGAGTGAGTTATACTTGAAATTTCAGCTTAAGTTAATGTTACTATTTACCATCGAATTTTTTAGTTGTCCACACCTGATTATCAACCATTTGTTCGGCTAGACGCAGTGATTTCTTTTCCAAAGCTGTATTTGTATATTTCCAACAACGTTAACTATGAAAGATTGAGCTTTGATATAAATCATTCATTATACCATTTAGTTTGCCTTTTATGATGCCTATGTCAACAGTTGCTTCTCGCAGACGTCGAGAATTGGCTATTAAGAAGTTCAAAATGTTTAAAGAAAATTCTTAAAAGCTGATTTTCTTGTTTACCTTTCAGTTCTCTAAAACATGAGGTATCCTCCTTCCGGATGTCATCCGCCAATTCAACAGAGTATGGAAAAGAAGGTGCTGGATAGTAATTCCACCCCATCTGGCCGGAAACGACACAGCCCACTGCGAGGATGATAGCGACGAGCTATAATCAAGAATGGAAAATTTACGTTTTTAATTATGATAATATTATTTGCTATGCGATATAGAACTCACCGGAATGTTCATGTCGAATATCCGTGATGGAAATTCGGTTACGAATGAACTGGTACTCGATGGCCCACCTTTTATATCTTTGCTGGTTTGTACCTTCTATAGTCAGCCATTGTATTCGTGTCATTAACTATTTCCGTGCATTTAAAATTCTATTCTTAGGAAAAATACGAGCTTGCTATAAGTTTTATGCGCATCCTTTAGCAAACACACGTTTTCTAATGGTCTCGTATAACTTCTCCGCTGTTAAATGTCTATAAATAGAAGGTGAACATTTGAATAGAAGTTTTCTTGTTTGTACTCATTGCTCCTTGCAATTGAATGTAAGACGTCACCAACTTCCCAATCCTATTCGAATATGATTCAAAAATTAACAAGGGAAGATTTGTATGTGTTGCATAACAAATCCTCAGGGCCGCACACAGCCTTCACGCCGCCCGGGATAGCACCTGCTAATTGGCGGCCTCGTGACTGACCCTTACCAGCTAACACAGTTTGAATCTTCTCTTTTAGTTTTGGCATTAGAACATTGCGCATCGTTTTTGGATTCGTAATTCCAGTCCTAGCACAGTAAATCCTGATAACGATCCGTGTCCTACTTATGTCGACCTCCATTTCGTGTCACGATAACGAACATTTATACAGGACATTATATACACAGAACACTCCATTACTGTACACTTAAATTTTTTTTTGCGCCACGGTATAATAACGAAACAACCGCAATGAAAGCCGTAAAACGCGTCACAGGTGGAATGTTTTGTGCTGCATTGCTGGCTGAAGTGCAGTCAAGTAAATCGGCTCTGGGGTTAGTTTAATTCTATATTGTTCGTTGGTGTAATTTTATTGCGAATTATCGACAAGAAGTGGCCAACGCTGCAATGAATCTTTTCGCGATAGAACTCCAATCCATCAATTTCATTAGTGTATTTCATAGCAAACAGATTATAAAGGAAACTAAGCCAAATCTTCTTGTAAGAGAAATCCGCTGAAGTGGGTGTAGTGCTGATTGTTAGCATCTCGCAGAGCTACGCCATCAGACACGTCTGTAATTTGCAGCCAAACTCTGTCACCGTTTCGCAAATTCAACGTCATTTGCAATGCGATCTGATTGAATTTAAAGTCTGCGTTCCTTGAGTTTGACGCGTATCCTGTTCCCACTACGTCACCGTTTAAAAAGAGACCCAACTCCACGTAAACAAAGTCCGGGGACGATGGGAATTCAGCCAAACCGATGAACGAAAAATAATACGTTCCAGATCGTGGGGTCGTGAATATTCCAGACGCAATTTCCATGGCTTCTCCAGTATTCACTTTTGAAATTTCAAAGTGGATCGGGATCCCGACAGCGGAGAAGGAATTGTTCTTCTGAACGGAGAAGTAGGTCGGCGCTGACTTCACATCACTGGATCCAATCAGTATCTGGAAATCTATTGTGTATATCCATGAAAATTTGCAAATGTTTTAAGGTATTAAAGTTAATACCTGCTTCGATAGGGAGTTTGGTGAAATCACAGTAAACCGTCTCAATGCTTTTATTGCCTAGGATGAAATTGATTCCGCTTTTCACGTGCCCAGTTTCTTGCAAATCTTGGCATGAAGTGGGCATCCTTCCGATGGACGTGGCACTCGTACTGGCTGTGTTCAATCGTGTGAATTTCGATGAAATAAACTTATACGTTCAAGAATAAACCGTTTGTTTAATGTACCTTTCAATTCTGTTGTCAATTCAGCGATTTTCGTCTTCATCACAGCAACATCTTTGACGCTTTCTAGTTGAAAATGGCACATCATATAAAATTTGAGATAACATAATATTTTGGGATATTGAAATTACCACTCAACTCCTTTTTGAGATTCGCAATAACGCTATTCGTTTCTGCCAATTGCTTTAAACTTTCGGCTGAGCGCTTCAAACTTTCTATCAATCGTGCCATATTTCATTAGTTCCCAAAGATGATTTACTTTAACTGAGGTATTTATACCTTCCAAATTTGTTGTCGTCAAAATCCAAATGGTGACCATTGTTTTGGCTAGATTTTGTGACGTAGCCGATAACTCTTGAGGGTTTTTGAAAAAATTCATTTAAATTTAAAGTTCTGTTATGTACATAAAGCCATTTCGGACTTACTCTCTAATTCTTTTTTAACTGTTTGAATGTCTATCGCAGTTTCATCCAAACGCTGTGACGTGTCTGCAAATTGCAATCAAGTGCGCTATATTTTATTAGAGTATAACTTAAAGCAAAATTATTAACCAGTATACATTTGAATTCCCTGAGACATGATGGAACACGATTCACAGCCTCTTCCTGATAGGAAGTGGATTCAACTTGGCCTGTTACCTGTGCAGGTAACGGATGGTGGACAACGTAAGGGAAGAAAAGGCCCGGATTGTAGTTCCAGCTAGTCGTTAGCTGGGCAAAAACGACCAGATCCAGCGCAAAGATTAAAGCGATTTCCTGTTATTGTTATCAGAAATCGTGATTTGCCTTTTAAAACTCTATGGAATTAACGACACATCTTACCAAGATCTTCATGCTGATTCACGCGGTCTACGGGTTGGAATCGAAGTGCTGAATCAGCAACGGAAGAACACGATACCATCACCCTTTATATGCTTACTGTTTTATACCTTTCTTGACGGTTTTACCCTCAAGGCAGGAAATTGAAAATATTATTTTAACTGCTTCCGCGCATCCGGTCGCTAACCTTTGCTGTCGCTACGTGGACACTTTTATTTTTTTTCCCTAATAATGTTTACAGGCAACTGGCTGAATAAGAACTCGTAAAGTTCTATCGCCACAGCAAATGATCGTATAAATTATTACATAAATTTTGGTTTTTATTAACAAGACATTGTCCTTTAGTAACCTTGAAACGAACGTGTAACATAAGGGCGAACGAGAAATGATACGATGTTTCTCCAGTCGTCGTGTCCAGTTCCATTAAATTTTATTACCTGCATTGGCTATTACTGATGGGTTTTATTTTATTATAACTTTGCTACCCCCATTAACGCATGGCTTTTGAAACAATCAACTTGCTGGGTTGCAAAACCCCTTTGCACGATTAACACACAAAATCGCCTGTTAGAGAATGAAACCAACAATTTGTATTCAAACAACACAGACATTAAGAAGATTGCACTTAAGAAAAGTCCTCCTGTAAAAGTAATCCGCTAAAGTGGGTGTGGTGCTCGCCGTTAGCATCGCGTAAAGACACTCCAGCCGACAGACCTGTAATTTGCAGCCAAACTTTGTCTTCCTTTCGTAAATTCAACGTCATTTGTAATGCGATCTGACTCAATTTAGAGTCGCTTTCACTAGCCTTTGAAGCGTACCCCGTCCCCATTCTATCGCCATTTACATGAAGACGCACTTCTAAATAAACAAAATCCGGAGAAGATGGAAGTTCGGCCAAACCGACGAAGGAAAAATAATACAATCCTGAACGGGGTGTCGTGAATATTCCTGTTGCTAGATCTATGGCTTCTCCGGTGTTTACTTTAGCTATTTCAAATGGAATAGGAACGTTGACGGTAGAGAAGGAAGCGTTCTTCTGTACGTAAAAATAGGTAGGGGCAGATTTCACGTCAGAGTATCCAATGAATTTCTGAAAATCTAGATGAAAGAATGGATATAGGATGTCTTTAATGCTTTTGCAGAGCAATTGTTTCATGTACCTTCATCTTTTGATTCTTTCGTGAAATCGCAGTAAACATTTTCCACACTTGAATTGCCCATAACAGAGTAGAGTCCGCTTATCTTGTGTCCAATCAGCTGCAAGTCGGAGCAAGAGTTTGGCATTTTACCGATGGATGCAGAGCTGGAAGTCGCTATACAGAATAATCCAAATATTAGATTGTTGATTAAACATAATGCTGGAAACGTTACCTTTCAATTCTGTAGTCAAATCTTCAACCTTAACCTTCATAGCATCAAGATCTTTCCTTGTATCTATTAATAATCAGAGACATTGAATGTTAGATTCGGTTATACTGCTCATATTAAAGTTACCGTTCAACGCGTTCTTCAAATTCAAAGTGACGTCATTCGTTACGGCCAACTGCTGCGAGATTTCTGCTGAACGTCGAGCAGCTTCTGTAAATAACAATTCTCGTCCGTTTCCTCTTTGCAAAACATTACTTTGATTCAATACCGTCTAATTTGGCTGTCGTCAAGATCCAAACAGTGACCATTGTTTTCGCCAAATGCTGCGACGTCTCTGCCAACACTATCAAATTAACAGGCAACGATTAATAAGAACCACTCCGCACCACCTGAAGATGTTGATTAGCATACCATTCAACTCCTTCTGCATGGTCTGAAGAGCTATCGTCGTTTGCTCCAATCGTTGTGAAGTGTCTGAAATAAATCATTTAAAGCAAACTGCAATATATCCAATATAATACGCAGTACAGACCTAGACGAGATCCTCCCATATCCTGCGGATGAATCACGGAATACGCATAATGATACGGATTGTAGTTCCATGCCGCTGCTGGTAACTGGGAGGAAACCAAGTGCGCGAATCCAACGAAAACGACAAGCAACTAATGTAAACGAAATTAAATGTAACACCAGTGCAAATGAAAGTTAATTATACAACATGCAAAACTTACAGATATGGCCATTTTCATCCACCTCGCCCGACTCGTACTGGATCTGTGCGTCGAAGTAATGAAAGTGTAGGAGACAGCCATCCTTTTATACGTACGCACCTTCTATCCCTCCACCAGTTGCACGCAATGTCCTCAGTGGCAATGTTTAACGTCTTCCGTATATCGTTAAACGATCGATTCTCCGGAAGTCAACCTGCTGGTATTCCTTGCAGCTATCCCCCTCATTTTCAATCAATGCTTCCTTGTTACCACACAGATTGTGCTTGTCGTGCGATAGCAGAAAAAGGGCGTTCAATAAGACGTTCATTTCACGAAGAACATTGTCCTTAAACGTCCTTCCAACGGGCTCCCGCGTGATTCCCCTCTCGCAGCGGTTGAACTGATTAGTGTTACACACGAGCTGTGGAAGGGATCGCCACATCACTTCCTTTATCCCTATCGGGCCATGAAGAAGCTGTATGATACAAAGATGTCAAATTACTAAACGATTCGAATGATTTTGAACCGGAATTGTTTACCATCGCTTCCTTCTAGCTACTCTGAGATTCACAATTCCGGTCTAGATGTTGTAGAAAGGGCTCGAACATATTTAAATGGAGACTCAATGGACACCTTAAAACCCTAAGGTAACACTGGCCAGCCACCCAACTTGCATGTTGGTCAGATATGTGCTTACGTGGAAGTCTTCGGCATGGTAGGGACATCCAGCGGATGGCGAGACAACGGTCCGGAGCACGTCTCAAAAGATTCTACAGTACAGGAACGTGATCAATTCGCACACAGTTAACTAGATAACATGAAAAGGACAAAACATACCTCAATTGGCTTGCAAAAGAATGGCTGTACACTCGAGGAAGTCCAGTCTTACTAATATTAGGGTCAAAATTCAGCACTGAAAATCACTGAAAGCACTGAAATCACGAAAAGAACGAGATTACAACTTGTAACTAGCAAATAACCAAAAGATTTAGTTTTACGTTACACTCGTCACTTACGTGTTAACTATAACGAAGCTCGCCCGGCAACGTTGAACGTACATATCCAATCTCGTCCTTTAGATATAACTCTGGAGAAAAGGTATAATTTCAGTAATACGTGATAGCAAAGAAAAGAATGGACTTTTACATAGACAGAATACGAACATGTAGTATACGTACTTTAACTGCTAGACATACAACAAACGAAACAGAAATTAACGTACCTTACAAGAGTAGTTTCTTAGATCACTTGCAGTTCACGATCCTTGCCTGACTGTGGACTGTTGAATGGAATTATCGCCTTATATACACGTAGACACGTGTCACATCCTAGCTGTCACGGAAGAAAAGTATAGGGTAGAGGAACCTAATTCTGAAGGTCAACAGCTGCTGAGAAAAATTTTTGTATTTCCATGTGAGCTCGAGGATATAGCCATTCCCCCTCGTTTGACCCTTTCTCTTGCAATGACCTACCTTGGGCAATTAAATAATGAAGAACCAAAACCCCGTTTCGCATTTTCCATCTCAGTAACTCACTAACCTGCACGACATGCACTACACTGTAGTTTTGTTGCCCTTAATCCCTGGAGCACCGAGGATCGCCGCTGGAGCGGGGCAGTGGCGTGGGGTGGGGTTGGTGGGTACTGGGTAGTTTTCCGTAACCAGTAAGATGTTTTGCAACGCTGTCTCACATACATGTCTGCAGTACGTACATAAAGCTCCTCAATTTTGTCTGTGACAGTGCAGAAAATTGTTAAGCAAATCAGGAAAATCGGTATGTATTTGACAATTTTGTGTTGACGAAGCTTTATTTGGCATTCAATTCAGCCTTGATTATTTTAGAGTCTTGAAGACTTCAATCTATCGCAAAGACATGGCAGAATCAAACACAACCGACGGAGGCCGCATCGTTAAAATGGAGGTGGACTATAGTTCAACTTGTGACGAGAAAATACCAATCTGCAAAGCCTTGGCGGCAGAGGGGAAAATCAACGAAGCTTTAGAAATCCTCTACGCTCTTGAAAAACAAACAAGAACTGTTAGTTGAATTTTCCAAGTCTTTTTGTGTGTGTCCATGTTCTGACTTAATTCCTTGCTTTGCTCACAGGGAGCCGATGCCATTTCAACAGGCCGCATTTTAGAAGCGATTGTTCAGATTTGTTTTGAAACTAAGCAATGGGACCTTCTCAATGAAAACATCATTGGCTTGACCAAAAGAAGGAGCCAGCTGAAAGCTTCCGTCACAAAAATGGTTCAGCAATGCTGTCAATATGTTGATCAGACACCTACTAAGGAAATAAAGCTTAAGCTTATTGACACGCTTAGAACTGTAACTGCTGGAAAGGTGTGTACAAAGTTTGCTACTGTTGCTGTCATTATACATATTTCATGCAAAACATTTCGTTTCAGATCTATGTTGAAGTGGAACGTGCCAGATTAACTCATATTCTTGCACAAATGAAAGAGAAAGAGGGTGAAGTCACTGAAGCTGCAGACATTCTCCAAGAACTTCAGGTTGAGACCTATGGGTCTATGGAAAAACGAGAAAAGGTAAGAATAGTCATGTCAAATAATAGTCATGTCAAATTTTTCCCTAACTCTTTCATTATTGTGTAAAATCAATAAACAGGTTGAGCTCATCTTGGAACAAATGAGACTTTGTCTCGCCAAGAAAGACTTTATCCGCACGCAGATCATTTCAAAGAAGATCAGTGTAAAATTTTTTGAAGAAAAAGACACGCACGATCTTAAACTGAAATTTTACAAGTAGGCACTCTTTTCCCTTGTTTCCGTTTGACTTTTTGGGCGTGGAACATGAGGAGGAAAATGTTCTTAATCATTGTTCCTTTGTACAGACTCATGATCGATGTTGACCAACACGAGGGATCGTACCTTTCCATTTGCAAGCATTATCGAGCGATGTATAACACAACAGTGATTCAGGAGAATGAACCCGACAGACGCATGATGATGCAACATGCCATCCTCTACCTTTTGCTGAGTCCCTTTGATAATGAACAGTCTGATCTCACTCACCGATTCCTGCAGGAGAAAGTTGTCGACGAAATTCCCAAATACAAGTATAAACGGGAATCCTTTTAATTTGATTTTTTAAAAATAAATCTAATCGGGTTCGTTTTCTGTCGTTCTTCAGGGAACTTCTGCAATTGTTTGTCGCTGCCGAACTAATCCACTGGGGCACGCTTTGCCAACAGTACCAACAAGTACTTCGGACGGGAGAAGCCTCCACCCCAGCAACGGACGTCTTTACCATTGGTCAGTTTAGTGAATCACATTTGTGATCGAGACGAACGAATAAGCAACTTTTTTCGATAGGTACTGAGGAAGGAGAGAAACGCTGGAAGGCTCTCAAAACACGTGTTGTGGAGTACAATATCCGCATCATGGCCAAGTACTACACCCGTGTGACTATGCAAAGGATGGCTGCACTTCTTGACCTTTCCGTAGAGGAAACTGAAGAATTTCTTTCCAATTTGGTGTCCAGTAAGACTGTAACTGCCAAGGTAGACCGACTGGATGGTGTTGTTCACTTCCAGACGTCCCAAACGCAAGACGTTAACGCCGTACTCAACAATTGGTCGAGTGGCCTTGCTTCGCTTATGGACCTCGTCACCAAAACCAATCACCTCATCAATCGCGAAGAGATGGTACACCGACACTTGCTTGCCACTAATCCTTCGCAGGAGTGAGGTATCTATTACAGTACATAACGAATGTTTGCGCCGGTTGATAAATAAAACAGATTTCTTCGATTTCCATCCAGATGTGTACCGGTGCTGTAATTTTTTTAATATTTGTTTCTGTGAGTTTCTTTCTTTAACCAAATGTTTTTATTTTTGTGTAAGCGGCAACAGCGTAACAACCTGTGGCGTAGGAATTAATGTCACAGTATTACGGGGCTACCTTAAAACTAAGGCTAAAATTGTAGGCTGTCGTTGCGTACAGAGTTTGTTTTCTCTTTAAAAAAGCTACCGTACAAATGGGATCCAACGAGGAAGTTCCTGCTTGTAAAGAAACGGTGTTAGTGACAGGTTTTGGGCCGTTCGGTGTTCACAAAATCAACGCTAGCATGGAAGCTGTCAAACTGTTACCCAGTCTAGATCTAGAACGAGATCTGGGAATCCAATTAGTAACGAAAGAAATACCAGTTGATTATGGTTATGTGAAAACCCAGATTCCCCAGTTGTGGGAATTGTACAAACCGAAGGTATTTTGTATATAGTTGCAACACTAAAGCTTTTACACATGCCACAAATCAAGTTTGAATAGTTATCATTAATTTTTATGTAATCACTACAGCTGGTTGTTCATGTTGGAGTCTCAGGAATGGCACAGGAATTAACTTTGGAAACCCAAGCTTTCAATAACGGATATGGTTCTTTGGATATTAAGGGCTGTGTGCCAGAAGGTGGTGTTTGCGTCGAAGGATCCCCAGATAGACTAGAATCAGCCATTGATATGAGAAAGATTTGCCAAAATGTTAATGACTCCACCTGTGATGTAGTTTCTTGTATTTCAACTGACCCAGGTCGTTATCTCTGTGATTTTGTATTTTATTCATCCCTTCATGTTGACAGAAGTAGAGTTGCGTTTGTTCATGTCCCCGTTCTGGATAAACCGTACTCTGCTCTGCAGCTCGCTCAAGGACTTAAGCTGGCCATTGCGGGCATGTTGGCGCAAGTCCGCGAAAATGATTGCTACTTAAAAAAGGCCGAGATGTAATACGCTGATCATCCCATCCTGATCATCTTTCATCGACATTTCAGTTTTTTCCCTTCTTTAACCAAAAATGAAAAGAGATATAATTTTCAATGCAAATATATCTATTATTTTTGAATTTATATGAAAAAGTTTTAACTTAATAATGTACGAAAAAGACAATATAATTAAAATTTAAATAAATATGCAAATTTTGTACGCTTTTGTAGAGTCCAGTTTTAAATGACTTTGCATCGTTGCCTTGACGCAGACTAAAGCTGAGCAGTCGAGTCGGCTTTTTTATTGATTGACGACTAAGCAAAATGGCATCCAACAACCCGTACTTTAACAACTTCATCCCAGCTGGAAATCAACAAGCGTAAGTAGGGTAATTTTTTCTTGCGACACTAATTATAGGTAGTAAAAGGTAAAGGAAGCTGTCAGGAATCAAATGATTCCACACACCATTGAGTTGCTTGCATGTTTGAAAACGTGTTTTTCCTACGGTACATACACATTTCTCGCCAGCAAACATGCCGCCATGTTGGTGTTCTATTGCCACCATCGATCATGACGACGGCAAAATTTTAAACCCATTTTTCACCTACGTTGTCTACATTATGACGAATTCAAAACCTTTTTAATGATCGCTGATGGCCCTAAACAACTAATGTGGATGAGTCGTGTATCTATTTTGGAATTTTGCCGTTCTTATACCACAGAGCTGGGACGCAAGCGTACGGAGCTTCGGCCGGACCAAGCCCGGGCTATTCCGCCGGTGGCCACTCGGCCCCGGCTGCGGGCCAAACCTCCTACGACACGGCCTATCCTAACACGGCGGCTTTTGCTGGTTGGTTTACTATCATTACCATGTTTCTAAAGTAGAATACTACCACTGGTTAAACTCTGGCAAATCAAGTTAAAGAAAACCGTTGAATCTGGTCTCCAAGACTAGTTGTATGAACCTGACATCTTCAGTAGCCTTAATTTTAAATGTGCTCAACTCATCAAGCTCAACAAATTAAACTTGCATTTGTTTTCTTATCATTTCGTGTAATGCAGTAAACATAGTTCTGAGTTTTCTGTCCAAGATTTGATGAATCGGGGCAATAAGAATACCTTAAACATTCATGAAGTCAATTATACTAGAAGTTTACTGTGTTGTAAAGTGAAGATAGATTTGGGCACTTGCAATTTGAATTTCCCTTAAATATCTCATTGCGGTTAAGCTAAACTTGGGTTACGTAATAAAAGAAATTGCAACAGCAGGCTATTATGGTTTCCCTGGCAAACCAAACTATGAACCATCAAAAAACTATTTCCCAGGACCATCAGGTAATTGCTAAAATGTTTGACAAATTTGTGTGCATTGTATACATTAAAATATGCTGTGAACCTTCTATGTTGCAGGACCAGGTAAGCAGGATGGACCAGGACTACCTCCAACTCATTATCAAGGCTATGAAGCTGCTTTCTTCAATGCAGCACATGCCTATTTGCATCATCAGCCGGGACCTAAGCCGCCCCAAATGGGGGGAGGGGGTGGAGGAGGCCAAATGCCCGCAAACAAATCTGGCCACGGTGGCGGGCAAGGTGGATCGAAAACCCGTGGTCGTTACTTCGCCGGTGGTTTCAATCAGCGTTGGACCAGCAGTACTACTCAACAACTCCATTACTGCGAAGTTTGCAAAATTTCGTGTGCAAGTAAGCAATACCACGTGGTTTCGTAGGCACTGTGGCATGTGATTTACGTTTTCTTTATTTTTTTCTCTAAGGTCCTCAGACTTACAAAGACCATTTAGACGGGCAAAAGCACAAGAAAAAAGAGGCAGCCGTCCGTACTGGACTCCCTATGGTGCGTAATTATTTTCTGGCGTGTGCATTTCTATGTATATTAACCGTAATCGGCCAGTTTAGGTTCCTACACCGAGGACTGGAGCAGCATTGCACTGCGAACTTTGCAATGTGACGTGCACATCTTCAGACGCCTATGCAGCTCACATTCGCGGAACAAAACATCAAAAGGTTTGAATCCGATATGAGTGATCAGATAGCGTTTCTGAATTGGGCCAATAATTTACACTTCTTCTCACCTAGGTTGTTAAATTACACACAAAACTAGGCAAACCAATCCCTCCAGCAGAACCTCAGTTGATTCATTCGAAAACGGGTGGCACAACTGGAACCGTAGCGGCGACACCGACTACACCAGTTGCTACAATTACTATAGCCACGACAGCCACTGCAGTCAGCGCTGTGACCACGACGCCTGCTGTTACCACTACGCCCGCCGCAACGGCCGCAACCCCTACACCTACAGTACCTGCACCTACACCTACGACAGCAGTCGTCAAAGTAGTGGCTGCAACGCCCAAAATCAATTTTTTGGGTAAACAACTTCGCATTCTGTGATATTACTAATTGTTAACCTTTACTCATCCGATGTTGTGGTTGCAGGTGGAAACTATTTAAATACTCTTGGAGCAAAAACTAACGGATCTGAAAGTGAGGCTGCCCTCGTTGCGACAACGACAGCCCAAGCTAGCCAGATAATCAAAAAAGAGGAAGTTCCCATGACAGCTGCTGTTGCCACTGAAACGGCACAAGCAGTGGTGGCACAGTGGGAGGAGGAGAAGGTGATTCAACCCGTTGGCCAAGATTACGTAGAAGAATTACGTGGCGGTGATGGTATGATTCGCTTGTTACATTTTCAGTTGATTAGAAGACGATGATTGACTCCTCGCGTGTCTTACGCAATTTTTAACAGGCAAAATTACCGGCTTTAATTGTCGGCTTTGCGATTGCCGCTTCAACGATGTCAATGCCAAAGATATGCATCTGAAAGGCAGACGTCATAGGTAAATAGCTTTTCAGAGAGTTATCTTTGAGCCATTTGCTAATTTACGTCATCTGCCCAGGTTAATGTACAAAAAGAAAGTAGATCCTAATTTAGTGGTAGAAGCCAAAGGTTGGCCCGCCCTCCGTCAGAAAAATAAGACCATGCCCGGCTGGCAAGAAAGACGGAAACCTAATGAAGGTGGCTGGGAAGGCAATGAAAATTACGAAGAAATGCCACAAGCTCCTTCGTCGATGGAAGATGGAAACCAGCCACGTCCTCCAGCCTATTGGGCTAGCCCATCCCGAGGTGGACTTCGGCATGGTGGTATCTCAATGGGCCTACCACCACCACCCCAGGTACACGTCTTGTTTCTCCGCTTCTATACTGACATATCATAATTGTTTATTTTTTCCCTTCTCATTGCAGTATTTCCCTACCGGCTCCATGCCGATGGGCCTTCCTAATCCAGCTATGCGTAAACCCGAATCCAATGACGATCGCCACGTCATGGCAAAACATGCAGAGATCTATCCATCGGTACAGATATTCGTTTACGCTGATTGTCTTTTCAGAAAATGACTTAACACTGGAACGTTGGTTCGTTTTGCAGGAAGCCGAATTAGAAGCAATACAGACGCTCGTCTCGTACGTTGAACGCTCATTAAAGTTAGTTTCTGATCAGCTAACGCATCAACCTGAAGACAAAACGAAAGTTTCTGAGACGCAATCATCCAGTGACCTTGCTCAATCGCCTGTTCCAGCCGCTACTGCACCCGCTGTTGCTCCTGCGACCGCCGCATCTCAGGCTGTTGTGTCGGTCCCTGTTCCTCCTGTCGCCCCACCTATCACCTCTACTGCGACCTCCACCCCAGCGTCTGTTCCAGCAGCAGCCACGAACGGCCCAGCCCAGCCACAGCGGATGTTGAAAGGCGTGATGCGAGTGGGTTTGCTTGCCAAAGGATTACTTTTGAAAGGCGACCGAACTGTTCAGTTGGTCGTCCTCTGCTCTCAGCCTCCTACTTATCAGTTGCTCGATAGAGTTGCTCAAGCTCTTCCAGCCCACCTCTCTGTAAGTAGTAAACAAATCCGTCAGCAGATAACAAGATAGATTCTACTTATTTTTTAAACTTTTAATTCACTTTATGATTAGGTTGTCGCACCATCAATCACGTTCAACGTCGAAACGCTTCCAAATGAAGCAGTTGTCATGGTAAAATCAGTCCAGGGTCATGGCCTGGTCGGTGATATTTTGGTCAAGGTCTCGCTGACGTCGCCCGTCGTCAGGGAAGAGCAACTAGCCGCAGCCGCTGCTGCTACCGTTGTTACTAACGGGACGGCTTCTATTGGTTAGTGTTTCTTGTTTTGTGCTTTATTGTTTAGATTTCCTTCCTAAGGTCTCGACGATTGTCATCCAGGCAACGATGTTGACATGAAAGACGCCGCTGCTATCAAGGAAGGCCGTCTGAACACCAAAGATTGTTTGCACTCGCTAGCGCTCCTACGCCGAGCCAAATGGTTCCAAGCTAGAGCCAATACTCTTCAAAATTGCGTCCTAATAATCAGGGTTATGAGGGATTTTTGTATGCGTTCGCCTGTCTGGTCGAATCTGGAACTCTGGGTAAAAAATTAAAAAAAAAATGATTTAGTTCAACGTGTAATCCTGATGCGTTGGTGTAGGCAATTGAATTGATTGTGGAAAGGGCAGCTTTCAGCGCCGGCACACCACTCTCTGCAGGCGATGCCCTGCGCCGAGTATTTGAAACAATTTCTGCCGGCATTCTATTAAGCACCAACGACGGATGGGGTCCTGGTAAATTGGATTCTCATCTTTTTTTTTATTCCAATTTTTGTTTAATGAAGCGTTACGTCTCTTCTAGGTATCGGAGATCCATGCGAAAAGGATGCTGTGGACGTTTGTAGTAATTTAACTGCACAGGAACGTGAAGATATGACGTCATCCGCCCAGGCAAATACATAATCCTTACTTATCATGGATTATGTGTTGGCTTGAAAATTCTGACACTTGATTTTGTTTTTACAGCAAGCATTGCGTCAAATCGCCTTCCGCCAAATTTTCAAAGTGCTGGGCATGCCCAAACCTTTGTCGCCAGGATCGCGCAGCTTCAATAAAGCCTCCCCGGCCGCCGCAGGGCCTTCACCTGGCAAGAAGCGTCCCCGTGAAAACTCAACGAGCGACACTATCAGTCCTGAAGGTAAAATACATTAAAGAGACGATCAATGCTAAATGTAAATCAATTAACTTCTTTAAAAAAATTTAATCATTATTAATTTCTTCACGCCTTCCTTGTGTTTACCCTCGTCCAAAGCAGGCGAAGTTCCAACAGATCTGAAGAAGGAGAAGATTGAAGGCCAAGATGCTTAAAATAGATGAATGATAAGCAGACTCTGATTCGATGTGAATCGGCCAAACGTCGTTTCATTGTCTCCCTTAAAATAATAATAATAATTTTTTGTCTCTCACTTTGGCCACTTGAAATCCCCCTCTACTATTTCCTTTGTTCATTGGATCGTTGGTTTGTTCCTTTTTTTTTATTGTTGTCCTTTTTTTTTAATGCAGAATTTTCTTTTTGATTCAACCTCTCAGACAAAGTGTCACAACCAGGAAAAAGGAATCGAACGAAAGGAAAAACGAAATCGTTTTTGACTCTCATCCCAATTTGTTTCCAAAAAATCGTGTTCTTTTTCCTGCTCCTACTCTCATAGTATTTGATCGAGTTGAATAAAATCCTTGGCTGTCATCAACCAAGAGTAGTAAAAAAAAAGAAGAAATCCAAACGAAAAAAGAAGGCCTCCCCTGCTGTGTGTCTCGCAAGTAGACAAACGCTTCAGCATCTTCACCGTTTTCGGCCCGGAGTGTCTGTTGTCGGGACTTCTTTTTTTCTCTTTTCAGGCTGAAATGACACGCAAAGAGCATCGATGAAGGGCATCCCGAAAAGCTTCTGATTGAACCTGGAACTTTGCCTTCGTGCGTCACGGAACGAAAACATTTGCCAAAGTCCATAATCCGTAAACTTTCTCTCTGCCCTGGTGGATACAGAAAAGAAAAAAACTCGGAAGCGATTGCCATTGCGTGTAGCAGTACAAGAGGTCAACTCGATGAGAAGAAAGAAAAAAAGGGACACGAAATAGAAGTCGAAGCGAAACCAGGAAATAAAAAATGGATATATACATATCCAAGTGGAAAAAAAAGAAAAAGTTTAGACGGGAAGGAGTGAGATTGTATTTGAAATGGTCTTGAATAACTTAAAAGATATATATCGTCCTCGTCGGTGATGTTCACAGCTCGTATTTTGTGCCATCCAATTGGGAAGTGTTGGCCAGCTGAAGAATATTTACTCGATATCCACGGTAGTATATATTGAATTTGTAGTATTTCTTTTTTTTTTTTGTCGTCTTCGTGTAAACAAGTAGTAGTAGTAGACGTAGTAGTAGACGTAGTAGTAGTAGTAAGTCTGAAAGCCAAAAGTGTCCAATTTGTTATGCGCATTTTGTTTTGTTGTTTTTTTTTTTACTTTTCTCTATTTGTTCGTTTGCCAACACGGATGTGCATCCACTCTGACAACTTTTGCTGGAAATCGGATGGCGTCATTTTATTCCGCTTTCCGTCTCGTGTTTTAGTTCCTTCCGTCTCTGTTTTCATTTGCGTGGAGTAAGTATCTCGCTTAACTTTGATGTGTTAAAAAAAGGAACGCTTGTTAGAAGAGCGTCGCTAGCAACAGTCTTAATCTAACGTGCAAATCTACCGACAACAACAAAAAAAATTGGATCTGCCTGGACGCCCCTTTAATTTTTTGTTTTGCACGCTGGATTAATGGAGAAAAAAAAGAGTGTTCCAGGGAGGTCCTATTTTTTTGTTTTTCTTAAAACTTGGTAGTTTGGCAACGATATAGCAAAAGCGACAAGGCGACGAAAGATTAGAATAAGAGACGGCCCAGGCCAGCCAGAAAAAAAATAGGAATCGATGTGTGTTTTTTTTCTATCTTCTTCCTTCCTTCACCTCCCCCCCGGAGTCTATTTAATCCACATTTACTAGATGATGCATGAAAAATACTATCTACTGGACTTGGCGAGATTGAAGCAACGACGGCCAACTTTTTGTTGTTTTTTTTTATTTTTTATTTTCAGTGTGGATGTTGACAGATCGCGATGGTCCAACTTTTGCTTTCATTTGTCTGAAAAATAAATAATTATGGAAGAGTTTCTTTGAAAAAAAGCAAATCGGGGTTGAAGCGTTCGATCGTTGATGCCAGCCAAACAGATCATCCGCTGAAAAGTTTCTCTTTCGATAACGTCCAGTCAAACGCAAATATGATCCATCGTCTCTTTTGAAATCCGAAAATCGCTCATCGATCGTCAGTGAAATTGCTGAAAACAACACATTTCTTTTTATTTCTGAAATGTTTAATGTTTCTTTTTTTATTTAGCTTTACGAAATGGACATCAATCGTGTTGATCTTCTCGTTAAATGATCGGCACATTTTGGCTTCGTGGAAGGATGTTGATTGGTTACATCATCTCAGTGATTACGACATCTAATTATCAAATGCATATCGCCGAATGAATTTGGAAATTTCGTAGATTTGAAATAACAAAAAACGCGCCCTGGACTCGGTTACCGACTGTTGATAAACGACAGTCGTGAATGATGGCCAGTCGTTTTGAACGTAATACCAAAGTGTATTAAAATGTGAATCAAATTTACAGTGATGATGAATAGCATTCCATAACACTTAAACCCAAAAAACTCTACAATTTTTTTTCGGACCCAAATTGTTATTCTTTTATCCAGCACGACGTTCGGGGAAGCCCAGGAGGATGTTAACTGGACGTGTAAGGATTGATACAAGTCTTCAGATCGACTACAGTTTTATTTATGACCAATTGACGATGGATGCAAATCGTTTCGAAACTTTGACGGCCTCGTTTCGCTCGTCAATCTCTCTAATTCCACAGCCATATATTCTTCTAACAAACAAAACATGGATTTCAATAATTCCCTTGTAAAAATGTGTTCCAGTACATTGTTATTATTAGTCACGTTATCGACAATGTTCCATCGTAATCATCTACGTGTGTTTCATTGAAAACTCGGAAGATCAACCAATCCAATGACGTCAACGTGTTGGGTTTATGTTCCAGTCGAACTGTATAGCTCCCGATCGCTTGTGTGTATTGTCTGTTTGATTGTTGAACTAGGACGATCCTTGGATTTACTCAAATAAGCGTATACCAAAGGCGATCCTTATTATTTTCGGAAGTAGTTTAACAACTGGACACCATGTTGTTCTCCTTGCCACCTGGGTCTTCCACTGGACATATGAAAACTCCTCAAAAAAGAACTGAACCTTTTCTTTCAAAGGATTTACGGTGTTTAACGAGTCAATCTATAATTTAATTATATAGTCATCCACGTCCAAAAAAATGTTTCTTTCTGGATTTTAGGCCGGAACGCGATTTCTCCGCCTGGAAGCGCACACACAAAAATAGCGATTCAAAAAAGAAGAAGAAGGGTGCCAATGGAGAGAGGGTATATACTTTATTGAGAAGTCTAAAAAAGAAGGATTTCTTGGGGTGGTATAAGAAATTCCGGCCAACTTCTATTGTATCACACGGAAGAAAAGAGAGCTTGGGAGGGTTGAAACATCACTTGGTGGCTAGTAGCAAAAGTATCAGGAAAAAAAAAAAGAGATGTATGTACATCCATCTCTAATATAAAAGAGAGGGTGGTTTTATAAGCACGACGGGCGGGCCGCCGGAAAAATTCAAAGAAGATAAAATAGCCTCTCTCTCTAGTGTAGGACCCCTTCTTTTCTTTGCCGTACTCAAAAAGTCACAAAGTCCTGCCCACTTCTACGCGGACAAAAACCGGATACGAGGCACGACGCAAGCGCACAGCAGTACACTACACCGCCGCTACGACGACTACTACGACTACCGTGTGCTGTCAGACAGTCAGTCGAAATCCAAACTCTGCACGTCTCTCTCTCTCGCTTTCTCGCTCTCTCTACTCACAACGGAGAGAGACTTTCACATTTAGTTTGTGCCCGTGTGTTGAAACCATCTTTTTTTTAGACAGGCCCAGTCTATCACGTTTTTTTTTTTAATTCGAGCTATTTTTTTTTTAAGACTTTTCAATCATTTCTAGTCGACAGTGTTTTGGTTTTTTTGGATGACGTAAGCCAAAAACAAAAGAGAGAGAGAGACAATTACCGGACGTCTTGATTTCAATTCAGGGACTCACTAAACGCGTTTTATTAAAAGAGACTTTCGAGAACAGTGTCGTCTGTCAGAAGTGAATGTAGTTTTGATCTTGGCGTTCTCCAATCATCCATCAAAAAGGTAAGTCCAGCCCCCCTCATTTTGGCAAATTAGTTTTTTTTTTCTTTTTTTTTCACTGTTTATTATTGCTATGAGTATATTCAATTTATGCACATCTGTGCCTCCGTGTTTAGCCTTTTTTTTCTAAATTGACAGACCCCTCCCAAAAAAAAAAAATTCAATTCGAAAAATGGGCAACACCTTGACGAGATCCCAAGTGCCCCATCATTTAGCCCTATAGGTACGCCGATAAGAGGATGGGGGGGGGGGATGAGTGTGAAAACGTGTGAAAACTGTGACGAACACGTCAACCTTTTTCAAAAAAGGAGATAGAAAAGGTGTCCAGGGCTTTTTTTCATTTTTCCAATATAGGACCCATCCATAAAGGGCTAATTGTATTGTTAGGGGGGGGGGGGGGGACATTCCTTAGGGTTCTCCTATCGACTTTTTTCACCTATTGTACCTACAAATATTTTTCTTCCTTTTTAGCTCTTCACACCCCGACAATCGCAAAACTAACCTTTAAAGGTAGACATTTCTTTTTCCAATAGACATTGACAGACATGTACGGAATCTGAATAGCGGGGTTTGTTAAAAAAAAGGGTGGCGGTGAACTATATGGCGGTGGTTTGACATTTTTTTTTTACTTGGGGAAATGGATCACTTCCTCTTCTTTCTTTTCCAACACCTTTTTTTTTTTTCTTTTGAAACACGTCTTCCGCATCTTGCGGAATGATGGCATCTCCGGAAAATGGTTTCGGATTGAAAATCTTTTTTTAAAAAAATAATTATTTAGTTAGACACACACACACTGTGTGTTCTCCGGCTATTGGTCAAATGTTTGTGTTCCATCCAACAAACTGGAATCGATCGGAGTCACCCTCTGCCAAAACTATTTCTCTGCTCGATATTGTCTATCTTCCTCTTTGCTCCTCTTATATATTGATAAAAGCTTTTTCCTTTTATTTTTTTTTTCGTGTTCCCCCCTCTCCGTTTCCCCAACTGTTTGTGTGTGTGTCCTATTAATCCGGGGGAGAGCACCAGCGTCCTCCCCTCCGCACTAGAAAAAAGAGATGTATAAATATATCATCCATTTAGAAGATGAAAGAGAGAGACCAGTATACACTCCCGAACAATAGGGTGGTTTTGGCTGGCAGTATAGAAACACAATAATAAAAAAAAAAAATCCTTTGGATATCAAAAGGAAAAAAAAAACCAATGATTCTTTAACATCTATCATTTTTGCTGGCAAAGAATTTTCTTTTTTTTCGAAATGGATATATACGAACAGTGTCAACTGAAAGAAGCTTACAACTTCTTCTTTAACGATGTTGTTATTGTGAGAGCGGGGCACTTCTTTTTTTTGGGGGGGGGGGCTAAGGTAGAATACACACACACATCGAATGTAACATTCTTCTCTACTGGGGTGACTTAAAGAAAAAAAACGAAGGGTGGTTATACACATACAAGCCATGTTTGTGTGCCTCACAATCGATCATCGTCAACAGCCAATAGAACAACACAAAAAGGAATATGCGTATAGGAAAAACAAGATCCCCCCATTGCAACGTTCCGAATCTTTCTTTTTACACACACGTCTATCCTAGCAAACATGTGAGTGATACTCTTAACGTCTTCGAGCTAAAAGCGATCGCAAATGATGAGTTATAGATGCACTCTATTATAGCGAAGATGATTATTTATTTGTTTTTGTGTGTGTGTGTATCTCGTGCAGTCTGGCGGATGAAACAGCCGCGTCTATACGTACATCCCAGGGGCGATCCTTGCGCAATCCGAAATGATCTACACAAGAAGATAGTGGGGTGGCATCCATTTGTCTATAAACATCTCGCTCTAAAGCGTAGAAATTTTTTTTATTCTTTGTCTTAAATTATTATTTTTGTTTTCTAAAGCGATTGGGGGGGAAGGATGAAACCCGCCCTTCAATGCTGATCCACGCGACGTCCCAAAGTTCTTTATTTTACTTATCCTACATAGAGAAGGGAGAGAGAGCCATCAGCCGCAAACACTCAGACATGGACGGGGGGAGAGCATCCAATAGTCTCGGACGATGCTCCTGATGATGTCTCTTTTATAGTAACATCATAGTAGAGTTCGTCGTAGATATAGACTTATCCTTCGAATATAATAGAAAACCAAAACTCCGAAGGTCTTTCTATTTTCCTGTGTCAGTTTTACATCAGGTCACCGACATTCTGTGAAAAAAAAAACGCTCCATCTCATTTCCTGGATAACTTGCAAGGAGCTTTTTGAAAAAGATACACGAGCCAATCGATTGGGTCGTATCCATTTTTCATGTAACCATGTCTTCTTTCCTCCCTTCTTTCGTTCTTTCTCTCTTTCACTAACTGTTACCAGCCCTGTAATTTGCCATACGAGTTTCTATATAGCGTAGCAGACAGTATTTACAAGGATGGCAGAGCTAAACGAAAAAATGCACAAGGAAATGCAGGAAGTCACAGGATCCGGACAAGTCTTTCCTGATTTTTTTCGATGGCATATCGACGATGAGCTCCTTCCTGATTGAATCCTATTTATATACTGTATATGTATACATACAAAGAGAGCGAGAGAGAGAGACACAACTATTGTTGGTTGATTCCTTTATACGTCCTTCTTCCGGAAGACGATCCGGAAATGGTAGACTTTATTTTCAAAGCAAGAATTGTATTTTAGAGGGATTTTCTTTTTTAATTGAAGTATATAGTAGATAATCCGGATGAGTTCGGTTTGCCGTCATCTGACTTTCATTTTTGACTTGGTAATCGAATCACGTTGATTTTCGATGCTATGAATTATCGGCGGCCGTCGTCGTGACGATGTGACAGTGAAAAAACAAAAGCTTGGGGGCTAAAGGGGGAAAGAGAGAAGGAACACATTGCGACAGCAGTGTCTATTTAAATAATAAAATCGAAAAAAAAAAAAAGAATCCTATTTTGATTTTTCGTGTGTACGCTTTCGTTTGGCAGATGATGAGAGGAACAACAGACGTTGCCGCAGTCGCAGACAGGCGTCGTTGCCGTGGCTCTTTGCTCGCTTTAATGCTGGGCATGGCCGTCGCCATCCTGGCGACTGGCAACAACTTGCCGGCCGTCTCGGCCGCCGTCCAGACGACCGTCAAAAACGCTCAACAACAGCAGCAACAACTACGCGTCAAGCCACAACCATCGCCGTCTGCCGCTTCTTCCGGCCTTCCGGTTCCGGATCTCCTCGAATCACCCGACGCCAAGTACGACCCGAAACCCAAAGATATCGACGCCGCTGCTCTGCGACTCCGACTCAAAGGTGAAGCTCTCTCCAATTTTTTTTTTATTCGACTTCAATGCAGTAGAATTCCGTCTGTTTTTTGGGGGGAGGGAAAATGGTTAATAATATATTAAGAGACAAGCTGGAAGGAGGGGGGGGGGCCTTCGATGGATTGGGACGTCAATCATGCGACAAGTTCCACCATTTTTGTGTGTGTTTGCACGCACGCCAAAATGTCGTGCACGTGACTTTCCTTAGAGGTTGTTGCCTTGGTGCAGGTCACCGAGTATAGATTTCTAAACACACAGACACACACACACATCGTTCGATATTTTCGTTTATTTTCGAACTTGGTATACAACAAAACAATGGACAGTGATGGGTGGACTAAACCGTAATTTGATCTACTAGCTGATTGCGTTGTAGATTAAAAATACTATATTCAATTGCAAATGTTCAGCCACGAGCGGGGGGCTAAACATATACTGCGAATACATAATTGCTCGTTGCAGACATTGGATATGTTGCTGTGTATGCGAATAGACATCGATTGATTTCGGCAGAAACCATGGAAACGTTATATAGCCCGGTGGGACGTCATTGACAGATGCCTCTTCTCTTTCCCCAAGAAAAATTAATAAGAGTGACGTCATCTTCTGGGTCCAAATCGGGTCTAGAATTAATGTGATTACTATACCTAGGGGGGGAAAGGGATTATTTATACTGACATCTATTCAGGGAAATCCCCCTTTTTTCCTCCATCGATGGTTGACTTTTATTTTTTGAAAGGTACGCGACCTACAATGACGGTGTCGGATTACCATCCGTCAGACGAATGACGGATGAACCTTTTAAGGAAAAAAAAAAAAGGAAAAATCAAATAAAGCGATTTTGAATTTTTCGATGTAAGCTGTTGAGAAAGAAAAAATAAAACTATAATAATAGAGACGTGAGACTGGTGAAGAGGCCCTGCATTAATAAGTCAATAATCCAGTCTTCGAACTGATGGGCACGTTCTTTTTTTTTTTTTTTTTCTTTCACTTCCATCAATTCCGGAGACCAATAAACATTCTTTTCGTCCATTTTCTGGTTGTAGATCATTTTGACGGACGGTTTATGTCGATTGGCCAGCCGAAAGAGGCGATCCTTTATCCGAACGGCACGGCCGAATACCCGGTGCGCTACAACAACAATCTGTCGCCATCGCGACGCAACGTTCCGGGCCGTTCCAAATGGAATTTGGGCTCGTTGCAATTGCCGGACGGAAGCCGAGTGCGGACGCGTTTGTCGCGCAAAGTGCGCAAGAAGTTGGAGAAATTCCTCTGGCTGTACACGCAGTGCCCCGTCATTTACCGCTGGAAGGATCTCGGATCGCGCTACTGGCCCCGCTGGATTAAACAGGGACGTTGCCATGCCAATCAGTCGTGCTCCTTCCCGCCCGGCATGACGTGCCGCGCATCCGAAGAGCGCGAAGTGGTCATTTTACGTTGGCACTGTCAGTATTGGGACCCGCCCCGTTTCTGCAAATGGATCCCGCTCCATTATCCCATCGTCAGGCAGTGCACCTGCGGATGTTCCGCAACGAAATCCATTAACTGAATCTCTCTGTTTTTTTTTTATAATTATTTTCCGTTCCAAAACTTTTGGAAACACATTTTTTAATTTACAGCACCGCCCCACCGCACCCACGAGAAACTCGGGTGATTTCTTTTGATAGATTTTTATTAGATTAATCTAATGCCAACTAAAATACTCATCGCAAACAGCGCATCCCCCTTTACCGCCACCTAAGTAACAGTTGCATTCCCACATTATTTTGAAAAACGGCCCGTAAGTGAAGATCTTTTTTTAAAAGAACTAATTAATTGGCATTCCACAGTTTCTAAATTTCTTTTGCTGCCTCCTAACCCCCTTCTTTTAAATAAAAATTGAGCGAAGGAAAGGAATGAACAAAATAGAAGCCCGTCCATAAAAAAAAAATAAAGAAAAATCACGGCTGACGTTTTGATACGCACAAAAAAACGAAGAAAAAAGTTTGAAAAAAAAAACAAAAAAAAAATCTTTTTGGAAATGTTTTTTCTTTTTCTATCCCCATTCTATATTATATCTATCGGCTGTCAATCGAATTTTTAATCGAAAAAAAAAACGCGCACATATTTCTAACCAGTATTGAACCCCCCGATGCCCATCACCTTTATATTATTATACGATGGCATTCTTAATGAATCTCTTCAATAATGATTCTATTTTGATGAATTTGATGACGATAGTCGGCAATAATCCCCAATGTCTTTTGTATGTTGTGTGTGTAGTTATATTATATATATGATATGCATATAAAAAAAAAAAAGAAACCCCCTCCCCTCCATTTGAACCCCCCCCTTCTCTCCCGCTTCCTATCCCGCAGTATTATGTTTTATTTCCCCAATAGCATGGAACGCACACGCTCTAACCTATCATTTTTGAAGAAAACAATTCGTGCTTTACTCAAGCTATCTTAACTCTACAACAACAATTTTTACACCCTTCAGAAAATCCCTTTTTTTTCCAAATCAAAGTGTACCGCATTTATCTCGCTGTAAATAGCAAGGAGGAGAGGTAAAACCGTGGGTCTTTAGACTGATGTCGGACGATATTTTGTATTTCCCAGCCATAGTCGTATGTTTCTTTTGCTCTCATTTGACATCGGGGAGAGGGAGGGAAGGATGTTTTAGGTTTGGGAATTTTATTGGGAAAAAAAAAAACAATGTCAATTGGTGGAGAGTTAAGCTTGCAGCTGGAGCAACGTGTACTGGACAAGGAAGTCATCCGCTACCGTGCGATCCAGTGTCTTCTTGGCCCGATGATGCAGATTGCCGACGCGAGTCGGATCCCCGCGCTCCAATTCGAATCGGATGAAACGAAGCCAGATTTCTATCAATTAAAGAAAAAAACAAATCGAAATCAGGTGCAAGTAAAGACGATGATGAAACGGAAGGAAATTCGACATGTAAACGGATCTCGTGTGATGGCTTTGTAACTCCATTTCCTACCCCCAACCCCATCATTTGAAATATAACGTTTTTACATGTTGTGTAAAAAAAAGCATTGTGCTTTTCTTTTCACTTTCAATTAGAAATTCCATTACCTTTGTTCTTCTGACCGAATTGCATGACGGCGTTCTCGTACACCTGGCGGATGAATTCCATCTTGGGGTGAGTCTCTTTCAATTCCAAATCTATAATCGTGTAGTGGAAGTCCAGCACCAAAGGTGGCAGTGATGCCTGAGATTGATACAATTTCTGTGCTTCTTCTCGTCCTGCAAAACACGACAATGTGAATCAAATGTGAATCCTTCCAACAACAATGTCAATGTAAGTTAACCTTTGCGAGCAGCAACCCATTTCAGATAGAGAGGTTTGAAATGGTTGCCAACTGGAGGCTCTACGGTTATAGCTTTCTGGTAAAGGTCTTCCAATGTTTGTAGAACTTTGCTATTTTGGTTGCTGAGCTCTTCGAAATGTTCGATTGCCGTTTCCCAAACGGGAATCGAATCGGATGTAGATCCAAGCGCTTTGATTGCTTCCCAGAAAACAGCCGGAACTTCAATCGAAACAGCTGTTGCTTCTTCATCAGCAGCCGGTTCCGGTTCGTCGGCTGCTCCAGTGTCAATTTGGAAGAGAGGTTCTTCTTCGTTCTGCTCGAGCTCGGCTTTTAAGGCTTTCGTCCATAAGGTAGCGTTCTTGGGAAATTGCTTCACGCCCTCAATCAACACCGTTTTCAATTGGTAGCCGGAGAATTTATCGCTTTCCAGCATATTTGTCTGTCATCGGAGCCATTGGAATAGTAATAGGAAAAGTTCTCGTGTAAAAATATTTGTTCTTCGTCATACCCAGTCAATCAGTTGCTGATCTGATAATTTTTGATTGGTGAGCGCTCGATAACAGACTTGGTGAATTCGCTGACGGATTCTCGGTCGGATGATCTCATTTTCGCGCAAAACAAAGAGCGTGTCTACGTATAGTTGCCACATTTTGGGTGTGTCTATGCGTTCGATGGCTTCTTCGTAGGTGGAACAACAGAGCCTTCATAATAATGTATTAGACTTTAATTACTTGAATTGTAAAGGCTGTTTAAATTCACTTACTCTATCCTATCTTTCAGCTTCATTTCTTTGTCATTAGGGTCTTTTTCAAGCGCGTGCCTGGCTATGGTATCCCAGGTGATTTCATCTTCGCTGTGCTCGACTTGCATGTCTCTAAAAATTAAATGTTTGATAATTAAATTATGCTGCACACATGTCAACGTCGCGATCGCTTACCTAAAGATGGTTGCTTGAAGTTCGGCAGTGAAATCAAATTCTTTGGCTACTGCAAGGAATGGAAGAAGATCAGCGGCTGACTTTACGGCTTTCTTGGCATCGTTGTAAAATAGAACAGCTACTCTTCCATTCAAAATGTTATCAGTGTCTTCCTGATTCTCGGGTAAGTCAGGTTCACAACTAAGACCTAGAACTTGTCTTCGTTTTCTTAGACGGTCTGCCTCAAGAAGCTCGAGACGAAAAGCCTGAAGTAAAAATTATTAGAAATATTTGTACTGGTTAATGCTATAAATGTATTTAACCTCAGTGTACAGCTGAATGCTTTCTGGGTGAAACCTTAATGCCCTCAAAAGCAAGCCTCTGCCATTTGCTGCTGATCCATTCTCTTCAAATTCCCATTTAGCAGCCATGATCCACAGAGAAGGCTCATTACTTTTGACAGCCAACAGGCGGACAAATATTCTGGTAATGCTACTTGTCCAGCGCTTCATTTTATAATATGAGTAAAAGCAAAGTAGAGATAAGGTCTTAATGAAACATTTTCATCTCCAGTTACCATTCGTTTGCAAAACTCAATGTGTGACAACCAAATTTTCAAGTCACTTGGGAAACGTGAGGTGGCATACATAAACATTTTGTTGATTCGATTTCCAATGGCATGATCTATTTCAGGTTTCTTGAACTGACAACCAATTTTCTAGAGTAAAATGAAACATTTTAGCACATGATGCACTTAAGAAAAACTATCCTGCCTTACATTTCGTCTTATTCGGACAAGCATCAGTAAGTTTATTTCATACTGTATATACTTTAGATAGTCTTCTTTCACTTTAGTATGCTTTTGGAGTTTATATTCGAAATCTCGACGCTTTTTTACCACCGCTCTAACATTGACGAACAGCAGTTTAGAGAGCTGGAACAAAAACTAAATCATAAGTTACGAAGTTTCTTACTTGATTTCTTCCTCAGTAAATAGTTCCACCCGTTGCATCTCCTCCAGCTCAGGGATCATTTCTTCGAGCCTTAAGTCCACAAATTCCGCCATGATTCAGAATGTTATTGAGTTTATTAATATTAAGTTAATTTCAAACAAGACCGGCACCACTAGTTACTCGAAAACGTCAAACACGTGTGCTTGCTTTTGTTGTCTGCTAGCGTTTTAATTTAACCCAAATTTTTGCACTCCATCTTTGTGAGGAAAGGCAAACTTTTAGAATAGTTCGTGGTGAAATTTAAAGTGAAAAATTCTAGTTTATCACATCACATCGTCAAGATTGATGTAAAATTACTATCGAGTCTTTTGTTTGCAGCACATAGTATTGTTGGCGCCAATTTGGATAGATGAAACGACAACGTGACTGTCTGTTTCTAGTGTTCTGCTACGACCATTCGAACTTTGGGTCTTTGCCTCTTTGGCTTTTGGTCTTCAATCTCAAGGATTTGTTGGTTTCAACTTTATTGTTAACTAATTTCGTGAGTTGTTTTTCCTGATATCGTTCTTCTGAGTTCCACATTGACAATTGAAAGTATGAATAATGGATTGGATACACTGCAACGACTGTTTCAAGCAACCCTACTCGAGCCCGAACACGTTGTTCGTCCTTACATCGTGCGCCCGTATCCAGTGTTCCGACTGCAATTCGTCGAAATCATGTAAGATCAGCATTTCTTTATGTGTAACTGGTATCAGGGAAAACCATCATTTCCCATTGTGTAAAGGTATCAACAGAGATTGCAAACCCTGCAAAAGTCAAAATTACAACGCGGTCCCACTCGACGAATCCATCCCATCGGCAGTCGAAGACTTTTTTCGCGACCCGTTAGATCATCTGAAAAGATTCCTTAAAGTTTACGATTTTCAAAGGAATCATCGAGATCAACTGCTAAAACGCCAAACCGAACAGGTGATATTTTACTGTTGCATTATGAGAAATTTTGAAATATAGTCCTTTTCTTACAGCAAAAACAAGTGGCTGCACAAACTACCCAGTGGCAACGAACCACAACAGACCTACAGAGGCAAGCTAGTACTTCTTTATCTTGGCATCCTTAATATTGCTAAGACGTTGTAATTTCCATGCAGTCAGGTGCAAAAATACAGGTCTGAAGTACAAGACACTAAGGAGGAGAATATGGCACTCAAGTTAAAAATAAAGGAATTGGAAAATACTTTGGCGAAAGAACGCAGGTAATATTGTGTGATTTTAAATGTTTCGCGTCATTTGATTGCAATATTTTGGATAGGTCAGTGGCTCCTGATTTATACCAAAACATCAGGAACCATCAGGCAGACCCTAAGAAGAGAACTGCTCCAACTCCGTCTACAGGTGATAGGGCTTCGGACGAACGCAACATGATTTCGTGGCAACAGAAAGTTCCAGGAATTCCAACGAATCCACCAGATCGTCCGGGTCCTATACGCCAGCGCTATGTGCCTAGCCAGCAACACCAACCCTATAAATCTCGAGTACCCCACCAGTTTTTAAACGTCGAAACGCCAGCCTATTTTCCTTCCTATTCTTCCACGCCGGCAGCAGTGGCTCGACCAAGTGTCACCGCCGCGACTCCGAAGAATACTCTTTCATCATTTCCTACTCCGATTGTCCATCGGTAATGCCACAGACATATTCTTTAATATAGAGTACTAACATGCCATTTTTACATGTAACTCAGGCCCCGTCAATCTGTCATGGCTCCTCCAATGCCGATCCAAGTCCCGAAGCAACATATTTCCGATTCGTCTCAGCTACACTCAGCACAACAACGGAAGCGAGCTGGATCCTACAACAATAGAGTTTACGCATTTATGTCGGAAGCGGCTCGCCAGGCTCTTACCCCGGAACCTCTACAAGCAAAAAAACTATAAGATTTCTATCTTCTTAACCGGTAAATACATTCAACTTATTATTCGAGAGCAAGAAGTTTTTGGCGTAACTAGTTGAAAGCAAATGCCAAGCTAATGGTAAAGTTTTGAATTTATTATAACGTCTTGCAAAGCTAAGCATGCCTTCGTACTGCTTTACAACTAGGAAATGTATACAATAACAAGAGAATTCATACAAGACTTAACATTTGCATTCAAACTAGGACAGTATTAGAGTTTTACTGTACAATGTTGAATAGTGAATGGATTTGGCATGGCAATCTGCGTGAATCGGAAACCTAGAATTGTTATGCATGCTTACCACGACCCAATCAAGTAATCCAGAATGTACTGGGTGGTAAAAATATTCAAGATGAAGAAGGAAAAATCCAAAGGACTTGAGATTGTGTTTAAAAAAATTTCGTTGTAATAACCTTTTATAGTTGCAGGTAATGAATCAGCCGATATCAACCTAACGCCCACCGTACGTCTTTAAACGACAACTTTAAGACGAGAAGATGACCTAGCGTTTGAAAATAGCGTGCTTGCCATGATTTCAATCTTAAATTGAAAATTCATTTGGTCTTTTACAGATGCAGTACTACTTGAAACAATTGTCATCGCGTGTGGCAGAGGCACCCACACCCTGGCGTGTCTCATAAATTTAGATGGGTTTTCTAACTTACTACCGTTGATGCTTCAGAAGTTGCTGCCGGCTGAGGGGGAATCTTCAGTTGACTTCTCAGGTAACTGTCCCCATTTAGCTCTCTCATAATCAAGTCATTTAACGTTGTTTATACTTGTTTTTGTACTAGATCAATCGTGGACACTGCTAGTGCCTCTCGACCATGCAGATCATGAAAACGGGCCTTTTTCAAAATACTGGACAAGCCATTGAAAAGACTCTGGACAATCACACTTTGTTTCGTGGCTCTTTTATGGAACCTAAATTTTATTTCAACTGAAGCAGTTTACAGAGGCAGCCCTGTTGTACGATGACGACGCTGATACTTGGCGAACAAAATCTCGCACAACAGTACAACAAAACTTATCAGCAACATTCCAATATTAAAGGAGAGACCGCGGAGGTCGTACATAGTCAGAGGAGAGACTCGGCGGTTCCGCTTATCGTTTTTCATTTTGCGTTCGTCTATGTAACATCTGGATGCAAAAGTGTGATCGACGGTATGCGAACGCCCCGGGAATCCCTTCTGCGTTAGTAACAGCAATCTGAAAAATTGATTGAGTCAACCGAGCAGCGCAGTCAAATGTTTATACCTAAAGGTAATGTAAAAAATTTTTGCCTACTGTTTGTTGATCGTTTTAGTGAACGGGCTATTCTTCTGCAGGAAAATGCTGTTTTTTCTCGACTTAACTTTATTGGGCAACACAGTCACGCGACATTTCCCTGTTTTCCTTAAGTCCTTTTCGATTTCAGAATCTGCTAGAAGATCAGACTTGAACCAAAAGAGGTGATAGAATTATCAGATTTCAATTGTAAATACTTAAAAATTTGAATAGCAGCAAGCAAATCTTACCATGATTAAAACCTGGCGCGGATCGCTTAACAAGAGCTCTACAAAATTACTGGACGATGGAACAAGTAACTTGTCTGGGTTTGCCTCGATACGTTTAAAGATTTTTTGAAAAATGGGGTTGGTAGATTCCTAGTTCAAACAGGTAACAGAATTGAATAAAGCGTTTAAGATGTTACTGACGATATGCTAGACGCTTTGCACTTTTCTAATTAGAATGAAAAGACACACGTTGGTGATCAACACCTTGAATTCGGAATGTGTACTGGATTCATTGATGATGAGCGGTTGCATGTCTTCGTTGATTGCCACGTCTTCAATAGATTGGATAACAAACTGGAACTTTGGATTCGTTATCATGGAAATCAACGACCCGGTAAAGGCGTTAGTAAACACCAATACAGTAAAAAGCCACGATCCTTCGATCATCCGACTGGCCAGCGAATGATGCCTTAAATATCCTCCTACCAACGCATTCAGCATTGAGATATCAGGTATGCAGTTTGAGACATGAAAGATTACATATTAGACAATATGGCTACGATTCTACTTAACGTAATACCTTGCCCTAGAGTTATTCCTACGCCATTCACCAGTACGCTCTGATAGGCTAACACATAATCGTTTTTGCCTCGTTTAAGGAATGCAACGAAGTAGATGGCGTATCCGACGAAGAAATTGACTCCGATGTATGCGGTCCACAACTATGGTATGAAAGAAAACAACTGTAACTTCAATTGAATTGTTTTTGTAGAAGTGAACGCAGCAAACAACAAAATAAGACAAACCCAAGGTGAAAACATGCCGAACATAGCAAGAATATCGCTATGCTGTCGTGGATATGGGACCACGATTACTATGTTATCAACGATGACCGGTACTGTAACGTCAACATTTCTGCTTCTTGAATATAAATGAGGACCAAAAGAAGTAGTCAAATCAACTTCCTGTTTGTTTGTACACCAAATAGAATCAAGTAAAAGTTAAGCAACAAGAGATCGTCGAAAAACAAATGCATCTTACGTGGCGGACGACTTGTCCCAACACTCCAGTCCAGGATGTCTCGTCGTTCTTTTTCGTGGGAGAGCCCAGTTCCAGCACGTCCGTTGGATTGTGGATCTCGTACCTAATGAAAATGTAAGTATAATTAACGTCGAGGGAGTAAGGTGTGAGTATTTTTGACACTTACGTGAAGTTTAGGGAAACTGCGAGCATGTCAAGAAGCTTAACTTCAATTAAACTTAATTTGTTAGCTGATGGGCTAGATAAATTACCTGAGCTATATTGGAGCTAAATGATAAGAAACACAAACGAAGTGGTGACTACTGAAAATTTTTTTAGAAAAAAAAAGTATTAATTAATTTAATTACGTAATAACTGGCAACGCGTAGATGGCCATTGATAATTTGACATTGACAACGTGCAGCCAAAGAGAACAAAGAGAACAAGAGCTCCAGACACGTAGACTTCATCTTGTGAAACACATTTCGTACTGTGAATCAAGTTCTTTTTCAACAGGAGTTCGAGGATTCGTGATTTGTGTTGTGGAGATTCAAGATTCGCCTGGTGCCTTTATTATTGATGCAGGGATTTCATCCAGAATAGCCAGACGTCTTGTGAGGTATGTCACTCGTTTAAACCATTAGCCACGCCTTGCCATTTCCCACAAACGTAGACACGATTCGTACCTTTTCGTAAGAGATCCCATCTTTTCATGGGTTCTCTTGTTTTTGACATGAATTTTACAACACATTCTTGAAGGGCAATTGTCCGTTTTCCCTGTTTGTGACGCCGTAGAAACAGAAAACGTGGAATCGATGGAGAAGGTTGGGGGGGGGGGGCAAAAATTGTGTTTCTTTACTACACTCTTCCCTCTGGAAATTTCCAGGAAGAGACAAGAGGAAGAGTAGGCTTTTTGTTATTGTAGTTATTGCCACGCCTATTTTTTTCGTACGAAAAATGAAAATTGTGTATCTAGAAACTGGTCCAAGACCATACTGGTCATCAGTAAAAAATGTGAAGTAACGAAATCTCGGGTGGGAAAAATTACAGTGGGTTACATGAAATTGTATTGCATTACGAAAGAACACTGGTTAAGATGCTTTTTTCTCAGAATTAACGGGGTCGAATTGGGCGTTACAGGTAAGACCTGAAATCCGGTGGGGAGTTGAAGGGAAGTTTCAAATCAACAGCGTTGACCCACCCATTACGTAAACTATCGTTTAAGGACGGTTTTAATCACATCCTTTTTCTAATGACTCCTTTTAAATAAGAATTGTAAATTTTTATTTAAAGATCCATATATTTTTTAAAAAAAGAAAACAGTGCATTTTGACAGACAAATGGGTCATTAAAATTTTGTGGGTTTTAGATTTTGCCTGTGTCTGATTACTGTGTGTCACACTGTGACAGCCAGTAATTCTTTTGGATATGGCAAAATCTGAGACTATTATTATGAGAAAGAATCGTTATGGATTGCAGGAGAATATCGTAATTCTGGATTGCGAAGCATGGGTAATTGTTGACGCAGTTGCATTTCAGTGAGTAAAATGTTTATTTGGTTAAAAAAAACTACTATCTACAAATTTACTGGTATAAAATAATTTGTACTTTATCAAAAATTCCGAAAGAAAAAGGGATTGTCATAAATTTGTTAGCTTAAATGTTAAGCACGATCACAAGTATTAATGAAGATTGGTTCTAATTTCATAAATAAATTTCAAAATAATTAGTCTTGATATTCCAATTCGGTAACAAAGGTCAGATCACTTCCCTTCAAATTTCTTTCGATCCATTTATCAATCTTGGAGTTCAACTCTGGGCTGAAATGATTTTTCCAATCTCCAGTTTTACCTGTGCTCGTGATTAAAGAAACAAAATGTAACCGCGACAACAATTACCGAACGCCTAGCTACGTTCTTCAAATAAAGAAAACAAATGTTAATGATATTGCCATTCTGCGGCTAGATAGAGGATACCTTTTCGCATGAAATTTCCTTCCTTGTTCATAAAACCAGTCCGTTTGCCCAGTTCGTTATTGACTGAATCGTTGTGCCTGAGATTGTCGAAACGTAAATGGTTCGTTATCTTTGCGAGTTGTTCGTCGCTGGGAGATTGGCCTAGAAATTTTGCCACCTTTTCAATTTCGCCTCGTAAATTCTTTTTACAACAACAACAAGTTTGATAAAGATATTTAAAATTTGATTGGTCAAATGGATGGCAATCATTAATACCTTTTTCAAATCTTCGTAGAACATGAAATGCAAATTGGGGTGATGTCGCTTTGACCAAGCGTCCAGTACATGAGGGAAAAATGGCGAGCATAATACTTTTGTGTTATTAAACAACAGGGCGATTAAAAAAGACAAGAATTAATTTTTCGTAGCCTTTGAGAGAAAAAGAGTAAACCTACTTTCATCTTCCATGAAATATTCCGCGAATTCTTCCAAAGTCCCCTGAAAGTTATGTCGTTTCACTAATTTAGTGTGATGATAAAACGAGACGATTGCATCTTTAGGATTGCGAGCTATGTAAACCACCTATTCGGACGATACGTAAAGCTTTGATTGCCCAACTTTTGATTTAATATGCTTACCTTGGATGTATCGAGTAAATCAGGGTGGAGCAAGTAAAATGGCAAGTGACTTTTGAGTACTCGCGGAGATTGCATTTTTTCGATTGCGTTTAGCATGTTCATCATTTGCGGCGATAATTCAGTTTCCGACGTCAAGAAGGGTAGCCTGCAACAAACAAGTTAAAACATTGTGAAAGGAAATCAACACGAAATTTTGTACGTACTCGATACACGGCGTTCGAAAAATGAGATGAGTGGCACTTGCTCTCACCGTGTCGCAATCGTTCATTAACAACCAGATTAGTTCGGACGTCCAAGTTGTACCTGCGTGCACATTAATTTGCTTAATTTCTCTTTTCAATCAATGCGTATTTTTAAAAAATGTCATACCACATTTCGGGAAACCGAGCAACCAGACGTCGTCGCTCCGCGGCTGCATCCGGTACAGCTTTTCCGCATGGAATCCGTACAACGGATTCATGACGAATTTGCCCGGCTCGCTCTTCACCAGTCCGGAAGTGTAGCCAGGGAAATGGGGTCGTAGTTTTTTCCATTCATTTTGGGGCATACTATAAAACTGGACTCTCAGCTGGAGCTGATGCTTGAAGTTGTTTTCGTTGGACAGAGACATGTTTCTACTTGCGACTCAAGTACCTGACAGCCCGCGTCCCACTGTCAATTTATCTCTTAATTCTTATTGGTATACAGTACCTCAAAACAATTCCGATATGGACAAGCCAATTGTCAGGCCTTTTTTTAAGTATCGATCATTTAGCCCAAAAGTCCGGATGCAAGAAGTCTTCGGGCGTTACTTGTTCCTGAGACACCCCGCGGCAATTGTATTTCAAATCGAACTAAAAATAATCGTCAAAGAATCGTAAGTTGATATTAATAACACCGTCGTTATTGGATCAAAGAGTCGTAAGTTGATCTATTAATAGCACCGTTGTTATTGGGCTACTCAACCTAAGTAAGAACAGCAATTTCAGGTAGTCCCAGTGTGTAGTGGTAGCCCCATTATGCTCCATGCGAATGACCGTCCATGTGTATCTGATTCACAGGTTACGTGTACCGCCTTTGCTTTTTGTATGGTTTGGAGTCATACTAGTATCTTTTCAAACGTTGATCAATAGAGCCAATCAAATATGACACGAATACCATTATTAAGCCCCGCATTAAGCAGATTGTCAATTGTTTCTGTATTCCGTTTTCCGCACAATCTGTGATAATGCGACTTGGTGACTGGCGTGTCTGAACGTGTTCGTTTTTTAACGAATTTAAAAAATTTATAACTCCCGGAAACGCTAAGTAAAGTCCCCTTCTCCCTGAAGTAGAACAAGGATGAATTCTCCGGGATGACGGTATGGGAAATGAGTTTGTGCAACGATAGAGTCAATGCTGGAAATAGCGCAAAATCGAGGGTTATTTCAAAAAACGAAAACGCCTTTTTCCGAATTGTTTTTTATAATATTATTCTCTGGAATTTCGAATAGTACGTTTCTACGAAACCTTATTAATAGAAAATGGCTTCGGAATTTTATTTTTATCGTTTCGGTTTAATATTAACACAATAACGGAAATTAAAAATCAAAATAACTTGGCAAAGGTCCGAAAAAAGCCGCACTATTGTCACTAACTTCGTTGTCCATTAGCTTGGCTTGATAGAATTTTCCTGGAAAAAATATTGTACGCTAGCATTCCGTAGATTCCCCGGAAAGGCCAACATCGCGTTGGTATAGATTACGCAAACAAGAAGGTGTTTTGCTTAACGAATTCCAGATTGAAAATAATGATGCGAGTGATAACCAAGTCGAGCGGGCCCAGTTGGAGTTATCTAATAACGTTCACCCTGAGTTTTGTTTGCTAACGTGTGCATAGTTTACTTTATGTAATCATTTTCGTTCTTCTTCAGCTTTCTTTTTAAGATCATCTGGTTTCTGGAACTGTGGTTTTCATTACCATGGGAAATTGATTGAATTCTCTAATCATTAAGAGTCACCCCAAGGTCGCTAACAGACGTTGAAAGTAGTAGAACAGCCTAGAGCTAATTTTCCGACATCCTTTTAAAAATGAAACCCGAGGGAAGTTCAATGACTCAAAGTGTAGTCTATTGAACATTCCAATGTTATTAATAAGACAATGGATTTTTATGACCGCTGTACTGACAAACGATGTGTTTTTTTTTGCAGTTGATGCCATCCGTCCGTATTCGATGTTACCAAAGGTGACACCAGCAAGGATTGCTGTACAAAATGATACGTCCACCTCCCTGTCCAGCCAGTCCAACAAATCAAGATTGCTTTACGTCTTCCCTTATTCCTTTCTTCATACCTTCAGTCGTATTTGCAGGTATACATCAAGATTAATTAATCCCGGGTGACAACTGTCTTGTAATGTTAATCGCTCATTCGTTCCACAGCAAACTTGCAAAGAGTAACGAGTGTTACACGTCGAAATTTGTTCACACATTGGATCTCTTAATTTCTACGCTCGGCCGACATTGTCCGCGTTGTGGGAATGAACAGCTTGGTGTTCCAAACAGGTAAACTAGAAATAAGATTTTGTTTTATGTCCAATGCTTTTCATATTGATTTGTTACCCCACCTTTTTCGAATTTTTGTTTGTTTTTTTATCTTTGCAAAGGTGCAGCTACAGAAAGCTGCAAATGCTATAAGGATATGTTGGATTTTCGTGCCCTCACTTTCGACAGTCATTCATTGCATAACACACGTGCGGTGTAGTGATAGCACCTGTCTTTTACATAACACAGCAGAGGTACTGGATACGGTGATTACTCTGACAAGATTTGACCATTAGCTAAAGAAGGTGGGTCCTGTTTGACAAAATTAGCAATAAGATTAATTTTTTTTACGGTATTACCATAGTTTATTTGATTCACTTGTTGTTCAAAAGTTTTTTATGCATGACATTTTCAAACGATATTATATGGGGCCCAGAGATAGAGCATTCGACTGCAGATCGAATTGTCCTCGCTTCAAACCCGGGTGCCCCCTATGCGGTAATCGTGGAGTATGTTTAGCAATTAACTTAATTCAATTTCACATTATGTACAACTGTACAATGAGTAATTTTTAATCAACAAGCATTGTCAATGCGCGTGATTTCTGTAGTGATGAGACAAGAATTATCTGGGGTTTTTTTAATCGTGAGTTTTTTTTCTCGTAATAGGTTGGTTGAAACTGACATCTAAGTTTACGTTAAGGGAACTACAAGCGAACAAGTTTGGGATGCAGGAAAACTGTATGAGTCAGCATTTCATCCTGCCTCTGGTGAGCTCCTGTGGCAGAATGTCTTCCCAATTTGCAGTTTTAGAGGTTGCATTCAATTTCTTAGTGCAATGTGACAGCCAGTTTATAGAACTAACTTTGAGTACATTATAAAATAGGTGTTCCTGCTGTGGTGTTTTGGCAGCGGGTCAACAAATCCTTCAACGCTCTGGTGGATTACACAAACCGTAATGCCAAGTCAGAAGTCTCATCGGCTCAATTCTGTAAAGAAGAAAGAAAGAAGAAGTCAGAAGTCTCATGTCTGCAATCAGTGTGGTCTAATGTTCCAAATGCCGGCGTTACTTTCGCTGCGCCAATCAGTCAAAGTCCGTCTACTTGTGTCCGGGTAAACTGGTTTTCAATGGCCAGCGATGCGTCCATCCCAACGACTATCAATGTCACAATGCATCCATCATCGAGTCAACTTTTTCACCTTCCTTACGAGTTCCGTCACCCATTGCCAGTCTGGTTGAAGCCAAAAACGAGGTATCTATTCTAATGTATTTCTTTAACAATTTAATTTAATGAAGAAATTTTAATAATTTTGTGTGGAAACAATTAAAAAGGTGGCAAAGAATTGCGATGGAAGACTAGATGGATATTATCAAGACGGTGAATCTGGATGCCGTAGTTATTTCTACTGCGCCAGCGGGATGAAAGCCATCTACGTTTGCCCGGGCAAAAGCATCTTTGACGGACGACGTTGCGTCGAACCGGACACTTACACGTGTCCGCACAATTCGTCAGACTGTCAATTGGGAGATACAACTGTCACCAACGGCTATCAGGCCGACTTGAATTCCGGCTGCCGGAATTACTATTTTTGCAGCGGAAACGGGCACAAGCTGATCACGTTAACCTGTTCTGACGATCGATTATTCGATGGCAAGAAATGCGTCGATCCGGCCTATTATCGTTGCCCGTCTGAGCACGTGACTACGACGGATAAATCAAAAGCCAACAGTGCCTCCGTCCAGCTGGATTCGTATTATTCATATTCCCCTCCATCCCCTGCCCGAAAGCCGTCTGCCGTTCAATCGCAGACTTTTTTCGTCGTCAGCAGCAGTTAGAGCACCAATCCGTCCAAAGATTATTGCGAAAAGAGTTACGGATTTTTCTCCGTTGCCGGAACAGGATGTCGCCATTATTACATGTGTATCGACGCATCGCGATCGGATCTTCAATGTTCGGGGGATACCATCTTCAACGACCAAGTGTGCGTCGATCCGTCGCAGTACACTTGCCCGGAATCCATCCACAAAGCGGATTGCCAAGGTAAATCAGATGGAGTCTATCCCGACAAGCAGTCTGGATGCCGGAATTATTTCCTGTGCCTGGGGGAAGTGCAAACGAATCTAAGTTGCCCGGCTGGCCAGCTCTTTGATGGACGCAGGTGCGCATACAGTCCGTGTGCCGGAAAGACGAACGGCCTTTATCTCGACCAGAGCTTTCCTGGATGTCGTGGCTATCTCTACTGCCGGGCAGGCCGTCCTTACGCACCCTCTGGTCGGTGTACCCGAAGTGAACGATTCAGTGGCCAGCACAGCCGCTGTCTACCCAAACACGAAGTGGAATGTCGATCGTCACTCGATGATGACGAAGACGAAGATTACATGACGGCCGAAACGTCCGCCATGTTGGTAACGATAATCACTGACGACATGGTAACGACCACGCCAGCAAGCAATTAGGTTTAACGTAATTGCCTGTTTCAACCGTTTTAATCATATACATACATGTACACATCAGAGAATTGGACCAAATACGTTTTCATTGCTTCCTTTTCGTCTTTGGCCTGATCCCGCTCTATTAATTCCCGATTGATTGCCAAAACGACCACATTTTCCTCATGTAGAATTCTGGATTTTTGTTTTGATTTTAACTCGTTGAATCATTCTCAGCTCACGTTGAAACATTCATCAGCAACTGTCGTGTATGTTTACTATCCGTTACACTCCGTTTGTTACCCAATCCCGTCGAGAGGGAGGCCATTCATAACGTGCCAGAAGAAGTTTTTGATATGACGTCTTTTCTGTGTTTTGTTGGTCCTAGTGTTTCCCTCCGTAAAGGTTGTTTGATTTGACTTTCAAGAATATTTATATACCTGCAAAAATGGAAAACGTAACAATCGATGTTTGCTACATTTTGTCTTGATTCTGCTTATACAGGTCGCATTTCCATTTTCTTTATTTAAGTTTAAATGTCTGTACTGTTAGTGGCAATAAATCGAATGGGACAAGCATCGAAAGCGTGAGGGGACATTTTCAACTGGTGCCGCCAGGTGTCGAATTATTTTAGGTAATGACGTCATTGGCCAGTTTTTGGCGTACAACGCTTCAGCTTTCGCCATCAGATGGCACCAGGCAGAAACGAATCATAAGCCATTTTTCTTTTCAGTATCGTCGCAGTCGTCGTCACGTAACAATCTGTGTTATCGTGAAGAATTATCCAGTTAGGGATAGTTTGTTTATACTTTTTCCCCTGCACACTTGTGGTAACCTACCATTCGAAACCTTTATCTTGGTGTTACACTGTTAACTTCATCTGCCCTGAATAGTTGAAAGGTAAATAAGTTCTTTCGTTTACAGACATGACTGAAGGACGCTTTTTGTAACAATCTCATTGGATCATTTTGTAACAGCCATTGGACTAGCTGCCTTCTCTAGGCCAATCAACAGCCAATCATCAATGACCTCCTTTGTAGTCAATCATAGAATCCAAAAAAACCTCATGCAGTGACCACAGGTACTGGATACTGTGAGCCAAGATGATGGAGTGCTCGTGTAGGAACGGAACTGTAAATAACTGCAACAATATCTTATTCTCCTTTTTTCTTTATTCGAGTGAGTATAGATTTGAATTTTCTACTACGATTTAAAAATAGTTGGTCTGTTGTTGTGCAAGAGGAAATCTCCTTGAAACTTTTTTTACTCATTACGTGTTCCATGCTTGTTTAACTGTCTTCAGTTGACCTGTGGAATCCTAACTAGTCACATCAAAATCTGGCTTTATCCCTTCAGGTTTCATGGAAATATAGCTCGAAGAGGAAGTATTTCTGCCTTAGCCGACCCAATCCAAGTAATTTTAATCATGATACGAAATAGTCCCAATCAGGCGTCAACTCCAGATCCAGATGAAAGAGCAGATGAAGCATATGTTGTTCATAAAATTCTTGATTGGAGGTTAGTTTGGAAATTATTTCTGTCCTAAATTACTTTAGTATAAATGGGTGGCCTTGTGATTACAACTTTATCTTAATATCATAATAGGGAGAATAGTGAAGTTGAAAATTTGCTCTAATGGATAGGCTTTTCAGATGTTAGTAACGTTTGAAAGCAAACGAAATGACGAGGAAGAAATGAAAAAAGAAACATACTTACATACAGTACAAGAAAAAAATCTACCATTGAATGAAAATCGTGAAAAAAGCGAGATAAGCTAACCAAGGAGACGAAAACTGTAAAGAAAACAACAGAAGTGCAGGTTTGCTTTAATCGTTAAACTAAAAATCGTTAACTTTAAAGTTTTATTTTTATTTCTTTTTTTTTTTTCAGCAAACACACGCCTTTGTTTCGTCCGTCGCCCTGTCTTCGCCTCGCCCGTCGTCCAGTCTTCGCCTCGCCCGTCGTCCAGTCTTCGCCTCGCCCGTCGTCCAGTCTTCGCCACGCCTCGCCCGTCGTCCAGTCTTCGCTTCGCCCATCGTCCAGTCTTCGTGGTCGCTTCGTCATCGCCTCGCCCGTCGTCGCTTCGTGGTCGCCCCGTCAACTCCTCGCCCATCGTCGCTTCGTGGTCGCCCCATCATCGTATTATTTTTCAATTCTAGTCTATTTAGATGTCAGAACCGAAATTTTACCGCAAGGCTTTCATTAACAATAGTGTACTTCACCTACCATCAGAATACTGTTAACCTTTTAAAGGAGAACAAAGCTCACTTTTTAGATTTCCGAAATTTTAAATTCCGGTTTTGAAATGACAAATAACTCGTTATTTGATGATCTGTTAGAAAAAAGACTTAGATTTTCGTGATCCTCGTCAAATTTGGGGTCGATTCCATGTATCAGCACAAAATACCCGAAAATCGTCAAAAATCGCAATTTTTCCTGAGTTCATAAAAAATCGCGATTTTGGTCAAATCCGACTTTTGGCTATAAACACGTCATTTCAACCCGAAATTTGATAAGGATCACGAACATCCTACTCGTTTTGTTGTGGGATCAATATTTCCGATGATATTGGCCACTTCCAATTACTTCAGAAAAGTTTGCGTGGCAATTTGCAAAAAGTAAAAAATGAGCTGTGTTATTCTAACAATTTTATGTTTTCCTAGCAAATTTTCTTGACAACAAGTTAAAGCTATGAGCTGATATCGGTACAGTTCATCTTAAAAAAAAGAAAAAACCATTCTTGTGCAGCATTTTAACACTGTTTTATCTTTACAAAACCAGCCTCTTCTTTGCCTCGCCCGTCATCGTCTCGTGGTCGCCCCGTCATCGCCTGTGGTCGCCCCGTCGTCGTCTCGTGGTCGCCCCGTCATCGCCTCGCCCGTCATCGCCTCGCCCGTCGTCGCTTCGTGGTCGCCTCGCCCGTCGTCGCTTCGTGGTCGCCTCGCCCGTCGTCGCCTCGTCCGTCATTGCCTCGTGGTTTCTCCGTCATCGTGGTCGTGGTATCTCATTGTATATAGTTAAGTGTTTGTATTAATTATACCGTTGGCTGCCACGCCACCTTGATCCCCTTTTTTTTTTTAGCTTATAGGGACGGGCCGCGCTGTTCTGTCCCATGGTCTCTGCCATGGGATGGAACAGTCGCCACTGCCCAAGATTCGCCTTCGGGCGCCGTAGGCAACGCACCACATAGGGACTTTCCCTTTTCGATTTTTTGATGGAGACCTGGGGGTGTGCGTTCCCCTAAAGGTTTCCATCAACAAAATCAGCCCGGACTTGTCTTCGGACAAGTCCCCCAAGTAGCTAGCGTAGATATTAAGTGGCGTGGCAGCCAACGGTGTAGTTAAGTGTATTTGTGTATGTGTTGTATGTTGTATTGTAAAATGTAAAACAGTGGTGGAATTGTGGGTGGATGGAGGGACAATAAAAGATTTTCATACTTATTTCAATTTGTTTTTTATTTATATGAGTTTATCAGTTGGATGAGTTGGGATTCGAACCCAAGACCTTCTATGACACATGACTTACCAGGCCGGTGCTCTACCACTGAGCTACCATCGTTGTAATTCTAATAACTATATCTCAAACACATCGTCGTAACTTGAGACGTTAGTCAATAGACTATCTGTTATCATTGGGGGGGATGATAGGGGGGGTTGCCAGGTTGGTATCGCATCGGCCTAGCAACTCCAAGGTCCGGGGTTCGATTCCCGGTCACGTTCCCAAACTTCTCAGGTGCAAGTCGATTCGAGAAACTTCCCCGTTACGAAGTAACGGGATGGATATTTTGGCAAAGTTTGATATGATATCCAATAACAGATTTTTTAAAATTGTTCCTTGAGATTTACTGATGTAAGTGCGTATTGTTTTAGGTAAACATTTTGCAACAGAATTTAACCAGCCTCTCAATTGACATTAGTGATAATTTATTCGACTCATTCAGGATTTGAACCTGCAAACTTCAGCGTACCATGCCGATGCTCTACCACTGAGCCATGAGCCATACAATTATGTTGTCTATATTTTCGGGTCAATTTAGTTCAATAAATTTGGACTTAGAATAATTTTGAAGCACGATTCTCAATAAATTTACATTCCAACACCTATACGTTCGCGTTTAACTTAATTTAGAGTAAATGAACTCGACATTATCTTCATTATAAGTTTTCCGTTGCCGAGATTTGAACCCGAATCACTCAGATCCGCAAGCCAATGCTCTACCATAGAACTATGATCCTTACGATAACATCATCAAGGTTAGATATAGAATAGTGAGCCTCCACAAATTGCCTTTACAATATTTTCTTTTCATGTTTTCTTGTAACAGTTAGAAGTACAATGTGTCTCATGGCTCAACGGTTCAGCATCGGCAACGCAACACGATAGTACCAGGATCAATCCCGAAAGAGGTAAATTATGTTCTACAACAGTGATCTACTACACCTGATACACCGATGTAACCAAAGATAATAAATGATTAAAATACATTCTACAAATTAACAAATCGCTCTTAAATGTGATATACAAATATATACTACCGAATAGCGAACTCCAGAATTGGATTGGTCATCGATGGTACGATAGGAGCACACCGAAATTATCAGGATCCAGGCCTTTACGCAGATTTCAAGTCGACGAATTAATATCTATCCTTAACGAAAAAAAAATGCAATCATAAATAATGTGCACAGTGTGAAAATGATAAACAGATACATGAACATACAAAAACCAACCACCCAAAATATTGTCATACAATCCGCTGACAAGTTTTTAAAACTGCTATTGAACAATGTTTTGTATTGGTTTTGTATTGGAGTTTTCTCGCATAATTATGTTTTGCTATCAGTTTGTTAAAAAGACTCTGAAAATATCTCAACAGTTTCTTTTTTTTCTTGCATTTTTTGGAAGTTAATGTGCGTTTTCTCATACCTTACATATTTAGACGTTGATGCACGCTTCATACTACATGATGATCACAGTATTGTTACCATTTCCATTTTCATATGCTTTATTCTGGTAATCAAATTGCCTCACGTTTTTTTAATCTCCATACAGAATTACAGCAACGCTAGAAAAAAAAAATATTGTTAGAACAGTTTCCACCGCAAATTTCAAATCACGTTCAAATCACGCGTACCAGTCCATACGATGTAAACTGTGCAGAGCGGGACAATATCCTTATTTTTTTTTAACACATTACACTTATGTACTTTCATGATCACATGACACCATTTGACACAGAAGCGTTAGAGCCGATGATCTGATAAATCTTCTTAGGCGGGGTTGAAAATAATTTTCTCTTAAGTTGAACGAGAACAATCATCCACTGCATCGTCACACGGGCGTAATGTTTTGCCACGATGAATATCTACTCAATGACACATGTCTCGAAAGTCTCCCAACCTTTTTCACCGTCTTCATTACCTGTGAGCAGGAAATTGCTTAGCCATATAACTCCACTACAGATGTTATTTACTTAGCTGACAAATGGTAAAAACGTTCTTTGCTGGGGTGAAGATTTCCACATCTTAGTTCAGAAATAGTTCATCCAAATCTGGAAATAATAACCTCTACAGATTCCTGCAACCAAACGTACCTTCGGTGTAGCAATCACTTTAATAAACATTTCGCAGAAAATGATGGTGAATGGTGAGAATGAACTTAATGGTGAGGGCACACCATACAATTTTGTCATCGTCTTAATGGGGTAAACCTTTGCAAAAATTCAGGATATTTTCAATTCAAGATACATTGTAACTAACAACTAATTGTAATGTAACAATTATTAATATTATAAAAAATGTTAAAAAAATTAATTAACAAAAACGTACTCCACTTCACTTACCATATTCCACTTTACCAAACCATTCTTAGATGAATAATCCAATAAGATTTCTTCTCATATCCCTTGTTTTTCTTCTGCAAAACTGCATTCCTAAGTAGACGAACTACACAAATTAACTTTCTAGGCTATTTGTCTGAGGATTGTTTTCTTCACTTACCATTTTTTCAATTCACAACGGTTATGTTTCCCCTCCCATATTTTGATTCCCATTTCAGTTAATTTTTTTGTTATTCTGATCAGTCTGCATCAAAAAGTAACACATCATATCAAAATAAAACTTTTCTCCATCACAAATGGTGATGAATGTACATTTCTTTTACATACCTTAATAACCTTTACTCGAAGTTGAATATAAACTCCCATGCAGTTGATGCTTTAAGTGGAAATACAATTTCATGAAGTTTGAATTGCATAAACAATCACAGCAGGGTCACCTGAAGTTAAGAAGATTATCACTTATCAGACATTTGTCATTGCCAAAGTCTACTATCGAACTATGTGTTTTTCTTCTGACTTTGTAGTCTAATCCAGGACCAACCATATAACAATTCCTGTCAATTGATTAATTTCTATTAGTGATAGGCTGAAGAGAAGTAAACTAAACATAAAATTAATACCTCCTTTTCTTCAAAACTAAATGGCTGTTCAGCTGTTAACAATCCCTTAGGTATCCTTCACCTACAATTTCCAGTCAACTTAATGCAAGACGCCTTTCCCTCGGGATATTTACGTCGAAAGTGTCAAACTGTGAGACTAAAAAGGCAAAATGGAAAAGAAAGAAACTTGCAACTGGGCGATTGCTAGCTGCACATACCTTTACGTTGAATCATGGAGCAAGAACTGTCCACAACTTCAACAATTATCTTCGAAATACTCACTTTTCCGCTCGAGAGTTACGATGTTATCATCTCCTAGGCGATCTACCTATCTCCCTCAGGGGGCGCTGCAACGCTGCTAAATACATAAAAAAAAAAAACGAACACGTTAAGACAATTATATTTGAAAGATAAAAGGCATGACCTTAATATCTAATAATTCGGCGACCATCGGCAGATTCCAATATCCTCTTTGGTTCCCTCCTAAATGTGATGAAACAGAGAAAAAAAAAAACAAGTTCAATAATTCGAACAAACATTATGTAACAAATTACAATAACATTTAATTATAACATTCCTGTAAACAAATTTGGTTTCGTTGGTTAGAAGTCGAAGGTTTTGGAGATTAATTGATGGCAATGGGCAGAGGTATAGCTATGCCTAAATAAGAAGTTTAGATTAAGCATTATTTAAAAATATAAGGATGGTCATAACTTAAACTTATGCTTACTTTTCCTAATCCTAATCTACATACTTTTATTTATCTAGACTTATATTGCTACCCAGTTAACCACAGTTTGCATACCCAACTAAACAAAACCAGTGCAGAGGCAAATTTTGGTGATGATACGGTGCGTTATTAGTGTGTGATAGGTGAATCTACAAATAATCTTCTGAATTACATCTAGCTTGTAACTCACAACAGAATTAAAGAACTCTGTCCACGTGCAAAACTTCTCTGAATTACTACACCCGGTGATAAATCTAGACTTGTGCACAACACAACAATGTTGAGGACTCCGACGACAATAGGTGACATTGATTAAATACCACCTATTCGATGGTGATTTGTACTATCCTAAATACACAATTTGAAAAACACAAATATAGTGAAATATCAGTTTTTAAAATTAATAATGAGCAATGTAACCACCCTCGTCGCTCATCCCCATAAGTGCACCACAACAACGACGATCTCGTTGTTCCAGCGCCAAACCTCAATGTTGAACGTCCTCTTCAGTGGTGGTGAAACCCTCCTAGCTCCACAAGACAAAAAGCATAATCACATCTTTTTTGAAAACTTTAAATTTTATACCTTAAAATCCTGAGAGAAGATCTCGTTTCTCTGGCGATCATCTTCAATCTCCTTCGCCTTTTTCAATGATGATAAAACTCTCCTACTTACAGAAAAAAAAAAGAGTAAACTATTAATTTTTTAAACATATAACTTAAAAATTCCAGTCGATCATTTCATTGTTAGGGAGGTAGCCTCGATGTCCAGCTCCTCTTCTGTGGTGGAAGTCCCTTCCAGTTAAAAAAAAAACAATAATAAAAGAACTAAACATTCGTAGTAGGAAATTAGATTTTAAATCACATACCCGATCAACCGTCAAAGATCTCATTACACCAGCGGCGATTCTCAATGTTCAGCATCCTCTTCAGTGGTAGTGAACTCCTACTTCCTCAAGACAAGCATGATTAGACAAATCATTTTTTTAACTTTATATTTTATACTTAAAAATCTTGAGCGAAGATCACGTGTCTCTGGCGATTATACTTCATGTCCTTCGTCCTTCTTAGTGATGATAGGACTCTCCTACTTCCATGAAAAAAAAAAAAAAAAGATTAAACAGTAAATTTTTTAAATATATACCTTAAAATTCTGGTCGATGATCTCGTTGTTCCGGCAACGATCCTCGATGTCTAACTGCTCTTCGAAGGTGGTAAACCCTCCTAGTCGCACGAAAAAAAAATGATCATGAAAGAATTAAAATTCGTAATACGAAAAATAAATTTTCTAACACAAACCCGACAAACCTTCGACGACTATTAGGTTGATGCCAGCGGAGATTCCAGCGGGGATATTCGCTACCCAGCGTGTAGATTTCTATCATGGGTAATGATGTAACTCCCCTAGATGCATAAAACGTTATTAAACTATTAATTTTAAAAACACACATTATAAAATGCTGAACAACCCTCATTGTTCCGGCGACAATCCTCGAAATCCAATGTCCGCTTCAGTGGTGATAACACCCTCCAAATTACATAAAACAACAGGCATGATTTCCACATCATAAAAAAAAAAACTTAAATTCCCTACCTTACAATCCTGGGGAACAACCTCGTTGCTTCTGCGACGATTCTCGATTTCCAACTTCCTCTTCGGTCGTTCTTCGCTATACCCTATCCATTTCGGTAATGTTAGGACTACCAGTTCCCCTAGATACATAACATACAGGATTACACCAATAATTTTTAAAACTTCCATTTTAAATGCTAGGCAATTTTCTCATTCCTTCCCTACATACACAAAAAAAAAAAAATGAATATCCACGAAATTTGAAAAAATATGTAACTTACCCAAGTGAAACTTCTAATAGCTCCGGCAGTAATCCTCGATGTCCAACTTCCTCTTCGGCCCGCAGAAACTAGTCCCAGCAACTATCCCCATTATCCAATGGTCCTCTTCGATGGTGGCATAAGCTTATCTAGATACATAAAAACCCATAAATTACACCAATTAATATTTTAGATTTTAAATAAACTTTAAATCCCTGATGATAATTCTAGTGGCTCTAACGACGATCCTTGAAGTACAGCAATTTCCCTCAGGGGGCACTGCAACTCCGCTAAATACATAAAAAAACGAACACGTTAAGACAATTATATTTTTAAGATAAATGGCATGACTTTGATATCTAAAATTTCGGCAACCATCGGCAAATTCCAGTATCCTCTTTCGTTCCCTCCTGAATGAGATGAAACAGAGAACAAAAAGCGGGTTTAATAATTTGAATAATTAAACATCGTGTAACAAATAATTACAATAACATTTAATTATAACATTCCTGTAAACAAATTTTGTTTCGTTGGTTAGAAGTCGAAGGTTTTGGGAATTGATTGATGGCAAAGGGCAGAGGTAGTGAGACGCCTAAATAACGAGTTTAAATTCCACATTATTTAAAAATAGAAAAGGTGGTCATAACTTAAACTTATGCTTACTTATTCTAAACTTAATTTACGTACTTCTATTTTATCTAGACTTCTATTACTAGCCAGTTAAACACAAGGGAACAGAGGCAAATTTTGGTGATGATACGGTGCGTGATAGGTGAATCTACAAATTCTGAATCACATCTAGCTTGTAACTACTACAGAATTAAAGAACTATAACCACGTGCAAAATTTCTGTGAATTACTACACCCGGCGATAAATCTAGACTTGTGCACAACGTGCAGGTGAACGAGCGACTGAATACTGATCTTGAAAAAGCAAAACGTGGTCTTCATCCCCCAACCCCTGTTTTTTTTTTTTTTACTAATTGCCCGAGGTTATTCACCTTTTCTCGGTGAATGCAAAATATCGAGGCAATCGAGGGGAATGGCCATATTTCCGAGTTTCCTTGGAAATAAAAATTTGCCCTTCAACATGTCGACCTTCAAAATTACGTCCCCCTACCCTACACTTTCCCTTCGAGAAAGGCAGGATGTGGCACGTGTTATCTAGTATTTAAAGCGTTAGCCTTACCTTTGCTGACATACTTCAACTTACTTTTTACTTCACGTATTGAACAGGGATTTTTAACGCATTCACCAAAATTCGAAATGATCCATAGTCGTCAATTCCAGTTTCGCGCAAAGGTGGTGATGGAACAAAATCACATAAATTGTTGACAGCAACCCATGGCCTATTGAATGGAGTCATCTACGTTCAAGTATGTCTTGACGTCTGTGATGGATCGCGCAGTTTTCAGGTGGCGCGCGCGCGATCACGTAGAAAACATTCATCCGTTCCAGTCTGAAATCCAAGTTCGTTTTTCCCTGCAAAAATATGCGACAGAACAATTACAATTAGCTTCCGGGAGTAGAAAGCATGCATAATATTTTAATACCTTGCTGTTTGGAATATTTGGTTTTAAAATGCCATCGGCTGTTATCCCGATCGAACGTTAGAAATAGTTTTTTAGAGACTACACGAACGTGTACACACAGACATAGGCGATTATGCGGATTGCTTCTATCGACGGAATACCAAGCCAATGTAACGAATAACTTCTTCTGATATGTGGGGAGAATCGGTGAATTCTTATGACATAAAAAAACAGTTCAACCTATAAAAAAACAAATGTAGAAAACCGAATTAAAAATCTGCAATTCATCGAAATGATTAACCGATAAAGTAGAGAAGCGCAGGTTTATAAAGTCGGAGTAGTAGGTGGAATTAGCGATTACTGTAAATCGACCAGAACGGTTGGCAGTATAAACTTCAATGACAAAAGGAAAATTCGAAACAAACTGTTAACGACGTCTGTGCCACTTGGATCGAAATACAACTGTGCTGTTCGTAAATTTACAATCAATCCAAACGCAAAAGAATGAACCGTGTTGGCATTTTGGTTACGTTGTTGTTATTGACTAGTATCGAGGGCAGTCGACGAGTGACAGTGAGTTTGGGATTTTGATACTATCTTTACTTTAATTTTAAATATTTACCTTCTGAAATGTAGGTCATTAGGATGAGCGACTGAAACGACGACGACGGTATCGGCAAGTACGGTATGCTTCCTGCAGTAAAATGCATTACATCACTCCTATCTCGATCCAGGGTAGAGCCAACTCTGCTTCCGGGGCAAGATTCAACGGTTATTCAGGATTAAATCAAGGTGGTTACGGGTCACCAGTACGCCCGTCACTCGGTGGCCAAACACTCCGCCCAGTCTTCGCTATTCGTGCCCATCAGTAGTGAATACCAGAGATTTATTTGTGGGTCGCCGTTGTTCCTCCGCCGGATATAAACGTACCTGGCGAACGACCTGTATCGCGGGGATGATGGAAAAAAGGAACTATTCGCGAAAGATTGCTGCATATGTTATGCATACTTACACGACGTACTGTTCAATGAATTTGACAAAGATCTACCGTATTTCAAAACGATCAGCATGTAGATAAGTAATTCAGTGGCAAGGCAAAGTCGCATTTGCTCCAAAATAAACTTGGCCTATTCATTAATATTAAACTATGAGGAAAGAGTGACTGTAATCTAACATAAAAACTTACCAACACAATTGGTCTACCTTTCCCAGCTTTTCATGCTTGTAAGTGTTAACTGTAAGTTTCAGGAACACCACACCACACTATCTTCATCTGTGCAAAAATGTGAGTCGACTGGGTACATTCTTCAACATACATCTATAACAAAATGTTTTATATAATAAAAACAGACTAGGAGACAATGTATGCAACTATCTGCTAACCAATTATCAAAAGCAAGCGCAGGTATTCCATTAAACAAGTTTTGATGGTTGCCACTAGTCAATTTTTTTTTATTATACAAAAAATTTCATTATAGATGTATGTTGAGTGGAATAATTTGTATAATAAAAAAAAAACAGACTTCGAGACGATGAATGCAATCACTTGCTAACCAATCATCGAAAGCAAGCACAGCTATTCCATTTAATAAGTAAATTTTGGTGGTTGTTACTAAGCTATTTTCAACCACCTGTTCTTGTACTAGATTGAACCCTGCAAAATTAACACAGAGGGACAAAAAAATAATCCTGTACCACTACTATTTCATTTACTACACATTAATCTTAAACAACCTGCCTTTTCTGTGGTGGTCGAGATGTGGTCGTGCCAGATACATAAAAAACATGGTTAGATAATTACATTTAAAAAAAAACATAAACCTGGCGGATACGAGGCGACAATCTTGTTGCTTCAGCAGCAATCCTTAATGTTGAGCGTCCTCTTCCGTGGTGGCGAAGCTCTCCTAGTTCCACAAGACAAAAAACATGATTAGAGTTGCAAATCATTTAAAAAATTTTAAAATTTTATACCTTAAAATCTTAGCGAAAATCACGTTTCTCTGGCGATAATCCTCAATGTCCTTTGTCCTTTTCAGTGACGATAGAACTCTCCTACTTACACAAAAAAAAAAAAAAAAAAAAGATTTAACTATTTATTTTCAAAACATATAACCTAAAAATTCTTGTCGATAAACTCGTTGATTCGGCGACGATCATCGATGTCCAACTTTTCTTCGGCGGTGGCAGTCCCCCTAGTTGCACGAAAAAAAAAAAAAAAAAAAACAACGAAAGAATTAAAAGTAGTAAGAAGAAAAATAAATTTTTCAACGCAGACCCGACAAACCCTGGCCGACGATTACGGTATTCCAGCGGTGATATACGCTGGCCATCGTATACATTTCGATGATTATCGATTTGCAACTTCCATAAAAAACTGATACACAATATTTAAAATTAATTTACTTGCCAATCCTGACAACCTCACCGACAATCCTCGATATACAGTAGTTTTCCTCATTGACGATGCAAGCCTTCCTTGACACGCATCAAATAAAAATTAATTTAACCATGGCAAATCACTTATTAAAAAATGAATACCTAACCAGTTTGCGCTATGTTCCTGGCGGTAATCCTCGTTTTCCAACGATCATCCTCGGTGGCGTCGTGGACCTACCTAGACACATAAAAAAAATGGAAATAACGTGAACTAGATTAACCATTTGAAGTATTTAAATAATACCATCAAGGCATTGGCGATTATTTTGTTGGCTTCGACGGCAATTTTTGACGCCCAGTAGTCTCTCTGTGGTACTACAAATCCGCCTAAATACACAAAAAACAAACATGCTTAGACACTTAAGTTTTGAAATGAATAACTTTATAATCCTTGGTGACAATCCTGGTGACTTCGTGGACTACCCTCATCGTCCCATAATCCTCCTCAGTAGTGTCATGATTCCACCTAAATACAGAATAACAAAGCCATCCATTATTACTTCAATATATCTTTAAATTAACATTTTGAAAACCCTCGCTATGATTTGTGGCGACCCAGGTGACAATCCTTAACGTCCAGCATTTCCTCTCGGTGGTTATATAATTCTCCTAAGTGTATGAAAAATCAACATGTAAAAAAAAAAACTAAAATTTTTGAGATTAATACCTGGTTTTTTTTTTACGTAGATCGAGTTATTCGTGCGGCGATCCACGATGTCCAACACCCTCTTCGGCTCGCCCCTGAACTTAATGAAAAATGGGGAAAAAAACACATTGAATAATTTGAACAGACATTACGTACAACAATTACAATACATTTAACTATAACGTTCCTGAAAACAAAAATAGATTCGTTAGTTAGCAGTCGCGAGGTTATTGGGATTGACGGGACATTTGCGAATTGTGCAAAAAGGTGAGTACGGAACTGCATAGAAATTAGAAATGATTTGTGAGCGAAGACTACAGGTAAAGAACGCGTGCAACATTGAAGGAAAATGGCCAAGGTAGTGATGTGCAAAAGTAACAAGTGGGGGAACAAGATCTTACTCTTAGTCTTAATATAAACTTAGACCTAATTATTCTTAACTTTAACGTTTATCTATTTTATCTAGACTTATCTTACTACCCAGCAAAACATGTTTTAGCATACACAACTAAACAAAATCCAGTGCAAAGGAAAACCACGTGCTGAGGTAGTGCGTTGATTCTACAACTTGCGAAAAATGCCCAGCGAAAACTAAGTCCAGTGCGAAAGTTATGCAAATTACTACGCTAGAATTGAAGCGACAACCCTTGTGCATTGCGTGCAGGTGAGCGAGCTACTGAGCTTTTTTTTCAATGTGACTATTGTGTGAATTGCCCAAGGTTATTTCCCTGTCCCAGGCCACTGCAAAACTTAGATCTATCGTGGGGGAATGGCCATATCTCCGGGCTGACTTGAAAATGAAAATTTGCCCTTCAACCTATCGATTTTTAGAATTATGTTCCTCTTCCCCATACTTTTCTTCCGGGAAAGCTTGGATGTGGCACGTGTCAGCGAGTATTTAAAGCGGTAGCCACCGATTCAGATTCACATTCGTACAAGGAATGTCTACTCCACCTGTACGCCAGCTCTACTAGCATCGTCGAACACTGCGCTTGTCAGGTATAATGATTTCTTTACTTAAGTGTTTCGTGTGTCTGTTACGATTTAATTAACTATGTTAATGTCTCAACTTGGTAGAATCATGGTTCGAAATCTATGTGAACATGAAGTCTAAATTTTGTTAGTTACTACCAAAGCAATTCGCTTCTTTATCCAGAATTGTCAGCCCATCCCTGTGTAGCTGAGAGAGCGCTTCATACAACAACTGCAGCTCAACTACGTTCAACAAGGAGTTGCCAACCGTCATTGCCGTATTCTGAACACAACTACAATACTAAAATTTATCTTTAAGCACTTGTTCTTAGTCTACCATGTACTTATTATTTCCTAATCCAATCAATTCATTTTACTACTTATAACGTGATTAATTATTAGATTATAAAATACTGTATTGTTATCGTACCTGTCGATGAAGATATTCGGTAGGTATTGCAATTTAAAGGTTGTTCGTCCGGATTTATTCTGCCATACCAATTGAAAAGTAACCATCATATTGATGAACTCGTATGTGTAAGATGGGTGAAAGGCGGACGCAGTTTCTGTAACGAAGCAAATAATTACACGTTATTTTTGTACATATAAATATAATAATAATTTAATAAATCAAAATTAATAATCTTACGATAAATAAATTTTCACTAATTATTATACCATCAAATATCTTTATTAATTAATACCTGAAATTTTCAAATTTGAAAAATCAAACTCTTGTTTTTCCGTAAATTATACTATAACAGAATTAAAATAAAGGTCTTTAATTTCTTCTTAACGTAAACGACTTATAATTTTGATAGAAAAACAATTTGTTTCTTAGTCATTGAGTTTTAAAGATTTAAATGTTAACAAAATTTCTCTAAAACAACCATAAAAATGAGAAACGAAAAAGCTATACAACCTGTTTGTTTCTGGCAGTTGAAAATAACGTAGCGAGCAACGTTGTTCCCCGTAGATCCAACCACCACCTCACAGGTGGCTATAAATAGGAGCAACGTCTCTTGTCCTGGTTTCTTTTTTACTCCGTTTCAACTCTCCAACCCATTTGGACAAGAATCCCAGGACAATTGTTAAAAATAGTAAGTTAAAAATTTTTCTTTAAACGTCTTGACATTTTTAGAACTTACTGTAAAAATGGTTGCCATGTCGATCAATATTACTACCAGCAGGAGATACGAAACACTTCAAATTGATTCATCCCACGTTTGTAACTTGACACTGCGTTCAGCTTCCGGCAGTAATGGAAAATTCCGGCAACAAACTGACGACCACTATCATAGACGAAAATTTAATTGGCAAACGTCACGAATTCGATGGACCATTCGGTAAAAGGCATGTCATTTACTGTGATTACACTGCGTCCGGCAAGCCTTTGCACTCAATCGAATCATTCATCATGAAAGAAGTTCTACCAGTCTACGGTAATACTCACACGACGACTTCCATCACTTCGGTGCAAACGACTCTCTTCCGGGACGAGGCCAGAGAAATTCTACGACACGCAGTTGGAGCTTCCGAAGATGACGCCGTAATATTTGTCGGCAGTGGTTGCACAGGTGCGATTCACAAGCTTGTAGGTAGCCTCCATCTGGCTGAACGTCCAATCATCTTCGTCGGTGCGAGTGACCATCACTCGAATCTTCTGCCCTGGAGAGAAATAGCTTCAAGAATTATTCGCATACAAGAAGACCTAAACGGCCTGCTAAATACTGACGCACTGGAACATGCGTTAAAGACAGCCCGAAAAGAAAATCGGAAAATGATTGGATGTTTCGCAGTGGCTTCCAATATCACTGGCACGCTTTATCAAGACATGAAAATCACCGCACTTCTCCATCAATACGGAGCCCTCTCTTTCTGGGACTACGCCACAGCAGCTCCCTACGTCAAAATAGCAATGAATCCTACCTCCACCACGTATCCATCAGGCGTAGCTCACAAAGACGCCATTTACTTTTCGATGCACAAGTTTGTTGGCGGTGTCCAAACGCCTGGCATTCTGGTTGTCAAAAAGGCTCTTCTTAAGAATCATGTTCCACACGGAGCCGGCGGCGGGACGGTCCTCTTTGTCGATCGTAACAGTCACGTTTACACGCGTGATATCGAAATGCGGGAAGAAGGTGGTACTCCAGCTATCGTGGAAAACATCAGGGCCGGCCTAGTAATGAAATTAAAAGAAAGCGTCACAGCTGAGTGGATTATGGCGAGAGAAGAAACTCTTACGAAACTTGCCTTTAAAAAATGGCAAAATGTTCCAGAACTGATTCTTCTTGGAAGCACAACAGCACCGCGATTGGCTGTTTTTTCCTTCGTCGTCCGTCATTTGGGCACCGGCTATTATTTACATCACAACTTTGTTTGCGCGTTACTCAACGACATTTACGGCATTCAAGCCCGAGGTGGTTGCGCTTGTGCCGGACCGTACGCCCAAGATTTGCTCGGAATGGATGAGACTCTTACTGACCTATTTCAAGAAATGATTGTCGACGCTGACGATGGCCATTATTACGATATCCTGAGGCCGGGCTTTACGCGATTAAACCTGCCTTACTTTGCCCCCGATGCGGAAATTGATTACATCATCAAGGCTGTCGTGGCAATAGCTAAACACGGATGGACTATGTTGCCTTATTATCGAACCAATGTTGATACCGGAGAATGGCATCATCACAGCACGAAATTGGTGAGCATAAATACATTTCTTGATTAACTTTGTCGATATAAAAAATGAAAATGTTTGATTATTGCAGTTACCAAATCGAAAACTATTAGCTGAATTCGACTTCAGCGTCATTCACAAACCAGAGAACCACATCGAGGAATCTGACGTAAAAACTGAAACGCCAATCAACTACGAAGATTACCTTCGAAAAGCGAATGATATTTTCCGGTTAGCCATGGAAGACGATTGCACAATAAATCAAACAGAGCAGCAACTTCATTTCGATAACAACCCCAAGGCAAGCAAGCTGCGTTGGTTTCTTTTCCCCAATGAAGCCCATAATAAGAAACCGTTAAATGGTAAAATGACCCTGCCCTTCACGCCTCGTCGATACGCAAAAGATATTGCACAATGTGAATACCATTTGCAACATTATTCAACCGTCCCAAAAGAAGACAATTTGAATGGATTAGCTGCGGAGACAATCGACAAGCGTATGCAGCGGCTTCGCAATAGACGCAAGTGTTTCCCAGGAACTTCGTAAGAACCTATAAGCTTTGCCAATAATTAGACATCTCGTAGATCCACAGAATATTCTGTTGAACTTGAGAAATAAATCTTTTGAACGACTTTGAACGATTTTGAACGACTTAGCTGACTATAAAGATAAAACGTTTAAACTCTTTTAGATACAAACGGGATTTAAGTCTGTCCAAATGAAGGGTAAACTCGTGTTGGCTAACGTGCTAATTCAAAACTACTAAAAAAACAAATCACGTAGAAATTACTAGTTTTGAACTGACAGTTTTCGATAGCCAAGGAGATAGCCAACAAGGAATACACGTGAAGAGATAGAAATCCAGTTTCGGTGGCGCTTTTAGTTTAGTTAAAATGGGAATTATTGAAAACAAACTCGTTTCTTCCGAACGATCAACCTCATTTGATAACGTGTGCGATCAATTTAACTATCAATTTCGTGTTTGAGACCACGTAGACAACGTAGGAATTTAACGACGCATGAAAATGTTTATAAACATAACCCACTTTATCGAATCCCAGACAAAAACAGGGGACATTGTTGTCTACTTTAAATACCGTAGAAAACCGGTTAAGCTATTTAAACATTACGGCCAAAAAATAGCTTTTCCGACATTTTAAATGATTAAAAATAGCGGAAAAGACATTCAACAAGCCTGTCAACACGCATTCCGTCGCACAGCTATCTAATGACAATCATTTAGATGCGTCCTAGAGATAATAGAAACCATCGAGTTTGGCTATTCGTTCGCAAAACTGGGGGCTCTTGATGGTATACCCTAGAAACCCCAACGAAAAGACAAATTACCGCAGCAAATAATTAGGCATGAATTTCTCCCAAACACGGTGGGAAGTCAGGGCAGTGTTCCTTGCACGAAGGGCTAGCACATCTCGTTCTCCGAGTTGCTCATACCTCAGAGACGATCGATTGCGAATCGATTAGGCTTACTGAAAGCACAGCTTGGTATCTTGGGCACAAATTAAAATGCAACGAGGGAATCCGCAACCTATTAACTAATCAGTAGAATAAAATACTATAGTTGGACGATGTGGGACGGGCGGAACGCGAATTCAAGAAAAAAAAAACAGAGGCACGTTTAATGAATGAAAGTCGAGTAAAAATGGCGCCTTTAAAGAAAATAAATCTTAATAATTTAAGGTTAGAGGAGATACGGTAAAAAGCATGTCATTTGAGGAATCATTAGTGAAGTATACAAAAAGTTGAGTGAACGCTACCGATCTTTTCACTTCGTATACCGAGAGATTCCGAAAGCTGATGTCGCTGATAAAGTTATCAAGAAGCGCTAGGTACTATTTTGTTTCAACTCAGTGAACCTGTTTGATTGCCTGCGAAACTGAATGGAAAGAAAACCTTACTCGCAACAGAGTGACAGACGAATTTTTAGCGCATAATTTGTTACGCAAAACAGGTGAGGCAACTAAATCGATTGGCCAGTTCAGGTGATGGCCACCCCTACAATTACATGCCCAGGTAATCAGAGAGTAAGTTTTAGATGTCATGGAGGCCTTGACATTTCCTTTAGTATTCACATTAATGAAATCGAAGAGTTCATCACAAAATGCCATCAAACTTGCGAGATAAAAAAAAAAGTTTCTTTCACAGATGACTGCCTGCAAACTTTTAAATTGGAGAGGGCCACTTTGTTTTAGTCCTAGAAGCGCTTATTACTGCGCGGCAAATGTTAACTTAACAACGTACGAAACGATGGTCTCGTACACGTTAAAAAACCCACCCACCCCCCCTTTGATATTTTCGAATTTAATTTTTACTGATAGCTTGTAAGTGCAGTAATTTGGGCTTGGAATGGATAGAAACCTACAAAAAGAAAAAATTCCAGCTGAATCATCGTTGGGTGACAACCTACCCCAGGAGTTTTTGAACCCGGAAAAGGTAAGGCAATTTATTGCTGTTTACCTGCGCTAGGGTTTAAAAACTCCTCTAGGTCAATCATCCCTTTTTTCTAAGAGCCATTCATTTTTTAAGCCCTGCCAATAAGTCAAGGTACGGAAGGGGAAAAGGTTGTTGACCACGATTCGCGACCCACCACAATTTTGATCTTATTCGCACGCACTATCGGCAATTCGCATATAAAGGCGGTGAAAAATTGAAAGGAATCAGACCAAATTACACGTCGAAGCAGTCAACATCCCAATTTTAAAAATGCAAACATTCCATTTATCAAATCTAGTGGCCTGCATCCTTGGTGTTCTCATATTGAACGGTATTCAAATTTCTTATCAATTACTTTACAGTAGGATTTTCTAATAAAAAATGTTTCGAACGCAGTGCAAGTGAGTGAACAATTTGCAGTGGAAACTGCCGGACAGGACGATTCGCAGGGGATAACAAGAGCATGTAAAAATTCCTATTTGTTTCTAATAACTGAGCCGGATGAAACTGAGTCTTTTCATTTTGTACGTAGCATGTGAAAATAGCATTATAGGCCACAAATGCGAACGAATAAAAGACAGGTGCTACTGCTTTGTCAACACGCAGGTAAAACGTTAAATAACAACTACATCTGATTGTAAACAACAAGATTTGTGGCTTTGAAAACGAATAGCTTTCTTGGGAAAAAGCAGATACTTTCTGCCGTAATAACAACAAGCGCTTGCTGAGCATCGAGACAGCCGCTGAACAAGAGGATGTTTCGACTGTTTTGATGCCTATCGTACTGAACGGTAAGTGTAACAAGCAGCGACTTGCAAACGGTTTCAGCTTTGGAGTTTGAACGATTTGGAATTCACGCTAATAAATTACAAATGCAGATGCGATTGCAAAGAAGATTGGAGTATGGACAAGTGGCTCTTACATTGCTCAACAGAAGGTTTTCGCCTGGTCTTCAACTCAGAAGCCGTTCACGTTCATCAATTGGTTTTACAACGAGCCCATCGTCGATAGCATGGACCAATGTCTTCGCGTTCGAATTGTGCCGGAATCATTGACTAGCGGCCGCTGGGCTTCCCTGTCTTGCGATCAATGGCTACCCTTCATTTGCCAGGACGATCCCGGTACTATTAAACCATAGACGCTGCGCTAAACACAAACATATTGCAAAAGGCAAGCTCAGCATAACCCGCTTTTTTGTAATGTGTTGATGTTTTTTTTTTATTTATTGTCCGCGTACGAGAATAATACACAGCATTGTGCAATATTCAATAGCCACTGCTAATTTCGCTAAATTTTGAATACAACCCACCCTTTTTTCCAGTGGGGAAAGCAGAGGTTTCCAATTATGCGCTACGAATAGACAAGCTGATCGTTGAAATTAAAGCAAACGTGATATGAATTCAAATGGTAATCATGCCATCTACTCGAGCGTGTCTACATTAATGACCTATTCTAACTAGATAGTCGAAGAAACGCCTTCTCCTATCTGTCGGATCACGAGGGTTTTAAGCTCGAAAAACTTCAAGAAAACGACCCACACTAGAGATCAAATTAAACGCTGTAATGCAATTTTTTTTTCGTGTTAAACTCCCGTAAATGATGGTAGAAGGCTGAATGAAAAAACGATAGAAGTTCTTCCTCCCGCAACAACCAACGCGGAAGTAGACAAAACGATCTCAATGTTTTGCCAAGTGGAAAAAAAACTTTAACGCCCTCTTTTTTCCGCTCGATTTCTAAACGATAACTCTTCAGTTAAAGAAACAAAGATTTCTGAGGCTTCTGGGATATCCAATAGCCGTAAACTTCTCACTCGACTATGCATGAATTGTCACGGGTGCAAACTTCAACCCCTCAATCTTTCGCTTCATTCCATCGCTGCTACGAGAGTTTTCACCTTTTTAAATGAAAGATATGATGTCTTACCTTGGCAGGCTATTTTCTTCTCCTATAGTAGGCCCTGTTGAAGAGGCGTGGTGAATAAGTGGAAAGTCCTTCATCACCACATGGGTCGCAACTAAAAAAAAATTAAAGGAAACGTAAATATTTGACATTCATAAAATGTTACGTAATCTGATAAATCTGTTAACGTTTACCTTTCTGTTCACGGATATATCGAAGTAATAGTGTGACTCTTCTATTCTTGGGGTTATGGCTTCTCTGTGTTCAATGGAGCGAGTGCCTTCTTGTTAGATATCAAATGGTTGACGTCTACGAGAAAAAAAAGGACAGGGTTAGAGGTGTTACAAAGATCAATAAAGCAATAAATTGACGGAAGTTACGTGATCTGCAGACCAAAGTTGAACAACAAAACACGAAATTACAATGCTCGATGAAGTGTCAACGGTGACCCCAGGACATACGTGTATGTGACGACAAATCCAAGGTAGCATGGCACTGGGAAAGCTTTCATTGAAAGTTTCATTCATGCCCTTTGCCCACATGTTCTAGAAATCGAGAGAAAGGAACTTTGTAAGTATTTGACACGAAAATGTCAGCATCCAGCATTATTATCGTCCCTTTTTAAAACGCATACTTTTTTTACATCGTGTGCTATGGAATAATCTATTAAGCTCACCTTACTCCAGAAAATTGAATAATTTACTGAGACAAAAAATAGCTGATGTAATCAATGAAATGATAATGCTATGCAGCTATTTTTACCTTTCATGAAGTTCTACTATATGACAGGTGTGAGGAATATAAAATTCACCTTGCTTACACGGAATGTTTCAAAAGATATACCCTACTGCATTCAACCATTTCAAGGTTTAAAGTATGACTATTAATTTCACATTGCTGTCGTAGGCAAAGTCTAATTAACTGTACATCAGCTAGTGCTGTAACCAAGTTTTCCTAGGGACTGCCAAAGGCTTTCTAGGAAATGGCCAAAGCAACATGACTATCACAAAACTGCAAATGTTGCTCTTGGTCTAGTTAAAAACAAGTATGAGCTACTTTTTGATTATATCTTTCATATCCAAAGTCAGTACAGCACTCACACAAATGAGAGAACTTTCCCAATGTCACAAATGTAGTTACAAGACATTTTAGTCTCAGGAAATATTAATAAGAATGAAATAGTTTGGAACTCACGTGTTGGCGGCAAATCGCAGCAGAGACAAGTGCAAAAAGAACCCCTTCCCCTTGACAGTAAGACGATCTAACTTTTTGATTAACGAAACAGAGTTGCCATACTTTTCTTGTTATTAAAGAGTTGCCACGCAATTTTTTCTATACCTTTTGGAACTTGCAAAATAGGGATATAAATATAAATGATACGTAGGTGTCAAATAACAAGCTCAGGAAAATATGTAAACGAAAAAATAAAAATACTAAATAAAAAGCGACACGGTCGATTATAACAACGGCAACTACGACAACGTTTTCGAAGCGCAATGTATTATACCGCCATTACATTACTCGTGAGGGACATTTCCAACATCAATCTTTCCTAGGGCAGTAAACAATTTTACGGAAGGCTTTCCGAAAATTATCAGATATAAACGCATACAGAAAAGGATTCACACACGAACTCATATAGGCCAATATGTGGGAACTGATTTGTATCATAACAGTGAAAGGTGTGATTTCAAACAAAGCCAGACTTTTTAAAACGAGAAAGAGTTGAATGGGAAACCAACACAAGGCGAAACTGCCAACTACTATGCATACCATGCGGGTAACACGTAATTTCTTACCACGTTGGATTTCAGCCGAAGCACGCCCTACTGGAGCTTCCTTTTTCCACAATCGTAAAAGCATGCTAATGTACAACGCGCAAATCAGCAACAGTGGGATGGCGTAAGATGTTGCAAAAAAGGTGCTCTGAAAGACGTGCTGACTCCAGCCTTCCTGTAAACAAATCACTTTGTTATTGTAGAAACAGTTTAACATTCTGTACATTGCAATGTCGACCTACCTTTTGCAAAAATTGGCATAAAGAGTATTGTTCGTCATCAAAGACGTACACCACTTGTCCGTGCGCCATGAGTAATGGAACACACGCCGCAAATATAACTACCTGAAAATTGATGAAAATAAATACACATCAACATGAAAAAAAGAAGAATAGAATACCCAGGTGACGGCAATGGCCCAAAAAGTGTTGGCTTTCGTTCGAATAGACTTGGAAGTGAATGGATGAACGACAGCTAAATAACGATCAAGTGACATCAGAACCAAGGTATACACGCTGGCGTACGCGGTCACGATAACCAGATATTGTACAATTTTGCACCAAACTTCTCCGAAGGGCCAAAATGGCAAAGCGTAATCGGAGGCGGTGAAGGGAACGCAAAACACAATAAACAAAAGGTCAGCCAATGCTAAATTGATGATGAGTAGGTTCGTTGTGCTACGCATCTGCTGATTGGCGACAACCACCACGACAACAAGAGCGTTTCCAATGAAACCAAGTATGGCAATGACTCCAAAAATAACAGGAACCTGGGATGAGAGAAGAAATACGAGCATCCTTGTTGATGTTTCCAATTTTTGGTGAGAAATTTAGAACGTTTACCGTACCACTATTGAAATGATGTGTTGCATTGTAAACTGCGGACTAGAGTAGTTTGACTTGCAATCATCTTCTCCAGAACTGTGGTTTGCAAGTAGAGATAGTGCGGTAATGCACGAATCGTTACACAGGCTGCATCGAGGATCCAGCAAAATAAGTGGGTCCGGATTGTTTGAATATTCGATTCCATTGCCTTCAGCGCCAATTCCAAGCATCAAATTTTCCATGGATCTTAATTTTAAAATATTGTTGATGCAGCAGAAACTACGAATATAAAAAAAAAATTCATTAGAGTTATTTCTTTGAATTATTTTGAATAAAAACAATGTTCAAAAATGCTTGGAGATTGACACTTGAATTATAAAAGCTAACTTTCCTCTTTTAAGATGATTTTCCAGCAACGGGGATTTCGGACTCCTTGTAAATATTTTAAAAGGAGATTTCTTTCTTTTTCAATTGCTTTGCGACTGTTAAACATTTGACATTCGGTAGTTTTTGTATCAGTGTACAGAATAAGTTTGTCGCGTGGGCATGTTATGAGGGATTGCTACGACTGATGGTTCCTGAGGGAACACTTGAACATGGAACACAAGACCCAAGTTCATCTTGGTTAAGAGTTTGGCGCTACTATCTGATACGAAAGTTAAAACAGTTCTTTTTATCGTTAGTGTGGTCTTGTTCAACCGCTAGGAAGAATGGACGAAATTAAGGTTTTGTGTAAGCTAGCCGAAACTTCATTACCGGACAATAATCTCCATCATTTTTGTTTAAAATAAAAATTTTTACTGGAACTGTAATATCTAGCGCCCATGGTAGACGGTGTCAATTACTCCACAGTGGAAAGATTGCTGCTATGACATATCTGAGTGCAGAACTCGTTAATCGATAAAATTGTTCAAAGGGAGAATCAACGGCCCATAAGGGGTTGGTCTGATGTCATCAAATAACCACCAACCGTAACTCAGCTGTTTACTCTACCGTGCGAAGTAATCGATCCGAAAAGAATTTATACCTAGGCTAAGGGAGAGATTTTAATAAGATTACTTACAAGGAAAAATTCGCCGTCCCAGAAGAGCAGATTAGAAAAATTGGAATCAATTTTCCCAAATATTTCTTCCCTCTTCGTGACAAGCTCCTTCCCCAATCTACTGCACATTGGCTGATTTCACGCTCACGTCTGAGCGTTTACATAGGCAACACGGGTGACGTGTACAGCGGACGGGAAGCTGCGCAGAAGCGAACTGAAAATAATTGTTTATTATAAATAAATCATCGTTTTTGATATGGTATGTAAAGTCCTTTTGTTGGTATAATATATTTAACGTACCGTATTAAAGGGACGCAGCTGAGAGGCGTCATAGTAGTAAGGCTTTCTGCCATATTGATTCCTATACTCTTTGAAAACTGAGCATCTAATGAAATTCAGGAATATCTCAAACGCTTCTGCTGAATCCACACAGCTGAGTTAATGAGGACTGACTATTAGACATCAATCATCTTTAGGCAATGTGGACAAGATTTTACGGCAATCCATGAATACACCTCCGTTTTAGTTTCCTGGAAAAAACAGATTTTATAAGGATACAAATTGTTTCATATTTGGGGAAAATACTTAAGAAACTGTAATATTTTAATAATACTGATTAGAGCCCAAATTAAATTATGATTATAATTAAGTACTATAATTACAAAGTTATTTAAACGTAAAACAATACACTAAAAGCATGAAATGCATTTCCATTTACCTTACTAACTTGCTTTCTTTATGTATAACTTTTGTGCCGTTGACTGTGGTCATGGTGACATTCCATCCTGCTTTCGTAAAGCAGCACACGTGGAACGCAAATGATAAGAGTCCATGAACCGCAGCAATATCTACGCGACCATCTTAAGGGTCATCCGTAAGAATAGGCCGAAGAGTCGTCAAAGGACACACTTCCTCCAGGTTCATTGCTAGATAAGACCCGACTTCGCCCTAGTGGAAAAAGAAACACGTGGATAGGGCACCTGCTTACCTGAGATAACAACAACAGGTTTTCAAAAAAATATTGTTATTCGTCAGGAGTTCCAAAAGTCTATTGAGTGACACTTTATCCATTTAATCAGAAAACCTGTTCTCGCTAGAGGCAGATTAGTTTAACTCACCCATTGTTTTTTCGATTGAGTAAGGTCAGTAAACACACGTGGATGCAAGGCAATCATCTGCAGTATAAAAGGCCGGCGATTACTTTAACAGTGTTACCATTCCAGGGGCACTCTTTCAGCCATTATCACGCAGCATTCAAGTCCTATAAGCGAGAAAATGGTCGACTTACTAAAATTCATTTTGCTTTTGGTTGCTGGTTTTTCATCAGTCCAGACTGCTGTCGTGATGCGCGAAGAAGAGATCTGGCCAAATCATGTCGTCCGGCACGTGCCCGAGTTCCGGGCGGCAGCAACCGTCACCACCGTCGTTACCACCACGGCCACTGATGCTACAACAATTACGATTAAGTATGCACTTCTCATTAGTACTACATAGCTTAATTTAAGTGATTTAAAATTTTTTCTTTAATCTGTTATTTACCCAATGAATAGGAAAAGATTTGATTGTGCAAAATTAGAGGCGCCATTGGCCACAACAGTGTGCCGTCGTAAAAGGCAGTATTGGAATGTTCCACTGTTTGTCGACCCCACGTTTGTCAGCCATGATGATGTTCAGCAACAATTCCAGCCCGTGAAACCTACTAAAGTCATTCAGTAAGTAGAGTAGCATAGAAATGCTCGTTTAAATCGGTTATTTCTAAAAAAATAATCTGATGTTGCGGGGCAAAAAAGGGTGGCACCTTCTAGATTGCCTCATTACCCCAACGTAATCGCCGTCGAACCGTTCGCTGCCCAGCAACCGTTTACGTCTCCGTACAGTATTCAATCATCGCTGGATAAAACGTCCATCCAACCCACGCTCCGCGTAGCCGATCCCCTATTTGGCGCCTTCTACGCGTTTTCTTCGCTTCTTTCCAATATTTTCGCTGGAATGATACGGCCACAAACGACTCCCGCCGTCCTTATTACCAGGTGCGTAATCTGCATTAAAAAATTGAAAGAAAAATTGTGCTTTAAAGATGATTATAATGACACAAAACTATTATGTTACTATTGCAGTACAAAGACCATTTACACAACTACGGACACCGTCACTTCAACTACATCTACTGCTACCTACACTTTGAAAGGCGCTCATTGTCTTCCACCAGGAGTGCTCTTGTGCCCGGGATCTTCGGCTAGCTCAGTCACGCCCGGGACTACTTCGACCACTACAGCAGCCACGTCTACTTCGACCACCACTGCAGCCACATCGACCTCAACTACCACAGCAGCTACTACTAGTACGACAGGAACGACTTCTGCAGCGACAGATTCAACAACCACTGGATCAACTTCTACAACAGCTGCAACCACAACAACGACCTCTGGTACTACCACCGACTCCACAACTACAACTAGCACAACTGAAGCGTCCACCACGACCACTGCCGCTAGTGGTTGATGAAGAAATAAGCGGCTACAAAATTAACGACCATGAAAAATATCCCAATTTTGACGCTGAAATTCAAGAGGAAAATTTTTAAATATTTCCCAGTAAATGTGGCAATACTCATTTACAACCCACATAATCTTTCGATAACTTATGATGTTAGCACGCTGTTTGAATTAAATCGCACTGTAAGCTGTAACAATTAGAACTACGCGAATAATGCAATAAATTAACAGTTCTGGCAGAAGATTTGGAAACTAATGAAATGTGACATTACAGTAATTCACCATAACTAATTACATAATAATATAGTTTTTAAATAGCATATTTCATTACTAACCAGATTGGTTACGTTGAGATGGCAGAAAAGGCATCAAGGTCTTGTCCTACTGCACGAAAACGCGACACATTACACATTCAATAGCACCACATGGCGCGTCAGGTGCAACTGCTTCTGGATTCTAGTCTCTCTGATTTTGCCAATCGTTCACTTGAAGGAATTTGCTTTTTAATGTTTCAAACTCCAAACAACAGTCCATTTGCAACAGGAAATCATTATTACTAGTCTTGAAGGTAATTTTTTTAAATTTTATAGCGTGAAATCCGTGAATTCGGTGTTCTCAATTCAGACATCATGAACAAACAAAAAACAAGAAGGAAAAGAGAAAGAGCTCACAAGTGGATTCCCTAGCCATCCCTAGTAGTCACATCCTGGCGGTTGTCGGATTGAACTACATTTTATACGAAAGAAAATCAGCCAACAGCAACGCTGCGCCTAGCAGAAGCTCCAGCTGTCAAAAATTCTTGAACGAAGAAAACAATAACATAAGGTTAAATGTGTCGATTTCAGTTTGGAAGTAAAAGAAATACGTGATGCTCCTATGTTTGATGGACAATATTTAAATGCTTCGTTATCCAAGTACGATATACTTACCCAATCACTTATGGTTGAATCGCAAGCCGATTTCGATACGCACGTATAATGGCTTTTTATGACAACAAGTACTGGATTCTCTCCCATGTCAGAAACTCGTTCTTGTATTCAGATGATACTGGTGAATATTTGGGTCATTTAAAATGTTCTACAATTATAGTTATTACCTGCTCATTTGTTTTCAGGTATGTGTGAAATGATATTGCAGAACACCGATATACCAAAGAATATCAGAGAAGAGGGAAAAAAGTTGTGGTTTGGGAACTTGGATGATTCGGAAGAAGAATTTGATGATGATGGGCGTATTCATACACGATCTTTGGGAAATGGTAATGATGACTTTGGAACCAGAAGAAGAAGGCTTAATACTGTAGTGAGGCTTGAAAAGATGAAGAAAGAACAACAAGCAGCAGCTATGATAAGTACTATTAGATGGAAAGAGCCAGATTTGACAATTCTGGATGAAGAAAAGACAAAATGGTTTGCCAAGAAGGAGGTGGTTTTTCAGAATTCCAAGTCTGTTCTTGCTCGTCTCATGGCTGAACACGCTTCGGATCCTGACTCGCCGTTCATAGAATACGCGAAGTTTGATGGCAATTCTCAACTGAGAGCCCCCATTAGGACCATAAGGATATTTTTAAGCATGCAAACCACACAAGAACGCAACTTCCCCATGACCGTTAGCGTTATTGCTTCTGCCAAAGTTTCTGAACTCATCGGTCTTGTATGCTACAAGTATAGCCAAGAGAAACGAGAACCTCCGCTTAGGTAGACATATTGTTTTCTTATGATAGAAATAGAAAACTGATATATTTTGTCTTTTTCAGTGGAACCGTGGATAACTACGCCCTGTTTATTGCAGAAGATGACGGTAGTCCCGATGCCGATTTTCCTTGTCTCGAACCTAAAGAGGTAGTCGGAAAATTTGGATTTACCTCGCTGGCGTTGGTTCGTTCTACGCAGCCCCCGAAAGAGGTGAAGAAAGATAATGAAACTACCAAAACTACGGACCAGGTTATTGCCGATAAACCAGATGATCGTGGGACCGTTTTGGAATCTACCGATTACCATTCTTTCAAAGGGTTTCTGCTACACAAAGTTCGACCAAAAACAGAAATTACTTTGGGTAAATTAAATCTCTTGAAACTAGTATTGTCAACCACGATTCACCGATGACGTTTTACACAGGAATTTCGTGGGATCAAGTTGAAATTAAGCCTTGTCCAACTAGTCGATCGGTAACAACACTATTGTGGTCACGGCCCAATCTCAAACCCACTCGCTTACCTATCGAGGTGATAGTCGACTGTGTTCCTTTGCAAACAGTACCAGCTTCAGTGGCTATTATGTATTACGACACAGACAAGAGAAAATGGAGGCGTTTACGAATAGAGTGTGACATCAAGACTATTGAACAAATTGTAGCCAAGCTAAAATTCATATTAGAAATTCGAGGGGGACTTTACCGCCAAGAATACCTTCACCACATGTCATACGTCAGCAAGAAAGCCAGCCTCATCCGTTAAATGAGAAATTTTTATATTTCAATTGTTTGTTTAATAAACGTTGTTTAAAATGTGAAGGTCAATGGAAGACAAGTGTGAGGAAAAATTTTTACAGACAGAGTTTATCTAGGCAAACAGGGAAGGTAGTAAATTATGTCCAAGTAGATTATGTCCATTCAAAAGCTGGGATTATCACATGTTGAACCTCGTCAAGTTGACGCCCTAGTACGGCTAATGAGTGATGTACTCGCTGCGAATTCAACTCCAAGTGCACTAGGCCAATATAGTGGCGGGTTTGATATGAAACAATTTTTTTATTGACAGCAGCAAAATCTGGCAAGCTGTTGAGAAACTTCACATCTTCAGACTTCAGCCGAGCTGTCTCAATATAGAGTTTTCCCTTCAGAACATCTTTTAGTTTGTTCCTAGCCTCTAGGTAGGCTTCTCTTCTGTTCTTAAATTCTTCATTCCATAATACTTTTTCTTCTTTCATCTTTTTAATGGCTGTTCTTGTCTGTGTCTCTTGCTTATGAGCAGGTTGCTCATCTCCGGCTGAACTTTGAACTTGATGAAGAATTTCCTCCATCTTATTTCGAAGGCTTTCTGAAAAGGCAGCCACTGCATCCTGCTCTTTTTCTAAGGCATTGAGCTTCATTTCCATAAGGGTTTGATTCAGACACAGTTCTGTGATTTTGCGTTTTTTGTCTGCGGGAGGCAATGAAGGGTCTACTGCAGCACAAGCAGCTATCAAACATACAAAAACATCAAAAAAAAATTTTTATAAACAGGTTTACAAAGAAATATTTCATTTACCTCGGAAGGTTGCTCCTGAACCACAGTTTATGCTTCTTCTAAGACTTGATCTTCTTTTTTTGATGTCTTCGATGTGATTATTCTTTTCTCTTGGGATTTCTTCAGGAACCCGATCTTGCTGTGTTTCCACTTGCCGAACTCCATTTTCTTCAATATTTATTATGGGTGTCTCAACAAAATCATTTTTATCGTACTTTTTTCCCATGACTGGATGAAGTGGGCAGAATCGATGGTGATTTGGTGAAGCTAACTTTGAATTCCCAACGGTTTACATTACTCTGACGACAAGGTTGCCATCTGGCGGAATATTGCTTTACCATAAATTTATAAAAAAAGCGAAAAAAGTGTCAATTAAAATAGGAAAAATCTATTGCCCCTCAACTTTTGAGGGGTAATAGCCAAGATGTCTATTGCCCCTCAACTTTTGAGGGGTAATAGCCAAAATGTCTATTGCCCCTCAACTTTTGAGGGGCAATGGACGTTACAGCTACTGCACCTCAACTCTAGATGGCACTAGTCACGGGGAAGGGTGGACCTACGTAACTTATTATTATTATTATTTTTTTTCCACCGCCATCACATTTAGTATCTCTGTTATTGCTTTTTCCCTTACCCTTGACATTTGTCCAATGATTTGAAATAAACTAATAGAAAGAAAAGACGCACTCTATTAGTTGTGGTCATTACTTGGCTAATCGTGGTGGTTACTTGGCTAATCAAAATGTTTTTCGTATACATTTCCTCGTCCTGTGCAATTAGCTATTGTAAATTTTTACTTTATTAATGTTTCACTTTATTAATGTGTTCTCAGAACCCTTGTTATGACCACAACTAATAGAGTGCGTCTTTTCTTTCTATTATTATTATTTTTTATTATTAAAAAAAAATAATAATAAAAAAAATAATAATAAGTTACGTAGGTCCACCCTTCCCCGTGACTAGTGCCATCTAGAGTTGAGGTGGAGTAGCTGAAACGTCCATTGCCCCTCAAAAGTTGAGGGGCAATAGACATTTTGGCTATTACCCCTCAAATGTTGAGGGGCAATAGGCGCGACCATTAAAATAATAAAGAACAAAATCAAATTTAAAAAAACAGACGAATAAAGAATATAGTGACTAAAAGCAAAGAAAGCTGCTCTCGAGCAGAACTTTTTCTTATTTACACTTGTAATTGCTTGTAAACCAGAGCAATATTCTTTTTCATAGATAGAGTTTAATTAATTCGTCACTAACAGCCGATGGTGTTAGAATTCCCAAATCTGTAAAAAGTAAAGTTATATATCCCGGAGGTGTATAATCAACTTGCGGATGCTGATCGAGAAGATTAGAGCCGGACTTAATGGTACTTGATGAGAACTAGAATAAAAGAATTTGTGTTATGCTAAAACTGATAATTCCCTACTAATATTTCAGTACCTTTAATTCTTGAGGCAAATCACGCTGGTTCAAGGGGTAAAGACGGACAAATTTGAAGCTCTCCGCAAGTACGTAAAAAGGCTTGTGCATTTCCTTGGCGCAGAGTGCCATGGTGTATGTTCCCACCTGTTACAGAATCAAGTTACATTTTTTAAATTGGTTCAACTGTCAGGATAAAATAAGCCAACAAACCTTGTTTATAATACCCCCACTTTCCACAACCCCTTCAGCCCCAACGAGCACCAAATCTACTGATTCCATGACATAACCCATCGCCGAATCCAAAATAAGGGTCGAGCTAATATTAAGTTTCAACAGTTCATCCCTCATTAGTGCACCACTTCGATCTGGATACGACTCGGTGATGAAAACATGGAAACGTTTTTTTGAAGTCAGTGCAGCCTCACGTAATGTCTGAAGAACTACTCTAGACTTGGAGTGGGTGAGAATTTTTTGTCCATCAAGGATAAAAGGAGCACCCAATTTAGCTATTTTAGGCCTTGTTTCTTGTAATTTCCTCAAAAATATTTCTCCACGTTCCTTCATAATGTCCTTGCATTCTTTGATATTCTAGAAAACATGCTCTAGTTAAGCATTAATCTTAATAGGAGAAATTTTAGAAAACATACAGATTGATCAAGAGCACCAGTCAGTGTGATGAAACGTTGAAAAAGCTCACAGCCTGACTGAACTGATGTAATAGAACAATCTGCCGTTTTCATTTCTTCTGTGGCTTTCCTAAGTTCTTCAGACAGGCCACGAAGTGTTCTGTCTGTATATAGTTTGTTTTAAGAGTAATGATTTTAAAGGACATCAGATTCCCTAATATAAAATTTACCGCCAAAAGTTTCCAGGATGTGCATCAATGTACGGATTGCCGCAACAGCTGCTGAAACTTCAGGTTCCTTTTCCACAATGTTTTGGAAAAAATCTAACACATTTCCTGTGCCCAAGATATTTTTTAACTAAGTTATTCCATAAATTTATCTAACAACTACTTTACTTGTGTTTTCCATGCTTTAAGTTGCACTTATTTGCTTATGAAATTTTACTTCTCGGCTTTGCCAACCAGTTCTAACTTCTAAGAGCAGACGCAAATAACCCATAAGTCAACAGTTGGGTAGGTACTAAGTAGTCGCTGCTCAGTTCCGGTTACTTTAATAATCATTAGAAAACACAGTTTTTTAAAATATTAGACTGAGATTTAGTTTCTAATTAGTTAATTATATTTTCATTAAATAATAAAGAGTTTTAAGACGTGACATATTAATAGAAACCATCCGAACCATTTTCAACAACATAAACATTAAAAAGATTTTGCTTATTGAAGCAAAGTGATGTTTTTTTAGAAACTTCTGTTACATTGTCTGTTTTTTTTTTCACCCAAACTCTTTAATTTCATGGAACCGCTTACAATTTCATTCTTCCTTCTCGTATTCGACATAGGAAGGAGAACAAGACAAGCGAGGAAACCACCCACGTAGTGCCCGACGTTGAGTGGGATTCATTTGAACCTGCCCTCTTTCCTGAATTTCGCCATAGAGCCAATACCTAAAAGATCAACAGTATTTAATAAGCTATCTTTAAAGGGTTGGACAATGCCTTGAAATATACTTTTTCCAGCGGGTTACTGCCACTATATCGCCTATCCGTAAAGGGATTCTCGTTTCGTCGCTGCATGGCGGTCGGAGACAAACCATGATGCCGAAACTAATAAACGGGAACCACCTTCCACTATATGCTTTTTCCACAACATATTCTACACAGCGTTCCCGTTTTATTTTTTTCTGTTCAATTTGTTCTATCTATAATTATATAATTTAATAAACTAATTAAAAACCTTACGTAAAAGATAAACGAAAAGTAATTAGATCGAATTTTACCGTAAATGAATAATAGTGGCAATTGTCCCGTACTTTCCATTCGATTCCATCACCTTTAGGCTGAAGTGACCAATTAATCACTTGAACTAGATTTTCTCGCCAGCCTAAATTATACGGGTGAATAAAAGGGGTTTCATCAGTTCCTTCCCGGCGATAAACAGCTTTTTCATGGACCCAATCTTCGATGGCTGTTTGGTTCCTTAAAATCACCTTCATCTGTGAGAACAAAACACTTGATATGGAAAAACAAAATGTGATTTCTGGATTTGAACCTGAACAAAGAAAAGGAATCCAACAGCAAATACCACACCGGCTGCTAATCCTAGCGAAATTAAACTTATCACAAAGGGCCAAAGTCCCAATATTACAAAAGGCACTTCGGGTACATCCGCATGGTCGTAATAGTAATAGGTCTATTAAAATGTAATCCATCATTCGTTTATGCAAAAAATTTATGTTTTAAATTTTAACCAACCGGATGAAGAGCTCGATACATGGTGCAAGAAATTATGACAATGCTTTGGGCGCACCCAATAACAGCGGATATCAGGAACACTAAGGCATACTAATTATTAAAAATATATTTTTAAAAATCAAACTGTTGTCCTACCGATGAAACTGGTGTGGTTCAAATGGCCAAGGCAGTTATTTATAAATATACAGTGATGGTCCCTTTTCATAATGCATCTATTGCCTGTGGGACAATATACATATTTTTTTTTGCACAACCAAATCACAATAAAATGTAGAATTATTTTTCTAAGTATACTTACATTTTCTACAATGATGAGATCTTGGGGCTTTATATCCTTCACAAACTGTGCAGTACTGTAGATATTGGATATCTTCTTCATTATTCTAAATGAAAGGCAATACATTATGCATAATCTTTTCACATAGTATTGTTTCTCAGGACAAAGCATTTACTGGCTTCCATTTGAGGGGTAAATATCCTGGACCAACGTGGAGGGAATAAAGAAAATTGTAGAATGTGGATGCACTCAATAAGAGAAAAATGGTGGCGTTTATGAATCCAGGCCAAGAGTGATAAGGTGGCCACCACATAGAATTGCAGTGAATTGTTGACCAAACAATAGATTTAATGACAACTATGAAAAAATATTAATAAATGAAAATATTAAATCTAACCAAATCAATTGAAAACATTGTACCAATTGTGAACAGTGGTCCTATGTGAATAACTTTGCTCCAACTCATGGTGAATTCCAGTCACTCTTTTGGGAAAAAAAAACTTTACCGGATGTTATGGTAATAGTTTTTTGAAAATCACGTTAACGGAGTTGCATTTAATTTTCCATCTAATTCACATGAAAATTTGTGTATGAAAAAAAAAACAAAAACTTTGAACGACAATGCTTTTGTCACCGAGAAACCGACAGCCAAAGTAAACATCGAAGCAGACAACACATGAACTTCTAAGTTCTAACTAGAGAGTAACTCACGGTTGCTTTATTTTTTCGGTGTTTGGTATACTTTTTTCTGTGAGAAAGGTTATTTGTGAATGTTCCATTCCATTATCAAATTATGGCCGGCACAATGTGGATTTTCGATAGTACTGAATAAAAAATGACAATTTATATGAAAAAGACATTACACATTCCTAATGCACCGCTAGATGGTTTGTGCCGTTTCTTGATTGGTTGTCGTAGGTCCCCCTTGAGATCCGTTGAATAAAGCGCGCCTTAAATCCCCTAACGGTCAAATGTGTACAACGACGGTTACAGCAGATTCAAACCGCTCTTGTCATCCAGTGATTTCAGTCCCCTGCAAGCCAATGGAAGAGATTGACATTGGTTAGCAAAGCATTGTCAATCCCTCGCCAAGATTTGATTCATTTAACATATTTCTATTAATATTTAGAGTTTTAACATGTCGTTTGCTAAAGCGAAACGTTTTGAACCAGAAAAAGGTCAGTAGTTATTTAGCAATGTTTTTCTTAGCCCTAGTCGCGTCTGGTAAATGATGAGTAAAACGAGACACAATAGTATATCTTGAAGTTTTTAGTCATTAACCAATGCAAAGGTTTCAAATACTATTTCATGTTTTTAGTTTGTGGACCGCCCCCAACTGCTTATGATCCAAAGCATCCATTTGGAACTGGCGTAATAAGTTTTCCAAAAGGAGATAGATTTCCCCAGGGTTCAACACCTAACCACCTACAGCCACCTCAACAAGATGGAACTGTAATATTGTTTTTTTAACATTTACTCTGAAAAATGTGGCTTGTTTAATATTACACTCTATTACAGATGACACGATCCCATTCTTCAACATCTATTGGTTCAACCGACTCCACTTCTACCACAAAGTCTGTTCAGGTAAATGTGTTATCTCATCTTCCAACATTCAATTTAAATCTGCATACTTACTTACCATATTTATTTTAGGGAAAGAAAGACCATACCCAGTGTAACAAACAAATAGCAGATCTTGAAAAAGAGTTAAGGAACATAACCATGGAAAGAAATCAGCTCTTAAGGAGAAGAAACCATCCAATCAAGTAAGATCCTTATATTATTGTATAAAATGCCTCCTTAACCATTGTTTTGACATAGTGCTACACATCATAATGACAATAAAGAAAATAATGAACCAACTCAAGCCAATGATGGTGACAATATGGCAGAAATTACAATGCTCAACGCAACTATTCTAGACCTAAGATCGAAGCTCGAAGGTGTGAAATCGCTAGAAGAGGAAAAGCAATCACTGGAGAACGGTAAATCCTCTTCCTTTATTTAAAAGAACGTATAATTTAATAGTATTTTGTTTTTAACTTAACTAGAACGCGACAATGCGCTAGCAGACTTGGAACTGAAAGAAATTGAGGTTTTACGGGTTACTACCGAAATTGAGAATTTGAAGCGAGTTTTCGAAAAAGAAGAAACTTTGCGATACGAGTATTGAACCATTTTTTCATTAGTGTTCCGCTGTCAGATGACAAAATTACGTTTATTTGTAGGTTAGAAGCTGCGTTGAAACAAGCCAACGATGACAAAAAGGAAATGGAAGCTCAAATCTCCGAACTGAATCTGAAGATTGAAAACTTGGAAAATGGTATGCGTATTTTTTAGTGCTATAGTCGTAGATAGTACTAATCAGTCTGTTTTTATGGTTATTTTTTTCAGTAAGGGTTGAGCTCGTGAAAGATATTGACGTGATGAAAGAAGCATTTCAAAGAGATATGAATGCTCAACAAATTCAACATAAGACTGAGGTGGAGGCGCTCCAAGCAGCCAACAGTGAACAGGTCAAACAGCTCGAAAACAATTTGCAGCAGCTCGTCGCAGAACACGACGCAGAAAGCGAGCAAATTAAATTTGAGTTCGGGAGACAAATAGATGATCTGCATCAGAATCACGCAACTGTCTTAGCGCAGCTTGCACAGGACCATGCCGCCCTAATCAGTGATCTGCAAACAAGTCATCAGGAACAAATTTCTCGTCTTGAAGCGTCACGAGACGAAATAGAGACAGAAAGATTGCACCTCCATCAAAGTAATTTCACCTAAAAAAAAAGATATTGTTATTTGTTTATTAATAGAATTTTTTTCGCCCTTTATAGAATGTGAGCAAATTGGTGTTACCTTGGAGACCAAAATGGATGAAATTGAAACACTCAAGATTCAACTGGACGTTGCAGAAGAGAAACTTGAGACTAGTCGCGTCCAAGCAGAAGAAAAGTAATACTATTTAACTTTGCCAATGTAGATTGTGTACGATGAGTTTTTTTCTCCCCATTCTTTAGATATTCATCAATGCAGCGCGCTCTTGAACTAGACATCGCTGAGTGTCAGACACGATCCGAAGAACAACGTCGGAGCGAGCAAGAAAAATTGCGTTCTGATTACGAATCAAAATTAACGATGCTAGAGCAAAAACACCTTCAACTTACCGAACAGCTACGTGCTCAACAAGAGCAATTTGAGGAAGCTCAAAAGGCACATACACTCTCTTGCAGTCAGTACGAAGAACAGCTGAAGAGGTTGAATGATAAGTAAGTTTTAAAAGATAAAAAAATTTGAAAGTTCAATTCTAATTCACGCGTTGAAATAGTAACCAGACAGAAAAAGAAATCCTAATGTGGCAAATGAGTCAACAAAGAGAAAATTTGGAACTTGGTGAGTTCTTCCTTTTTTAACATGTCCTCCCCTTTTCTAAACCGGAATTCCATTTTCACAGAGCTTAAAACGGAATTCGAGAATCGCCTCTGCGAAAAGGAAGCTGTTTTCGAACAGCAGCGTGCCAACTGGGAGACTCAGATGAATGAAGCTAACGAAGATCATGCTAAGCAGCTGGCTACCCTTGAATCGAATCACAGCGTTCAGCTTAAAAATTATCGTGAATTACATGAAGCTGCGCTTGAGAACTTGGAGCGTGAGAAAAAGGACATATTAGAAGGTAGGATCTTAACTGGAGGTTAATATCCCACTTGTTATTTGTAAATGATTTGTTATCTCGCAGTTCGGGCGTTAGTTGAGAAGAATCTGCGCGAAAAAGAAGCGGAGATCGAGAAGGTCACAAGTGAAATGAAGGAAGCCGTAAATAAACTTCACCTAGATCTTGAAATGCTTCGTGAAAGTAACAGTCAGCTGGTGGCCGACGTGCTCCGTGTCGAACAAGAGCGCCTGATGACAGAAGAAAAGATCGAAATCGAAAAAGTTGAGATGAAAGCTCAAGCCGAACAGGAGAAAGAAGTGTTGGTTAAATCTTACGAAGATATACTCGATTCGGTTCGATCGGACGTAACGAAAAAGGAAGAACAAATTTCGGAGTTAGTGAACAGACTTTCCGTGACAGAAGAAACTTTGCAGAAAGAACTAGCGAAAAAGGAGAAAGAACTTGAAGATGTTAAAATTACTCACGAAAATGTCCTGTCACAGATGTCCACGCAACATCTCGACGAAATCAAAACTCTCCACAAAGATTACGAAAAGGTTATCGCTGCTAAAGAAGAAAAATACATCGCTGAACGTGAGCAGCTGTCCGCCGTGCACCATGAAACTGTTGAAGCTCTGAAAGGTCACAATATGGTAGAGTTGCAGAAGTTGCAAGACGAGTTCCGCTTGACTTTTACAGCACTAGAGCGAAAACTTGAGATGGAAAAGGAGGATCTTGCTCGTGCCCATGCCAAAGAATTGGCCGAATTGAATATCAGTTACGAGAGTAAAATGGAAGTTGTCAACAAGCATCACGAGGCTGTCGTTGAGGAACTAAACAAAAACTACGAAGAAGCTATGGACAATGTAAAACGATTTTGTTTGAACACGTTTTTGCAGATAACTAATAATTTCTTGATATGTATAGAGTCAAGAGCTTCAGCAAAGTTTGGATTATCTTCGTTTGGAATTTCAAGCTGTACTCGCCGCGGCGGAAACCAAAGAAGCCCAGCACAAAGCCGAAGTTGAGAAAATGACACACGCTATTCAGTTTAAAGAAAACGAGATCACACATCTGGGTGAAACGCTACGACGGCGTGAGAAAGAGACGGCCGATGAATGGATTCAACGGGAAACGAGTATCATGGCTCAATTAACCGAGCAGAATCAACAGTCAGTTCAAGAGTTTGAGAGTCGTTTACAAGAAATCCGTGCCCAACTTCAGCAATCAAAAGAGGAAGCGGCGCGAATGAAGGAAGAACGCGATGCAGCCCGTGACGATGTCGCAGTCTTTCAGGTTGTTACACTACAAAATTATCTTAATAGCAGCACCAGGCAATTTAATACCTGATTTCTTTTTTAAAGGTTCAAACTGAAGCGCAGCTCGCAGCCCTCAGTGAACAATACGATCAGGAGCGAGCCATGCTAATTGAAAAGCTCTCCGTGCAAACCCGTGAGATAGAAGAAATCAATAGTGCAAAAATACAGGATCTTCAAACTCAACTGGCGGAATCCCAGCGCGCTTTGGAAGAACTACGGTGGTCTAGTTTGCGTCAAATCGAGCAGATGGAGCACGATCACGAAGAAGCTATCTTAACGGCCGTCCGCGAGGCACTAGAACCGGTGGACAATGAACTTGAATCCCTTCGGAAAGATCGCGAAGCCTACCTACTTCTGAAAAAGGAATACCAGGAACTCCAAGCTCGTATTGAACCATTCAGGGTAAGTTTAAATGAACTAAATCGAATGGAAACAATTTGACTTAAACTTATCTCAATGCAGGATCAATTGGAAATGTATGAAGCAGAGAAAAAAGCCTTACTGAGTCAAGCCTTGTTTGCCGAGAGCTCGATGGCTTCTCTCGCAGCGAAGTACACGCAGCTCCTAGGTCACCAAAACAGCAAACAGAAGATCCATCACTTGGAGAAGCTGAAGCAAGATATTTTCAACTTGCGGAAGGAATTGGCCGAAAAGAATCTAGCTCTGGAGAAAGAGAAGAAGGCACGACAGAAAGCTGATGCTCGTGTCAAAGAGTTGTCTGGTCAGAAAAAGTATGATCCTGCTGAAGCATTCAAAGTAAGCATATACATTTTAGACAGTTTGATGTGCATATAAAATTCATTTTCTTACTTCATTTTAGGTCCCAGAAAATCCAGTGACAGCACCAGTTGTTAACAAAGCTCCTCCCAAACTTAGTGTTGCCAAACCTTCTCCCGCTCCGCCTCCAGCAGCCGAACCCAAAGAAGTTGTACGTCAACAACGCAAGCCGTTACGTCCTCAGGGCCAGGCCACAGGATTCTTCTTGTCGATGGATGACATCGAGAAGGAGCGTGCTGAAATGGAGCGAGAGAAACAGTTACAAATCGATTCACGACGCAAGGCTTCCGCCAATTTCGAGGCCTTTGAAGTGGACTTTAGCAACAGTTCCAGTCGCCGGGAAACGTTTGACATTCCATCATCATCGGCTAAGCAATTAAATGTAACAAGAATTTGAGTGGTGCCAAACAAAACAAGGAGAACATCGATCGAGGAATCTTTCCCAACGACCTTTCCGACATCTCCGTCTCAGATGAATTGCTGCTGAAGAACAAGTTAAAGTCCCGCGTTGATAACCTCACCTCAACCCCGTTGCAAAGACATACTTAAATTTCATTTTAAATGGATTTCCCATCCGCATTTTACATTCTTTCATTTGTTTTCTTCTATGTCTGTCACTTACCCACGTACTTCAATCGCCTATTTCAATTAACAAGTTATCACCCGGGATGCTAATTCTTTAATTTCCGAACAAAACAATAAAAAAGCCAATATTTCTCGAAAAGAAAAAAATAATACAGGAATAACTACGATTTTAAAATATGCTTTTTCTTTCAACGCCGATGAAAAGACTTGACCTTACAGCCTTCGCGATTACGACTTAAGATTTTGACGATCAAAGTTTTCTGATATGATTGACGTTCAAATCACTACTATACTTCAATTACAGTTGCAATCCTAATATCTGTATCATGGTCTTAATACAAGGCTGGGCGGGAGGGGAGTGTTTTGAACAAACAAAGCTGCGAGCTTTGACTGATCAGTAAATCCAGGCCGCTTGTGAGAACATTCCCAAAAGCTCTTGTTTACCTTTTCCTGCCAGGTGTGGCAGCGGTTCCAGATTGCAAGAGATTTAGAACAGAAGGGACGGACGCGCTTCATATTGTACACAGTCCACGTTCTTGTGTAAGCAGCACCAAGTAAAAGATAAGAAAGTGTCATTTCTTGGCTACTGAAGAAGATCCCGTAGAGTAAACAATTCGAAACATTAATACCTTGACAAACACAGGGGTTGGCTACGTGACTGACATGCTAGCTTTACTTTCACCAGACGTAAATATTGTTACCATCTAGTCTGAAATTGCTCCAGCCTCTGATTGAACATCAAGCGTAGTGTAGGACGGCTGATAATGATGGAATGCGAAGGACATAAATACTTACAGAATCCTTCGATGACAAGCTTTTGGCGTGGCAAACTCAAGTAATCGCCTTTTTTTTGTTGGGTTTAAGTTCAGCCAACGGCAACTGAATCAACAAACGATTTCATTTGCTGCTCGAACAGACAAAATCTAAAGCGTCTGTCATTTGATGAGTTTATCTATAATTTGAAACAGTTGGTTGATTTGGTTTGCATTACATAAACAATAAACTAACGAACTTTTTTTTTGTTTACCTTATCATTCCGGGATTAAATTCAAACAGATGGCCTTTATTTCGCTGTAATTATTGTCTAAAAATGGATATAAAAAGTTAAAATAAATTATAAAAATATATTGCCATTTCTCGTCAGTATAAAATTAAGGCCACCGTACCCCACAAATGTTTTTGGCAGACATCCCTCCTCATTAATATTGAATAATTCCTACAAGGGATAAATTAAATCGCCCGATACCATTTCATTCAATCTCTGGGACCAGTTAACGTGAGGATATTTCGGCGAGGATGGATTCAACGAGCGTGTCATGCTCTCGACGAGCGGCAGTTTAATCCAGACTAGCTTCAACGTAGAATCTCTACCGGGAATTACTTCGAAAAAGACATCCCCTGGAAAAATTAGTCATGATCAGTTAGCAACACATTGTGCCGGTGTTTTGAAAAACTCGTTTCATTGTTACCGGCTAGAGATGGTGACCCGAGAATCCATAATAGCAACGAATAACAAGGTATGCTGTTGATGATCCAGATAAAGCGTTTGAGGGTCCCTTGGAGCAACAGTACGCAAAGCCGCAACTGCATTGTTAAGAGGAGAAGAGTGAACGTGCCGACGTCTTTAGCATAAAGTAAATACATTTGAATTAATTCTTTTACGGCTAGGAATACGATGTAGTAGACCAGAAGGGTTGGCAGGAGCAGCAGCAAACTTGAAAAGATGAACATTCCAACGCAAAGTTGGTCCCACGAAAATTCGCCCGAATCAATCCTTGAACGTAGTGGATTCCATTTACGTCCGCCGAACATTCGAAACGTTGATCGAAGACCGCTTAGGGTAATACCATAAAGCCTATAAACGATCGAACAATAAGTTCAATTTCAGTCAAACACTTAAAAATAAAAATAGTTGCATAAATTACCTAGTGGCGTAGACATAGAAGCAGTAACAGTGGAGTGAGGCCATTGTTATCAAGTCACTAAGTAGGGCCATTTGGAATGAAAGTCCAATTAAGCCAACAGTTGACGAAATGAATATGACAGTAGACACGATAGGCCTAATAATATCTTTTATAACGCCGTCTGGTTAGGATGGTTGTTTTTCATGAGTATTGGATGATAAATTACCTATGTATGTCTTCCATAAGTAGAGGTGATAGAGAAAGAATTTTCCTAGGACGGTTGACAAAGGCCTATTCAGTTTCAGGCCAACAGGTACTCCCATTAGCCACTCAATCAGCAGCTGTAGATAATCAGCAATCAGCTATTTCAGGATTTATACATATTAGTTAATCAGTGTAAAAAGAAAGAATACAAATTTTAAGTACTTTGACAGATTGGAGAAATTTTTCCAACACTTCGGTGGTTCCACCAAGAGAATGAAACATGTTCACAAAACAAAACCCAAGGATAAGGTCAATAACCATCATCCAAAGAAGGTTGGTGGAACCGAGGTCTGAGCTGGATCTCCTCCAGGCTTTCCACTGAAGAGCTCTCTGTCGTAATTGAAGCACAACTTTGGAGTGATTGAAAATAGAATCTTTGACTTTTTCATTAGGAACTTTATGCCTATCTACAGTAACATTGTTTTTCAACCTCAGGAGGCTACCAAGTTCGCACAAACACTTTGAATTTTTCCAATCTTCACTTTGTTCTAAAATGTCTGACTGAATAAAAGTTTCATCATACAAAAGCAATGTGGCGCGTGAAGTTGGAACACAAACACCTCTTATGAAAACACTTTTGATTTTTGCATAATGTGACTCTTTGACTAGCTGAATCCAGCATGAGGAACTATCATCAGTCGGAAGGTCATTCGTGTTCCATGTGCCGAGCGCTTCAAACTGATGCTTGGCATTTTCTTCGAAGGAAACGACATACACGTTGATGCAATTATTGTCATTTCTATTAGGTTTCACGGCACCGTAAATAATACTGGATGCCGATGATGGAGAGAGAGGGAAATAGACAAATATTTGCTTTCCATGAGTTCGCCCATCTTTTTGTTTTCGTTCTTTTTCCATGAAAAATGTGTTTTCGATCTAGCAATCAACACTTGGTTATTAAGATAACAAACTTATTGATTTTGACTCTACTTGATTATGTCAGTCAAATTTCTCAAAAAGCAGACGAAATATTTTCAACAACTTTTTGTCCGCTAGATGGCAGCTATGTCATTTTGGAACCGAGCTATAAAATGAAGCAGGAAACCACACGATTCGAACATTATTCTAGACTCGAGAGACACCACAAAAGACTGCGAACACACACAATGTTCGTACGCTAATCATATTCTGAATGCCAGCCGTCAAATGAGTTGCAAATGACGATCGTTCTATAGCAAGTACTTACGGTGAAGTGGCACCGCCTTCCAATGGGAGCCCAAAAGGATCTTTGACCGAGGCCGTGATGCCGCGCGTAATCTCAATTATAAAAGAGCCCCTCTTTTTCTTGGTGAATCATTTTCAAGAGAAGCTGTCAAAGCCGACTTGTAAAGCTTTTGATACTCTCGTTTGCCCCATTTGCATACGGACATGCAAATGGGCAGCGTGCCGCTCCTTCACCGCTAGATCCGATACGGCCGCGCCCTTTTGAAGTGCCACACAGAGGACCTGAACAAAACAAAAAAAAGAAAGAAAAATCAACATCACAGAAGGTGAAAACACGCGGGAATTCAAATCATAATTCGATAATGAAACATAAAAGGCAAGTTGCACGCTCTCGCATGCATAATTACGCGTGTACGAGAAAGACATAATACGGACGGGCATTTAGTTCAATGTCGCTGTCTTTTTGAATGCTAAAAAGAAAAACCCGCCCGAGCTATAAAATATTCAAATGAACCGCCATTGTCATCCGACTCCGGCGAGCTTTGATTCCAGTCAAGACTTAACACAAATGATTTTCCAATGGAGAGAGACGTACACGCCAATAATATATTCATTATTCATCGTTGATGATAATATGCTCATTTCAATATTACGCTAATGTTTCTTATTTCAATGGCCGTTCAACATTTCCCGCGTGATCGATCGACTATGGCGCCATTACTGAAGTCCGATAGTTACGTCTGTTACGTTCAACTTTGATACGAGATATCATCAACAACATGTCGTTTTAATTTAAAAGAAAAACGCGCGCGGGAATTTCAAATTTAAATTTTTTTTCCCGTGAAAAGACACCCCCCCCCCATCTTTTAAAATATGCCTCCCTTCTTCTTCGTATTGCCGAATCGCTTTTAATGTTCTCTTGACTGCCCTATAGCAAAAAGAAAACAGTCCAAACTGATTGTTATTCAAATGAAGAGCGGGCCAGCACGCTCGTATATACAAGCCGGATTTTTCCTCTTCGTGTTATGTGTCACGACGCTTATATATACCGGTGCAAAAAGGCAGGGCATAATGTTGTACAAAGGAGAGAGAGAGACAAGAGAAGGATGGCGGCGGCTATGGCGTCAACCTGGCATTACCTATGCTAATCAGATCGAGCGCAAGCCACAACTTTCCTCCACCCACCCATCCGACCAGAAGATGAAGAAGGTAAAAAAAAAAAGAAGAAAAGCGATGCCCTTTAGCTACCAGCATTCTTTTCTTTTTTCATGTTTTTCTTATGCACATGCCGCCAACTGACCCATTACATCTCCCTATATCTAAGCAAGTCGGCTTGAAAGATACGCATAAAGGTGTTTTTATATGTGCATGCGCAACAACAACAAGTGTGTGTATCTCTTAAACAAGCGTTTTTTTTTAAGGGATCGCTGGAACAACTCCTGACTGCGCATAATACACCCTCACTTTGTTTTTCGAAAAAAGGAAAGGGGGGGGGGGCTATCCAAAACTAGCCACTGCCGATTTGATTGGAATCTCATTATCTCCCGAAAGCGGCATCCTTTAACATTATTTTCTAAAATTTTTAATGTTTGTCAAATGTGCAACTAGAATGCCCGCAGGCTTATTTAGCGCATTGGAAAGGGGGGGGGAGCTTTCGCGTGTTTACCAATCAACGTCGAGAAGATTAGATCTCTTTCTTTGAATAAAAATGGTAAAATTTAATTTTAAAAAAGAATTTTTTTTTATTTAATAAGGAAAATGAAAATAAGGGAGGCGGAGTTGATGGTTTTGTCGTGCGGGCGTGATCGCCCTGTCTCTGCCGATCGAATGCGGCAACATTGCCTTCTTTCACGGTCGTGACGATGGCCCGCCGCAATGTTTGTGCATATATCCTTATTTATTAAGAAGTGCGCGCGCGCGCGCTCGCGTCAGCGTTATTATACACACACAAGGACATCACGAAGTTAAAAAAAAAATAAGTCTTTGGGTTTCATCATCATCATCATCATCCCTGTTGTTTTTTGTGTGGCTGCTGTTGTTATATTACGATCGATTCAACGGTGGACCCCCGTCCCTCTCTTCCCCCCATTTTTCCATATCTAATGACAGGGTCATCCGTCATCGAATCAGCTTCTACATGTTCGTTCTTCTTCTTTCTTATTATTTCGTTTCTCATCACGGATGCACTTGCATTCAAATGATTCTTTTTTTTTTTTTTATTTTAGGGGGGAAAGATAAATTGGAATTTAAAAAGAAATACGTGGCATCGTTGCTTTGAAAAAAAAAAAGGCAATCAAATTGTGAGTTTAAAAAAAAGCGGAGTAACAGACATAGCAATTAACTAGCGAAAAAAAAAGGTCGGCCTATAAAACTAACATTTTCTTGTTTTATTTTTTAAATAATGATTGAAAGAAGTTAAAGGGGGGTCAGCTTGTCTAGAAAATGTTAACGAACCCCCCCCCCTTTTTTAGGTATAAAAGACACACAGATGAGAGTGGGGCTCTCGAATGGATATTGGTTGCGGATGATGTTATGATCCGGACGGAATCGAAATGTCGACGGGTGGTGCAACATGACGGGGTTCTCTCAAAAATGATGGGGGTGAAAGGGGGAGATTATTACGCAGGGTTGTTTCTTTTTTTTCAGGTCTGTCGCTATAAATTCAAAACAAAATGGCGCCACTCGGTCCATCCCCCGAAAAAAAAAAGATCACAATTTTTAATTATCGTTATTCCTAATTTCAGAAATAAATTACGTTCGATTTTATACACATCCGCATGTGGACCAATCAAATGAAAGCTCGTCTATCAACAATCATTTGATTGGGAATTTTCTAAAAAAATAAATAAATTCAAGATGGATCTACAAGACATCGTTGACGACGCATTTAACATTTCGATCGACCCGTTACACCTTTACACTTGAATAGAGTCTAAACACGCGAAAATCAAACTTGAAAAACTAATTTCTTTTAAAAATAGACAAAAGAGTAATTTTTGAAAAAAATAAATCTGGCAATGTAACGACAACAAGCGTGGGAATTCCAGTTCCAGAAAACAAGAGGAGGGGAAATTAAGGATCCCATAACAATTCTTTTTCGTTCCATAAAGCCGACACACACAAACATTCAATGTCTAATAGGCACACAGGTAAAAATACATCAATAGAGATGCCTTTTAAAACAAAAATCGATCGTTTTCCCCTTCGATTGAAATGAATTTTCATCTTTATCGTACAAACTACGACGCTATTAAGCTACTATATCTATCTATAGCCAACTTACAGATCCCCCCCCCTCCATATTACATTGATTTGTTGTTATTACTTATATATAGGGCGGAGATGTTCCAATACTTTATTAGTCTATCGCTATATATCCATAAGAAAAAAACGTAATTTGAATACATTTTTTTTTTATTGTAAAAAAAAAAAAAGGAGCGGACCCCCTGGCGGATCCGTGTTGCACCCTTTTTCCTTGTCCGTTTCACGGTTTCTTTTTTTATCATGTTCCAGCCGGCATATATCGCTCGCGCGTGTGCATCCTTTTTATATTATTTCCCTATTTTTTTTTATTTTTATACGGGGTCAGCCAGCAAAAAAAACTTTTCTTTCTCATTTACATAGACACGCCATCATCATCGCGGTTGCTGGCCATTTTCGCTTCTGCGCCGGACTTAAAGAGATCGTCCGAAAAATAAAAAGAGGGGGACATGAATAATTCAAATAGGGGAAACAAAAAAAAAAAAAATAATAGTGCTGATGTTGGCATGTTTTCAGCGGCGCAGGTCGACACGGACGTTGTGTGTTTATTGCTTTAAATGACAACAACGTTAGTCAATAAATAATTAGATTTTTTAAGATAATCAAACGGATCGAAAGATAACATTTTCTAAACCCCCTCGCAAAAAAGGGAGGAGTTTAACGAAGAAAGAAATTAAAAGGACAAAGTTCTCTACGCCAGTTTAAAGTCTGCAACTCTCTTTTGTTTTCCTTTTTACGTGTTGGGGAGAGAGAGAGAAAAGACGATGTCGGTAAAAAATAAAAAAGGTGAGTTATATAGGCAAAAGGTTAGAGATGGAGAGCAGACAAGTGTGTATACTAAAAAAGGAGGATCATTTCAAAGGTGGGGGGAAGCCATTCATCTCGCGGTAGACGACAGGTCCACTCCCGCCCACTCGGCTTTCCAGGCCCCGATACACACGCTCGTCCCCCCCCCCCTCCAAAAAAAAAACATGTGAAAATAAGGTCGTGAAAAAAATGTTTAGAACAGACGCAAAAACAAAAGGGAGATCGTGAACCTATTAAACGACGCCCAAATAACGATGAGAAAATATCCTGAACTTGTATATATATATCGCACAGCATCCCCTCAACATCTCCCCTGGACAAAAGCACCTGTTGTCCAGGGGGTCTGGAAAAAAAAAAAAAGGCTGACCGCGATTTTCACACAGGTGACCACCCGCGTATTAAATGTTTTTTGTATTTTATGACTCTTTATTTCGCCCCATCTGTGCAACGTTATAGAACTTTAACGCCCCCGCCCTCTTATGTATACCGCTCTGCTTTTGTTTTTTATTGTACCTGTTTTTCTGGAGTGGGGGGTTCTTATTTTTCGAGTGTGGAGAGGTGCGTAATAACAGCCGCAATGTTTCGAGGGGGTGGGTGATTGCTAGGAGACTATGTGTGTGCGCAATCGGCCGAAACAGGTGAAAGGTGGGCAATCGCCATCGATTTATTGGCAATTTTGATTGGATTCGTGAACGTCATCTATAAATCGGCTTTAACGATTGGAATGAATTAATTCAAATAGAAAGGATCGCAATATAACACATCCGCATCGCGCGCAAAAAAAACTGCGTGTGGCGTATTTGCATATAATTTTTATGCCGCCATCCATCACTTCATTCAAAAGCACATCAAAAACTCTAATAATAGCCTCCGTCAAAATATCGTATAAAAAAAGGGAGCTCCTCTACATCATATTTTAGTGATTAAAATAAATCACCGTATATTATAGTACCAATAAAAAAAATGTTACGCAATTTTTTTCTCCCCTGCGCTATGGCCAGTCCCGCGTTCGTTTACATATTTCGGGACAAAAAAATAGTTGACAGCAGTGAAAGAATAAATATGTATAAAAATAAAGGAAGGGGGACCCCATTTTTTGTTGCCCGCGTCTTTGTTTATTGACATACACAGCAAGAAGCCGACCGCGCGTGCTTGCTTCTGAAAAATATGCTGACTGTGCCCCCCCCCTTCAAAAAAAAAACATTCCCGAAAATGGATGGGTACGACCCGGTTTCATCATCAAGGGCCACCCCGAAGTACAGAGGGGCGCACATTTTCACGATAATTTTAGACCCTTTTTTTTTTCATGCTCCCGCGTCATTTGTCTTTTGTTTGTCTCTCTTTTTAACTCTCAATATTTTTTGTGTGTGTTTAAAAAAAAAAAAAGAGAGAGACAGAACCCCCTGGAGCAAAAAACGGTAGCAGAGATATTTTTGTTTATATCGGAATGGACGTCGTCGTACGTCGTCAAGATCGCTGAAGAAAAATTTCTCTTTGCTGTCCCAAATTTTTTTGTGTTTTTAATACTTTCATGAACCGTGCGCGCAAAACCAAAACAGAGCGCCAGATGTTCTCTTCCCCTTCTTTTTTTCAACTTCCAAACATACAGATGTATACACACACACACACACGAAAAAGAGAGATTCATATATACAGACGCGTCGCAGAGAGGTAATCTAGGACGATGACAACTCACTCTTTGACAAGAATCCAAAAATTTTATCGAGACTTGGCAACAGCGCGTTTCACGCAAAAAAAACATTGCGGACGTGTAAAATAGAATGTCATGCTAGAGGTCACGGCAGATGGGCCCTCCCATGTAGAAATATGTCGCCCAACTTTTTTTTTTTTTTTGGGCTTTCCCAAAGGAAAAATTTTTCAAAACAGCCGCGTGAACAGTTAAAAACAACAGTCCCCTCCCCCCCCTCTTTTTTTTTTTAAATCTTTAAGAAAGAAAACATTTAGATAATAGAGGGCTGCACGCCGCTTCAGGCCACACACAAAGTCCAAAGTTAAATCGAAAATCACGCTAGAAAAATTCAAAATTGGCGCCCAAATAATCGATAGTTAAGCCGATTGTTAGCCTCGTACAAACAAGAGCCTCCCATATACATCCCCCCTCCCAAAAAAAGTTAATTGTATGAAACGCCGGATGATGAGGACTGTAACAGCCGAAATACGTGACGTCTTGCGCGATCTAATTGTTTATTCACGGCTCGTTAACGAATATATAGAGACAATTGGTTTTGAGTGACACGACGCCCCCCAACTTTCGAAGCTGGACACATTGGGAACAGTTGGACATTAGCAATAAAAGAAGTATGCTATGTGATGGAATAAAGAGAGTTCAAGCTATAACTAAAGAAAACACGGACCGTGTTCCTTCCGGCTAATTTAGCGGGCGGAGGGGGGGTCGACTTGAGCGACGTGACTGGCAACTGAAGGCTCGTTAACCTCCCCCCCCCCCCCTTCACACTTTCTGATGTGTGATCAAGTTCCACGGAATGAAAGCTTTTTCGTCTATACTTCTTGATGGTCCGTCACGTGACACCCCCTCCCTTTCTTTTTCTGGCTTGTGTGTGCTGACAAGCTAAACGGACCAAAGGTGTACAGTACACGGAAATGAATTTGGATGTCGCTCGAATCAAAGCGTGTAATTATTATTAAGAATCCAAGTATATATAGACGCAAACAATTGCAGAATTGTGCGCGTGCGCGAGACGCGGTTGGCCGAGCGTGTCGCCATGACAACAACGAAAAGATTGTTTGTTCATCAAAGAAAAAGGACAACTACGAACCATATCGTTTATATTACAAGGGTTAATGTCCTCATCGTTCAATTGTGTTCCATCAGCCGAGCAAATCAAATATCACCAAAGGAATGTTTAACAATGGGGACGCGCAGACGACAACAAACAAAAAAAAAACCGACGCTATTGAATTAAATAAATAATTGTTTACGACGTTCACGCGGGACGAACGAAGCGTGTCCATCGAATATTGCGCGTTCATCACGAAAAATATTATAAAGAGCAAAGAACATCTGTGCGAACGCTCGCGGGTATATGTCCAAGTCAAACTTGATGTGGATTTTTTCGGGAGATCGTTCCATGACATCCGACAACGCCCACCCCCCCAAAAAAGAAAATGGCGAAAAAAAAGAGAAATGAAAAAAAATCCTCGGGGGGAAGTTGCGTGAATTACAGATGGGCCTCGGGGATAGAGCTGGACTGTGAGTGTCGAATGTCCAGCATGAAAAAGACACAAGACTTTTTCTATATAGAATAATAGATTGGGGAGAGAGGAGCTCTATATCTCTGAAAAATAAAAGAAAATCCAATTAACAGTCGAGACTCCTTGATGAGTGGAGCAACTGAAAATGCGTTGGGTCCCCTGGACGAGGGGGGCGCTGGACCCAAGCTAATTATCTCTATAGATCTCTTTTTTTTGCAGCTAGAAACAAAAATCGGGTGAATGGATGTATACATAAAAGTTCCAGGCGTATATAGAAAATGTGTTGCAAGTCTTTTTAGAAAAATTCTCCAGGGGAACTTTGATAGAGTTGGAGACTATTACAAGGGACACACTCTTCTCTTTGTGTGTGTGCTCCAGTATACGATTAATGCTGATGGATCGCTATCCTGGAACACAACCCCCCCCCCCAAAAAAAATCCAGATCCATTTCAATTTCGACAATGGGGCCTTCTTTTTTTTCCAATTTATATAGATAGCCCCTAGAAAATTAATTTTAATTAAAAAAAATAGCATAATAGATAAGTACGATTAAGATGACCTCAATAATAAAGGAAGCATGTTGACAGAGGAGGACGTTAAATAGGATTGACACCTATTATATCTATATCCGATCGTTTTGATATAGCCACAAAAAAAGGGAGGGGGATGGGGAACCTAACAGACTGACAAGTCATTCCCCCCCCCCCCCCACCCTCTTACTCACGATGGAGGAGGGGGAATCAGCAGGGTGTGGGTCCTCTTTCGCGTCAACTCGGATTAGCCGCTCCATTTCGCCTTTTATGTGTGTGTGTGTGTAACGTTCGGTGTGTGCGGTTGAGCGGTGCAATGTCTCTTGTGTGTTTGTGTCAGACGCCGCGTCATTATCATCACACCACGACATTAATTGAATTAAAGATAATTTACAGACAGAGAGAGAGAGAGAAAAAAAGGTAGTCTTATAACGTCTATATAATTATAAATGAAGGATATTACGACGACACAAAAGAATAATGAAAGGCAAAGAAAGAGAGAGACTTCCTATTAATAGATGGACGAGTCTACAGAGACCGGATGTAATATTACATAAGCGAGAGCAAAAGAAATGTTTAACAACGCCGACTGTAAATAAACAGAATATACACGAGTTAATTAGTATCAAAGTCTATTCGAATTTGGCATTTTTTTTTTGAAATTTTGAAATGCGCGCGCAGTCAAGGTGTGATGAAAACACGGGCGGGCTATTTAAAAAAAAATCTAATTTTTATTTGTTGTTGTTTCTGTTCAGACTTCCTCCCCTACCTTAACTTTTTAACGATCGAAAATTGTGTGTGTTTAGAAACACACGGACGCAATTGGAACGAGGGGCTGGGTTGATGAGCTCCTATTGTTGTCACGAAACCGCTTCTTCCCTTCCGTCTTTTATTTTTTTCGAAAAATTAGAGTTGGAAATAATGGAATCACTTGTGCGGACAGAAACTGTCACGCTTTTTATTGTTCAATCTGGCAACGCAGTTTTGGAGTTTGACATTTTTTTTTAAAGATGATTTGATTAGTTTGAAATATTTAAAAAAGCTTTTTTAAAACTCCCGCAAAAATGAGCGCCAAATTTGAAACAACAATTTCCGAACTGGTGAAACTTTGTTGTGTGATAACAGCCATTAGAAATGATTAAATAAAAAAAAACCTTTGAGGGAAAAAAATTATGGAGAAGACATTAAAACATGTTTTTTATTTCGTGATGAGTTTTTACGACATTTTTTATTATCTTCTCTTATTTTTTTTTCTTCCAAATGTCTTTATACCTTAGGCCTATCGCTTTTTATTACATTTTTTTTTTAAGGGATCGCATTAAAAAAAGAATTCGAACTTCGTTAATTCAAATCTCGCGCTATACATGCCGCTTCACACAAAATTCAAAATCTATCCAATTCCCAAAAAAACTCAATCTTTCCGGTGATTCTCTTTAAAACAAGGACATAAAAAAAATGAAAGAAAATTGGTCCCGGCGTCTATGCGGTCCCGAACACAAAAAAAAGAAGACCGACACCGGAAATGGTCGGTGGATACGTCGCTATAGCCGTGACACTCTCCCATGTGTGTACACACACACACTCAAAATTAGACATATAGAAAAAAAAAACAAGCCGATGAGCGTCTTATGCGGCATCCAGTTAAAAAAAAAGAAATAAATAAGTTTGTGTACATTGTCACCTGTCGCGCGCGGTCTAACACACACGGCGGCGAACGACGTTGCGCTCTGTAATTTACACGAAATTATATTCGTGCCGGCGGAAAAAGGTACACACACACTTGTGTGTGTCGCCTAACCAATTTTCCGGAATTTTTTTTTTTTTTGAAAGTTGAGAAAAAAGGCGGGTTTTAAAAAATATAAAGGTAATTGTCACTCTTGTTTTCGGCTTGTCTGTGTGTCGTTCAAGCGACAACACGCACGAAAAAATATGGGGGGGGGGTTCTAATATTAAGACGCCCTCGGGCCATCGTCGGGACCCGTTGAGCCGTGCCAAAATGTCGCCCCTCATCTGTAACGTACCGTGAGAAATACACGTTCTGAAAACAAACAAATACGGGGGAGACGATAGGAGTTAATTAGTCACCTGTTCTACACGCACCGACGCCGAATTTCAACAAATGGCTTTAGAAATTTTCAATTTTCCCGCGTTTTCAAGATCGGACGTGTATATGCTAATTGGGTCCGTTTTCGATTAGTGGGGAGGGGTTCACGAAGGTAAAAATTAAAGAAATTGACCCACCCCTTTAACCCGATTTTTTGAAATCTGCGCGTGTTTGCCAATTAGTTCTAAATGGATTTGGCATACGTCGTGTAAATTACAAGCGAAGAAGATAATAGCACTCACAGACTTTCTATTTAGTTTAAGCAAATAAAACTGTAAACCCGGAAATTTATTGCAAATTGTTTTTCGATACTTTTGTTGCTGTGCCGCCCAGCCAATGAGAAACGGCCCAGGGGCCTTCACCCAGGTAAAAAAAAAGGGACATAACAAAAGGAAGAGTTAATTAACTTTTTCTTTTGACGAGTCCATTTCCCCTATTTTTTTTTCAAACTAAATTTAACCCCAAAATGACGGATGAGTTTAAGAAAGGGGGGTGGTCAAAAACAGCGCAAATGAGTTTGGCACAATGGCCTCAAAAAATTTCAATATGAATAATCAATTAGATTGCCATAGTTCAGCCAAAAAAAAAATAATGAAACAAGGTGACGACAGGTGGCTGTCGTGTGCATAATGAGCGTGTTAACTAGCTTTGTTTGCAGCATCTCGCCGGGCTAATTGCAATCAATGTCAATTTATTCACGCTGTTTCAAACGAATCAAAGCGATTCAAGAATGTTCTCACTTTCGTGAATATTGAAAAAAAAAAAGGTAGGCAAACAATGTCGTTGACAAGAGGTGTTCACGCTCCACCTGTTAAAGCCCGCCCTTTCAAATAACGTACCCAATGAGATTGCACGGATGGATGCGACGTGATGACGAAAAACATTCCGCCGGTGCAGTGACACCATTTCAAAAAAAACCTTGAAATGATGTCGTTGAATATTTAAATTATTTCGCGCAAAATTGAAACATGTTTTAATCCTCATTTAAATAATTTGGAGAAAAAAAAATTTGAATAAATTGAGGGTTTTGAAAACGAAAATGGGGATGTTAAAACAAAAAAACCTTGAAAAGATGTTGTTGAAATATTTAAATTTTTAGATCTGGTGCAAAATTGAAAACGATTTAATCCTCATTTAAATAATTTGGTCAAGACATTTGAATTGTTTTCAAAAAAAAGAGATGGGGGTTGGAAATCTCGAGAGACTTTCAATCCTTGCACGTGGGGCCATTTTGCAATAGGAGGGGGATGGGTAAGCAAAAAGGCCTTGGAAATTGTGACGAATCGTTCCCTTCCCCCTACAACCTTCAAGGTTTTCTTGTTTTTTTCAAAAGCAAAAGAGTCAACAAGATTTACATAATTTTCAACAACTCAAGCCAAAAATTAGAATATTTCCAGTGCATTTGCATAATTTTCAAGACGCTACCTGCCTAAACACGATTTTTTACAGACGAACTAACTTTTGTTTGTCAACGTGAGGGGACAAACTGTCACGAAAGATAAGCTTTAAAAATGACAAACATTTGGGGCCCTAACGGACTTTGCGCCATTGTGTGTGCGTAGGTGGCGTTGTTTGACTAACCACGTGAAATGAATCCTTATTTACACCCCCCTGAAGTAGCACTTAACAAACACGTAAGCATGTTTATCAAACAAGATCAAACACAATCTTAAAACGTGAAAAAGTTAATTGAATTTCAACTTACGTGATGACGTCACAACCAGGATCGCACACGAAGGCGTCGATGATGAACTGGTAAGAAAACGCGAAAATAACTTTTGTTTTTTCGAAAAGATGATGCGAGTCGTGACGGACGCCATTAATCGTCGTCACACACCAACCCGAAAATGGATGGTTCCAACTTCTGCCGAAATCAAAGAGGTCACCAGCTGTCAAAGCTCCGCCCCGTTTGGAGGTAGGTAACAATCGAGGGGGGACACAAGCGCCTCTTCTTTTTGTTTGATTCTCTTGTTAAATATATAACTAACTAAAGAGAAAAAAACTATACCTTCATCTTCTTCACGTCTTCCATCACACACAGGTAAATCTTTAAAAACTGAACTAAATCAGAAAAGAAAGAAGGCGGCCATTTCCAGGTCGTCCCTATATCCCTCTGGTGGTGGGCACAACCACGCGGGGCTCTTGAGGGGTGGTTCGAAAAAGTGGGGTCGGGTGGAAAAAAGAAAGGGTCCAGTTGGCACTTTTTTCTGTCCCTTACCATTTTCATTTTTCTTCCTCTTCCTCTTCTTCTTCTTCTTCTCTACACGACTCCACTAAAGGCCGGGCCACTCCAGTCGGTCCCCAGACTTTGGCCCGTTTGTACGCGCGCGCGCTCTCTGGACCGGGACGAATGTTCTTTTTTTTTTTTTTAAATTTTTTAATATTTTTGTGTGTGTGTGTGTAAGTGTGTAGTGTGTGTGACAAACTCCAGCGGGAAGCTAACGCGCAGACGCACGAATAAATGGCCGACATTCACACTTACGTTTAATCGAATGATGATGATTAGAAAAAATTAATGTTGAGTGACGTGTGTTGATGCTGAAAATTTTTAACTCAAATTTACGCTAACTAGTGCGCGACCTCGTGTGTTGGAAGTGACAGTGTAGATGTGTGTGTCTCCGATCATCGCAGATTAACAAAAACGGTAAGGTGAAATAAATCATCACCACGTACAGTAGCTCAATTTTGAATGTTTGAACTGATCCCGAATCATAATCATTTGTTTGGCGAGTCTGTTGGAGATAATGAGCCAGAGCTGATACAGCACGTTCGTCTTTTTAAGGGACCAATGGTCATATTATTTTTATGTGTCACACAAAACCTGTCAAGATATTCAATTTCTTTGTGTGACGTGTTTCCTTGTTTGTGACATCCGGCAAAAACATTTGATATGTTTTTTAAAAAAATTATGGGTGGCCTTTAAGACAACATTTGATGTGTCAACTGAAATCGAGAACGTTGTCATAGGATCTTGCATAATCAATTAGGGCACAGATTTTAAAAATCGAGGCGACTGCTGGATTCATTAGAAATGGCTGACGTCATTGCCGTCGCTTTAGATAACAATTGGCAAGCCGTGATGTCACACGTAACACAGGTGTATTAGGCCTATCTTAAATCAACGTTAATTTCAACTACCTTAAATCCATTAAAAAAATTTTTAATTGTTTTTAAAACGTTTGACATTTTTTTTTTTCTCTATCACTTTGCGTTTATTGTTTCAATCACGCTGGGGGGGGGGGATGGGGGGTATAAATATCCGGTCCGTGTGTGTACATCTATTTAGACTAAGCAGAATCCAGCGGTTTGCACCAGGATTTTTTTTCCTATTCCCGTTGGCTCGTTCGTTCGCTTTTCGATTCACGCCGACTGTCGACCAATCAGAGAAGAGCAGGGGGAAGGAACCGATGGCGTCGGTCCCGCTGTTGCCGTCTTTCTCGCCCAGCGTTTTGTTCTCTATGTGTGTCCGTCGCCCGTTCTTGATGGCCGTCGTTGACGACCGTCGGGTTCACCCAGATCTCTCGCGCATTCTCCAATCTTTTGCGCCCCCCCCCCAACCTAGTCCCGCACGATCGTCAGTCCCGCACAGAACATCGACGTGCCACTATCCCCTTTGATATTTGTGTGTGTGTGTCTAAAATTCTTAGGCCTCGTTCTTTTTTTTTTTTTGAAAAGACGTTCCAGTGTGTGTGTTTATATTTAAAGTGGAGTGTGTGTTGTTCTGGAACATGTCAGACGGCATCCTCTTGAGAATCTTGAATCTTGAATTTTTTAGTTTGCCAAGTGTTCGATCGTGATTTTTGAAAAAAAAAAAAAAAATTTAATGTGTTCCAGCCAGGAAATGAACTTGGTTGGGCAATTGAGTCAAGGTGGGAGGACATTTTGAAAAAAAAAAAAATTGCTGGAACACATTTAGGAAAATTTAATTATGATTTCGCAAGTGAATTTCGCCAGACCGTGGGATATGTCTGGTAGTGGTAATTGTAATAACGATAATCATATGACATCATCTAAACTAGGCCTGGCTCCATTACAAGTAAGCCATATTTTTTCTTATGCCATTAACCGTGTTCCAAGTTTGCGACGGGGCCTAAAAAAACACCCCGACGCTCAATTGTTTCTATAAAAGCTTTCTAACAAGAAATGATGCGTGAATTAAAAAGGGTTGACGCCTAAATGAACGATGATGCTTTAATGCAAGGGTGTAGGGTGGGCCTAGTGACACTGAGTGCTTTCTATTTTAAGTTTTATTAGGCGAACATTTGTGCATTGATATGAAGCAATTTGATTCCGTGGGGTCTCTTTTATTTTTTATTAAAGGGAGAGGGGGGGGGGTTTCAGATTGTCCTTTGTTTTTTAATGTGTTTGTGAGTGAGTACAAGATGATCCAACTCACGTCTCTGGTGACGGCTTTCACGCGGGAGTCAATTGTCGACCTTCAATGCCCGGTGCGCTTCCCGTCACACGGTTGTCATTTGAGAAATTATTTTTTTTAAGGGGGGTTTTAAAATCACGCGATGCGGGGCGACAATTTGCATAAATCGCCTCCATTTTTTTATTTATCGTCAATAATGCCGGGGGTTTTGTTTTTTCAAAACACGGGATCGTTATCTTTTCCACGGTTACCTCACCTGGGCAAATATGTGACCCCACCGGCCTGCTCCCTTTTCTTGTGCCGTGTCCAGCTCCTGTCACACGAGATTGATTGACTGTCCGTCACCTTTTGCGACAGATTCTTTTGTTTCTTATCGGACGTCTCTCTCTCTGATTTCTAGGCTGCTCCGATCGATAGATGAGAATCGATTTAGATTTTTAATGTGAAACGCATCCCCCCCCCACTTTTATTCGTTTTATTTACACGAGGTTCGTAATTGGGCTAGTGATTGTGCACACCCGCAGGATATCTTCAATTATTTCTTTCACAAGACGTTTGAATTTTGTTAAAAATAGAAATTTTATATTCGTTAAGATTTGAATGCTCCCTTTTAACCAGTAATGGTTTAATCGATCAATAATTTAAATAGAACTAAATTCGATATTGATCTGTAGAGGGGTTGTTAGTCGATTCATAAATGGGCCCTGATGTGTAATATCATCGCAAGCAATATCAAGCTTTGTTTAATAATAATCATAGCCCCCCGCGTTTATATCCGAACCCCTTTGTGTTTTTTTTTTGGGGGGGGGGGTAATTTGCATACTACAAAGACTGAAGCGGGGGGACCTCTTGTTGCGTCACGCTCCGATGAGCATCTAAAATTGAAATAAAAAACTTGATGGAATGCAATTTGTTGTCAAAATGCCGCGTGCAATAATTATCGATATTTTCCAAAAACTTTTGATGTTTGTGCTTTTATTTGATCTGTCGGCTGGAAAGCGATGCTGCGATCCAAACGGGGATAATCAATACTTGACAAACGAAGTATATACATTCCAAAGTCACGTGACCCAATTTTCTATCCGCCATTTCATCGGAACGCGTGTGTCGTTTTATTTTTGCATCGAAACAAAAGACGTTTTCTTTTTTAAACGATTTTTTTTTTGTTTTTAATTGGATTGTTATTTATTAGCGGCACGCGTCCGATTATCTAAACACACTGTAAAAACGTATTTATACACGTAGTATAGTAATGGAGAAAAGAGCATCGTAATGCTAATGGCGGTTGAATCTCTTTTTTTTTTTAATATTAAAATATATTTTGGAACAAAAGAACGCCCGAGGCAATTATAGCGCAGCCCCCCCCTTAAAAAAAATTGTCTTGTTTTAATAAAATTCTTTTAAATAAAGAATGTACGGATTCAATGTGTAACAGCAGTTGGGCAATGGATAAATAGCGGATTGAAACATCAACAGTCAACACACACACAAGGGGGGGGGATTACGATCGTAATAATCGTATAAAAAAAATAGAGGGGAAGCTAAAAAAAAAACAACATGTACACATAAAGAAATTAGAGAAGGGGAGAAATTTTTTTATTTGATTTTCCCGCGTGCGGTTTTTTCTGCTCCGTGATTTTGATTTTCACGTTCACATAAAAAAAGGACCCAGGAAATAGGCACAACGTGAAATAGCACATCTATTTCGGGAGGACTGAAAGACGTGAAAAAATGCAAATGAGTTATCGCGTGTGTGTGTTGATCGGCCTTTTTTTTTTTATTTGAGGGGGGTGGCTCGATGTAACGAGGGTGGGAGGAAATGAGGGTGACCTAAAGTTGATGATTGCGTGTTATCCCTCTTACTCGATGGGGTAATGTTTATTTTTTTTAACACGGGGCGATGAGGCGGATGTCACGATATCCCCCCCTCTCGTTTAAAACTGTGTTTTCACGGGTCGAAACAAGAGATGCCGCGACACCTGCGCTGTCAACGGCCAACCCCCTCACCTTATTGGCTGGCGCAGCCTTTGATCCCTCCCACCTCGTATTCAAATGACATCCCGTGTTCTTTTTTCGAATCTCGTTCCCCCCCCTCCTATTTTCAGAGGGGTTCAACTTTGTTCCAAACTAACAAGCTTTTCTAAAATAAAAAGAGTTTCATTGTGTGCGATCAACGCTCGTCTGAATAATAGACATAACACACAAGTGGCTATTAAACAAACAATAGATGGGGTTGTACGGTGAAACTGTTATTCAAATGTGGACGGCGTATGTATATATCCACTTGCCGAAACTCTTGCTGGAAGAGACGACACGGATGATGAACGCACGCTAATTAGCCACAAGTTTTGCGAGGTTGCCTTTTGTTGTTTTTGTTTCAAAAGCAGGATGAGAGGGACATGGAAAATTAAAAAAATGTGTATATCCAAACTCTTGAGGGTCAACTAAAACTTTGGGGCGCATTGCGCAATTTCAATAGGTTATTCGATTTAACTTTAAATAGTGTAGATTTAATTCAATTTGTCACCGTGAAAATGGATATATGGATCGTTTTTGTTCGGCAATGGAGTGCGGTGTCCTATATAAAAAGGGGTTTGGGGTTATTTATTGATTGTGGACGATGATCCCCCCCCCCCCCCACTTCTATTCAGACGAGGGAGCAATAGAACACTCGTGAAAGTTTTATAGACAAGACGCATATCCTGCATTGGATGAAATTCCATCCTCTCTCTTTCAAACATTTTAGGAGAATTTATTAAAAGAACGATGTGCTGTGGATATAATCAATCACTTTGTATTGTGTTGAGGACTCTATTAAAAAGGAAATGCGATTTAACTTGAAAAAAAAAATTGAATTACGTGAGATGCGGTCAGTAATAATGCCCCGAGTTAAAATTGGCCTGATCCCGCGGGAGTATGAGTACAACAGACGGAAATTCATTTCAAATTTAATTGTGATTTCGAATTCAGTTTGCGCAGACTGTTAAGGGGGGGGGTTGAAAAAAAAACGGGTGTCAGCTGTTTTAAAAGATCCCGCGGGATCGCCTTCCGATATGTTTTTTTTTCTCTTGTTGAAATGTTTAAATTTTTTTTTCCAACTTCTAAATATATGCACGTGAAATGGGGGGGGGGGAACGAGCCTCGGGGGTTTGAAAACTCTTAACTGACAAGGCAAAACTTGACATAGAGTTCCATTTCTTTTCTCTTTTCAAAAAAACAGACTCGCTTGTGTTGATAGGAATTTCAAATTTGTGTTTCCTTTTTTTGAAAAAAAAAGTCCTCCCTTTGGTATCCCCCCTCCCCCCACTTATATTATACACAGGCAACAAGGACCAATTAAATTTTTTTTGAAAATCTTTTCCCCCCTCGGCCTATTTTCCATATATGCTAATACACACGAAGTCTATGTGTGTGTGTGTGTGTTTAAAAAGAGAATATGTTATCATTATACACATACGAGAGAAAATATAACGAATTTTAAATCTTATTTTATTATTTTTTTTTTCAAAAAATATAGGCGATCCGGTGCACAATGCCTGCCTGCCCGTGCGAGTGTTTCCAGCCGGGCAAATTGCAATTGAGACAGTGCCAGACCTGCAAACACGGTTGGGTTCCACACGGTGAGTTTACCCCTCCCTCACTTTTTTTTGTTAAAAGAGCCAATCCAATTATTATTTTTGGGTGGGATGTTTTTATTTAAACAACAAAAAAAATATGTTTGAAATTGGAATAGGGCGATGATCACACGGGTTGACGCGCGCAGTTGGGGAGGGGGGAGGGCTGAACGCGTGTTGTCGCGGCGGCGCAAGCGACATCACGACACCGGAACATGTTTTTCTTTTTTTTTTGTCAACACGAATGAGAAAAAAAAAATAATAATGGACGTCAGCCAATAGGAAAAGAGAGAGGGGAGAGAGAGGTGGGCTGTGTATTGACGCAAACGAAAGGAGGAGAGCGTGAAAAAACGAACGAAACGGGAAGGTCACCCCTCCTCTTTTTTTTTGGAACGTAGAGACACACACTTAAAAAAAAAGTCTGGAGAAACATGGTCACACACACAAAACGCAATTCTTTTTTTTTTTTTGTATTTAATACTCACGCAAACACGCACGGCTTTCGGGAAAATGTGGGAGGAGTCGTCAAAGAGTCTCAAGGTTCTTTTTTTTTTTTGTATTTAATACTCACGCAAACACGCACGGCTTTCGGGAAAATGTGGGAGGAGTCGTCAAAGAGTCTCAAGGTTTTTTTTTTTTTTTTGTTCCAAAAAAATTTCTGGACAACTTTGGGGGAAAAAAAAAGATGATGCGCGCGTTCCAGATTGTTGTATTCGCTTAATCATTTCACCCTCTCCGTTTTGATCCGGCGGGATTGACGTTTCAAAATCCCGCCGATGTCCTCGTTTGCGCTGCGTCATTGTTACGTGACGTTGCATTTTCTTTCTTGACCAACGATTTGAAAAAAAACACATTTGTGCGCCCTTTTTTATTTTCCGCTTTGATGTGAAAGACAATGTTCGATCGGATCCCATCAATAAAAAATAAAAAACTGCAAGGGGGCGGGGAAGAAAATAGGAGACACACGGAATCTTGAGAGGGGCCATTGTTTGTGTGTGTGTGAGCCGAACCGCATACGTCAATGTCAGCTGCGCAACATCCACACACACAAAAAAAGAAATTAAATGAAAAAAAATATATAAAATAAGAGAGAAAGAGACGTGGGGGGAAGAGATAGGTAGGCGGAGTCTCGTTTCTGATTGGTTGTGCACGATATTCACGACCAAGTGTGTGTGTCGTGTTGTCTGCGCGACGTGAATGATGACACATCACCCGAAACGGGCAAAGGCCCCTACGGCCCAGTCGTCAGGTTTTTTTTATCGCAGGTAGTCGTTTTTATATTTTGCCATCAGAGAGAGGGAGGGCGGGTTCGTGTGTGTGTGTGTCTTGGAATAAAAAAAAACATGGCCGACCTTCGATGTGTATATCTTTTTTTTGCCAGACACACCTTGATGATTATTAGATATCCTCTTATATAGCAATGCTAACCTTCTCTCTCTTGAAACAAATTGTGTCTCCTTTTAAAGGGACCACGTATCGATTTTTAAATCGATCATTTCGATTAATCAACATTAAATTTAAATTTAACATCAATCTTTTTATTTTTCCTTCGTTCGGATGTTGTTTGTTGATGTTGACGTCTGTCGTCGAGATCCCCGGTAGAGTTGACACGTAAAGGGGGGGGTTGATTCTCCCCCCCCCCTTTTTTTGTGTGTTCAAAAACTGTATAGGGGTGGAAGTGATCCGGCCGCATGTTGTCACTCTCCACGTGCCGGAATGTTTTTTTCCGGCCCATTTTGTCTCTGTTTATTTACCTTGTTCTTTGAGGGGGAAGGGGGGGGGGGGGCGTCTGTCACACAGGACCAAAGTATAAAAATAAAAAAGGGCCTAACTTTTAGAAAAATAAAAACATGGCCCCCACTTGTCAACCGCCAATCACAGAATATATTTCTAGACGTTCGTCATTTGCATAAAGAGATCCCCTTTTTTTAAAAAAGACACGTGCCGGAGTCGGAATTTGTTTTGTTGTGTATGTCACCACAGGGTCTCTCTCTACAGCCCCCCTATCTTTTTTTTTGAATGAATTATCGTGATGACAGCTAGTCATATTATTTTAACTTCGAACATCGTAGGCCTTTTTTTGAAATTTAAAAATGTTGGCTCAGTTGTTTGCAGCGACATCTTCTTTTTTCGGAAATATGTGTGGCGAAAGATTTAAAATCTGTTACTTCCTCTAACCGACATCCCCCCCCCCCTCTCTTGAAATTCATTACACACATCGATGACGTCCCTTTTTTTATTATTTCCATCATTTCTCTATTATTGTAGTGGGGGAAAAAAACATTAGAACGATGCATCGACATTCTATTTTTTTTTTATACATATAATATAACTTGAAAATAGATCTTTTCTTTTGTTTGCGGAAGAGAGAGAGAGAGGGGGGGGAGAGTGGATGAAGTGGTCACATCTTCACCGCAACATCAACCGAAAAATATCAATCATCTTTTATTTTTTTGTACATGTCCGGTTTTATAAGGGGGGGGGGATGTTTTTTTTTTCTATTGTCCGGAATCGATCCGCCGGACGGTAATCGAACATGACGCCCACCTCACCCCCCCCCCCTTATTTTTTTATACACCGACATTCCATTTTTTTTTTTTTTTTTTCAAATTGTATCGAATTTTTTTGGAGGGGAAAAAAAAACATCTGCTACCCATCCCCAAAACAAAAAATCTTTCTATACAAGTGTAGCAGAGCAAACATATATCTCTTTTAAATGGGAAGCTGGAACACAATTGATTGATGTACGGTTTTTTTTTATGTGTGTGTGCGGATATACACACCGCAAGAAGGGGGGCGCTGACAACCGTACATCGGCAATAGCCCTTTGTGAATTAAAATACGTTTTGAGGCTGAGGGCACTTGATGCATCGGATACAATTACATATTATTTTTTAAATATATTTTTCTAGTGTGTGTTTTTTTGTGGGGGGGTGGGTATGTACAATGAAGGCATCCGACGACACGGAAGTAATCGAATAGAGGTACATAACAGAAAAATGTGTGTATATCGTTCATGTGATTTGTCACGAACAACGGGCAGCACAAGGTTATCATTTCACGGTTTCGAATTTCGTTATGTGTAAAAAAGGTAATACGAAAACTGGGATTTATACAAAAGACGCCAGCGGGCGGTGTTATGAATAACAACAAGACATAGAAAAAAATGTGAATACATTTTTTTTTTTTTTTACTCTTCAATCAACAAGAAAGAAAAAAAAAATGCTTTGATGGATGACAATTGACTAGAGAATTTTTTTTTTTTTGTTCCATGCGCTCGGCTCGAATCGTTTTGTCATCATCGGACAAACGGCCAACTCCCGAAATTCCCGGACTCGTTTTTTTTAAATATATTTCTCGACGCACTTGACTGGATTGATTTCTCGGTATTTAAATCAGATGTTTTTTAAAATTTGAAGTATGTTTCGTGGAACTCATCTCCGATCTCATTCAGATATATATACCTTTTTATTTGTTTGTTTAACTATTTTTTTCAAGAAATCATTGCCAATTGAGAGTTTGACGGCCAAGGACCTTTTTTTTTCTTTTAAAAGACATCAAACAATTGTCTACGAAGTGAGCTAAGCATTTTTTCAAAAAAGAATGTGTCCCCTCGGTGACGATGACACCATCGGAAAAAGGCATCTCTTTGTTAACGAGAAATGCGAAACAATAAAAGAGAATAGTGTGTGCTATATACCGAAAGTTTTGTGTGTCACGTGAAAAAGCCCACCTTATTTGGAGCCATGATATGCAAGTCTGGCCTTCTTTTTTTTTATTTATTATCAACATCGATACTATAAGAATTCGGCCGTGTCATGGAACATTTTCAAAATGTGGAGCTCGTTTTTAGGGGAAAGTCGTTGACCGTTTCTATGTTTAGAAGACGTAAGGTGATATGTTTTTTTTTTGAAAGGATTGCGAACGTGTGTTGGGACGTCTCAATATTTTTGTTGACAGCAACGACCCCCTTCAACCCCCCGAAAAAAAAAAACCAATTAGTCACGTTTTTTGAACTTGTTTTTTATTTGTTCCCGTAAATATGTAAATGCGTAGACACAGGGAAATGGAGAAAGAGAATAGATACATTATTTAAGTCTTCTATCATCCATTATGCATGGTGCTTTCTATTTTTTTCCTCCTCCTCTCTTTTTTCGATAGATGAAATCGAGAGCTTCATCCGTGACTGGGCATATAGAGGTGTCCGTCTTTTTTTCAGGAAAAGAACGATATCCATCCATAATATTCATTTTTTCTTTCTTTCTCTCTGTGTGAAGTGGCTCTATTATACAATGCAAGTTGATCGTGTGTCATGTAAAAAAAAAGAATTGACTTTTTCTCGTGGTATGTTATATACGTGTGCGTAGAGAGGTAGAAACAAACGGGGCCTGGGGTAGCTTTAATTACAATTCCAGGTCAGGGGCCGTGTGTGCCTTTCGTTTAACGCTTTCTGTGTGTGTTTCTTTCTAGAGAGAGGGGATGTAGATAAAAACGAGACTCTACGACCTGCTGTCTCTCGGGTTTCCTTTTTTTTTTTCTTGTTATATACGAAAAGATGAAAAGAAAAAAGGAATATATTCAATTTATTCATATAAACAAGAGTCCGTGTTGGAGCCAACGAGCCAGTTTTTGCCTATTACAATTCAATGGGCTTTTTTCACTGTCACGACCCATCAAGCTGTGTGCACACACGGAAACACACGTATCGAGTCCAGCAGCCGGCCAAAACTTTTTTTTAGTCCATTTCATTTTTTTAAATTCTTTTTTTATTTAGAAATGATTTTTCAATGTATTTGCGCATTTTTAAATTTTTTTTTCACGGGTGTCCCGATGAGCCGCTGAAGGGCACGCGTCAAATGAGCCGCGCTGAGAACCCCGCGAGGCTGGACCACACAGCGCAAAAAGGGGGGGCCTTAGTTGTCATTAGCATCGACGATGTATATAACGTGGGGTTTGAAAAGGATCTTTGTTAACGGTGGGAGAAGCAACGACAGTTTTATGGAACTGTTTCCGCTTTTTTTTTTTAAAGGGGGGCGACTCTATTGGTAAACTTTAATTTGAATTTCAAATTTTAAAAAATTGTCATTTTCTGATGTATTTTTTTTTTTTGAAAGATATAAAAACAAGAAAAAAAATATGCAGATAATGATGATGATATCCTAGCGGCTATTTCTCGTGTTGAACACGGATGAAAACAGGGGGGGCAAGAAAGTTGGGAAAAGGTTCACGGAGATTGGCCATCTCCTCTCCACCCACCTTATAATCATGGAACAACAACCATTTTACAACAACGACGCGCGGACACACACAACAATTTTTTTTTGACGACTCTGAAAAACATGGAATGTTCTATCGCATCTTATTTTTGATGGAAGAGAGAGGGATAAAAAAAAAAGGACCCTGTAATTATTTTCACTGTGTGGCTCACACACACACTGATGTTTTGGGTAGACACACACACTCTGCGTTAAAGGAATGCCATCATCGGACCCGCCTCTAGGGCCCGTCGTGTTACGCCATGTTGTGTTTTCTCCACACAAAAAAATATATTTTTTTTTTACTTGGTGTGTTTACCCCTACGGGTGTCGCGCGCGTGTCCCGTTCTGGTGCCTGTGGAAAGGGCCCCAACAGCCTCTTGTTTTTCTTCTTCTTCTTTAACGCGTATAGAAAAAAAAAAGAATTTGTTGACAAGATGCGGCAAAGACGCATCACGTAGAGAAAGAGAGAATTGGATGTTGGGCTTGTATTATAACCCGGGGTGAGACACGTGGAATAAATGACGTCCCATCAGGCCGGGGGGTTTGCGAGAGAGTGACGACATGAAGGGGGACGGTCCTCCGCCGTTGGGGGGTCTTCAGATCTGAATCGAATCAAAATTGAGTGTCATTTTGGGAAAGAGGAAGAAAGAAAAAGAAAATGGGCAGGTATTCCACCTGATGGTTCGTTCACGCATCCAATCGGCGTTCAAAAATGGTCGTCTGTCGTTTTCTATCTCTGCGTGTGTTCTCTTAAACTCGTAAAAAATAAGTTTTTTTTTTTTGTTTTTTTGGAAGGGAAAGAGCTCCTATATCTTTCTTTTTTATCTTTTTTTTTTTCTTGGAATAATAAATGATTATTTATGGAAATGAGAGGCACAAATCGGAGGGGGTAGGACGGTAAAGCACGACTGCGCATGCGCAAGCCTTTTTCTTTTTATGCGCATAAAACTAAAGGCTGCCGATTCGATCCACACTGTCGCCTTCGTCCCACAATATCAAGTCCTCCCATCTTTTTTTTTTCATATATAAAGATAATAAAAAAATAAGGAATTTTTTTATTTTTTATTCAAAGAAGAAAAAAAAAGGTAGACGCAGCAAGTGGCGCTTACGGTGGCGGCACACAAAAAAAAAAAATCATTGCGCTGCCGGGCCTTCACAGCACGTGCCCTGCCCTGTCAACCCTTTTTCTTTTCTTTTTTTCACGATATAAATATCCTTTTTTTTTATTATTGTTATTTATTTTTTATTTAAAAGAAAAAAAAGGCCAACACCCTTTTCTAGGACGCTCTGAAGATTGGATCAAAAGTTATGTAGCGAACAAACTATATTATAAAGAAGTTTGATTTTCTTTTTATATTTATAGATTGTTGCATTATATACACACACGCGCGCGCGGAATAGAAGTTGAAACACATAGAGAACAAAACTTTAGAAAAATGTATTTTTTCGTCGTGAAAAGTCGTGATGGATCAAAGAATTGACTGGTCACGCAATGCCCCCGATCGGCGGCCATCATCAACTGGAACTTTGTATATATCTATCTCTTTTTGGGCTCCCTGTGATCATTTCTCTTTCTTATCTTTGAAATATTTTATGCATTGCTCCTCGTCGTACCTCCTTTTTTTTGGGTTCGATTCAATTCTAGAAAAACAAGTGGATGACTTTCCATAAGATGGTGGGCCTTCGAGCGTTGTATTGATGAATCATCTTGCGGATGCTCCGCATCATTAAAAATTCTCTTTTGCTGGGGACCTTTCTTTCTAAAGTAGCCATTCGTATATATATACCTACACATAAATATAGGTCTCGATTGACTTTTAAGAAAAAAAAAATAGGGAGGAATCGATAATCATTGGGGGGGACTAGAAAATGCATCCATCTCATATCGGGGCCTTTTCTTTGACTTGTTGCACACATGATCGATATCCTTTCAAAAAAAAAATCTAAAAGAAAGTAAAAAAAAAAAGGTATATTATATACATGTATATTACCTGAGTGCCCCCCTCTCTCATCTACAGGTCAACCATACCTGATTATATATACTCCCCCCCCTCTATATATATGCATATACACAAGATGTTGTTGTTCTTATATAGGCTCACCTGGCGCATCATCTTTTCTTTAAAAACAACCCCTCTTGCTATATAACAGAATAAATCTGCATTTCATTTTTTCTTTTCTTTTTCAAGTGTGTCTTGTGTAGAAATTCGAAAAGAAAGACACAAACACGAGGGGGGGGGGGATGGCGCGCGCGCGAGCGCACGGGTCCCGCAGCGTTTTTGTGATTATATGCGGCCCGGCTGCGGGAGAAAAAAAGAAAAGGTCAGCGCACGAGCGCTGACTCTCTCTCCTTCACGTCACCGCCTTTCCTTGTTTTTCTTGTTGCCACCGAGTTGTCATTGGCAGGGGGGCCATTTTCTTTTTCAAAAATAATATCCCGCTGTTCGTTCGATGACTTTGCCTGACTTGTTTCGTTCTATTTATTCACTGGAGTTTTTCAGGCCTTTGCCGGGATCGCCCGCTGCGAGGCGCTAGTATTCAAAAAAAATACGTCATTTTTTTTTCTAACACAGATTTTGTTTTTTAAATTTTTAAAAAGAACAAACCGAGTGGAACACCTTTTTAAAAAAAAAAAAAACGGAAGTGTGTCGCATCTGGTGAAATCAACTAACCGTGTCAGGCCTTCTTTTTTGATTTATCTCGTTGACACGCCATCAACCACACAAGGCTTCCTGTTTTACACACTCAGTTGACATATCTTTACGTCAATCCCGACACATATTAAATGTCTTTTTTCAAATGTTATCTGCCTACTTTGATCTGGCTCCTACACCCTAGCGGTTGTTAAGGGACAAGGTTGACAGTCCATAAAAACATCAGGGGGACCGTTGTTCACACCGCAACAAATTGAACCTTTTTTTTCTAGAAAAATAAGCCAGGCATATATAAAAGATAATCATCTTTTGTTGCTACCCTCCTACCCCCGTCTTTCGATATCATCTTAAGTGGATGTCATTTAAAGAAAGAGCGACACTTGTGAAGGGGACCAATTGCCTACACAATCAGATCGACACTGATTGGCATGTTCTAAAATGCACTCGATGGAAGAATGTTAAATTGAGGTTTGATTTTTTAAGATTGGGTGTAGGTCCATGTCGGCAGACTCGATGGGGGTAGGTAAAAAAAAATGCTAATGATGCGGATGGCGGCGCACGCGCGCTGGTCAACTCACCTTTCCTGATTTCCACGTGAAACAGACGACCCTTTTTTTTTTTGTTTTTCTGATGAGGGGCTAAAAAAAAAATAAAAGATGAACGATCATTTCTCCACCCTTTGTAAAAAACATTTCCTTATTTTTTTAAAAAGATGCTAACCTCCTTTCACCCCCTCTTTTTTTCGAAAGGACCCTGCCAATGATATATACATAATAATGTATTATAAGTTATTCCTCTTTTCTTTTTCTTTTTTTAAATAAGAAAAAAATCAGGCAGAGTTTTGGGGGGAGGCACACAGAAAAAGACACGAGAGGAATTCAAAACAATGGACCAATGAAAAAAGACAAAAGCCATATAGACAATAAATTAACTTTTTGTGTTTTTTTTTTTTTTACCTTTTCGTCCCCCCCTTCTGTAAAGGTATATATAAAAAAAGAACCTTCGCCCATTTATTTATTGTTATTTTTTTTTTCGAGAAAAAGAAAATGATGGTCCACGAAAAAGGGTCGTCCTCGAAGAGACTAGAGATAGTTTGTCGTAAATTGTGTGTCCGGGACCTTCATTATCATTTTTTTTTCCTCTCCCCCCTTTTCTTAACTCTTTTTCAAAAAATATGTCTTTAAAATTATGATTTTTTTTAAAAAAAGAATATTTCTAAAACGTTTAAAGAGAAGTGATTAGAAATTTGCATGAAACAAAAATTAGAAACGAAAAAATGACACACGCGGTATGAAATAGTAGCGCAAACGACGATAAAAATTCAAAAACATTTTTTCTTTCTTTTTCTTAAAAAATAAAAAAGAATGTCTTATGTATCGATGTACAGTCGGGAGCAATAAGGGAGCAGCAGGTAGAATCACGACTTGTTATGTGTATGGCTTGTTTTCTCGGAATAAAGGAGGGCCCGTTTATTGGACAGACACGAAAATCCGCCGATATAACTTTTGTTTTTGTTTTTTTTGGCACACGGCATTTTCCTTGTCTACGTGAAACAAAATGGCGGCGCTCCAAAGTTTTGGCCGACGCGATCACGTCAATAACAGATTTCACGGGCTGCTGTCTCGTGCGCACGGCTTTTCTCTTTTTTCTTTTAATCGATTTAAGTTTCATTATTTTTTAAAAAATAATGAAGTTTAAAAAAAAGCTACGTACTCCTCCTCTAAGAATATAATTCACTCTTTGAGACATTTAAAAAAAAGGGCGAACCTGCGTTGCCGTGTTTCATTTAAAAGTCCGCCCGTCGTTAATAATTTCAAGGGGGGAGTAGATGGAGAGGGGTGAAAGTATCAACTCTAAAGTCGTTTGTCAACAGTTTTTTGTTCTTATGTGGGGGTCCGTCTCCTCATTGTCGAGCCCTCCCCGAAAGCCCCTTTTGCGCTGGAGCTTCTTGGCCCCGAAAAGAATTAAAAAGTCGGCCCGTCTTTTTTTACTTGAGGAGGGATCGACCGCGGTCATTAAAGAGGCGGCCTTTTGTGTCGTGTCGGTCTCTTTTTTTTTTACTGGAAAGAACAAGGTGAACAAAAGGGCGCGACCTCTGGCGGTGTCTCTAAGGCAAAAAAAAAAATTAAAAAAAAAAAGAGGGTTAGGCAACAAGTCCCGACCGCGCGCAAGTTTGTCTGACACCACCGCATACACAAACCTCCATTTTGTGTGTGTGTGTGTGTGTTCAAAGTTCATATATTATTTAATCTATATACACTCAAATTGTTTTTGGTTAAGTCCCCTTCCTTTAGTATAAAAACGCGTATGATTTAATGGTGGGAATCTATCGGAATATGAAATAGCGCTTTAGGGTGTTTCATATTTCGAATGAAATAGGCACGCAAACAACGTTCACATCATCACGTATAGTTTTTTGAAAAATATGATCAAAATGAATGTGGATAAACAGGTGATCGTTACAGAGAACGTGGGGCTTCGAACCTGAATTATTTCTTATTTCATTAAGGCAAAGAGAAACACATCCCCCCCCCCTCAAATGGAGGAATAATTGGGGCCAGGTGTCCATCACACGAAACAAAAGACGGTGATCCGTCATTGTTTTTTTCAACGTCTTCCCGTATGATCTGGGGGGAGGAGGAAGGGGGACATCAACGATGTGCGCAAAACATTCCACCTATATATTCTTTTTGTTTATCTGTTGGCCGTATTATATCAATGATGATTAGGTTAGTGGCAATGTATACGAACCACAAGTTGTTTTCCTACACACACGTGAAATACAAAACAAGTGGGCAAGGTGTTCACACCCTCGAAGTAAAAACCTTTAGGGCCTAAGTCGATTAGCAATCATCTTTTTGGAAAAATGACCTCCACCCCCCCTATATATGCAAATGACCGGGGGTTCTTGACCGCAATTATACACCTTTGGTGAAACGGGAAATCCCCCCTACACCACCTCCGCCAATTTGTGTGGTCTTGATCGATTTTTCCCACTCACCCTCGCTTTTTTAAATATCGATTACCTTTCATTTCCGTTGTTTTTTTTTTAATTCGATCATTGTTAAACGGTTAACATTGTTTCATCACAGGTAAGCCGGTCAACACAAAAAATTGAAAAACAATTCCTTTTTTCTTTAACCTAAATTCGAAATAGAAAAAAAAAACTAATTAAAAAAAAAGGTCTCTCTCTCGAGATGGATAAAGGGGGGGCTGTGTGATGAATAGCTTTTGATATGTAACGATGTGTATAAGACCCCCCCCCCCTCTTAGAAGAGGATTGCCGGGCCCCGGCAAGGATCTCCAACAGCGCAGACTCTCTTTCTTGAGATTAGAAACAGGGAGAATAACAAAAAAAAGGATGACACCCAACCGACTGGACAAAGAGAATGATGATCAAACATGGAGAGGGGGGGGGGGGAACAACATGTATACACATGTCTGGAAGCGATGACACCGTTTGCCTACAAAAATAAGATGAGGTCCGTTTTAATATTATTTTTTTTCCGTCCCGTCTGATGTGAGTTATCCATCAGGACGGACGACGTTGGCGCTGCGCAATCGGACAGGTGGAAAATTGGAACCTGTCACTAGTCAACCTTTTGCTGGAACAAAACACAAACGACCATGAAAAGAAGTTGGATTCTCTTTTCCCAATGTCAACTTTTTTTTTTTTTTGATGATTGGACTTTTTAAATATTATTTTTGCGTGGCGCCGGACCTTCTCATCTTTTGTGTGTGCTGGACACAATTTATATACAAGCAGACAGTTGTAAATACGTTCCACAACAAACACGAACCGTTTTTTTTTTTTTTCTTTCCACTCCTTTGACCATATTTAAAAAGACGTTCGTTTTCCTCCGGGCGATCCAGCGGGTTCATCATCACGTTTGCCACATACACACACACGCATTTTATTTTTTTTAAATGGTAAGAATCATTTTGGAACGTTGGAGACCTTGGACAATTCATGGATATATTAAAAAGACAGGGGGGTCCTTTTTTAACAGTTACGTTGTGAAATCAGGGGTCCCCACCGATGTGTCGTCGTGTGGTTTGACTCGCATTGGGTGGTCTTATTGTTTTCACCTGGAACATTCTTGCGTTCAATCGGGCGCGAAATTCAAAAAAATGCTATGTCGATCGATTCATTTTGACCACAAGATCCATGGGGCCACCTCCTCTTGAAATATTCTCGTTCCAGAAAAACGAATCTCCACTACACCTACACACGCATGTTTTTTTTTTTTTACAAAGTGTAGTATATATTTTTTCGAAACGAGTCCTTGACACGCAATCTTGTTTTCAGTCTCTTCGTTATGTTTTTCTAGCGTTAAAATATTTTTTGAAAAAACATCCAAAAATGGATGTCCATTGCAATCTCTCCAAAAAAATTTTAATTTAATTCCAAAAAATTTAAATTTTTTTTTACTGCAGCCCTGGATAAATTGGGAATGAGATCTGGAACGTTGAATTCGAGCCCGAACGGCACGGGCCCCGTCGAGCCGGCCTTGCCCAACACGGTGTTCGACGTGGCCAGTCTGGCCCTGTACGGCTGCCAAGCGTTGCCCATCCGGCTCAAGATCCTCCTAGACCGGCTCTTCTCCGTCCTGCCGCCCGAGGACGTCGTTCAAGTGCTCACAGGTTTCGGTTGGTCCCTCGAAGATTACGCCAGAGGTTACATCCTTCAAGTAAGTTTTTTTCTTTATTCTTTTATTTTTTTAAATTCCAAAAATAGGAGGGGGGGGGACTGGAAAGAGAGAGAGACAATTATGGTAACACACACACACACAAGATGCGTGTTTGTGTCTGATGGAAAATAACAACCGCTTATTATCAAATTGGAGAGAGGGGACCCTCTTTTTTTTTTTTCAGAGACTCATTTCCACCTAATCAAGCTATCCTGGAACTTTTTCTTTGAAAAAGGGGAAAGAAAAATGCAAAAATAAAACCCTTCATGTTTGACTCATTTTGAATAATAATAAGAAAAAAGAAGAAGGGGGGGGGAGACTATTGGAATAACAGAAAAAGAGAGAGATGCTAATGGACGAGGGAAAATGCTGGAACAGCATGGAAAGCTGTCGTTTCAATAACTTGACCGTGGAACTTGTTTATCCTTGCAGCTGACACACACACACACTAACTTGTTTTAAAATAATATTTTTTAATGACTCTCTGACATTTAAAAAAAAAGACTGAGCCCACAAATGGCTGGAACACGCAAACGTTTAAAATACGAGTGATGCTGAATTCATTTTTCCCACATTTTCTGTTCCAGAAAGTTTTAAAAAATAATTTATATCGACTTTAAAGAAGTCCAATCAGCCGTGGAAACGGTTTTTATTGCTCGATTTCGTCCCTCATCCATTTTGATCTGGAAACATTGTTGTCCCTAACGATTGGTCAAAAGTCATTTGTTGCTGGAACACACAAACTGTCCCGATCGCGGGGGAGAAAAAGAGCCACACACTTGATTTGCATTCGATCATTAAAGGCAACCCTCCTCCCCCCACTCAAGACTTGATTAATGGTTAACATATCCCCCCCTCTACTTTTCTATACGTATTACTAGTAGCTATTACAATCTATCTTGCCTTAGAAACACAAACTCGCGTTAGAAGATCGCACACACACATAAATATACTTGCCACCCTTTTGGAGGAGGGGGATTTATTTTTGGCTATCACACAAACTGAAGAGGACGCGTGTAACTATTAGTTTTCCCGTCTAAATCGAGACGCCCGATTTTTTTTGTGTGTGTGTAGGGGGGGAGGTATATGGAACGTTTGTTGATCTCGGGTGTAGTGTTTAAAATGGCGGCACACACACAACTTGAAAAAAAGCGGCGCAAAGTGACACTGACCAGAAAAAAAAAAGAAATGCTGTGTGATGTCTGGTGATTCTGTTCTGTTTCTTTTGCTATCCTACCCCTCCCCCCGTCTCGTGAAACAAACCGAACGCGGCACACACCGTTATCTCTTCGAAAATAGTTTTCGGGTGTAGGGGGGGGAGGGATGAACATTTAAAATAAAAGGATTGCATCGATATAGGCCTAAAGAGATGGAGCATTACAAAGTTCTGTGGGGGTAGTAGGGTGTAGGGGGGTAGGCAGATATATAAGTGTGCACTTGTTCCAAAATTTAAAAAAGGATTTGATGTGTGAGACTATCTATCTTTTAAGTCCCGGGGATTGCGTGGGTGCGCCGGAGCCGAAAGAGCCCCGGTGTCGTTCAGTCCCGTTTGACCGGACCCGCACCGACTCATCAATTTGGCGTTTGAAAAAAAAACTAAACTAAACTGGGGAGGGGGGGGAGAGTCAAAATGCGTAGCTTTCAAGCTGTCGTCTGGACTAATTGCTCCTGCTGGCCAAGACGTACACACACACGAGACGCCATTTTGGCTATATTCACAAGCAATTGTTGGGGGTCTTGTTACGTCAGAACGTGACGTAAAATGTTTTCAATTTTTCAAAAAAAAAATTGAAATTCAAACGTATTTGAAATGAATTAAATTTAACTTTTTAAAAAAAAAAAAAAAAAAACACAAATCGTCTGCGTTTGTTGGTTTCCGGAATCGGCCACACACAAAGGAAAAGAATGCGCTTATGTGTGTGTGTGTGTGAAAAGCCGACGCCGCTCTTGGCAAAGGACTCGACTTGTCACGGGAGAGAAAATGGTTGATGAGTCGAGAGGGGGATGGGGCGTCGGGTGGGAAAAAAAAAAAGACAGTGACGAGAACGACGGCGGCGTCGACAAGAAGCGACGCTTGGAAATCTCTCTCCACCCTCCCCCCCGAACGAACGAACGAACGAACACATATGGCGTGACGTCATTATCGAGTTCAACCAACCGGCCGGCGTCATAATGACAGCGTTCAGTGTCTTCGTGTATGTGTGTGTGCGGTCTGTGTGTGTGTAGGTTGGCCGTCTCGGCTTTTTTCCTCATCAACTTTTCTTTTGTTAAGTGACACACACAATCATCCGCCAGGTGGACTCTTTGTCAAATAAGAACATTTCTGCTCGATTGAACAACGTTGCCTAGTCGAATCAATTTAAAAATATAAAAATCAATAAAAAAAAAATAAAAAATGATGGTTGAAAATGTGCAGGATGCCCAGGGACGGCCGGTTGAAGTGTGGAGCATTTGCGGACGGGACGAAGAGCCTTTGGTTCTGCAACAGTTCCTACGGTTCGGCGAGACGCGCGTCATCGCCTCTCGCATCTTGCAACAGCACGAGAACGAGACGAAAACATCCGCGGCGGCCGTGGCCGCTTCGTCGGCCGCTTCGTCCGGCTCGGAGCAGCGCGCCAGGATGCCGACGGCCAACAACAACAACAAAGACGCTTCGTCCGAAAGGGAACAACAGCAACAACAGTTGAAACTCAATTCGGATATCAAGGAATTTTTAAAGAAAGCGCAGCAAAATCCGCAGGCGGCCCTGGCCGGCATGCTGGGCCATTCCGGCTTGCCCGGATTTGTCAATCCGCTCAATTCGTTGTCGTTTCCTTTCATTCCCGGCTTGACTGGGCCGCCCGGCCCGCTGAATCACCTGCCCCGCTTGCCGGCCATGATGAACCTGCCTCCACCACCTCCGCCGGCGCCCCACCAGTCGACGTTGCCGCGATTGCCCACAGCCGCCGTCCAGCCGCAACAGCACAGTCCGCCCGTTTCATCGATCTCCAACAGCCACGCTGCATTGACGTCCAGCAACAACAACAACAACAACAATCAGGCCGTTTCGTCTACTACACCCTCCTCCGCCTCCGCATCGGCCACGGTGGCCCAAAGTCCGCTAGGCCGGCTGCAGGGTATGCAGCCGTTTGATTTCCGATCGGCCGTTCAACAGACGGCCAAGGAGCGCTGCAGTCGCAGCCCGGAATCGAACCGCATCCGTCTGAGTCCGCCTCCCCTCTCGTCCGGCAGTTTGAATTTGAAGAGCCTGCAATCGCTGACGACGACGCAGCACTCGTCGGCCGTCTCGCCCTTGTGTCTGACGAACAAGCCGGCCGACGTCCACCAGCAGCAGCAGCGCCACAGGTCGCGTTCGGCGTCCAGCAGCAGCAGCGAGCTGGACTGGGACGAGGACGACATGATGGACGACAGCGACGTGTACGACAGCGGGACGGCCGCCCCGCAGAACGCGCTGAATTTGACCCGCAAGAGCGGCGCCGGGGCGGGCGGCCGCCATCACGGCCAGCGCAACCGGCCCGAGATTTCCGACTCGCTCAGCGAAGCCGAACGCACCATGATGCGCAGGCCGGGCAAATCCGGCTCCCAGGGCGGTGGTGGAGGTGGAGGTCAAGGCGGAAGCAGCGGCGGGCAAGGTGGATCGTCGATGAAACGCAGCTGGAACCCGTTAGGCCCGCTGGGCACTCAACTGATCAATCCGGCCACGGGCAAGAAGAGGGTTCAGTGCAACGTTTGCCTCAAGACGTTCTGCGACAAGGGCGCCCTCAAGATCCACTTCTCGGCCGTCCACTTGCGCGAGATGCACAAGTGCACGGTGGACGGGTGCAACATGATGTTTAGTTCGCGACGCTCCCGCAACAGGCACAGCGCCAACCCCAACCCCAAGCTGCACAGCCCGCACCTGAGGCGCAAGATATCGCCGCACGACGGACGGACGTCGCAACCTCACCCGGCCCTCGGATCGCTCATTTCTCACGTCCAGCACGGCGGGCCTCACGGACCTCCGGGAGGATTCCCCGGTTTGGCTCATTTACCTCCCCTTCCGGCCGGAATGCATCCGCAACACGGGGCTGGCATGATGGTGCCGGACGGGTTCGGCAAGGCCGGCAACCTGGGAGGTGGGGAATCGCACAGGGAGCGTTCCGTTTCGTCCATGTCGAGCTCAGGAGGCGGCAATGGCGGCGGGATGGGCCAAGATGGCGATCACGTCATTAAAGGCCGCAATTATTACGCGGCCTCTTCGGACGACCTGGACGACGACCTGGACGACCTGAGCAGCCTGGACGAAGGTGAAGAGGGCAGCAGCAGCGCGGCGGCCAACAACAGGCTCCATCACGTGGCCGGCCACGAATCGGCTCACGGCACCGGGCCGGCCGGTGTCCATCCCCAAAATCAGGGGATGGATCACAACAACCTATCATCCTCTCCCAAACAACAGCAGCAACAACAACAACAACAACAACAAGGTGGACAGCAAACGAGCGGAGCCGTGCGGAAGCGCAAGAGCCAGAACCCGACGCGCTTGTTCCAGCAACAGCAGCAAGTGGCCGACGCTTACCTGTCTGACAACGACGGACGTTCGGACGCGTCGGACCAGTCAGGCGGCGGATCGTCGTCCGGCCGGATGCGGAAGAAGAACAACAACAACAGCAGCAAGACGAAGAGGATTAAAAAAGAGGCGGACTTTGCGCACGGCGGGCGAAACTCGCCGCCAGGGGGCTACCGGACGGACGAGGAGGCTGACGACGACGCCGACGATGACGGGCTGGATTCAAAAAACGGGCTGCCCAGTGCTGAGACGGCAACAGCCGGACGTCAACGTCGTCAACATTCTTCTGGGCCAGCCGCAGCGACGGACCAGCTGGACGCGCCTCCTTCGAACCCGTCGTCGGCCCCGCCCACTCCACTGAGCGGGACGGAAATGCGCGACGTGACGGGCATGGACGCCGACTCGATCCGGCCCTACCCGCTCGACGTGGACGACGAGGACGACGAGGAGCTGGTGGACAGCCTGACGGGCTCCCCTCGTTCCGACTGCGGCTCGTCCAGCGCGGCCCCGCTGGACAAAGACAACCCGAGGCGGTGTTCGGCCTGCGGCAAAGTGTTCCAGAACCACTTTGGCGTCAAGACGCACTACCAGAACGTGCACCTGAAGCTGATGCACCGGTGCACGGTGGACGGATGCGCGGCCGCCTTCCCGTCCAAGCGCAGCCGCGACCGGCACGCGCAGAATTCCAATTTGCATCGCAAATTGCTGTCGACGGACGGCACGTCCGCCTTCCACGGATGCTCTCCGCTGGCCTCGCCCGTCGCTTCCCCGACGCTGGCCATGACGCCCACTACTCCCACGACGCCCACGGCTAAATTAGGGCCGACGGCCTCGTCGGCCGGCCAGCCGGACGGCCCGGCCGGCGTGGCGGATTTCTCGCTGCATCAGTTCTCGTCGCTGCGCGACGAGTTTCTCAGCCGCATCTACGCCAACGCGGAAGCGCACGGCATGATGCACGGGCTGGCCCCATTCCTGGCCGGCCCGCACCACCACCACCACCACCACATGAGTCTCAATCACCACGGCAACGCGGCGGTGGCGGCGGCGGCGGTGGCCGGGCATCACCATGGCAACAATCAAAACAGCTTCTTGTCGGGCCTGCAGCAGTCGGCCGCCGCGGCGGCCTTCCTCTCGGCGGCGGCGGCGGCCAGCGCGGCCGCCAACGCCAACGGAGCGCCCGCCAACGGCCATCATCACGGCCCGATGAACGGCGTCGGCCTGGCCAATCATCATCACAACAACAATCAAGTCACTATCAACGGCAAAGCGTCGGTCAGGGACAGTTCGGCGTCGTCGCCTCCCCATCCGCCCAATTCCGCCTCGCCATCGCCGCCCTCCGCCGCCTCGTCCATGGCGCTGCGAACGTCCGTCTAGAATTCGGAATGAATCATCACACAACACACACACACACACGGATTCATTGAAATCCGCTTCATTCTTTTGAACCCAGTTTTTATTTAAATTTTTTTTTTATTTTTTTTTTATTTTAATTGTTTATGTACATATAAAGAGGAGGAGCGTCGTAATTTCCAAAAAAAAAAAACGATCCGGATTCCAGTTGCAAGAAGCGCGGGAAATTTCAAATGAGGATTTTTTTTTTATTATTTTTTTTTTAGCAAAAATTAGCGTTTTCAACGGATCTCTTTATGGAAATTTAATCTTGATCATTTTTTTAATTAATAGACTTTTCTTTCTTTCTTTTTTTTTTATTAAGTGATTTGTTTTGATTGCGATCGAGACGCCCGACAGACGAGGCCAATTTTTAAACGTTTTTGCTTTTCTTCACTTTGAAATCAAATTTTCTTTTTCTTTAATTCTATTCGCTAATCTATTTATTAGCTTTTGATCGTCGTTTGTTTTTTTCTTTTTTGTTGTTGGTCATTTTAAAATTCCTTGTACAGCCATGCATTTCAATTGCGTTTCGTTTTATACCACAACAAAAAAGAATATCAAACATCAACAAATTTTTATTCAAAAAAAAACTCCAATTAAAAAAAAAGAATTCGATAATTCTTTTGTCTTTTTCAATTAAGTGTGCTCCCCCCCCCCCCACCTCACCACTTTATTCATTTTTTTCGTATGTTATCTTCGTTTTCTCAATTTTTTTTTTTTTTATCCTTCATTTCTTTATTTAAAAAACTTGAAATTTATTTCGCGTGAAGAGGATCAATTGAGGAATATGCAAAACATAACGGGATCTGAACGTGAAGGAAAAGAGCGCCAATGGCAGCGTTTTATTGACTGCACAATATTTTCTGCATAAAAAACTATTATATCAACTATTACTATTTACATTTAACTACGACCTTTACTTTTTGAGAAAAACAAAACCTGTCGACTATTTGTTTTATTGGAGGGGGAAGGGGTTTGGATTTCCTCACCCTCTGCCATCCAATTTGAAATTCGCGGTTTTTTTTTATCTCTTAGAATTTAATTGAAAAAAAATAATAATAATAATTAACAAAAAAAAAAAAAATAATATTCTCCTCCACTACTGTTTGCTCCGCGTGTTCTGTTTGTCCTCTCGATTTATTATAGGCCTACCACACCTCAGATTGATGTTGATCCCTGGCAAATTTTGAATGAATTATTAATTATTTGCCCATCTTGGCTGTCCAAACGATTTTGGCCAAGAAGCCAAACACAAAGAAAAACAAAAAAAAAGTAGAATTAAAAAATATAAAAAAAACAAGGGAATATAATATTCCAAAACATAATGTTTGTCCATTGTGCTATTTTTTGGGTTTTATTTCATTTACATGTTTATCAAAAGAAGGCCTAAAAAAAAAACATTTTTTTTTAATTTGCTCCTCCCCAATTTTTTTTTTTTATCTTGATGTATACGTGTGATTGTGGTCCAGCCATGGCGATTACTGTTTCCGTCTTCACGTATCCCCCCCTCCCCCTTTTTTTTAAATATATTCTCATTCCCGAAGAAATCATCTCATTTGCATTTTTTTTTCAATGTACCATTTTTTTTTTTTAAATTCTTCTTTTCACGCGCCAAAATGTTTTTTTTTATCCCTCGAACTCGTCGTGCACACATTTGTTTACATAATATGAATTTTCACATCCCCTTTTTGGAAATCAACCCCCCCCATCAATCGTTCGAAATTCGTTTTTTTTTTCACACGCATGTTTTTACATTTAAATTGACGATTGGCTAGTTTATAGTTCTATCATTTTTCGCTAGCTCCATCCCGATTGTACTCTCTCATTAAAATAATGTGGTTTATACGATGATCCATGTGTGATTGGGTTATTTTGATCGCTGCTGCGTGTGTATACATGAAAGAAATCCGTGTGTCTGTCAATGTCCGTTGTTTAGCAATACAACAGCAAAAAGAAAAAAAAGAATATTCACCCCCTACCCCCTAAATTCCCGTTTCTTGGATATATAAGCAATATCCGGATGCTGGACAATTGCCCGTCCTAATAGATGAAACGTTTCTATAAAAAAAGGGCAGCACTTAAAAGATCTAAAAACTTCCATGTTCCTTAACTACTTTCTTCAGACTCTCTTTTTTTATGTTTATACAAAATAGATGGACTTTTTCTTCTCTTCTGCTAGATATATATATATTGTGCGAAGCCAGCGGTCGGCTGCTTTAAAAAGATGGGGGGTTCAAAGTCCGGAAGTCCGAGGAAGAGGGGGGGAAACGAGGGAGCAATCCAGACACATGCACACAGCAGTTCCGTTGTTGCTCGCTGACTTAGAAGAAGATAAATAGACATATAAGAAAAAAGAGATGAAAAGAGAGTGAGAGGGAGGGGGTTGACCGGTTATACGCCTTGTCACGCTGTCATTAAACCCATTCACGGCTAATGAGCATCGAAAGCACTCCCGACTTCTTCTTTTTTTAATGATTATTATTATACTCTCGACGGCCATTTAAATATGTTTTTGTCCATCGGCCTACAATCAACAGCTTTTGTTTGTTTTGTTTTACTCTTATTCTAATTTGCATTCGCCATTAAAAATTGCTCCCCATTTTATTTCACTCGATGTTTAAAAGGGGGGAAAGCGAGTTTGCAATGACCCACAAAAAGCTGAAGGAGGGGGGGATGTCTCAGGAAACGATCTCATCTCTCGTTAACTGTCAAAGTGTCGACAAACCCTAAAAGAGAAAACACACAGCGTGCAAAAAGACTGCTCTCTCTCTCACACACTCCGGAAGCCACGGCCGCTTGACTTTTTCTCATCTCACTGGAGTCGCATCGGTTGGCATAGACGTTCCATTTTGGAACGCGTTGCGTTACGTCTAAAAGTTAATGATCCGAGCGGCCTCTGCTGTGTATATGGCCATCTACTATAGTGTGTGTGTAGGCTACACACACACTTGAAAAAGAGGAGGCAGTGAGGCGTGAAAGAGTTGGTCGCCAAGATGTTTTACTTATCGCGATGTGTATCGATTGTTTTCGTATCTAACTGATTTTGGCCATCGTGTTTGATCGAGTTGAGTGCTGTGTTTTAAGGCATCAGACTTAATTGGATTTCGAATTGTGTTTTGATGACACGTCATCGCCACCTGCGGCGTTTGGATTCTCACACCAAGGTAAGAACACCTTTTTGTTTGTCGAGTGTGTCACAGTTAGGATTACATTTATTTTAATTACACCGCAGCAAATGAAATAAATATACACACACACACTAGGTGGGGGGGTCGACAGCACGTCAATTGAGCGTGTCTAACAAAAGCAGTTCTTCTTTTATTTTGTTTGTGTGCTGTGCACCGACGATTCACGGCCAGCAAGCACCGGAGGTTTGATTAACACAATCATTTCTTTTTTTGTTTGTTTTGTTTTGTTTTGTTTGTGTGAAAAACCCGGAAGTTTGACGGGGGGGTTTCTCTTTGTCGGTGATCCCTTCCTATCCGGAATTTGATTCACCCAATCAAATTATTATTATTATCTTTTAAAAACATTTGTTATTCTTTTTTCAAAGTTAAAAAAAAAAAAAAGAAACACACGCGACAGTTGCTGGCCGAGAAGGCCCTGACCAATTTCTTTTCTATAACTCCGCAGGGGGATTATCTCTCAACGCTCATCATTTATTATTTTTTTTTTTTGAAATATTTTTTTATGTTGAACTGCAGCAGCAGAAGCGACCAAGAAAAACTTACACACACACAGGTACACTATCCTCCTGTTCTCCCCCCCCCACTTCTTTTGCATAGAACATGGAACTATCGGAGGCGGTACTTTTTACACATAGAACCTACACACCCATCAAGCTAGACAAGCGTCGAGTCTATAAAAACGTGGAGGGGGGAAGTATTTTTTTTTTTTATGGAGAGGGCAGCGATTTTCAACTTTTTTTGGAGGGAACCATTTTTAAGTGGAGGGGGGGGGGGAGAGAAGAAAAAAAAAGGACAAAAGGTATAAGCCACAAATTAGCATATGATTTATCACCTGCCATCAGACACAAAAAAGAAAAGAGAAGGCTAGAGACTGTGTTGAATCACAGACACAAAGTGTCCATGTCCAAGCGCTGGAACATATAGAGAGCAGCCCTCAAAAAAAAACAATAGCTATTTATATATTTTTTCATCCAGTTGTTCTCAATTTTCTTTTATGCTGTTATCGAAAAACATTCGTGTCCACACACACACACCCAAAAAAGGGGCCAATTGTTTTGATAGCGTTCGTCAATCAAAACAAAAGCAGTTACAGCCACTCCATATATATAAATATATCTAAGCCCATTTTCCTTTTTTGTTTTCTTGTTTTTGTTCCAGATCGCACGCAATAAATAATTGAATATGTATAATATTCTTTTTGGGACATGCTTCGATCCCGTTTCGAGTCACGACTCTGATCAATCTCTCCCTTTTTTTTTTTATTGGCTGATTATCATTTTCTTTTTTTCTCAGTTGGGATTGGACGTATACGTGATAAATTGTAAACGAGCTCCAATTCCATTTGCGATCAAATCGAACGTTCCACGTACTATACACTGCAGTTTATATAGAATTCCTATATATAAAACTTAATTTAAATTCCGTGATCGTGGTATCGCTTTCCAAAGTGACGTTTCGAATTCCTGCTGGTCAAATCGATGATTGCTATGATTCCAGTCTTTCTGAAGAAGACGATGACGGTGTAATTCTTTTTTCTTTAAAAAAATGAATATTACAAGTAGCTCCCCCATTTAACGTGAAAAAACTCGTTTCCTGGTTTATATGATGTTTTAATTGGCTTTTATTGTTATCGTGCAATGCTCGCATTATTCGCGGCCGGTTTTTAAAAAGATAACGAAAAAAAAAAATGTTTCATTAAAAAAATAAAACAGCTAATAACAAACACATCAACGTGATTGTTTATATGCCCCACACGCTCTATCAAAAAATAGGCGGTCGTGAAATCCTATCTCTCCTGCACCGCAAGTTTTATAGACTTCTTTTAACTTTTTTTCTTTTTCAAAAGTTATATATAATATTTGTGTGTGTGTGTAAAGTGTCGACGATGAAATGCGATCCAAGTATCGTCTGTTCTTTTTATTTTTTTTATTATCGAATTGGGGACAGAAAATGTCAAGTGTTTTTTTTTTTTTTTTTTAAAAAGGCCTTTTCTTTTGAAATGTGTACACGCAATAACGGGGCCAGACATGTGATGCTGGAGAGTTTGAGTTATGGGAACTCTTTGCCCTCTGGCGGATTCCGGTTACACGGAACCACCACAAGTGCATAAATAATTTTTTCTTTTTTGTTCCAGGAGAAGAAAGAAAAGCTACTCGACCGTGTCTGAACAATTGCAGGAAAATTCAATTAGATATCGGATTGAATAAGAGGACGAGTTACCTAAATAAATATGTCCTTTCGACAAAAACTATATTACGTAAGGAAAATAAACGCCCCCCAAAAAGTGGGAAGAGAAAGAAAAAAAAAAGGTCACGGAGGTCAAAGAGTTGTGTGTCACTGGCAAACGAGCTCTTTATTTTTCTTACTTCACCCCCCCCCCCCTTTCTTTCTCAATTCTACAGTCAGTGTGTGTGTGTAAACGCTGCGATATTGGTGTGTCTAGTGCTGTGTGGTTTGTTAATTTTCGTGATCAAACGACACGCAGTCGACGACGTGACCCTTTTCAAATGCTTTCCCCCCCTTTCAAAAAGTAGGTCCAATTTCCCTCTTAAGAAACATATTCAAGAGCGTTTTAAAAAAATTCTTTCGTGTAGAGAATGTTATCTTTGATGTGTGAGAGAGAGGGGTGGAAATATTTCGAAGCGCAATCATTCCCATCGCACTATAACATTTCAGAAAAAATAAGTGAACTTCTTTTTCTATATATACTGGAAGCCAAATCAGATGCTGCGACAAGATATACACGCTGGAACTCTGCTGCACGAAAGTTTTGTGTATAGCTGGGCCAATAGCCGCGTCGCACCGTTCCTATTGGGGAAGAGGAGGATAGATCGGTATTTTTCCATCTTCTTCTTTTTTTTATATTTTCTTTTATTTTTACGATGCTTTCCTATATGTAGCTTAAGAGCGTTGGGAGAGAGGGCGGCCATTTTGGGACAGTAGATCCCATCTCGCGATTGTATATATCAGTCACGTTCTTCTTCTTCTTCCTTCTTCTTCTTTTTTCTATATAAAAAAGAAGAAAACGACCGACGGGAAGGGCACAAAGATGGGGAGGGGTTTCTTTCTTGTGTGTGTCCATGTTGTTGGGCTTGTTCAGTTTTTTCTTTTTCGTTCTTGTGTTACACAGCTCGTCCTCTCGTTCATCTCCGCTTTTCTCATTCGCCAGTGACGCCAGAACCGATAACATCAAACTATACGTCCGTAACCTTTACACACACAGCCTATCCGTCCCTGTCTTTTTTACGTCGAAGATATACTCTATTTCGTCCAACATGTGCATTTCCTTTGCATCCATTTTTTTTAAATCGTTTTTTTTCCTATAACATTAGAGTATTTTCGAAAGGACTCACCTGTTGTAATGAAACGTAATCGTCTCTTTAAAAAATAGCTGGAAGGTGCTCGAAAAAGTCCATCAACCCTCAGGTAGATATGTAGAGTGGGCAACAGCAGCTGGGAACGCGTCATTATTCGGGGGTATATATATATGTATAAGAATCACCTCGCGATGATGATGTTGTGTGTGTGTGTGTGTACCTTCAGGATGGAATTATCGGTATAGACATGTATGTAGCTAATATGCATATAGCCGGTTGTGTTGATGGCCATTAATAATCATGCGCCCAGCATTTTCTTTTTTTCTCGTTTCCCCCTTTTCGAAAATAAATAATAAGGCACCATTCAACCTGAGGCAATATCAGATGTGGTAAATCGAATTAAATTGTAATGGAATAAAATTAGGCATTCGTAAAGTCGCATCCGGGTGGGGGCTAACTGGTCCGTTTAATGCGAGCTTTTTATTATTCCAAGATTTGCTTATATGTAATTTGCATGATGCGTCGAGAATGTTTCCGATCTTATTAACACCACCACATTATTTGATTAGGCCACAAAGAATTTCGTATATATCTAATGACGATCGTGTTTTTAACGAGCTGAGAAACAGTCACAGGAATTCTCACCTGCAAACAGTTGGTAGAAACAATGAGAAAGTCATTACACTATACACACCCTGAAGTAAAGAAAAACGAGAAAATCTAATTAGTCAGAGGGCATTAGATATCAATTTTTTTGTTAGAAAAAAAAAAATCTAATAATCAACGTAAGTTTTCAAGAAGGGACTCGACGAACTCTAATGGCAGCAGACATAATTCTATAATTATTATATAACCACTCCAGCAGCATCACACACACGGCAGATAAGAAAATGATTTATTTTTTATTTAAAAAAAAAGAAAACAAACGATATCAATTGAACAGATTTTTTTTATGACTTTCAAAGGAAGGGCGCGATATACATTTTAAAACAAACAAAAAAATGAATTGCTCTAGGCATATCGAGATATTTTTCTCTCTCTCAGCTTTCGTCGGTATATACACTAGATATTCATTTATTTATTTATTTGAATATTTTATGTGCTCGCGTATATACGTATGGGGGGGGGGGGAGGTCGGTGTGTCTTTTGAGTCCACCTCGCAGGGACTGACGGTCCACGATGGCAAAAACCCGCTCTGATGATGGATGATGAATCTCTTCAGTACGCATCTTTCTTCTTCTTCGACCTCCTAGTTGCTCCTCCTCCTTCTTCTGCGATGATAACGATATTTTATACATGCACAGCTCTCTCTCCCCCCCCCCATCATCTGAAAACGGGCTTTTTTCAACAGCGTTAAAGAAAAATAAAAAAATGGGAAGATGATGAAAACCCATCAGAACAGCAGCCCACAACACAAGAGATGGCCAATCATATCCATATAGCTCCGGGGACACGAAATGCCTTAGTTAAGTGCGCTGTGGCCTCATCGATGATCATATACGTAGTATACCTAGCTTACACACACACGCTCGTGAAAAAATAATTCTTATGTTTTTTTTTTTGAGGGGGAATGACAATATATAGTTGGATTTGTGTGTCGGATACATTGCTGTAGGGCGAAAACAAGTTTTTTTTCTATTTTTTCGTAAACAAAAAATATAAATTTGTTGGGTTGGACGAGTAGAAAGAGGCAAGTTTTTTGAAACCTTTCGGGAGCCGACGTGATGGATGAGGGAAATTTATTCATCAGAAAGCGAAGAAAAAAAAAGCGATGGCGCTGATGATGATGAACAAAAAAATGATGACAGTTTCCCCCCCACATTTTCGTCTTCTTCTTTTTTTTCCCCATCTGTTTCTCTCTTTCTTTTTGTTTTTTATTATTTACCAGTTTTTTTTTCTTTTTTGGCTCGGAGACAAACATTATGTGCATAACACGCAGGCCGGGTGGCGCTTATAATGATTCAAACTGGTTTTTTTAAAATTTTATATATTCATGTTGCGAATTATTGAACGTCTATAGCCAGCAGGGTATGACGTCATTTAATCCCAGTTTTAAAGCGTCGATTCAATCACTTCAACTTCAATCTTTTTTTGTTCCTTATCCCTATCTTGTCAATACTATATAAAATATGATCTGCATTAAAAAGAATATTCGATATGGTAAAAGGACATGTTATAACAATCCCAAACTTGAACCCCCAAGAAAGAAAACTTTTAAAGAAAGAACAAAATGTTTTCTCTCTATGCGATCATCAATTCGGGTCGAGATAAAAACCCGAGCTCACACAGCAGGTGATTATATTTGAGCAGGTCTACGCTTCTATATAGACACACCAGTTATTATGTATAGCTCAGGTCGTTGTCAATACGTGAATGTTTTTTTCCCCCTTTTGTTTTTTTTTTTTTCTTGAAACTGGACACGGATGCAATCAAAATTATAGGAAAATTTCATTTTTTTTTTCTGTTTGATCATTCAATGATGAATAGCCACCGGTAAAAGAAAAAAAAAAGAGGAAAATATGTGAGAGGAACAGCTCCCCCCATTGAGTTTTGAACGAGAACCCCTGAAAATCAAATATTTATCCCCCCCCCCCCAAAAAAAAAAAAAATTATACTAATATCTTATAGTAATTCCCGCAGAGAGCTAGTAATGAATCCTATAAATCCTTCGATATATTTTCCCTCAACGTTTTATGATGACATCCTACGCTACGTGTGTAATATAAAGGTCTACAGGTATAGACGTCCAAATGTGGGGGCTCCACCCTGATGCATTTTCCCCTTTAAAATGAGAAAACCTCTTCCCTTTTTTTTGAAATCTAAAACACTAAATTTTCTAGTCTGTCATCAATACGTTTGTTATTCGAAAACAGCAAATCTAGAGCTCTCTCTCGCATTTCTCTAAATAAGATCGATTAAACAAAATTATTTTAACAATCAAAGCCAAAAAAAAAACAGCAGATCTTTTGAAAGGAATTTTCTTTTACCTCGCGTTTGAGCGTCAAGTGGGTCGTTACAAATTAAGTGGCCATGGTCAGAAAAAATAATTGCTGCTGGCCAGCGTCTCGTTCTTTCCAAAAGGATGTCTGTCTCTCTCTCTTTTGAGAACAGTCTAAAAGTAGACACATTGTGTATAGAGAACTCAGGTATTTATGTATACACATAAACTCAAGGAGAGAGGGATCTCTATAGATAGAGACTCTGGTCTCTTTCTTTATTATTTATTTTTAAATTATTATTTTTTCTTCTTTGTGCGGATGAGGTGAGCGCGAGCGCGCGGAGTCGCTTGCGGAGAGCGTGTTAATTAATCGCTAGGTTCTTCTTCCTTATAACCGGAGGTCCGACGGGGGTATCGTCTCCAACTTCTTTGTCGGCGAAAAAAAAAAAGGCAAAAAAAAAGGAATAAAACACAAGCGGCAAAAAACCTCTTATCCTCCCACTCAATTCCACCTTTAGAACTTTTCCATATTGACCGCGCATCTTGTTGGATGTTGTATTTCTTTTTATTTTCTTTGTCCACACGAAATGAAGAACCGCACCGCCATCAACCCCCTCACACTCAATTTCTTGGGAGTTATAAGAAAATGAGACCTTTTTTCTGTTGTTGTGTCCAAAATTCTTAAATGGAACGGGGGGGTTGGTGAGAAAGAGGAAAAGGTTCAGAAAGAAGTCGCCTTCTTTAAATTATCGATTACAAAAGCCGTCATTAAAGGCAAAACAAAAAGAAAACCCATTTGCCGTTAATCAGGTAAAAGGTCAATGATTATGTCTGTGTACTATATACACGGTTAATGGAAGGTGGGGGGGGGAGGAAAAGGAAATGAGGAATCGGTAAAAAGTGTCTATAAGAATTTTCGGACTTCTTTAAACAGATGGCTGAGATGTGCCATTTTAATAATAGGCAATAAGAATTGGAGAAGGCTAGTATGTTATCAACCATTGCGTCGACCTTGATTTCTCTTTTTAAAAATGCCGATTCGTTGCAGGGTTTATCGACACCCAGAAAGAAAACATGCTTTTTGAAATTTTGAATTTCGACGCACGTTGCGCCATCTAGCGGTAATATTTCTTACTGTAATAAGGAAAAGAGCGTTTATTCTGACAGTTACAAGTTGTTGCCCTGGTGATCGGTTTGTTACCAAACAAAAAAGTCCCAACTGCCAGATCTGAACAACTGAACACGTTTAAAATTAATCGTCCAATGTCATATTATTCAATCTGATATGTAAATCGGCCTAGTGGTTATAATGAGGACAGTGCCGATCTGGGTGGACAAAGTCCATACTCGGGACAATTCAGAACAACAGTAATAATTATAGACTTGAATGATTGAGTTATTCTGACATCTGCCCTCCTTCCATTCTATTTATAACGGACCACAATTAAACATAAGTATTGGTAATTTTCAGGATCTACGATCTGTGTTTCAGCGCCGACGGGATACAACTAATTGCTGCTGCTGGTAATAAAGTATTGGTGTACGAAGCGTTATCAGGCACTCTGCTCCACTCTCTGAAAGGTATATTTTTCTCTTGCAGATTTCTTGATCCCCATTGTTGACAATCCTTACATTTTATAGGCCACAAAGATACTGTTTATTGTGTTGCATTTGCAAAAGATGGGAAGCGCTTTGCTTCAGGTGGTGCCGATAAGAATGTCATTATTTGGACCAGTAGCATGGAAGCCATCCTCAAATACTCGTAAGACAGTCAACACAACATCAAAGCTGCATGAAAAAGAATTTTTTCGTACTTTCCAATAGACACAATGATGCCATCCAGTGTGTCTCCTACAACCCAGTCAGTCCTATTCTTGCCAGCTGTTCATCCAGCGACTTTGGCTTATGGAGCCCAGAGCAGAAAAATGTTCAAAAGTACAGGGTGAATTCACGCATCTGTGCCTGTTCTTGGAACGATGATGGGACATTGTTAGCTTTAGGTTTGGCAAACGGCACTGTTACCATTCGAAATAGGGTAACATTAGAATTCCCATTTATGAATCCAATCCAACACCACTAAATTTTCTCATTTGTCTCAGTCTGGAGAGGAAAAAGCTAAAATTGAGAGACCAGGAGGCAACCAATCACCTGTGTGGGCTTTATGTTGGAACATAAACAGGTATCTATCTTGCATTGATGCATAAAAAACCTGTTTCAATAACCCATCATACTATAACCATAGGACCGATCAAACAGAGTTGCTTTGTGTCACTGATTGGGGAAATCGGACTTTGTCTTTCCACCTACCGAATGGGATGCAAGTACGATATTACGTTGCCAGCCAGTGTTTCTCTTTAAGTTCAACATTCTAATTTTAATTCTAATTCTAAAAAAAGATTCGCTCCGAGAAACATTTGGGTTTTAATGCTTGCCGCATAGTTCCTTACCGTCATGCTGGTGGCGACTATCTACTCGTTTGTGGCTCCAATCGCCAATGTCAACTTTTCAGTAGCGAGGGATATGCCCTTGGCCCTGTGGCTGAATGCAGCAAATGGGTTTGGGCCACAGCTACCAAACTCAACAGCACCGTTGTTGTACGTATTCTGCCACGTTTTTCTTTACCTGTTTTGCGTATAATTTTAAATTCCTGCTAATTAATGACTTCCAGGCTTTCGGCAGCGAAGACGGCACCGTCGGGTGCCATCAGCTGATTTTTAGTACCGTTCACGGTCTCTATAAAGAACGCTACGCCTTTAGGTATTTATCGATAAACAAAAGAATATATATATTCTAATAACGTCACGTGTTATATTGCAAAAAAAAAAAAAAACAGGGAACATCTGACGGACGTGGTAGTGCACCACTTGCTGACGGAAGAAAAAGTGCGCATCTGTTGCCGTGACCTTATCAAAAAGATTGCCATCTACAAAAATCGCCTCGCAGTATGTTGTGCCATAAGTATATATACGATCAGACGGTGTCATTTTTGTTTGAAAATGTCTAGGTCCAACTGCAGGAGAAACTGATGATTTACGAACAGCAGGAAAGTGAACAGCTGCATTACGTTATCAAGGAAAGAATCAGTCAGAACTTCGAGTGCAGTCTCATGGTCATCTGCACCAACCATATCATTCTCTGCCATGTAAGACAGCTGTTTGTTTTGCCAAACATGTTCATCTTAAATGCGATGCCTGCTCTTCTTTTCTTCCAGGAGAAAAAATTGCAGTCGGTGAACTTCCAAGGCGTTAAGGAACGAGAGTGGACGCTAGATTCCCCCGTTCGCTATATCAAAATCGTGGGCGGGCCGGCAAATAAAGAGGGCCTCTTACTAGGCTTGAAAAATGGCCAGGTGTCAAAAATCTTCCTGGATAATCCTTTCCCTGTGGAATTACTCAAGATCAGCGTTCCTATTCGTTGTTTGGACTTGAGTTCTTCACGCCAAAAGGTGGCCATCGTCGACGATAATAACACCTGCTCCGTTTATCAGTTGAGCAATGGTGAACTCCTTTGTCAGGTAACTAATCAGTACTCATTCCTCGCAATCGAAGTTGAAATTTTTGTAACACGTTTCTTCCATCGTGAGCGTAGGAGCCTCACGCCAACAGCGTTGCTTGGAACATTCACTGCGAAGATATGCTGTGTTTCTCGGGTCAGAATTGGTTAAACATCAAAGCATCAAACTTTCCCTGTCACCAGCAAAAGTTCCAGGGCTACGTCGTGGGATTCTACGGCGCCAAGATATTCTGTTTGCAAGGCTACAGCATGACCACACTTCAGGTGCCTTTATCGGCACCTATGTACCAGTACCTTGACCGTAAACTATACCGCGAAGCTTACGAAGTAGCTTGCATGGGTGTAACAGAGGCTGATTGGTCACAGCTAGCCCACGAGTCAGTGAACGCGCTGGAATTAGATATCGCTACTCAGGCGTTTCAGCGCATCCAGGACTACAAGTACCTGGAGTTAATGGAATCGATCGCTAACCAGAAATTACTTGGCGGACCCCAGGCGAATCTCAACCACAACGTCTTTATTGGTGATATTCTTGCCTGGCAGGGGAAATTCAACGAAGCTGCCCGGCTCTACCGCAAATGCGGCCGCAGTGACAAGGCTGTGGCGCTCTTCACAGACCTGCGGCTTTTCGATCAAGCTCAAGTATTTTATTTTTACATTTTGATGTAATGAAAACTGTTCTTTTGACGCACTCTATTTCCTATGTCCTAAAAGGAGTATCTGAGTAGTGACAGCACGGCTGATCGAATGACGATCTTAAAAAAACGGGCCGACTGGGCCCAAAATATTCACGACCCGCGAGCTGCAGCCGAAATGTACCTGAATGCTGGCGAAACTCTCAAAGCTGTCGAGATTATTGCAGCCAACGGCTGGACATCGATGTGAGTAACGCTGAGCAATTTGACTTCGAAGTTGAAACTTATCTCATTTTTGTGTAAAATGCTATAGGCTTGTTGATGCTTCGCGAAAATTGGATGCAAAGGATCAAGCGTCTACATTGCGGATTATTTCAGACCATCTTCGTCGTTTAGGATCTGTCCAGCTGGCCTGTGACATCCTGCGACGTCTTGGTGATACAGCCGCGCTGGCTGCGGCTTTAGTCGAATGTGGTGCATGGACTGAGGCACTGGCCCTCGTCAAGCAGCACCCTGATCTCAGTCGCAATGTTTATCTGCCTTATGCTCGTTGGCTAGCCGAGCAGGAACAGTTTATCGAAGCCCAACAAGGTAAAGGATTCAAATTTAAAAGAAATCTTCGAGGTTTTACTGATTCTTTCTCGCGTTTCATATTTGAAGCTTATTATGAGGCGGGTTGTTTGGAAGAGGCCGAACGTGTCCTCAATACTTTGGCGATGAATGCTGTGGCACTAAATAAATACGAGGATGCATCGCATTTCTTTTGGCTTTTTGCCAAACATCGACTCCAATTGGCAGCCAAAGCGTAAGTTATTAAGAAAACATATCTCCTGGACAATCTTCTTTCAAGTTATAACGAAATTATCAAATTAGCGAATCACCTAACGAAACGTTGAAGCACGTTACCCAGTTTCACGCGTTGGAACGCAAGAGTTCGGCTTATTACGCTTACAAAGCAATTCATCGTTTTACGGTACAAATGTCAACTCTACTATGAGAAATTAATCAAGTGGCTTGCGAAACTCTTACGTCTGTTTTCTTTTTTCTGAAAGAATGAGCCGTTCACGTCCAGCCTTCCGGAAGCTCTCTTTAACATGGCGCGCTACCTACTTCATGAAACACTACATGTAATTGATAACAAGATGATATGCATGTTCAAATAATTGTACCTGCTCTCTTAGGGTCCACTCGCTGGCATCAGCCAATTTGCTGTGGTGTATTCGCTAATGAAGCATGCCAAGACACTAGGGGCCTACAAGACGGCCAAACATGCTGTGACTTTGCTGCAGAATCTTAAAATACCGGCCCAGTTTCAGGAAAGCGTCGATTTAGCCGTGCTAAGTATCCGTGCCCAACCGTATCAAGATGCCGAGGATCTTCTCCCTCTGTGCTACCGGTGTTCCATGAGCAACCCGTTGTACAATCCACGTGGAAATTGCTGTATCCACTGCGGCGAAAATTTCATTTTTTCTTTCATTTCTTTCGGTTGGTTGATTCACTTTATCGAAGTGGAATGTCTAATCTAATATGGGTTTTATTGAAACATTACAGAGATTCTTCCTCTGGTCGAGTTCTACGTAGAGGAAGATATCTCGGCTGTGGAAGCCCAGCAGTTGATTAAAACGGAACCGCCTAAAAGAACGCTCGACGCGAAGAACGAAGGAGAAGACTATCAACTCTACGAAAACGACCGACAATCGTCTGCGGATCCTTTTGCCTCATATTTTTATCCTCACCAGGTTGGTGATTTCTTTTATAATTGCAATTTTGGCAAGCGATTAAATGCTTTGTTTCAAACAGTTACGAGATCAGACCTCGAAAATAGTTCTCAACCGTGATGCGTTGCTGCAATTGAAACCCACCGAAGTGATCGTTTGCCGATGGCCGTCCCCCTTGCCTAGCCAGTACTACCGCAATTTTTTGCCCGATGTTGCCTTGAAACATTGCAAACATTGTAATAAGATATTCCATGCTGACGACTATGAGTTGCATTACCTGCAAAAGAATCAATGTCCGTTTTGCCGCTCGAATCGTTCCAGCCCTACCTTTTGATCTCACTGCTGGGATCCCCACTTGCTCTGTCTTGACCACGATGCCGTCCTTATTATTATCGTTCCTGTTTAGTGTTTACATCCTAATCCATTCAAGTCTCTTGTTATGCTATATCAATAAATGAAAATGTCATTGCTTTTCCCTTCAAAGCGTTCAATATACGATCAATTCAATTCAATCTGTTCAGAATTTTCTGTGCTCAGTACATCGAATCATCAATGCCGTTAGAAGCTAGTTAGACTTGAGTGATATATATGACTGCTATTAAAAGGGTAAATATATTGCTTTACCTAAAGAGGAAAGACATATGGCAAAAAATTAACGGTATATTATTATTTGTTCAGTATTGCTGACATTGTGTATGTATTAAAAAGGAAATAGTTTTTAAACCCATATTTGCGTGGTGCCGAGCCCCAGAAGTCCACGGCCTGTAGTAAGCCACGCCCATCCACTTCTCGCGAACCTCACTCAGGTCCGAAAGTGCTGCACCAAGCGGATTGAAAAGAAAGATTGCATTGCAATGGCGGGCAGAAACAGTGAACTGAATGCATGCTTGAGTGTACAGGTACGTAGTACATGCTTGAGAGTGTTTTATTCTGTATGACATTTAACGTTTTTTTTTACAGAGTGACCAGAATAACGAAAATGTTGAATTAACTGAGGATCAAAATATTGGAGGAAATGTAGGCATAGTGCCATCAGACTGCCACAGATTTAAACAAAGGTAAGCGGAGAAAATTACCTTAAACCAATAGCTTAGAAAAATTGTGTTTTGGCAATTTATTACTAGTTCATTATTGAAGATAGAGTATGAGAATGATAGAAGAAATGCTGATTTAAACCAGTCTGGATTGATGACTAATTGAGAGGCAAACTTCAAACTCGGATGTTGGATTACCTCATCTACAGATTTATGGCGATTATTGGACTGCTACTAGTTTGATGAGGTAAAAAAGACTTGTAGTGTGTTGAATGTTGTCAACAATCAATTCCCTAGCTTATTGTGCCAGTTGGCAACAGAAATGGTTGTTTAAGATTACTGTGTAGTAAATGAAATAGTAGTGGTACAGGATTATTTTTTTTTGTCTCTCTGTGTTAATTTTGCAGGGTTCAATCTAGTACAAGAACAGGTGGTTGAAAATAGATTAGTAACAAACACCAAAATTTACTTGTTAAATGGGATACCTGTGCATGCTTTCGATAATTGGTTAGCGAAGTGATTGCGTCTTGAAGTCTGTTTTTTTTATTATACAAATTATTCCACTCAACATACATCTATAATGAAATTTTTTGTATAAATAAAAAAATTGACTAGGGGCAACCATCAAAACTTGTTTAATGGAATACCTGTGCTTGCTTTTGATAATTGGTTAGAAGATAGTTGCATACATTGTCTCCTAGTCTGTTTTTTTTTATTATATAAAACATTTTGTTATAGATGTATGTTGAAGAATGTACCCAGTCGACTCACATTTTTGCACAGATGAAGATAGTGTGGTGTGGTGTTCCTGAAACTTACAGTTAACACTTACAAGCATGAAAAGCTGGGAAAGGTAGACCAATTGTGTTGGTAAGTTTTTATGTTAGATCACAGTCACTCTTTCCTCATAGTTTAATATTAATGAATAGGCCAAGTTTATTTTGGAGCAAATGCGACTTTGCCTTGCCACTGAATTACTTATCTACATGCTGATCGTTTTGAAATACGGTAGATCTTTGTCAAATTCATTGAACAGTACGTCGTGTAAGTATGCATAACATATGCAGCAATCTTTCGCGAATAATTCCTTTTTTCCATCATCCCCGCGATACAGGTCGTTCTCCAGGTACGCTTATATCCGGCGGAGGAACAACGGCGACTCACAAATAAATCTCTGGTGTTTACTACTGATGGGCACGAATAGCGAAGACTGGGCGGAGTGTTTGGCCACCGAGTGACGGGCGTACTGGTGACCCGTAACCACCATGATTTAATCCTGAATAACCGTTGAATCTTGCCCCGGAAGCAGAGTTGGCTCTACCCTGGATCGAGATAGGAGTGATGTAATGCATTTTACTGCAGGAAGCACACCGTACTTGCCGATACCGTCGTCGTCGTTGTCGTCGTTTCAGTCGCTCATCCTAATGACCTACATTTCAGGAGGTAAATATTTGAAATTAAAGTAAAGATAGTTCCAAAATCCGGAGCTTACTGTCACTCGTCGACTGCCCTCGATGCTAGTCAATAACAACAACGTAACCAAAATGCCAACACGGTTCATTCTTTTGCGTTTGGATTGATTGTAAATTTACGAACAGCACAGTTATATTTCGATCCAAGTGGCACAGACGTCGTTAACAGTTTGTTTCGAATTTTCCTTTTGTCATTGAAGTTTATACTGCCAACCGTTCTGGTCGATTTACAGTAATCGCTAATTCCACCTACTACTCCGACTTTATAAACCTGCGCTTCTCTACTTTATCGGTTAATCATTTCGGTGAATTGCAGAGATGAAGTTTTGTTTTTAATTCGGCTTTCTACATTTTTTTTTACAGGTTGAACTGTTTTTTTATGTCATAAGAATTCACCGATTCTCCCCACATATCAGAAGAAGTTATTCATTACATTGGCTTGGTATTCCGTTGATAGCAGCAATCCGCATAATCGCCTATGTCTGTGTGTACACGTTCGTGTAGTCTCGACAAACTTTTTCTAACGCTTGATCGGGATAACAGCCGATGGCATTTTAAAACCAAAAATTCCAAACAGCAAGGTATTAAAATTTTATGCATGCTTACTATACCCGGAAGCTTATTGTAATTTTTCTGTCGCATATTTTTGCAGGGAAAAACGAACTTGGATTTCAGACTGGAACGGATGAATGTTTTCTACGTGATCGCGCGCGCGCCACCTGAAAACTGCGCGATCCATCACAGACATCAAGACATACTTGAACGTAGAAGACTCCATTCAGATCAATAGGCCATGGGTTGCTGTCAACAATTTATGTGATTTTATTCCATCACCACCTTTGCGCGAAACTGGAATTGACGACTATGGATCATTTCGAATTTTGGTGAATGCGTTAAAAATCCCTGTTCAATACGTGAAGTAAAAAGTAAGTTGAAGTATGTCAGCAAAGGTAAGGCTAACGCTTTAAATACTAGATAACACGTGCCACATCCTGCCTTTCTCGAAGGGAAAGTGTAGGGTAGGGGGACGTAATTTTGAAGGTCGACATGTTGAAGCGCAAATTTTTATTTCCAAGGAAACTCGGAAATATGGCCATTCCCCTCGATTGCCCCGATATTTAACATTCACCGAAAAAGGTGAATAACCTCGGGCAATTAGTAAAAAAAAAGGGCAGGGGTTGGGGGATCAAGACCACGTTTTGCTTTTTCAAGATCAGTATTCAGTCGCTCGTTCACCTGCACGTTGTGCTCAAGTCTAGATTTATCGCCGGGTGTAGTAATTCACAGAACTTTTGCACGTGGTTATAGTTCTTTAATTCTGTAGTAGTTACAAGCTAGATGTGATTCACAATTTGTAGATTCACCTATACATACTAATAACGCACCGTATCATCACCAAAATTTGCCTCTGCACTGGTTTTGTTTAGTTGTGTATGCAAGCTGTGTTTAACTGGCTAGTAATATAAGTCTAGATAAAATAGAAGTACGTAAATTAAGTTTAGGATAAGTAAGCATAAGTTTAAGTTATGACCACCTTTTCTATTTTTAAATAATGCGGAATTTAAACTCGTTATTTAGGCATAGCATAGCATATAAATTTAATGGTCATAACGCATTCTTTTTTTTTGTGTGTATTTACTATTTAGCGGAGCTAGCTACAGCACCCCCTGAGGAAGATTGCTGGACTTCAAGGATCGTTGTTAGAGCCACTAGAATGATCATCAGGGGAAAGTTATATAAAATCTAAAATGTTAATTAATGTTATTTATGTATCTAGATAGGTTCATGACACCAGCGAAGAGGATCATTGGATAACGTTGCTGGGGCTAGTCTCTGCGGGCCGAAGAGGAAAGGAAGTTGGACATTGAGGATTACCGCCGGAGCCATTAGAAGGTTTTCTTGGGTAAGTTACATGTTTGTTTTTTTTTTTCAAATTTCGTGGATATTTATTTTTTTTGTGTGTGTTTATGTAGGAGGGAAACAACGAGGACACCGCCCAGCATTTTAAAATGTAAGTATAAAAAATAAATGGTGTAATCCTGTATTTTATGTACCTAAGAGAGTCGGTAGTCCTAATATCAACGAAATGGAAAGAATAGAGCGAAGCATGACCAAAGAGGAATTTGGAAGTCGAGAATCGTCGCAAAAGCAACGAGGTCTTTTCCCTGGAATGTAAGGTATAGAAATTAAGTTTTTTGCTTTTATGATGTGTCTAATCATATCTGTTGTCTTATGTAATTAGGAGGGTGTTATTACCACTGAAGCGTGATGGGCGAAGCGTCCGACTATATTGTTGGAGTGGTAGTATGTCAGCAGAGGTAAGGGTATCGCTTTAAATACTCGTTAACACGTGCCACATCCTGCCTTTCTCGAAGGGAAAATGTAGGGTAGGGTGACATAATTCTGAAGGTCGACATGTTGAAGGGCAAATTTTTATTTCCAAGGAAGCTCGGGAATATGGCCATTCCCCTCGATTGACCCGATATTTTCCATTCACCGAGAAAAGGTGAATAACCTCGGGCAATTGGTAAAAAAAGGGCAGGGGTTGGGGGATCAAGACCACGTTTTGCTTTTTCAAGATCAGTATTCAGTAGCTCGTTCACCTGCACGTTGTGCACAAGTCTAGACTTATCGCCGGGTGTAGTAATTCACAGAACTTATGCACGTGGACATAGTTATCTTTTACAAGCTAGATGTGATTCACAATTTGTAGATTCACCTATCACACATTAATAACGCACCGTATCAGCACCAAAATTTGCCTCTGCACTGGTTTTGTTTAGTTGCGTAATCTAAACTCGTTATTTAGGCATAGCCTTACCGCTGCGCATGGCCCTAACTGTTTTATGTGTTATTTGGAGCATTTACTCGCAAATCATTCTATGCAATTATCATATTTTCAGCTCTTCTCACAATTTTCCAATTCCGTATCAATCCCCAAAACCTTCGACTTCTAACTAACGAAACTAAATTTGTTTACAGGAACGCTATAATTAAATGTTATTATAATTTGTTACACGATGTCTATTCGAATTATTAAACCCGCTTTTATTTCTCTATTTCATCTCATTCAGGGGGGGAACCAAAGAGGACTCTGGAATTCGCCGGTGGTTGCCGAATTATCAGATTAATGCCGAGGTTTTGCCATTTTTCTTTAAAAATGTTATTGTCTTAACGCGTTTTTTTTTTGTGTGTATTTAATATTTAGCGGAGCTAAAGCATCCCCTGAGGAAGATTGCTGGACTTCAAGGATTATCGTTAGAGCCACTAGAATTATCATCAAGGACTTGAAGGTTATTTAAAATCTAAGATGTTAATTGATATTATTTATGGGTTTTTATGTATCTAGATAGTCTCATGACATCACCGAAGAGGACCATTGCATAACGGGGATTGTTGCTGGGCCTAGTCTATGCGGGCCGCAGAGGAAGTTGGACATCGAGGCAAGCCACAAGCTACATGTTTTTTTTTTTAATTTCGTGGATATTAGTTTTATTTTGTGTGTGTATGTAGGAGGAAAGCAACGAGAATACTGCCCAGCATTTTAAAATGTAAGTTTTAAAATTAATGGTTTAATCCTGTATTTTATGTATCTAGGGGAGTTGGTAGTCCTAACATCACCGAAATGGATAGGGTATAGCGAAGCACGACCGAAGAGGAAGTTGGAAATTAAGAATTGTCGCCAAATCAACGAGGTCGTTTCCCAGGATTGTAAGGTATAGAATTTAAGTGTTTTTTTTTATGATGTGTCCAATCATTTCTGTTGTCTTATGTAATTAGGAGGGTGTTATTACCACTGAAGCGGACACTGGATATCGAGCATTGTCGCCGGAACAACGAGGGTTGTCCAGCATTTTATGATGTTTGTATTTAAAATTAATAGTTTAACAATGTTTTAGGGATCTAGGGGAGTTTCATCATCACACATGACAGAAATGTATACGGTGGGTAGTGAATATCTCCGCTGGAATCAACCTAATAGTCGGCCAAGGTTTGTTGGGTTTGTGTTATAAAATTTTTTTTTCTTATTACGAATTTTAGTTCTTTCATTATAATTTTTTTTCGTGCAATTAGAAGGGGACCACCACCGCCCAAGAAGAGTTGGACATCGAGGATCGTAACCGGAACAACAAGATCATCGATCAGAATTTTAGGGTATATATTTAAAAAATTTATTGTTTAATCATTTTTTTTATTCATGTAAGTAGGAGAGTTCTATCATCACAAAAAAAGATAAAGGGCATTGAGGATTATCGCCAGAGAAATGTGATCTTCGTTCAAGATTTTTAAGTATAAAATTTGAAGTTATAAAAAATGATTTGTCTAATCATGCTTGTCTTGTGAAATGAGGTTCACCACCACCGAAAAGGATGCTGAACATTGAGAATCGCCGCTGGAGCAATGAGATCGTGGACAGGGTTGATCGGGTATGTGTTTTACAATTTTAATTTCCTACTACGATTGTTTAGTTCTTTTATTATTGTTTTTTCAACTAGATGGGACTTACCACCAGCGAAGAGGAGCAGAACATCGAGGATACCGCCCGAACAACGAAATGATCGACTGGAATTTTTAAGTATATATGCCTTAAAAATTAATTGTTTAATCATTTTTTTTCTGTAAGTAGGAGAGTTTTATCATTACTGAAAATGACGAAGGACATTGAAGATGATCGCCAGAAAAACGTCGGAATTTTAAGGTATAAAATTTAAAAGTTTTAAAAAAAGATTTGATTATGATTTTTGTCTTGTGGAGCTAGGAGGGTTTCACCACCACTGAAGAGAACGTTCTGTGGTCTACATCACCATCGGAGAGGTGGTAGTTGGACAATGAAGAGTGTCGGCGGAGTTGTCAGGATTGTTGTGTTGTGCAGAAGTCGAGATTTATCACCGAGTGTAGTAATTCACAGAACTTCTTCACGTAGACATAGTTCTGTAGTAGTTATAAGCTAGATGTGATTCAGAATTTGTAGATTCACCTATCGCATACTAATAACGCACCGTATCATCACCAAAATTTGCCTCTGCACTGGTTTTGTTTAGTTGCGTATGCTACCTGTGTTTAACTGGGTAGTAAAATAAGTCTAGGTAAATAGAAGTACGTAGATTAAGTTTAGGATAAGTAAGCGTAAGTTTAAATTATTACCACCCTTTCTATTTTTAAATAATGTATTCTAAACTCGTTATTTAAGCATAGCATTGCATATAAATTTAATTGTCATAACGTGTTCGTTTTTTTTTGTGTGTATTTACTATTTAGCGGAGGTAGCTAAAGCTCCCCCTGAGGAAGAATGCTGGACTCCAAGGATCGTTGAGTCACTAGAATGATCATCAGGGACTTGAAATTTATATAAAATCAAAAATTTTAATTAATGTAATTTATGGGGTTTTGTATCTAGATAGGCGTATGACACTATCGAAGAAGACCATTGGATAACGGGATTGTTGCTGGGATTAGTCTCTGCGGGCCAAAGAGGAAGTTGGAAATCGAGGATTACCGCCGGAGCCATTAGAAGTTGCACTTGGGTAAGCTACATGTTTTTTTTTAATTTCGTGGATATTCATTTATTTGTGTGTATGTAGGGAAGGAACGAGAAAATTGCCCAGCATTAATAATGTAAGTTTTAAAAATTAATGGTGAAATCCTGTGTTTTATGTATATAGGGGGAATCAGCAGTCCTAACATTACCGAAATGGATAGGGTATAGCAAAGCACGACCGAAGAGGAAGTTGGAAATCGAGAATCGTCGCCGAAGCAACAAGATTGTTCCCCAGGATTGTAAGGTAGAGAATTTAAGTTTTTTTTTAATGATGTGTCTAATCATGCCTGTTGTCTTATGTAATTTGGAGGGTGTAATCACCACTGATGCGGACAGTGGATATTGAGCATCGTCGCCGGAACAGCGAGGGTTGTCCAGCATTTTATGATATGTGTTTTTAAAAGTAGTTGTTTAATAATGTGTTATGCATCTAGGGGAGTTCCATTATCACCCATGATAGAGATGTATACGGTGGGTAGCGAGTATTTCCGGTGGCATCAACCTAATAGTCGTCGAAGGTTTGTCGTGTTTGGGTTATAAAATTTATTATCGTATTACGAATTTGAGTTCTTTCATGATCATTTTTTTTCGTGCGGCTAGGAGGTGCCTACCACCTTCGAAGAGCAGTTAGACATCGAGGATCGTTGCCGGAAGAATGAGATCATCGACCAGAATTTTAAGGTATATATTAAAAAAAAAAATTGTTTAATCTTTTTTTTTTCCATGTAAGTAGGAGAGTCCTATCATCACTAGAAAGGACGAAGGGCATTAAGGATCGTTAGAGAAACGTGATCTTCGCTCAAAATTTTTAAGTATAAAATTTAAAGTTTTTGAAAATGATTTGTCTAATCATGCTAGTCTTGTGGAAGTAGGAGTTCACTACCACTGAAGAGGACGCTGAACATTGAGTTTCGCCGCTTGTGTAATGAGATCTTTGACAGGGTTAACCGGGTATGTGATTTAAAATCTGAATTTCCTACTACGAATGTTTAGTTCTTTTATTATTGTTTTATTAACTGGAAGGGACTTAGCACCACCGAAGAGAAGCTGGCCATCGAGGATACCGCCCGAACAATGAAAGGATCGACTGGAATTTTTAAGTTATATATTTTAAAAATTAATAGTTTAATAATTTTTTTTTCTGTAAGTAGGAGAGTTTTATCATCACTGAAAAAGACGAAGGAGATTGAAGATGATCGCCAGAGAAACGAGATCTTCTCTCAGGATTTTAAGGTATAAAATTTAAAGTCTTTAAAAAAGATGTGATTATGATTTTTGTCTTGTGGAGTTAGGAGGATTTCACCACCACTGAAGAGGACGTTCAACATTGAGGTTTGCCGCTGGAGCAACGAGATCGTCGTTGTTATGGTGCACTTACAGGGACAAGGGACGAGGTTGGTTACATTGCTCATTATTAATTTTAAAAAATTATATTTAACTATATTTGTGTTTTTTTTTTAATGTGTATTTAGGATGGCACAAATCACCATCGAAGAGATGGCAATTAATCAATGAAAATTGTCGTCGGAGTCCTTAACATTGTTGTGTTGTGCACAAGTCTAGACTTATCACCGGGTGTAGTAATTCAGAGAAGTTTTGCACGTGGACATAGTTCTTTAATTCTGTAGTAGTTACAAGTTAGATGTGATTCAGAATTGGTAGATTCACTTATCACACACTAATAACGCACTGTATCATCATCAAAATTTGCCTCTGCACTGATTTTGTTTAGTTGCATATGCTAGCTGTGTTTAACTGGGTAGTAATATAAGTCTAGATAAATAAAAGTATGTAGATTAAGTTTTGGATAAGTAAGCATAAGTTTAAATTATGACCACCCTTTCTATTTTTAAATAATGCGTAATCTAAACTCGTTATTTATGCATAGCATATAAATTTAATGGTCATAACGCGTTCTTTTTTTTTGTGTGTATTTGCTATTTAGCGGAGCTAGCTACAGCAACCCCTGAGGAAGATTGCTGGACTTCAAGGATCGTCGTTAGAGCCACTAGAATTATCATCAGGGATTTGAAAGTTATATAAATTCTAAAATGTTAATTAATGTTATTTATGTATCTAGATAGGTTCATGACACCACCGAAGAGGACCATTGGATAACGGAGATTGTTGCTGGGACTAGTTTCTGCGGGCCGAAGAGGAAGTTGGACATCGAGGATTACCGCCGGAGCCATCAGACATTTCATTTGGGTAAGCTACACGTTTTTTTTAATTTCGTGGATATTCATTTTTTTTGTGTGTATGTAGGGAAGGTATGAGAAAATTGCCCAGCATTAATAATGTAAGTTTTAAATATAAATGGTTTAATCCTGTATTTTATGTATCTGGGGGAACTGGTAGTCCTAACATTACCGAAATGGATAGGGTATAGCGAAGCACGACCGAAGAGAAGTTGGAAATCGAGAATCGTTCCTCAGGATTGTAAGGTAGAGAATTTTTTTTATGATATTTTTTTTATGATGTGCCAAATCATGCCTGTTGTCTTATGTAATTTGCAGGGTGTTATCACCACTGATGCGGACAGTGGATATTGAGGATTGTCGCCGGAACAACGAGGGTTGTTCAGCATTTTATGATGTGTGATTTTAAAATTAATAGTTTAATAATGTTTTATGCATCTAGGGGAGTTTCATCGTCACCCATGATAGAAATGTATACGGTGGTGGACACTGTGTCGGACACTGAAAATTATCATCCAGCCTTAGGAAGATGGGAAATAGAAGATGGTACAAGTTAAGTATTGCCAAATCGGCATTTGCTTATTGTACTCTTAATTGCAATTAATGAATTTTATATATAAATGTGTCAATTCCTTTTCATTGATGTCAATTTTCGTTTAACCCAAATCGTCAAGCACTGTGGGTTATGGTTATCCCTTGCACGGAGTAGCGAAATTCACTGCACTTTTAACCCGTGGTTCGGTCAGTTTTTTAGCTAGATTTTATGCACTGGCTAGAAATGTTTGAATTTAGGTAAAGTAGTTTAGTTTATGACAATGTTAGGGTTGATCATACACCTATAAAAAAACTAACTGCAAGTCTATTGACACTCATGGCTGTTACCCTAAAAAGGTGTATATGCATTTGGTCTTTTCATTATTATTTTAACAGAAATAATATGAAATAAAAAACTGAAATTCAAGTCTTTAAGATCTTGTAGATCTGTAGATATGTAAGTGAATTAAGCCAGAATTCAGTATTCTATAATTAAGTTTTTATTTATATAGGTATTTCCTTAATTATATCACTTCTGTTTTCTGTTTCAGGGAATTTCTGCAATTGTTTGTCGTTGCCGAGCCAATCAACTGGGGTAAGCTTACAGTAATAGTGATTTGAGCGGTAGACATCATCCCCACCCCAGCAAAGAACGTTTTACTATTTGTCAGCTAAGTAAATAACATCTGTAGTGGAGATATATGGATAAGCAATTTCCTGCTCACAGATAATGAAGACGGTGAAAAAGACTGGGAGACTTTCGAGGCATGTGTCATTGAGTAGCTACTCATCGTGATGAAACATTACGCCCGTGTGACGATGCAGTGGATGACTGTTCTCGTTCAACTATTTAGGCATAGCTCTACCTCTGCCCATTGCCATCAATTAATCTCCAAAACCTTCGACTTCTAACCAACGAAACCAAATTTGTTTACAGGAATGTTATAATTAAATGTTATTGTAATTTGTTACACAATGTTTGTTCGAATTATTAAACTTGTTTTTTTTTTTGTTTCATCACATTTAGGAGGAAACCAAAGAGGATATTGGAATTTGCCGATGGTCGCCGAATTATTAGGTATCAAGGTCATGCTATTTATCTTTCAAATAAAATTATCTTAACGTGTTCGTTTTTTTTATGTATTTAGCAGCGTTGCAGCGCCCCCTGAGGGAGATAGGTAGATCGTCTAGGAGATGATAACATCACAGACTACTTCGTAGTCTGTGATAACATCGTTATTCTCGAGCGGAAAAGCGAGTATTTCAAAGATAATTTTCGAAGTTGTGGGCAGTTCTTGCTCCATGATTTAACGTAAAGTTATGTGCAGCTAGCAATCGCCCAGTTGCAAGTTTCTTTCTTTTCCATTTTGCCTTTTTAGTCTCACAGTTTGACACTTTCGACTTAAATATCCCGAGGGAAAGGCGTCTTGCATTAAGTTGACTGGAAATTGTAGGTGAAGGATACCTAAGGGATTGTTTACAGCTGTACAGCCATTTAGTTTTGAAGAAAAGGAGGTATTAATTTTAGGTTTAGTATACTTCTCTTCAGCCTATCACTAATAGAAATTAATCAATTGACAGGAATTGTTATATGGCTGGTCCCGGAGTAGACTACAAAGTTAGAAGAAAAACACATAGTTTGATAGTCGACTTTGGCAATGACAAATGTCTGATAAGTGAAAATCTTCTTTACTTCAGGTGACCATGCTGTGATTGTTTATGCAATTCAAACTTCATGAGATTGTGTTTCCACTTTAAGTATCAACTGCATGGGACTTTATATTCAACTGTGAGTAAAAGTTATTAAGGTATGTAAAAGAAATGTACATTTATCACCATATGTGATGGAGAAAAGTTTTATTTTGATATGATGTGTTACTTTTTGATGCAGACTGATCAGAATAACAAAAAAATTAATTAAAAAGGGAATCAAGATATGGGAGGGCGAAACATAACTGTTGTGAATTGAAAAAATGGTAAGTGAAGAAAACAAACCTCAGACAAATAGCCTAGAAAGTTAATTTGTGTAGTTCGTCTACTTAGGAATGTAGTTTTGCAGAAGAAAAACAAGGGATATGAGAAGAAATCTTATTGGATTATTCATCTAGGAATGGTTTGGTAAAGTGGAATATGGTTAGTGAAGTGGAGTATGTTTTTGTTAATTAATTTTTTAAACATGTATTCTAAAATTAATTATTGTTACATTACAATTGGCAACTCCTTGTTTGATGCATTCTGATCAGTAGTTGTTGGAGCAACTGTTTCTTCACACGGAAATGGATGATACTGTCATACAATTGAAGAAATGGAATATTTTAGGTAATGAAATTTACTAAAAATAGACTTAGTTATAAAATATAATGTATCTTGAATTGAAAATATCTTTTGCAAAGGTCTATCCCATTAAGACGATGACAAAATTGTATGGTGTGCCCTCACCATTTAGTTGACCATCATTTTCTGCGAAATGCTTATTAAAGTGTTTGCTTCACCGGCCTTGTGCAGTACGTTTGGTTGCAGGAATTTGTAGAGGTTACTATTTCCAGATTTGGATGAACTATTTCCAAACTAGGATGTGGAAATTTTCACCCCAGTAAAGAATGTTTTACCATTTGTCAGCTAAGTAAATAACATCTGTAGTGGAGATATATGGATAAGCAATTTCCTGCTCACAGGTAATGAAAACGGTGAAAAAGGTTGGGAGACTTTTGAGACATGTGTCATTGAGTAGATATTCAACGTGGCGAAACATTACGCCCGTGTGACGATGCTGAGGATGATTGTTCTTGTTCAACTTAAGTGAAGATTATTTTCAACCCCGCCTAAGAAGATTTATCAGATCATGGGCTCTAACGCTTCTGTGTCAAATGGTGTCATGTGATCATGAAAGTACAGAAGTGTAATTTAATGTGTTACAACAAATAAGGATATTGTCCTGCTCTGCACAGTTTACATCGTATGGACTGGTACACGTGATTTGATCGGGATTTGAAATTTGCGGTGGAAACTGTTCTAACAATCTTTTTTTTTTCTAGCGTTGCTGAAATTCTGTATGGAGATAGAAAAAACGTGAGGCAATTTGATTACCAGAATAAAGCATATGAAAATGGAAATGGTAACAATACTGTGATCAACATGTAGTATGAAGCGGCATCAACGTCTAAATATGTAAGGTATGAGAAAACGCACATTAACTTCCAAAAAATGCAAGAAAAATAAGAAACTGTTGAGATATTTTCAAAGTCTTTTTAACAAATTGATAGTATAACATAATTATGCGAGAAAACTCCAATACAAAACCATTGTTCAATATTAGTTTTTAAAATTTGTCATCGTTTTGTGTGTCAGTATTTTGGGTGGTTGGTTTTTGTATGTTCATGTACCTGTTTGTATCATTTTCACACTGTGCACATTATTTATGATTACTTTTTTTTTTCGTTAAGGATAGGAGCTCGTCGACTTGAAATTTGCGTAAAGGCCTGGATCCTGATAATTTCGGTGTGCTCATATCGTACCATCGATGACCAATCCAATTCTGGAGTTCGCAATTCGGTAGTATATATTTGTATATCACATTTAAGAGCGATTTGTTAATTTGTAGAATGTATTGTAATCATTTATTATCTTTAGTTACATCGGTGTATCAGGTGTAGTAGATCACTGTTGTAGAACATAATTTACCTCTTTCGGGATTGATCCTGGTACTATCGTGTTGCGTTGCCGATGCTGAACCGTTGAGCCATGAGACACATTGTACTTTTAACTGTTAACAGAAAACATGAAAAGAAAATATTGTAAAGGCAATTTGTGGAGGCTCACTATTCTATATCTAACCTTGAAGAAATAATTGTAAGGATCATAGCTCTGTGGTAGAGCGTTGGCTTGCGGATCTGAGTGATTCGGGTTCAAATCTCGGCAACAGAAAATTTATAATGAAGATAATGTCGAGTTCATTTACTCTAAATTAAATTAAAGGCGAACGTATATGTGGTGGAATGTAAATTTATTGAGAATCGTGCTTCAAAATTATTCTAAGTCCAAATTTATTGAACTAAATTGACCCAAAAATATAGACAACGTGTATGTATGACTCATGGCTCAGTGGTAGAGCATCGGCATGGTACGCCGAAGTTGGCAGGTTCAAATCCTGAAAGAGTCGATTAAATTATCACTAATCTCAATTGAGAGGCTGGTTAAATTCTGTTGCAAAATGTTTACCTAAAACAATACGCACTTACATCAGTGAATCTCAAGGAACAATTTTAAAAAAATCTGTTATTGGATATCATATCAAACTTTGCCAAAATATCCGTCCCGTTACTTCGTAACGGGGAAGTTTCTCGAATCGACTTGCACCTGAGAAGTTTGGGAACGTGACTGGGAATCGAACCCCGGACCTTGGAGTTGCTAGGCCGGTGCGATACCAACCTGGCAACCCCCCCTATCATCCCCCCCAATGATAACAGATAGTCTATTGACTAACGTCTCAAGTTACGACAATGTGTTTGAGATATAGTAATATTAATTGCAACGATGGTAGCTCAGTGGTAGAGCACCGGCCTGCCAAGTCAGGTGTCATAGAAGGTCTTGAGTTCGAATCCCAACTCATCCAACTGATAAACTTATATAAATAAAAACAAATTGAAATAAAGTTAAAAGTATTATATTGTCCCTCCATCCACCCACAATTCCACCACTGTTTAACATTTTACAATACAACATACAACACATACACAAATACACTTAACTATACCGTTGGCTGCCACGCCACTTAATATCTACGCTAGCTACTTGGGGGACTTGTCCGAAGACAAGTCCGGGCTGATTTTGTTGATGGAAACCTTTAGGGGAACGCACACCCCCAGGTCTCCATCAAAAAATCGAAAAGGGAAAGTCCCTATGTGGTGCGTTGCCTACGGCGCCCGAAGGCGAATCTTGGGCAGTGGCGACTGTCCCATCCCATGGCAGAGACCATGGGACAGAACAGCGCGGCCCGTCCCTATAAGCTAAAAAAAAAAGGGGATCAAGGTGGCGTGGCAGCCAACGGTATAATTAATACAAACACTTAACTATATACAATGAGATACCACGACCATGATGACGGAGAAACCACGAGGCAATGACGGGCGAGGCGATGATGGGGTGACCACGAAGCGATGACGGGCGCGATGACGGGGCGACGACGGGCAACCACTGGACGACGACGGGCGCGATGACGGGCAACCACTAGACGACGACGGGCGAGGCTTAGACGGGGTGACGGGCGAAGCAACGATACCTGTTACATGTAAGACAATGGATTTTTAGTAAAGTTCTTACGGAGGATTGAAAAAACTGAATAGTAAATTACGCACCGTTACGTTTGAGTTGAATTTCCCTTTCTAACAACCGAAGTTAACGTTTTACTCAAGGTTTTGGACTCTTCACTCGTAATCACACAACAATAACAATTCACATCAGCGCCATCTGTTTTTTTTTTAGAGATAAATCTGTTAAAATGCAGCACAAGAATTGTTTTTTCTTTTTAAGATGAACCGTACCGATATCAGCTCATAGCTCATAGCTTTCACTTTGTTGCGTATAACTAACAATAATTGCAACAATTATCTTGGAGCTGGGATGACCTGTTGTCTGTTTTCCATACATTCTTCTTTGATGGTGTCTTTATTGGTTGCAATGGTATCGTCGGTTCATGCAATAATGAGTATTGTTGCAGCATCAATTCATGGTTGAAAGCTGAATGATGCATAAGAGGGAAAAGATCAGCTCGCTGAGAAATGGTAGTCCAAATCTTTTGTTTTTCGAAGAACCCATGACGTTTACGCCACTGGAATAGTTTTTCTGTTTCGATTTCGGCTACTGTGCTTTCTCTTATTTGTTATACTTGACATTTCCTTCTTGTTCTAATATGACGGAATTCTCGAGCCCCTTCAAAAATTTCCCGTACACACAACTGGCATTGATCTAAATAGACAACGAAGAATTTCAAATTGTAGCTCGAAAAACAAATTTGTAGGATTACCTTAGAATCTTTGTAATGGCCCGTACATAGCCGCTTGCAATCGTTTTCTAGGATTGAAAACGTCAGAGAACTGATTGTTGCCTCTATTTTGGTTCGGGCGAACCAAAAGGCATTTAGTTTTCGTATTTGGTGAAACATTGCTCCAGGTGTCGGATTGAATTACTGACTATTACCGGTGCGCTAAGTGAGACATTAACACAAGCGGATTCGGTTCCGTTATTGCCTGCCTTGTCTGTCGTCCGAGTTTAAGACAATAATCAATTTTCTAATTTTTGCTGTAATTCTATCCAGCTCCTATCGAGTTCTGGACCAAGAAACACATAATCAGAAACTTAAAAAACCTCAAATTAAAATAACGTCAGGACAAAGCACACCTTTCGTTTGATATTCGGGATCTTCCTGAGTTTGCCGTGCTCCGTTTTACTGCTTACGAATTTGTTCCAACTCTTTCGTATTATTTTCTTCAACTGTGCTAGGCGTTAAGCCCCAGTCTTGAGTTCGTTGCGGCGAAATCTGGACAAGACTTTTTTTTAAATCTTTTTTTCCCGAAATCTTTTGAATTGAACAAGTCTACCTGGTATATTCGAGTTTGCCACAAATTGTAACCCACAATTGTCATTGCGGTATTTACTTCCTGGATGGGACGCATTTTTACATTGTGCTCGTAAATAGTGGATTACCTAAAAGAGTTTAAAGCAAAATGTCAGGTAAAATGTGTCATGGCAGTTTTATTAAATTTGGCTATTTCTTTTTTATTCCACTATAATTTTTCACAATACCTTATGCTAACTCTGTGCTAGAGATTTGTTATCTCATTTTTACCACACGAATCTGTAGACAACGCCATTCTCTTTGGCGATGGATATCCCAAGTAGCAGAGGAACGGTGTTTTCCTATTGCCTTTTCCTGGTGTCAAAATAAATTTAAAAAACAAAAAAGGATGTTTAAAATCTCTGTATGTACCTTCTTGAAATATCGACATAGCTTATTACCTGGGGAAAGGGGTTTTCTTTTCTCAGTCCTATCATCATGTGAGAAAACCTGGAAATTTTGTGTCATCCTACCAACTCTTTGTTTTGGGTATAGACGTACCGGCTGCAATATGGAAGCTTGATATGCTTCTTGGATGAATACAAAGAATGTCTTTACTACAGTTTGTCCTCATCTAAACAAACAATCCCTTCACACACTCCAAGGCAATAACGAGAACCTGGGAACATGGTAATTAATGAATATTTTAAGGGAGGAAGTTATGGATACTGTTTATAGTAAAGCTCACCTTTCAAAGGAGAAGGGTACACCAAGTCATTTGTAATTAGACTGGTAACCAACAAATGTCACTTGACTAATTCCGAGTTAGAAATCCTATCCAGAATGGAATAGGAAAATAAAAGGCTTTTTTAGTGGCCCATTCTTGTGGTTGTTAAACCAAAGTCCTAATGAAAAAACATACAACAGACACAAAATGGAAATCGCTATTTCACACAAAATCCATTGACTTGCCTACACAAAATTACCTTGCATGAAATTCTTGTGACAATATAATCAATGATTAAGCACCTTCGATGGCTTTGAAGGATGAAATCCATTACTGAACTATGATGGGGAAACGTGTTATGGCTAAGACCACAGACTGAGAATTGAATCTATTCTTGGTCTGTGCAAACACACTTGGATGCTGGAAATCATTTGTTTTCCAGCTAAATATACTTTCAGAACAGCATTTCTTCATTTTATTGGAACTGATGTACGTAAAGCCTTATGATTTACGAAAGAGCACGAAGCGAAAATGCAAGAGTTTACTTAAGCCGTGCTGGGAAGGTAACTAGGTTGTAGGTTCTAAATTACCACGCAACTACACTCTTCTTCGCTACTCTGTGTTGTTTTTGTACTACAACGCGAGACGCGACTAAACTTTGAGTTACCTGGCGAAGGACAGTGCCAACTGCCGAAGGCCCGAAGCACTACCCAACCCATGAATACGAATCCATCTAGCGGGAACCTTGCAACGATGTGTTTTTCTTTTTCGTACGAAAGCCCAGCGGTTTCCCTTTTTTCTTTTTTTTTCAGCATTTTTAAAACTGTTTTAAGTATTCTCTATTTCAAACCGCAATGGCAACAAAAGGGAATGGCAAGGCATATAATTGGTTTTTGGGTAATGTACAGACGAGTGAAGAGAATATCCCTGAGACCATTTTCGCGAAGAACATTAATTGGCATTTTGAAGAACACGCACAATTGCAAACACGCACGCACAGTTGTTGCCTACTATTTTGGTTTTAAAGATTGGACCGAAATAGGTTAAGCTTTTGTTGTTGAATCATCGTTCCACGTGTCGAACTCTTCCCGTACCTTCATTGTTCTGTTCACGAATTTATGAGTTGTTAAGCCTTATTCTTAAACGCGTCGCAGCAAAATCTATTGCTTTCGAAATCCTTTGAATGGCTTAGCCACCAATCTTTCAGGCAGTCTCTAGTTGTTGATTTGTCAGCATCAAGTATGGTGTATTGGTTTATTCCAATAACAAGAACAGGCATCATTCAATCACCTCTGAGCTCTGATTCATTTTTCTCATAATGCAGTTGCGTTGCCCAACAGCATTTGCCAATGTAAAACCTATGATATCTCTCAAATAACTTTAAGCATTTTAAAGTGGACAACTATACCAAGTAACATAATAAATAAACTAAACTGGACCTGTTGATTATAAATCTTTCGTCAAGACAAGGATGGCGCTGTTGCCAATAAGATCATGTGTGTTCAGATAGCAACTGCCAATTACTTTTCATAGTCCCTTATTGAAATAGACTTTAGTAATTGAACCTTCAGCATTGACTTTTTTGAGCTTTTCATATTGCTCGGGCTCGAATCGTTCTAGCGTTGAGACATCCAGCGAACTATAATTTCAATCAGAATGATTTAGTAGAATTTGAAATGTGTAAACCATAAAAATAAATAGATACCATCGCTGAGGGAAAAGAGCGCACGCAGCAGGGGTCATGAAAGTGAGACTGTAAGAAAGTAATTGGTATTTATAATAGCGCAATAGGATTGAAGCAATCTATAATTTATGTACATAGCTCCGCAGGCGAAGATTTGGAAAGGAGCATGTAAAAATTTAATTCTTTGCATCCAGGAATAGCTTTCCAATTTTTCCATCACCAAGGGCAGTAAAGCTGTTTTTCCCAAAAACAATATGAATTTGAAAATACTTTTAATTGTTTAAATTTGATTTAACTCATTCCAGGAGCTGCCATTACGATTCGCGAGATTACAACTTGCGTAATTCCTTTCGCAGCGGCCAACTGAATACCGGGAAAAGCAAACATTCATGATAATTACCATGAAGAACAGAGGGAAACGGTTATTAAATAATTACCCGAGATTCTGTGACAGCATTTCCGTTTTCGTCGTAGACGACGATGCCGTTGATCAATTCCGATTGGCGCATAAGAGGTATATTTATGCAATTGGCAGCCGCCACAGCAGCAAATGGTACGTAACGTTGTAAGAGACTTCCGGCTCTTTTTTCCAAGAAGGACTTGAGACCAAGGGCGGTGACTAACGCGGATGTAGTCGCCGAAACGTATGCCACGCCCAACTGAGCCGATGAGACTTCTGACTTGGCATTACGGTTGGTGTAATTCACAAGAGCGTTGAAGGATTGGTTGACCCACTGCCAAAACACCACAGCAGGAACTGTCCTACATCATAATGTATGCCAAATACACCTATATACTGCCTGTCACATTAAACCAAGAAATTGAAATCAACCTGTAAAACTGCAACATGAAGCCAGTGATGAGCATGCCTCCCGGAACTTGAAAAGACATTCTGCCACAGAAATTTTGGAGCTCACCAGAGTCAGGATGAAATGCTGACTCGTACAGTTTTCTTGCATACCAAACTTGTTCGCTCGTAGTTCCTGGTGGCTCTTGGTGGTTCCTACAAAGGTTGAAGGTCTCCAATTATCAACCAGAACTTAACATATTTTAAGTAAAGCATAGTACTTATATTTCTCAATCAAATTTTTGGCATCATAAAGCTGTTGGCTGGAAACGACGCAGGACCTGGGATCAGTAACCCAAAAGAAGTGCTTCAATCTTCCTAAGAATGTGCTCTGATCCCACTTGGGTTGTGTTAAATCGATGCGCTGCATCCTTGGTACCAAAAAGGAACTGGCAGTAAACGGCAGTGGAACTATTCGAAATTCAATGGGTTGGATACAAAAAACACAAAACTCTTGAACCAACAGAAGTTTTTCAAAATCTGCAGTTCCAACAGAGCATGCACATTAAATTGTTTCGGGATCACGTTCCGTTCAAACACATCTCATTAAAATGCAGTACAGGTGTTTATGTTAACCATTGCACAGATGCATTGACAAACAAGCCAACTGAAAGCCATCTAGCGTTAAGTTTTAAAAGTCTTTGAAAGCTATTGAACGAAAAAAAAGTTACGTTAAAATAAATATTGAACGACATGATGGATAACTAGGTTTTTCGATGCTGACAAACGATCAGCGATCGAGCACACGATTCCATCATCCGGTTCATGCATTTTTTCAGGGTAAAAAAACAAAAAACAAGCATATACGGGTCATGGTTTCTACATATCTTTCTACATACATACCGCAGTTTTTGTGAACACGAAGCGTATAAATAAACTCGGATGGCAGCATATTTAGGTGACGGGGATCGATCTTTTTGATGCTATCCAAGATCATACCTAGCATTATTAGATAACAAAAAGTAAAAATCATCGTGTCACTCGCTACAGTAGGTAAATGCCATTGCCAAGCGAACTTACCGGACATACTTACAAATTGACACACGAAAATGTTTCAAGATTTTCTGAACATTCTATCATAATAGATATGACAGGTGTTTTTTTTTCTAATATAGCCATGTCACAAGCTCTGCGAATTGAAAAGTTGAATTTCCGGTTGGGGATAAAGTCCTTCGGGATCGCACTGATCAATTTTCTTCTTTATCCTTTTTCTTCTTTTTTCTGTGTGTCTATCGTTTTTGTCTTGGGACTTGTATACGGAGTGAGGACTAATTTATTCACTCACTCAGTCAATCCGACCCGTCATTTGAATGTATTCACACTACATCGAATTGCGATGCTTCTGCCAGTGAATGGCGGCGAGTCTCGACGGAGTTTCTTCTTCTTTCTGCGGGGCGTCGCAGATTTGAGCCAAGAAAAAAAGGGAAAACCTGAAAAACACGGCCACCCAAAGTGAGAGGGACTTTTGGCTCTTTAAAATAAAAAAATGGTCAGCTTACGCGATAGTGTCTCGTGCACCAATCTCGTGTTGTTGCGCATGCCGAAAAGAGGCCGATTCATCATCGAGTCAGAGTCACTACCTCCTTCATCTAACGAGAAGGGAACGAGAAAAAAAAATGCATTATTAACGTGTGTATATCATTACATATTTATGGATGATGAAACACAACATCTTAGCCAACTAAAATATAGACGCCGCGTAATAAATAATGAACTGAATTAGTTGATTTATCAGTGGCACTCGCGTGCGTGTGTTCCACCTTTCAGTTTAAATCGAAAATGATTTCAAGGAAAACAAGATAGAAAAAAAATCCGGATTTGGCACAAACCAAGTCCTAACTTTTTTTTTGAATCAACAATCAGACACATACAAAATCTAACCGCAAAAAAAAAGATGAGGAAGAAGAACAAACTTGGCCGTGTGTCTGAAAAGAATGCGGCGTGCATAAACTTCACGGTCGATACAAGATTATATGCAGGCGGGTTACTTTTATTTGTCAAGGCGATCGCTTTCTGTTACTAGAACAAGACGTTAAAAAAAAATAAAACCAAAGCAAATGGAGTCAATCTGTCTCCATTTCCAAAGGGCAAAAGGTACCGTCAATCTCACTCGACGGGCCTCAGAAAACACGCCCAACTTACAAACGTTACTTCCGTTTTCTTTTTCTAGTTTTATTTTCAGCTCGAATCCCTAAAGCTCTTTCACTTACGTGAACGTTTCAGTTACATTCTCGTACGCGAGTTTTTAAAAAACAAAAAAAATGTAAGGAAAGTGAAGAAGCGCTAGGGGGTCGCCTTTTCGATTTCTAACGCCCGCGTTGGCATTTCGTCATCCATCTTTCTCGTATCTCATGTGCGCGTGAAAAACCCAGTTGAAATGGCAAGGGCCGTTCTATTTATGCGTGAATGTGTAGTACTGCCATGACATGGAACACGGTGGTGTAAAAAGAAAAAAGGAACCGGTCTATAGAGCCTAATATATCCCGATTGGCCTTTTCGATGCTCTGCCCCAACGATATTTAGAGGTTGTTGAGATGATGGATCCGTATCTCGCTCATCTGTCATCAAAAGCGAGAAGGGAAACAACAAAAATCAATGGAGAAAAAAGGTGGACCTGCGGGAAAGAACTTTTCGGAAGATTCAGTTTGTATGAATTTGGCTAAAGAAACCGCAGAAGGAAGATGCCATTACAAAAATGAATTAGCGGAAAAAGAAAACACGAAACATCAGCGCAGAGATCCATTGGAAAATTGAATCCAGCAGCTCCCCCTTTGGGGATTATGACGGATCTGTTTTTTCTCTGAGGTTTTAGGCAAACGAAAAATAATAAGCTCACACACGAACAGCATCAAATAATAAACGCTGTCACTTTTCCTTTTTATGTTCACGTGTTATCAAGTCCGATTCGCTCTTTGAATAATTATTTCTGTTCTCTTTTCGAAGAAACACGAAACCCTACGCCCAACTATCGCCCGACTCTTAAATGGAGAAGACTAGCTCATTAAGTTGTTGTTCTGTCTTTTTCAATGGCTGCTGTTGGTGTTGGGTGTTTTCTCATTTTTTCTTTTAAAAAGGGATCCCGAAAAATGATGAATAGATGACTATTCAAATTTGGCGGTTAAAATTAAAAAGTCTCGAAGAACTCTAAAAGGGCGGTGATTTTACGAGGGGCGGCCAAGTACTACTGCCTTGATTCATCATGTCATGGCAACCGGAAAGCCAAAGGTTTTTACTATTTCCCAATAATTCTTAAGTTGTAAAAAAAAATAAACAAACAAAAAACTTTTGCGCTAGAATTGCAAAAAAAAAAAAAAACTCTAAAAATATTTTTTGTAGAAAGAGTCAGATATATTACCGCGTGTTGTGGAAGATGGGACTTTTGGCGTCGCCGGTTGGTGTTGCGTGATGGTGGGTGGGAAGTCTTCCAGCCCGTTTTCCATGCCAGCAGTCTAAGAGCGAACGTGTCCCCGTGCAGTCGCAACGTTAGCCGTAGTCCATCTCGCTTTCGTTTTTGTTTCCATCAGTGTCCAGTTTGTCCGTCTTCCGCTCGAAGAAAACATTCCCGAAAGGCGGTTAAAATCCATCGTTACGTCGTCTCATTCACTGTGATAAAGAAACCGGAAACGAATTCCAGCGAACAATACAAGAAAAAGATTAGCTCTTCTATTCTCGTCGTGATTCCTTTTTGTTATCCTGCAAACACTGGTTCCCTTATCAACACAACAATGAGGTGCTAATCCAACTGGCAGATTCTTCCGTGTGTGTGGATATCTTTGTGATCCGGTATTCCGTTAAGGTCAACACACACACCAATTACTACGTGATCTAATCACCAAACAGCGGAGATAAACGGCAAATAACTCAAGTTTAACTTCAAATATCCTGACGTAATCAGAACGCAGCGAACTATTTAGCAATTCGCCGCATCTGTCATTTGGCACTTAAAACTAAAAATTCACGACTGGCGTGGCTGTTTGTAGACAATCATAATTTAAAAGTCTAAAAATATCACAGAAAATCTCTGTATAGGTGTAGCGGGTAGCAAATGGACTTGCCTGAATAAGAATTCCGATGACTGGGATCACGACGGAAGATTTGGTGCTGCGTCTGCGTGAACTCTTGCTTCAAGAGCATCACAAGCAGCAGGCGAGTTACCCGCTGGAAACGACAGTCGCAACCGGATCTCAATCGACGTCTGATCTATGGAAAACGGCCGCCGCAACAACCGCAACGGCCGTCACTTCCGCGATGAACGGTAGCGATTTTCAGATGGCCAGCCGATCACCGCCTACATCATCAGCCGTCGGACACACCAACAGCAGCGGCAGCATCAGTCAGGCTATTCTCAATGTCCTCCAAGGTATCCGCCCACGTCAGGTAACGTATTCCTACCCACACGCCGTTGAGTGTAAATATGACGGAAAGGGTGATTAATCACTTTCGTGTACAACCAAGCCACGGAATAATTTATGGCTTATATTAGATTGAGGTTTCATCGCAACGCTTTTGATTGATAAGCGATAGTACAAGCAACAACTGTTGCAAAGAAATTATTTAAGAAAAAATACCTTTTGTTTTTTCTGAATTTGTGGGTTTGTAGCAACTGGATTGGGTGACGGATGAGCACAGCCCCTCTGTGTGGAGCTCGGCCAACTGGACGTTTCCAGACTTGGACTTGACATCGTTTATGGAGGCGGACTTGGATGGACTGGGCGGTGGTAGCGGCGGCTCCGACTTGTCCTATCATCGTAGCGTTGGTTTAAAAACTGCCATCATCGCCACAGCCTACGCCTTGGTGATGGCAATATCCCTTTTCGGCAACCTACTCGTCTGCTACGTCGTCTTCCGACATCGACGACTCCAGCGAAGTATTACTTACACATTCCTGGTGAATGTGGCGCTATCCGACCTCCTGATGACATGTCTCAACATACCATTCAGCGTATCGCGGGTCTTACTCGATCATTGGCCGTTTGGCCAATTCCTCTGCTCGTTGGTGCCCTTCATTCAAGTCATGAGTGTCTACGTTTCTTCGTTGACAATGGCTGCCATAGCTGTGGACCGATATCGAGTCATTTTGACGCCCTTGAAGCGTCGATTAAGGCCCCCGCACGGGCTCGTCATCATGGCCATTCTCTGGATCCTGGCCTCGATGGCAGCGCTGCCCTACGCTCTCTACAGCGAGGTCGTTCCCATTTTCACCTATAGGTATACAAACAAACAAACAATCCAAAAGGAATAACGGTAAGCTTAACAGAGAAATCTATTTGGATGCTTACCAAAATGATGACAACAACAACCAGGCCTCTAAGACGCTGCCAAGCGAGGTTTCCAACTCCGGCACTGGAATTCCGGCGATATTTGACGTTGATCACCTTTGCCACTCAGTACGTCATCCCGTTGGGCATTTCCGGACTGGCCTACGGAGCTATCGTCCGACGAGTATAATTCTAATTCGTCATTTTAAAAAATGCATTCAAAGCTTGTCTCTCCAGTTCAAATTCTTTTCATCTTTTTTCTCCACTTTTGCCTCCAGCTGTGGATGAGATCATTCGTAGGCGCCGTAACGGACAATCAGCGGATACGACAAGATCGCGCCAAACGTAAAACAATTCAAATGGTATTACCATTTTCTTTTCATTTTGACAACAATAATCAAAAGACAATCTTTTGCGAAGTTGCTAGTGGTCATATCATTGTTCGCCCTCTGCTGGTTGCCACTGAATGTTTACCATTTGGTGAGCGATGTTGGTGCGTCCGAATCGGCCACACGCCATAACTCGACGGCCTTTTTGATTTGTCATTGGTTGGCAATGTCGTCCGTCTGTTACAACCCGTTTGTCTATTGTTGGCTCAATGCCAACTTTCGCGATGCCGTCCAAACGTGCGGCAGGTTATGCATGCGCAGCGTCTGGTTCCGACGGACCCGTAAACAACAGCCCAGCATTATTATGCACAATACGACAGCCGTACTCCACCGACAACATCAAGGTATGGTGACGATTGTTTTACAACCGTACCTGTGCAGTGTCAAAATAATGCGCTAGTGTCACATAGTTCCTCCACGTATTTGTTTTAAAATATGTAGAGTCTACGTCTAACACTATTACGGGTCTCATCATCACCACTACGCCAGCCAGGCCGCAGACTTTGGTCGATTCTGTCCAGCTGATTGAACAACTCCAACTACTCGTCCCGGAGAAGCCGTCTCAGCTAACCATCAACGACGAGACTTCCCTGGTGTAACGAAGTTTTCTTTCCTTACTACTTTCCTTTCTATAGTATGTATACAACATAAACAATTAATCAGAATTTTTCAAAAATGTGTTACATAATTGATTTTTGACTTTCTGTTTCTCAATTTGTGTTCGATTATTCAATAGAACATCAAATTTCGTTTTTAGTTAATACGTTTTTTAAATATTTATTTGGATACCTGTTGATTTTTTTGCACAATTTTGTGACACTTAAGTGATGTAGATGCGTAAATAGACATCTTGCTGGTCACCGCATCAGACGGTTTTAAATGGCAGTACACTGGAAGTGTTGGAAGTGTCCAATATGGGATTGGAAACCACTAGCGGGATGTCTGCGTCAGGTGAATAGAGGGATGGATAATGTTGTCGATAGCAAAAGTAAGCTATTAACAATCCCAGTAAAGAGCCACAAAGAACATCTATTTTCACGAAGTAATAATTGTTAAAAAGACATTTGGCGCGAAAGAATTCGAGAAATAGAATAAGGACATTTTTATTTTCAAGCTTACCTTGCCAGTGGTGATGATAGTCACATGTCCTACTCAAAGCGACGGTCAAGGCTATCAGCAATGGTAAAAGCGATGCAAGAAAACGAAGACTTTGGCCACGTCCTTTTTCGTTGAACACACCCAATTTACCGGCCATGTATAGACTGATGAAACCCAAACTGGCAAAAGAAACTGTGTAGTAATAATAGAAAAAAATAAATGATTGAATATGTCAGTTCAAAAGTAAAACATGTAAAAAGGAACAAAAAACAAAACCAACATGAGGAATGGCCACTGGGAAAGCTTTTTCTTCCTTCTGTTATTACAGCTTGGTCTCCAGTACAGAGCATGGCTGGGTTGGCATGACCATCTGGAAAGCAACGCCAGAAAAAATCTGGACGAGGTCTACCTATAAGGAAACATTCAGAAAATGTCAAGTAGCAATACCAAGAATGGAAAGTTACTTGTATAAATTCCCTTACCAACAGTTAATTTAATAATATCTGTGACTAATCCATTGATTCCTAAAGCAAGTGTGAATGATAGCAGTGCTTGTGTCACATCCAATACTTCTTTTCGAAAGAAGTACATAACGAATATCACAATTAAGGGGGCAAACACAACAAGCGGCTGTAAAAAAAGGTTTCAAAATGTGTTACAATTACAGTATGCCACATGGTAAAATAGAGTGCACAGTAAATTACCCATAACATCCTAGAAGGAACATAGCTTTCAGTCAGTGGGTACTTGTACAGCCATAGTTCGTCGGGATGTATTTTCCTTTCAAACGGCTGGAGCTTTTCCATCAACCTGGTATTGAAGGTAAATTAAGTCTCAGATATACAAAAAGTATTACCTATGAAATCAAACCTACACAAACGTCACAACCAAACAAATTCTGACAACTACTTCAATCCATAGCTGCTGGTGTTTCATAAATTTCTTCCGGAATGCCGAGCTCTTCATGGCATTCACCCTGCTCGAAAAATGGATCTGATGAAAATCCCCATTTAATTTTTACATGTGATAGGTGCAACGACGGTGCCACATCATCATCATTACGCGCGTCATTCAAATTTTTCTTTTCTTTTTGTCATTGATGTTTCCATGATACATCATGCAACGTGTAAATCTTTTGATTTTAAAAGAAAAATTTTGACATATCATACCACATTTTGTCAAATAAGCAAACAGAGCTAAAATTACCTCTTGAAATAGATTTTTCTTTCAAGATAACTGTTATAGTCAACATGCCATCTGCTACCGAATTCTGCATCTGCTAGTGTCCCGAAAAAAAAAATCTATATGGATGGCGAATTATATAATGCGACAAGGAAAATTACCGGTTTCATTAATGGAGGACTACTGTGAAGCTGCAAAAGGCGCATCCATTTTTTAACAGCTGGTTTTCTGTCTATTTCCTACATTGTACAATTAATACGTCACTGAATAGTAAAATGAAAGACGTTACCTCCATGATAGTGGCTCTATCGATTTTCCCCCGTCCTTTGCTATTATTGATAAGTACCAAGAATTCGCAGAGTCGCAGACGAAGATATTGCTAAGACATAATCGTTGGGGGTATTTTGGTTGATTTATCGGAAACCAATAACTCACCTTATATTGCCGAACACAATCGATAACTGATTGCATTGTGCCTATCAGAAATTGATTAATCGGTAGGCCCATGAACATAAGTGACAAAAGGAATACCATAAAGCAGGTGCATTTCTTCCTATTACGTAAATCAAGATCAATATCATCTTGGGAGATATATCATCGTTGACGTCCTTTTCTTTGTCCTTTTTAATTACAGAGCGCAAGCCTTTTGTTTGTTTAGATTGACGTGCTCTTCATGTAAAAGACTGAAAACTTGCCGACGTCAGGATATCTGTAAGTCTCGAAAATGAAGTTAGACTTGCGTAGCTAGGACGCGTGCAATGGCCCAAAAGAGCAAAGAGTTTCTGTCAAATCCAATTAAAAGCATACCAATGATCTGCGCTGTAGACAAAAAGTGTTCCTCGTTCAGCAGGAAAAATGGGAAGAGGGGCGGAAGCCAAACAAAAAGGATCGTAGTAGACACACGAACCGAGTACCAACTAGGACAGTGCATCATGCCAGTGCTGATCATCATCCTCTTGTACATACTTCAAAGCTGTTTTGCACGTTTTACTTTCAGTCGGACGAAACGTGACTAGGTTCTGCGTCGTTTGATCGTAGGGATTCAGTCGAGAGTCAGACTTGAATTCGGTCAGTTGTCGGCAATAACTTGCACGCTCAACATTCCTTCTCCAAGAAAAACTCACGACTATTAGTCATGAAACTGTCTTGGAAGCAAGGTATTATTTAAACACCATTTTCAGAGTATTTTAATGAAAAGCTTACCGTGTTTTACAAAGGATTGGGCGTTTGGGCAGCCACGACTTCCTGTCTGCTTTTAGCTGTATGGCTCCGTTACTACCTGGCGGATAATGGTTTCATTAAGGAACCCAATCAGACGTACGATTACATCGTTGTCGGTGCTGGAACATCAGGCTGCGTACTGGCCGCTAAACTGGCGGCTTCAAACAGCAAAGTCTTAGTGATAGAAGCCGGTGGTGAACCGCCCTGGTACAGTTGGATCCCTATTGTTGCACCCATTCTTCAAGGCTCCGAACAGTACGACTGGAGATTCCGCACTGTTCCACAAAAATTCGCAGCTGGAGCGCTCCACGGCAACGTAATTTAACTAAATTAAATTGAAATTCGAAAAAATATTTAAATACAAGCGTTTCTTAACAGCAAGCCTTCTGGCCACAGGGCAAAATGGTAAGAATCTTTTAAAATTGAAAAGTATTTCAAAATTTAACGAACCATATCGATCGGCATTGATTTGGCTTCTCACAGGTTGGTGGTAGCGGCCAAATGAATTTTCTAATTCACGCTACGGGATCGCCGTCCGATTATGACTCGTGGAAAGTTCCTGGTTGGGATTCACACACAATGAAAAAAGCATTAGATAGGTTGACTTGCTGGACAAAGAGCATTGTAAAACCTTTAGTTGCTCGTCCTTCGTTCTTATTAGATGGAGAATCCGAAATGTGCAGTGCTCCAGTATTAGCTGGTAGGTTGCGGGACTATCCTTTTCCGTAAACACATTTATTGATTTTAAATTTCATAATAAAAAAAAATTCAAGAAATAGAAAATTCAACCTCTTGCAGCGAAAACGCCCAGCACATCCAGTGCCCATCGGCGGCCGTTAAAGTGCAACGTGTTAACGCCACTGAAACACCACTCCTCAAGGCTTTCTTAGATGCTGGACGAGCCTGTGGTCATTCAGTGTCTGAAATGGATCGATGGAGTGATACTGGATCTTTCATGGCTTCTCATAACACTATCGACGGAAAGGCTGGCCAGCGTTGGAGTACTTATCACAGCCACTTGATGCCAGCCATGAAGCGCTACAGCAATCTGCACGTCTTGACGAAGTCTTCTGTTACCAAACTCGTTTGGAGACGAAATAAGGTTATTGGGATCCAATACCTGGACGCTGACGGGCGAATCAAGCACGTTAAAGCAGGCAAAGAGATCCTCCTCTCTGCTGGAACCATTAAAACCACTCAGATACTTCAGCAGTCCGGCATCGGACCACCACACGTACTGGAACCCTTAGACGTATGAAAAACAATAATTAGTGCACTTGAAAAATGGAGTAATTAGAAAATTATTGTACAGATACCTATGAAAGCTGATCTTCCAGTAGGGGAAAATCTTCAGGATCATCTTCAAGTTCCTCTCTTCGTCGAGCTTAACGCATCAGTGAGTTTGAACATTGTCAAGATGTTGCATCCCCGACAATTTTGGAATTACATGGTCCATGGGAAAGGAGCTCTGGCCACATCGGGGATTGAAGGAATCGCTACACTCACTAAAAAAAGAGAAGATGGCAAACCTTCAAAGCCCTACGGTATGCTAATTCTTTTTAACATGGGATCAATCAATGCCGATGTCTACACCTCTGTTGCCAACATCAAGAAAGAGGTACATTTTGCCCCGGCTTTCACGATGAATTTTTTAAAAGGTTGACGCTAACAAGCTCCTCTTAATAGGCTTTCCATCGATGGTTTCCCAAGAGCAGTAGCTTGTCTCAAGAAGGTTTCGTTCTTATTTCCATCTGCTTGCACCCACGCTCACGCGGTCACATACGGATAACATCACCTGATCCTATGCAACCACCTGAAATCGATCCTGCGTACTTGAGCAATGACTACGATGTACAGTGCAGCATCGACAGTAAGGATAAAGCATTATCACCTAAAAGAATTCTTAAGTTTTCAGTTTTTACGGTATGTGATGGCTATATCGTTTTGCAGCTATTAAACAGGGCGTAGAGCTTCTAAATACGGATTCCTTCCGCGAATTGGGAGCTCGAGTACACTGGCCGACTTTTCCTGAATGTGGAAGCAAGCAAGGGATTGATAATCAGCGTTACCTGGAATGTTTAGTACGGACAGCTGCTTTAACTATGTATCATCCAGCTGGAACGGCTACAATGGGACACAAGGACGACCCAGATGCAGTGGTTGATCCTGAGCTCAGGTTTAAACTTTAATATGAATACGAATATGACTGAAATTTTTACCTCTACAGCAACTATTCTTATCAAATTCAGGGTACGAGGGGTAAACGGTTTAAGAGTTGTTGACGCCAGCGTGCTTCCTCGTCTACCATCCGGACCACCGAACTCCGTTTTGGTCGCCATGGCAGAAAGGGCAGCTGATTTTATTATAAATAAACATTAATAATAAGTGAAAGAAAGTGTTTGACTGGATTACTGAAATAATACAAAATTTCGTTGGAGCACACTTCGAATTTACAACTTTCGAATACTGTAGCAAAGGGGTGACATTAGTCAGAAGACTCTGAGACTTCCTCGGATTTTTCTTCGACTGTTCCTTTACGGGGGAACTTGCAATAATAAACTTCTTCAGTGCTAGGCGGAATGACACCGTTTCTCTTGTAAAATACTTCAAAGCATTGTTCACACAAGTTCACTGGTTTTGTGGGCATCTGATCGTCGTCAACGTAATAGCTTGAAAACCGGGAACAATAAGAGGTTATCATAAGGCATTACGGTCTTAAACTAACATTAATCTACCTTGAGTCATGGACATCGCACGCAAAACAGTACATGACTTCGTTTTCCGTTTCCACGACGAGCGGATATTCGTCAAGATTTTGTAAATCTTCCGAGTTCATTAGCCTATTTCAAAACGTAAACTTAAGCGTTGAAGGGAATCATTGAGAATAAGTTTACCTTGCATCCAAAAAGGTGACGAGATGTTCGCAACTGCCAAGATGCATAAAGACGTAAGGGAAGCCGAGGCGAATCTCTAGATCTGAAATCTTGCATTCTGCCATGTCTCGATGCTCAAATGGACCTAACTTCATTTCGGGTTTCTCTTTAGCCCAGCGTTCAATCACCTCACCATAATTGATATTGGTAAGGACTCGACCATCATAATAGAATGTATTTCCGAAAAAGAACATTCCCGACTTGATGTGATCCTATAAACAATGAAGACGAAAATTAAACAAGGACAAACAGCAGACCTAAGATTTTCTTTACCTTTATCGGCCCTGCTTCCCCAACCGGTAGATCGTCATTCATGCACTTTTACGTAATAAGTTATATTAATTTTATTATTTTAAATTTGTTTACTTAGTTAATCTACTAACCTTTATTTTATCTCTGAAGTCAACTAAATTTTGGGAACCCAGTAACATAAAGTCCTGTGCATGTGCAACTCTGTAGCATTCGCCAAACATAATGAAGACAAACTATGTATGGACCAAAACAAATAAAGCTTGTTACATTTAGAACTTACGTGTGTGAACCCATGTGGCTTTTGAAAGGCCTAAACACTCTGGCAATCATTACAAATTCTTTGGGTAATTTTATTTCAGGAGATGGGTTGGGCTCTTGCTTCTATATTCAAACCTAGAGTTATAATATTATGTTTGATACCAAAAATTGATTGAACTTAAACTCACAAATGTGGGAATCGACATTTTTTTTAGATCCCTCAGTTTCTTCTCATATTGCAATGGGTGTGCCTTAATAGCCTTTAATTCAACTGCAGTTGCCAGTGTTCTGGTAGCTTTCTGCAGCTTATCGTCTGTGCCTAAACAAGGTTTTAAAACATCAACGTTTGACTTAAGAATGCTTCAATTGACTCACGCATGGCTTCTGATTTGACTTTGAGTTCCAATGGGTCTACAGCGTCACTTGCATTTTCAAGCAGTGAAATGCTAGCACAAACATAAAATATTGACACAAAATTTATCCTAAAACACCAATGAATTATCTACCTGCATTTTTGCTCCAAATCTGTGCAATCGCTGAGACTTATACCCATCATACAGGCAATTTTTTCTAACGTGGTGCTTTTGGTTTCAAGCTCAGCTTCTTGTTTGTACAGTGTTTGACTCAAGACCTTTTTATATTCCGCGAAGTACTCATGACATTTAAGTAACTGCGAAACGTAAGGATAGCTCTCTACGGGGTACGTTTCTTCCATTTTTGCTTTTAAAATTTTACTTATTTAAATTAGAAAGAAACAAGTCCCGCCAAATCTTGCACATGCTTCTTTCGAACGAATTGTTGATTCAATATGCAGATTACACGTGTGGTGTTGCCAGAACTTTGGTTACATTTTAAAAAGCTAAAATAATGTTTAAAAACCTCTGATCTATTTTTTTACAGTCGTAAAATTAATAAAAAATTTTATTTATTTTAGTTTTAAATAAAGAATTCAGGATAGAAAAAGCAACTAGTGAATTAGGCAACCTAACCGACAAGCGACAACCAACACGTGGGAAATTCGGGATTCGGGTTGTCAACAAGTTTCGTCTGTAAATTCTTTGCCACTTGTTTTTCACGTTTTTTTCTCAAAATTATATCTAATATGGAGTCAAATGTCAACGAAAGAGACACTGCCCCACAAAAAGCTGCAGATGCTGTATTCGTCCCTACACAGGAACATGGATTCAACAATAAAGTGCAAGGTACAAAATCACATCCGGTTGGCAAGATGCTCATTGTATTTTTATCAAAAATTATGTTTTCCCAAAATCCTGAGCATCATGGCTTGAACGGAATAGATATTTATGGGGTAGTAACGTAAGGGAAAATTCAAATATCGGTTTAATTTAAGGATATGATTGGAGCCAGGGTTTGGACTATGGAAAACTTATTGGATCATACATAACAACTGGATTCCAAGCAACAACCTTTGGACTTGCAGTAAATGAAGTCAACAGGATGGTAAATTATTTAAAATTTTCTGTTTCATGAAGCAATTTTACTAGCTTCATTCTAAAGCTTGCAAAAAGAATAGAACCCATACCAGAGAGTCTTGGCCTAGATGAGTTTGAGGAAGATTTGTTTATCAAACGAAAGTCAAATTGCACCATATTTTTGGGCTACACTTCCAATATGTGCTCATCTGGCATCCGTGACATGATAAAATTCCTGGTGCAGAATAAACTTGTGGACTGCATTGTGACGACAGCTGGAGGAGTAGAAGAAGACTTCATCAAGTGTCTGGCACCCACATTTGTGGGAAATTTTGAACTTAAAGGATCAACTTTGAGAGAAAGTGGGATCAACAGAATTGGCAATTTGGTGATACCCAATGACAACTATTGTAAGTTTGAAGATTGGGCAATGCCTTTACTGGACGAGATGGTAGCGGAACAGAAAGAAAAAGGAACAAAATGGACGCCTTCAAAGATCATTGAGAAACTCGGTCGTGCGATCAACAACCCAGAATCGGTTTATTACTGGGCAGCTGTTAACAATATCCCAGTGTTTAGTCCCGCGTTGACAGATGGAAGTTTAGGTGATATGATGTATTTTCATTCGTACAAGAACCCAGGTCTTGTAGTGGACATTCTCGAAGACCTTAAAAGGCTTAACACGATGGCCGTCAAAGCTTCCAATTCGGGAATGGTCATTTTGGGCGGAGGTCTCATTAAACACCATATTTGTAATGCCAACCTCATGGTATGTAAAAAGTTCTTAGTTTATGTTAAAGAGTATTTGTTGTCTTTAATGCATTCTGGAATTTCAGAGAAACGGTGCAGATTTCGCTGTTTTTATCAACACAGCTTGCGACTTTGACGGAAGTGACAGCGGAGCTAAACCAGATGAGGCGGTATCGTGGGGGAAAATTAAGAAAGACGCCACACCTGTAAAGGTAAAAACGAATAGTACTATAGAAATGTTTAGAAATTTTGATTTAACCCGATGGAAATTGACAGGTCTGTGCAGATGCTAGTCTTGTTTTTCCGATTCTGGTGGCTGAGACATTCGCCAAACATCATTTTTCATCAGCTTCCAAATAATTCCTTATTCGAATACATAACAAGGGTCAAATTTCTCTTAAATTTATTTATTAGCAGAAGTTTTTTTTTTTTACATTTTGACATGTTTAAATTTAAGTACCTTTAAATATTCGCGTCCAGCTTTACGTTCCATTATTACTGAACCATGCCATTTGTAAGACTTCATGACTTTACAAATATCATCTTCATCATTTTCTTTCACGATAAGTAAATAGAATATACCATTAGGTGACATGATCTGCGGTATAAGGGGGAAAAGACGATCCATAACCTTTCTTCCTCGAAGACCACCTGCCCAAGATAAGGCGATAGGTGACTTTGGATCAATTTCACTTTCATCCGTTGGAACGTATGGAGGATTAAACACTAGCACATCAATTTCATTCTGAATTCGGGATAACATGGGTCCTACCAAGTCACAGTTAACAACCTCCAGGTTGACAGAGTTTCTAGTAGCAGTTCTTTGAGTCACTCGAGCAGCATGTGAATTAATATCTACACTAAGATAGGCACAGCCAGAGCCAAGACATTTGGCTAATCCAGTCAACACTATGCCAGACCCTGAACCTATTTCAAGACAGATGGTTGGTTTAATGGCTTTGATGTATGGAATTTCAGATTCCAGAGCATCAAGCATCAAAAAAGAGTCTTCTGCTGGTTCATAGACATTTTCATAATCACTGCTGCTTATATGGGATAAATCTGGTGTTTCTATCTTATCCATCATGTGGGGGATTCTCTAACGATTGGTTTTTCACTATTTCTTTTGCTGCCAGCTGATGAATTTTATTCAAGCGATCCTGAGAAAATATAAAATGTTTTATGGTACAACTTTAAATTTTTGTAAGGAAATTACTTGAGCATTCTGAAGGATGCTGTTGACTATTGTTATCCTCTTCCTAGCATCCAGCAATTTCTTTATGTATGATTCCAAATCGATGGGAGACTGCTGATTCTGTGATATCACTCTAAGCTCTACTGCCAAATTTTCTATTTGAGTGCGAAGATCAGCTTGGCTTTGCCTAAAATTTAAAAAAAATGAAGAGACAAAACCGTAAAAAAAAAATGATACAGCACTTTTTGTCACAAAGGAGTAAACATTTAATTTACCTTGTATTTTTAATGGAATTCTCTAGGCAATCAACTGTAGGTTTTAGTAAGTTTAGAATCCCTTCCGTCAACGAATCCCGAGTGGGGTTATCGCCAAAATCTTCCGTTCCGTCAACAGAAGTACAAGTTGACGTTCCGTCTTCCATTAGGGTTTCAGACAATACGCGAAAAACTAACTTCTAACAAGCTGTCTGTGATGAAACAGTACATGTATATCATTCAGCGTCAAATTACCAACGAAAACCAAGATTCCAAACATCGTCTTTTTCGTCTACTTCGATTGGTACCGAACTGCCACCTGGTGACCAATTGTTGGAAGACTTTTTAATCTCACCTTTTGGTGGTTTTGATTAAACCGAAGCGAATATTAATTGAACATTTTGAAAGGAGCGTGTCTTAGTTAGCAATTGCTTCAAAGGAAATCGACATTCTATAAGAATTGAAAACCTAACTGAAATCTAACCACAAAGCACAAACCCCGATTACTAACGACTTTGTCGGCATTCTTCCGGCTCGAAGCAGAAAGAAATCTAACCTTCCCCTTTTAACACAACGTTGGACTGTTAGCAGTTCACAATTACTTGCAGCACGTACGGAGAAAGCGTGAGAAGTATCTGCACCAAGTTCTAGTAATTTCTGGATGACACTGTACCCAAAAGAGTGACGTTTTTCGTGTTTTCCTCCCCTCAGAAAGCCTTAGTGGAAGAGCCCTGTTTTCCGATCACGTTGCCGAACAATGAGACGATTTAACAAGCAATCTTCGACACCAAAAGTTTGATGCTTACTGCCGAGATAGCGTGTGGCTGCTTAGAATGAGATATTTTTCAGGCCAATGTGCTCAAACAGTCGACGTCATCTCTCCGAGGCAATATATTCAGCTGTCCCCGTCCAAGTATCACTCAGGTTGAAAAAGTATCTCCTCTGAGTGACACTCATTTTTCCGGCTCCAGGTAAAAACTTAACTCAACATTTCTTTCCTTCTTTCACTTCAGACTAAGAAGTACCCTTTCTCTGCTATCTGTGTAGGTAAGCCTGAATTGGAGTCCAGAATGGCACCTAAAGATTCAAAGAAAAAGGGGAAAACCAACTTGGATGACCTCAAACGCGAACTGGAGTTGGATGAGCATCGTATCCCCGTAGAAGATCTCTATCGTCGTATGAAATGTGATCCAGTCAAGGTTAATCATCCTCTTTAAAAATTTTACTTTTTAATTTCAATACTTTCCAAGAATTGGTTTTGCACTGAAATAAGGTTAATAGGGTATTACTTAGGAAAGATCATGTACGTTTAATTAAACATATACTTATTAACTCTTCGTTGGCTCCGGGCGTGGGAAATCCTTGAGACTAACAAAACTACCTTCAAATTGCTTCATTGAAATTCCGTTGTGGATTGCTAATTGGTGAAGCATCAGGCATACCAAATGTAGAACCAGTGAAAACTAGACGTATTCGGTTAAGGTCGTATGTTTTGGGTTGGGACGTTGCATAGTACTAGCGCACTGCAGCTGATAGATCCACCACCTTTACAATAGTGTGAATTTAATAGTTACTGAAATATGATAGATGATAAATACGATTTTGTTAAATTCTGTTCAGGGTTTGACGACAGCACAGGCAAAATCTAACTATGAACGTGATGGTCCAAATGCCCTGACGCCTCCAAAGACAACGCCCGAATGGGTGAAATTCTGCAATCAACTCTTTGGTGGTTTCTCCATGCTCTTGTGGATCGGTGCCATCCTTTGCTATGTCGCCTACACTATTGAAGTCACAAATAATCCAGACATTCTGGGCGATAATGTGAGTTATTCGATTATTTCTGAGCCTACTTCATTGTGTTCATTTTCATTTTTAATTGTAGTTATACCTAGGTATCGTATTAACCACCGTTGTAGTCGTAACGGGCGTCTTCTCCTACCTGCAAGAGAGGAAAAGTAGCAAAATCATGGAGTCATTCAAGAACTTGGTCCCTCAATTCGCCCTCGTTATCCGCGATGGCCAAAAGATAACCATCAAAGCTGAACAGCTAACCATCGGTGATCTGGTGGAAGTCAAATTCGGGGACCGTATTCCTGCCGATATCCGTATTTTAGAAGGGCGCCAATTCAAAGTCGATAACTCATCATTAACGGGAGAATCAGAGCCCCAGAGCCGCAGCCCAGAATTTACCAACGAAAATCCTCTTGAAACAAAGAATTTAGCTTTCTTTTCAACCAACGCAGTTGAAGGCATAACTTTTTTGCATTGATAATACCTGTGATTGGGACGGTTGGATAATCTTAAAATTTTATAGGTACGGCCCGTGGAATCGTGGTTAACATTGGAGACAACACGGTGATGGGTCGCATTGCTGGTTTGGCTTCGGGACTGGAAACGGGCGAAACCCCAATCGCAAGGGAGATTGAACATTTCATCCACATCATTACAGGAGTAGCCGTCTTCTTGGGCGTCTCTTTCTTCATTATCGCCTTGGTTTTGGGCTATAACTGGCTAGAGGCTGTGATCTTTTTGATTGGGATCATCGTAGCCAATGTGCCAGAAGGTTTGTTGGCCACTGTGACTGTCTGCTTAACCCTCACTGCCAAACGCATGGCGAAGAAAAACTGTTTGGTTAAAAACTTGGAGGCCGTAGAGACTCTTGGATCCACATCAACCATTTGCTCTGACAAAACTGGAACATTGACCCAAAATCGCATGACGGTCGCCCACATGTGGTTTGACAACAAAATCATTGAAGCTGACACTACTGAAAATCAAAGCGGTACATAAAGAATAATTAGAAAACTCAAATACATCTAATTTATCGTAAGTGACTTACAGGTGCCCAGTACGACAAAACCAGCAGCGGATGGAAGGCTTTGTCCCGTGTCGCCTGCTTATGTAGTCGCGCCGAATTTAAAAATGGGCAGCAAAGTGTTGCTGTTATGCAGCGTGACGTTAATGGCGACGCTTCTGAAGCCGCATTACTTAAATGTATTGAATTGGCTACCGGCGAAGCCATGGCCATTCGAGCACGTAACGCCAAAGTTTGTGAAGTTCCATTCAACTCAAGCAACAAGTACCAGGTGTCCATTCACGAGAATGAGGATAAGAAAGACGGTCGTTATTTTCTGGCCATGAAAGGAGCTCCAGAGAGAATTCTTGACCTCTGTTCGACAATCTATATCAATGGACAAGACAGACCGATGGATAATGAAATGAAAGAAGCTTTTAACGCGGCTTACATGGAGCTTGGTGGAATGGGCGAGCGCGTTTTGGGTTTCTGTGATTTCCATTTACCTCTTGATCAGTATCCTAAAGGCTACAGGTTTGACGCGGATGAAATTAACTTTCCCATCAGCGGACTACGTTTCGTCGGTCTCATTTCCATGATAGATCCACCTCGAGCTGCCGTTCCCGATGCCGTTTCCAAATGTCGTTCAGCCGGCATCAAAGGTATTAAGCTACTGAAAAGAAAATTAGAAAACATTTAATCCAATGGAAAAAAAATCGTGATTTATTTTTAGTTATCATGGTGACGGGTGATCATCCTATTACGGCCAAAGCCATTGCTCGTTCCGTTGGAATCATTTCACACGATAGTGAAACGGTCGAAGATATCGCCATCCGTTTGAATGTCCCAGTTAACAAAGTCAACCCTCGTGATGCGACAGCTGCTGTCATTTCTGGCTCTGAGCTGCGCGATATGGATTCAGATCAACTTGATTCCGTCCTACGCCATCACGCAGAGATCGTTTTTGCACGTACGTCTCCACAACAGAAGCTAATCATCGTCGAAGGTTGTCAACGTGCCGGTGCCATTGTAGCCGTCACCGGGGACGGTGTTAACGATTCACCAGCCTTGAAAAAAGCAGATATCGGTATGCATACGATCTATTATTCACCTGATGAAACGAAGTATTGACAGGGTCGCCAATGATTGCAGGTGTCGCGATGGGAATTGCCGGTTCGGATGTTTCTAAACAAGCTGCAGACATGATTTTGCTGGATGACAATTTTGCTTCAATCGTCACCGGTGTCGAAGAAGGCCGTCTTATCTTTGATAACTTAAAGAAATCTATTGCTTACACGCTCACTTCAAACATTCCGGAAATCTCACCGTTCTTGGTCTTCATCCTAGCCGATATTCCGCTGCCATTAGGCACTGTTACTATTCTCTGCATCGATCTTGGAACAGATATGGTATTAGTTTACTGAAATATTGGAAATAACTTCAAAAATCACTTACTATTGCGTCCTCACACTTTAGGTGCCGGCCATTTCACTGGCGTACGAAAAGGCTGAAGCAGACATCATGAAGAGACGCCCACGTAATCCAAAAACTGACAATCTTGTTAACGACAGGTAAACAGTGATGATTTCCTTTTCTTCCACTGCCACTCACAACTAAGAATTACGTTATTTAAAAAAAAAACATAGGTTGATCTCAATGGCTTATGGTCAAATTGGTATGATGCAAGCATCGGCCGGTTTCTTTACCTATTTTGTTATTATGGCCGAGAACGGCTTTTTTCCCAGCTACCTCTTTGGTATCCGTAGGCAATGGGATTCGAAAGCCATAAACGATCTTCCAGATTCATACGGACAAGACTGGGTAATCTGTTAACAATAAAATTTTAGATTAATTCATTTTTGTGACCTGTTTTCTACGTATCACCAGACTTACGATAATCGCAAGAAATTGGAATATACCTGTCATACAGCATTTTTCATTTCGATCGTCGTCGTTCAATGGGCCGATCTAATCATTTGCAAAACTAGACGCAATTCCCTTTTCCAACAAGGAATGCGCAATCATGTTCTAACGTTCGGTTTGTTCTTCGAGACAGCCATCGCATGTCTTCTTTCCTACACCCCTGGCATGGACCAAGGTCTTCGTATGTATCCTCTTAAGTAAGTCTCATTGTTTCCATTTTCATCTAGTACCGTATCAAAGTTGTTATGAAAATGCATCATAAACTTATCTTCGATTAGGTTGAACTGGTGGGTTCCCGCTATGCCGTTCTCCATTTTGATTTTCGTCTACGACGAGATCCGAAAGCTGATTCTTCGACATCATCCGGGCGGTTGGCTAGAGAAAGAAACATATTATTAGCAAACAATTGTTTGGAGATCATTTCAAACAACTTTGGCAGTTGCGCAAGGGTTCGGTGAGGGTAAAAAAGTGTTATGTCTCTAATCAGTCCAGCATTAAAAGCATCTGTTACATGATTTGCAGACAAGTAATACGAAGATTTAAAATCGTAGGGCAAAACAGGGCCCAGCAACCCACAATCATAACATAAAATGTAACCGCCACTGCCCCAACCTTGTTAAATAATCTACTGTTGATCAAAATAGATACATAATCTTGCCTTGGATGAAGCTTTACTTTTCTTTCTTGGGTACTAGAATGAAATGTGGGAAACAACCTTATATGTGATACGTCGGATTCTTACACAATGGCAAAGGTCATCGTTGATGTCAGTCTTGGAACTTTCAATATCAAAATGTTCTCGAACTTGTCATGCCATCACCATTGGTAGTAATTCAAATACGGTAGCACGTTTAACGTAGGCGTTACTTTAAAACAAAAGAGTACTGCAACTGAAAAACGAACATCGAAATTAGAATTCCATTAGCGTACGAAAAAACATGTTCTATGTGTTAAGAAGCAAGTATTCGCATAAATACGGTTATACTAATTGGGAAATTTAGAAGAAATGCTTGCAACTTCGAAGGCCTAAACCTTGTTTGGATGAGGAGGCCAAACTATCCTGTTGTTATTCAAGAGAAAAACGCACTACGTAGTAAACAAAAAAGCAAAATGGCCCTTGTTCCTATCTAAAAATCAAATCGCGAAGACAGTGTATACACTCAATCGATTAACTGATGAATAGTTCGACAATTCAGTTTTGAACTTTGGATTTGAAAGTACAAGTTATGACAAGGATCCGATCAACGATACTCTCAAGAATTTTCTCGCATTGATGGAGGGTACGTGTTTGACATCAGGAAACCCCTAGCTAGATTTTAAAAATAGAGATAATCAACAAAACGTTTGATTTTCCATAATTGGAAAAAAAAAGTCTGCATTTAAACAGATAACCCACGTCCCAAAATTAGGCACGACAGAAGAAAATTTTAGCACGAAAAAATCAATTTTGTGCAAATTATATGATGCATCAAATCCGAGAACCTTTTAATGAAGATTCGCGATATACGTTCATACATCACATGACACGTACATATGAGAATTGCTTTCTATGCGGAAAATGTGACAATCGTTTGATCATGGTTTGATTTTCACTGGAGAAGTGAATCGTACGAATCAAAGATGAGCAGTTTCAAAATTCAAAAGTAAACCAAGTTTTTGCACTGACTTTTCCTTCAGCAAAAGATTTGCTTTTTTATACAGAAAAACAATTTTCTCGTATTGAGAAATTTAACCTCTGCGTACGTGAGAATTTCTTATTTCTGGGCTTAAAAATCAGTGATTCTCTCGCCGTTCCCCCGCCCTACCATTATTAACACTTAAAAGGACACGGTGTAATTGTGGAGGTTGAATAACTTGTTGTGTAACATTATGGTAGAGCAGGCACGGTATGAACAGGGGATTTTTAGGAAAAAACAATCAATTATAATTTCGGGGGAATTCCCAAACCGCAGCTACATCACTCCATTATCCATTCATAGTTCATTACGCTATGCCCATTCTTAAAGACGATGGCCCGTAAAATATTACATCCGCTTATCTTTCCTTGTTTTACTTCATTCGACCGATTCAGATACTTTTCGTTTTAAATTTCGAATCAACATCTATGTTTTCCCTCTCAACAATCCCTTTCCAATAGCGCCGCATTTTGTTAAAATTTATCAAGATTTCTTCGGTTTCTGCAACTGAGGACTACTTAATTTTTTTTTACGTTTAATTAAAGACGCAGGTCAGAAACTAAACGCCAAAGTCTCTATATCAAACATCGGGGAAAATTAATTCAGTATTTTACAGCTTAGTAAAGGCCTTGATTTTTCTAGATTACCTCTTGATTAACCTGCACCCAAAGAATAAAAAAGTGTAACCGAATTAAACGTGGGAAATGCCGAAAAAAACTCGTTGAACATTCAGACGGAGCACATTTACAGGGAAGCATAACGCAAAAGGTCCTGCTTTTAGATGGAATGATAATCACGTAGATCATTACAAATTGGAAACTAGACAATCAATCCCGATTTAACGACGCAAAAAAACAACAACGGCTTAGCAAAAGATTAAATGCGAAATAGCTGAATCTACAAACAGGTATTTGACGGGGATATGCTTTAGGCAAAAATCAAAACTGGCAAGCTTTAAATGTCTCAAACTTCATTAAACATTCATTCAGAAGCGATAAACGACCCCTGCTCTAAGCTACCATTATTATTCTTTTTCAATTTACGAATTTGAATAATGGAACGTCCAAAGAAATAATCAGCACATGAAAGGTAAGTGGAAAAAGGTTACCTTGGACTCGGTGAGAAAGATGTTGCTCGGAGAAAATACAATTTTAGGCTGAAGACCAAATGAAGAATGACGGTCGACTTTATCATCTCGGACACCCGGTTGATGATTTTTCCTACAACAATCAGATCGACGAGTTAGATTAGACATTCCGCACATCAACTGGCCAATCAACAAGTCTCCACCTAATTGGTGTTTGTCAAGAGTGTCTACTAAATCTCCCTCGTCTTTCACTACGTAACAGCCGACAAGAGAGATCAAATGTTTCCGATTTGCGTCATAGCAACTTGTTACCAAGGTCCGTAACTGGCTAAAGCCTAAACTTTTGCTACTTTACATCCCACCTCCATGTCTGCAAGAGGCGGAGTATCTGATATGGAACCACCTTGAAGACAATATAGCTACGTTAGGGGAGAATGCATTACTGCTCCGAGCCGCAAAGATGCGGATTAAGTGGAAACCTGGATCTAACTGTTGAATTTCAATAACTTAACTTTCCGTGTGACATCATCTGGATGTTTCAGCCGACATAAGACATCGGTTCCAGAATTTTCAAAACACTGTGAGAAAAATTAAGTATTGCAAAACTTTTGCTGGAACCTGACGAGTGTCATGTTTTCGTAAAACCGGATTTTAAAATAGCAATGACGTAAGCTTTATCACCGGTTTTACATCGTCAGCCACAGGAATGGATCCGGTACGGAAGCGTATCCCACTCTGCGCAAGCCCAATTAACTTGTTCGAACAAGAGAAATTTTGGCATTTCGTTATTTTCCTACGAATATTCATTTCAGATATAGACGTTCCCACGCTTCGTTAGTATTAGATGCTTCAAACTGTTTTTCGCTTTGAGGTTAAACGGATCGTTGAAAAGTAAAAAATCTAATGAAGCATTTGTCCCTAATTAGTCGTAGCAGCCATGAATAAAGTGACTTAACAAATTTTTGCAATAGCATCGCGTAATCGGTCATGTAGTTCTTTTAATGGGATCGAAGGCTGTTACCCATGGTGTCGGATAATGAAAAAGCGCAAGTCATTGTAGATGCTACTCGACAATAAAGATCAACGATTCCCACGCTTTCCTTAAGGGCCTACAAGTTGTGAGATTTTGACAGACAGGTTTGTTCTTCATTTTCATTATAAGGTACTATTTAAGTCTTAATTTTTTCAAACATGGAATTTGCATCCTATTAGACTTCTATTCAGTTTCGTACTTTCGGCATTTTAAAACTCCGGTTGCAATTAAACAACCGCCTAACAGACAAGACGAAGTTTTTAACACCTGATATCGATACGTTAGCTTTTTTTCCCAGCTAAAAAGAGGGAAATCCCCGATACGACAAAAAAAAACTATTACCCATTTTCGAAACATTCCAACAAACGGTAAGAAGAAAAATAGACAAGCACTTACTAAAGATTGTATCCGCATCCATCTGGCTAAGAGCAGTTCCACGGCATTTTGTCTTCCCTTCTAACGAAGAAAGGCGTTTGTTCCGTTTTAACTGGGTGAAGGCAAGTGACAACCGTAGTTGTGTCGAGTTCCAGTCGATTCTGGACGAATGTGCGCCAAAACGTAACTGATTCTAGTCGGAAACAATTAATCAATCTCTACAATCACGTTCACAAAAATGACGAAACGATTCGACAAGCAATTTTGAACGATACCAGTTCGATAAATACTTCTCAGCTAGGGAGGTGCCACATCGAATAACAGATTAATGGGTAGAAGGTGCACCACCGAGGTGATATAATCAGCAATCATTGTCCGAATTTTCTTCAGGCTGCGAGCGCATTGCCTCCGAGCGACACGGTACTCCTTCCTACTCCAGGTAAAGACATTATTAGTTAATGTCCTACTAATCGTAAAAGTTTGTGGTGAACTTGTGTCAATTAACACAATGTTTGATTCGTCCCAATGTCCAGAATGGCGCCCAAACCCAAAAAGGTAAAAAATTTAGATAACCTGAAGAAGGAGTTGGAGATGGATGAGCATCGGATATCCGTCGAAGACTTGTGCCGACGCTTGAAGTGCGATCCAATCAAGGTGAAACATCTTTACGCATTTCTTTGCTGGATAAATTTAGAAATACAAAGACAAAAAAACAAAAATTACAGTATACATACTTAAATTTACTGATGTTTCGTTTAATATAAGTGACGTCTGACATTCTGAAGTGCTTTAAAGTTTGCGCTTATTGAAGTGAATCGCTTTTTCTGTCGACAAACGTAGTTCTCTTCTTGTTACATACTATCATAAGTACAGTTGAAGTCAATTAACCTGAAATACTTACTTAGGGTTTGACGTCAGCTCAAGCTAAAGCCAACTTCGAACGTGATGGTCCTAATGCCTTGACACCTCCAAGGACAACGCCCGAATGGGTGAAATTCTGCAACCAACTCTTCGGAGGTTTCTCTCTGCTACTGTGGGTCGGTGCTGTTCTCTGCTACTCGGCCTACGCGATCGAAATCTCCCGCAATCCTGACATTCTAGGCGACAATGTAAGCTGTCTTACTAAACAAAAGTAAAGAATTATAGTTAATCAAACAGCTTTCTACAATTGTTTAGTTATACCTGGGTATTGCACTGACATTCGTCGTTGTGGTGACTGCAGTGTTCTCCTATTTCCAAGAGAGGAAAAGTAGCAAAATTATGGAGTCATTCAAGAATTTGGTACCTCAATTTGCTCTTGTTATCCGCGATGGCCAAAAGACAACCATCAAAGCTGATCAGCTGACCATTGGTGATCTGGTGGAAGTCAAATTCGGTGACCGTATTCCGGCCGATATCCGCATTTTGGAGGCACGACAATTCAAAGTCAATAACTCTTCATTAACCGGTGAATCGGAGCCACAGAGCCGAAGTCCTGAGTATACACACAGCAATCCATTGGAAACCAAAAATTTGGCTTTCTTCTCAACCAATGCAATTGAAGGCATGTCTAATAAATCATTAAGGACTAGAAATTAAGCTTAGTAGATGAAGATTACTGATTATGTGTTGACTTACAGGAACGGCGAGGGGTATCGTCATCAGCATCGGAGACAACACGGTGATGGGTCGCATCGCTGGATTGGCTTCAGGATTGGAAACCGGCCAGACCCCAATTGCTCGAGAAATTGAATATTTCATTCACATCATTACAGTGGTGGCCGTTTTCTTAGGTGTCACTTTCTTCATCCTCGCCATGCTTCTGGGTTACAGCTTCCTTGAGGCTGCCATCTTCTTAATCGGTATCATCGTAGCTAAGGTGCCAGAAGGTTTGTTGGCTACTGTCACCGTCTGCTTAACACTCACGGCCAAACGTATGGCAAAGAAGAATTGTTTGGTGAAGAACTTGGAGGCCGTTGAGACATTGGGTTCAACTTCGATCATTTGTTCCGATAAAACCGGAACGCTGACTCAAAATCGCATGACAGTTGCTCACATGTGGTACGACGGTAAAATCATCCAAACTGATACAACAGAGAATCAATCGGGTAAATATGAATTGTTATTATTAATAAATGTTATTCTTAAACGTTTCTTACCATTCCAATAGGCGCACAGTACGATAAAACTAGCGCAGGCTGGAAAGCTCTGTCCCGGGTTGCTTGCCTGTGCAGCCGTGCCGAGTTTCAAGGTGGGCAACAAGGTGTTCCCGTAATGCAGCGCGATGTTAACGGTGATGCCTCCGAGGCTGCTTTACTCAAATGTGTCGAATTGGCCACTGGCGAAGCTATGGCCATTCGAGCACGTAACGCCAAAGTCTGTGAAATCCCATTTAACTCCACCAACAAGTACCAGGTGTCTATCCACGAGAACGAAGATAAGAAAGACGGACGGTATTTCTTGGCCATGAAGGGAGCTCCTGAGAGGATTCTCGACCTCTGCTCGACAATTTTCATCAACGGTCAGGAGAGACCAATGGATAATCAGATGAAAGAGGCCTTTAACGTAGCTTACATGGAGCTTGGTGGAATGGGAGAACGTGTCTTGGGTTTCTGCGATTTCCATTTGCCTCTTGATCAGTTTCCCAAAGGCTACAGATTCGATCCTGACGAGGTGAACTTCCCCATCACTGGGCTTCGCTTTGTCGGTCTCATTTCTATGATTGATCCACCTCGAGCTGCTGTACCTGACGCCGTCGCCAAATGCCGTTCAGCCGGAATCAAAGGTATACGAGTCCTTTAGATACCTGTAACGTGAATTTCAATAATTATTTGATGTTCCATTAGTAATCATGGTAACTGGTGATCACCCTATCACTGCAAAGGCCATCGCTCGTTCCGTCGGGATTATTACGCATGACAGTGAGACTGTCGAAGATATTGCCGCTCGTTTGAATGTGCCAGTAGAAAAGATTAACCCAAGAGATGCCACTGCCGCAGTTATTTCCGGTGCAGAATTACGCGACATGGACGACTCGCAACTCGATGCTGTTCTGCGTAATCATTCTGAAATTGTATTTGCTCGAACATCGCCCCAGCAAAAGCTCGTCATCGTCGAAGGTTGCCAACGTGCCGGTGCAATTGTGGCCGTCACTGGAGACGGTGTTAACGATTCGCCTGCCTTAAAAAAAGCCGACATCGGTAATGAATTAACTAAATTTTTTCATAAGTTAAAAACAAACCTTAACTGGCCGATTGGTCATTGCAGGTGTGGCCATGGGTATTGCTGGCTCGGATGTGTCTAAACAAGCTGCAGATATGATTTTGCTGGACGATAATTTTGCTTCAATCGTTACTGGCGTCGAAGAAGGCCGTCTCATTTTCGATAACCTAAAGAAATCCATTGCGTACACACTGACGTCTAAGATTCCTGAACTTACGCCATTCTTAGCTTTCATTAGCTTCGGTATTCCTTTGCCTCTCGGCACCGTCACTATCCTTTGCATTGACTTGGGAACAGACATGGTATCAATCATAAAATTAATGAATCCATGTGGTTTCTGAAAATTTGCATTACCTCAGGTTCCGGCCATTTCCCTGGCTTACGAAGAAGCTGAATCAGACATTATGAAACGATACCCGCGAAATGCTCAGACAGACAAGCTGGTCAACTCCAGGTAATAATCAATCAATACAGCATCTGTACAATATAACTGACACTTAATGCGATACGGAAAAAAGATTGATTTCCATGTCTTACGGCCAAATTGGTGTGATGCAAGCGTTGGGTGCCTTCTTCAGCTATTTCGTCATCATGGCTGAAAATGGCTTTTGGCCAATGTTCCTCCTAGACTTGCGTAAACGATGGGACTCGAAGGCCATCAACGATCTCGAGGATTCCTATGGACAAGAATGGGTATTTTATAGCATATTAACACCTTTGTTTTCATGTTATAACGAGGATTTTAAACACTATTAAGACTTACGAAAACCGCAAGCAATTGGAATTCACCTGTCACACGGCATTCTTCATTTCGGTCGTCATTGTCCAGTGGACTGATTTGATCATTTGCAAAACCAGACGTAATTCGTTGTTCCAACAAGGTATGCGTAACCACGTTTTGACCTTCGGTCTCTTCTTTGAGACGGCCGTTGCCTGTTTCCTCTCATACACTCCCGGCATGGACAACGGTCTTCGTATGTATCCAATCAAGTAAGTTTTTCTTTTCATGTTTTAGGCTAAATGTAGGGCCATCAAAGTTCTTTCTACATCTCCGTTTCTTTAATATAGGTGGACCTGGTGGTTACCTGCTATGCCATACGCACTTCTAATTTTCGTGTATGACGAGATCCGAAAGTACATTATTCGACGCCAGCCAGGTGGTTGGGTAGAACAGGAGACCTACTATTAGAACATGTTTATTGTGAGGCGATAGGGAAAGGGTCCACCTACTACAGACGTTGCATACTGGTGCTCGGTGCCTGAGGAAAAACAAACAAAACAAAAACACAGGTGACATCACGGGTCATAAACTATGCAAAGTGCACTGCTGTAGTTGCAGATGTAATGTAATATTGGTGAAAGAGAGCAATAATAAACGTAACTACCTGTACAAATTCGGTATCCAATACTGCCGAAATGCAGCGGTTGAAGGACTACGACCCAAAACTTGGCTTGGGTAGTAAAAATGAAATAACATTTAGAATGTGACTACGAGTAGAGAAGATGTTGTCAGAACGATCGAAATGTTTCTAGAAATTAACCTGAAGTAATTCTTCCATGGCGATCGAATTAAATCAAAACAGGCCTCAAGCATATAGTCTGGTTGATGGGAACCGGAATGCTTTCCGGGGCGGTCAGTTTCTTCCTGGTACGTTCTAGTTTGCTTGCCAACAACGGCATTTCAGTACAAAGGCTTACAAGCCTGGAACAGCTGTTGTGTAAGCATCCTCACGGCCTCCTGATCCAATCGTCTTTGTTTTTAGGGAAAACCTGTATGACATGCAAATAATCAACTGCCATCTGAAAGTAATCATAGAAATACCTACTGAACGGGCAATGCTCCATCCTGAGTGCCAAGAATTTCTCTAAACCTTTAAATGTTTTAATGAAACAATTTCACATATTAGTTGAGCTACTAAGTCAACAAGTCCTATGAACAGCATACAATTGACTTCAGTTTAAAGCGAAAGTTCTACACACAGATTCATAAAATTATTGTAACTCTTAACATCTTGACATAAGTTCAATGGTACATTAGCTATTATTGACTTACATAAGTCAGATGTTAAGAACTTGGTACAGATTCTAACACTTTAGTTAATCCAAGAATCTCTTGAGATTTCTTGGAGAGGAGCTGTGAGGTTTTGTAGGAGTATCGTACTTTCAGCAAACACAATGGGCAGTAATGAAATGAAACTTAGCACCAGTTCCGTAACATGCTCTGTGTTTCTCAATTCACAACATTCTATCCTTTCTTCTTGTTTGTGGAAAGCACACGATACGGCAGCATATCAGTGGAAACGATTGTTTTCGATTAGCAAACAATCCTACATTTAGGAGCATGGCTAAATTTTTATCTGGTAAATCAGACAAGAATGTTTCTTTTTTTTATCTCCAACTTTCGACCAGTTTGAGCGTTATTCAAATATACCTTGTCTCAATTTACTACAATGCAAAAGTTAATTTTATAACGAGTAAAAATTTGCTGATTCAATTGTCACCTTGCTCTTTCAACTTTGACATCAACAAGATGAACAGCCATCTTGATGAAATGGCGACTTTTTGCTCTATCGTATGATTTTCATATCTTGTGACGTAACTATGGGACAGCATGTTTTAACGAGCCTATAAAAATGAAGAATTACCTTGGCAACAAATTTTTCACTTCGACGATGTTGATCAAACCATGATCAAACTAACAGCCATTGACGGATATGGGCCCCACCACAGCATAAGCTCTGGTACGAATCTCATTACGCGAATATGAGACTATGGCTAATTCGCAATCAACATGAATATGGACAGTGAACGTAGCAAAAGCCATTCTGATTAATAGTCTTTACTGTTTTGGGCTAAAATTTGCAAGAAATCAAGTGCCATCAACTTAGGTAAACGCCTCTGAAATTGAGGTGAAGCAAGAGCCACATTTAGCGTCTAAGTCGGCAATGACTGAGCAAGTATGGCGGACAGCGGAATTAGCGGACGTTGCCATAAAAACAAATTAAAATGCGTATTTTAACAAAACCATCTTGTTTAACACATAAATTAATTATCTGTGTCTGAGCAGTTACATGTGACAAAACTTCATTTACAAGTTCCTGAGTTAAAGAAAACAAATGATGTAAACAATGGAAGTGCAGGAGCATTAGTCCTCTGAATCATCAATGCTTTTTTCCACGTCGTGATCATTGCCATTGGTGTCTCGCCAAATAAAACCGGTCATCGTATTCCTCAGTATACCGTTTTGATCAATTATGACAGACTGGTTTTCTAACTGAGGTACGCTATTAAACATAATCAGGTCATCAACGGTAAGAACGGTGATGTAGACTGGGTCATCAGGGTCTTGATTTGAAGGCAGCCGGAAGGACTCGAAAGCTCCGGGGTAAATGGGCGTAAAGTCAATTCCCGATGTATTAGCACTCCCGATCGGTGAGTTTCTTAACGTCACGTGCTTGCGTTCGCCGACAACCCTTACCCAAATGGTTTTGCTGTAACCATTGGCCACGTTCGTGATGCTGTAATTTTGGCTGCTCTCGCCACCGCAAACTTGGCCCATCTTGACGTCTTCCTGTGCAAACAATCATGTAATTCATGTGACATAGCAACAACGCTGTCTCTAGATGCATATATCCAACTACTGAAAGACGTGAACAAAACATTACTTGTACAAATCTTTGACCAAAGAAAACAAACTTGTGCACTGTGACGTTTCCCACGGACGCGGATTGGTCGATTGGTTGTTGACGGGTCGAAAGTGAGAGTTGCACTGGTGAACTTGACCCTCAAAAGCAAAAAAAAAAGAGGTGGAGGAAGTAGATCGAAGGTCATGGGAACCAAACCCAAACAAGATCAAAACAACCAGAGAGTCTCGAGGGGAATCGAGGGTAAAGCACCGAAAGGGATCTTGGTTTTGTCGATGGAAACCCTGAGAATGTTGACCCTTTTTGGTTCCCACCTTATTCCGAGAAAACCAGGCCCCCCTTCTGTCCTTTTTCGCTCGAAAAGAGTCATTTCTGCTTCGCCATTCTAACCATTGCGCAGTTATCATTTCTCGCGGCGTGTTGGATGAACCGTTTGCCTAACAAAACGCATCTTGTGCAAGTTCTCCTAACAAATACCAGGATGAATCTTTCGGCAAGACTCATGGAATATAGTTAGTGGTTTGGACTTCATCATCAATCTTCCCAGGGACAACATCCGTGATAGCCGTTGGCCATGACTGTGCTCCACATCCTTCCATGTAATGTAAGTCAGATCTTTATTTCATTTACCTTGATTTTACAATTTATATGTAAATGAAACATGTATCTTACCTGCCAATTAACGTGTCAGGAAGAGCGAATAACTGTAGGGCGCATCTTGTTATATTTAGTAAGCTAGCTAGGTTATTCAAAAGATTTAAATTCCAACTATCGGAAATCCCATGGAACTTGTTGAAGATTCAAAAACAAGATTGTAAGTAGCACTTTTTAAGAATCACAGAACCTCTAACGTGATGGGAACATTGCCCAAGAATTCTCTACCGTCGTGCTTATCGTGATAAGCGTGAGTTCAACGACCGGGGAAGATCTTGACAAACTTGGTGTGGTGCCGAAAAAAGAAATACCGAAACCTCAGCATAATTTTGGGTTGAATTGAAAAAAGATTACGTTGTTCTTTTTCCTTTGCGTTTAATATCTAAATTTGTAGGATAGTTAACAAGAGTATTGAGAACAGTTTGAGTAAGCGTAACGTAGATAGATTATGTAGCGTTTGTAAGTTTACTACTCCGCATCCACCGTGTAATTCTTGCAGATGGGGTAGTACAATGTCGGTGGAATGCAGTCACTGATGTAAAAGTGGTTGTATCCGGAGGATTCTTAAAATGAAAGAAAATTACTAAAAACAAACAATTGCAAGTGGATAACGTTAAATATGTACCTGTATAAGTGGTCGTCATGGTTCTTGTCTCTGTTACGGTTTGCACAATAGTCCGTGCCTTCATTTTTGAAACAAACAATACAAATTTGTTTAGCCTTTTCGGAAATTTGGGAACATAATTTTTATTACCAAGCCAAGGGCATTGCTGAAACGATCCGTGAATCGGCGGAGGAATCCGCTGGATTGTTGACGACCGTTTTCTTCTGACGTTTCTTTTAGAGACGAGAGCAACAACCGGTCGTCTAATTTCAGTAGTTCCAAATCTCGGTCGTTTAGACGAGACATAGCTGGACCGTCCGTCACTTCCACCCTACCAATTCCCAGCCAAAATTTCGATTTAGCAAAACTGGAAGATCTACATTTCAATTCAATTGTTTACTTTTGCACGGTTGATGGTTGTACGCCAATTTCTGCTAACTCAGCTGGCGGAATACGTGACCAGTGGGCCTGTCTTCCTACACAAGGTCTCGTCGCGTTGATGAGAGAGATGCACAGCGTCGGTTTGTTTTCAAATGCTATTTGCGTCACTGCAACTGTAACTGTCCTGGCTATAGATTCAATCCTTTGACGTCCTTGCCGAGGGATTTCTAGGGACAATCCAGATGCGAGTAAAACGATAAACATCCAAATGAGTCCCTTGGACGAGCACCGGAAAGCCTCCATTCTGTCGTAAGGTTCGCAGGTGAATGAAGAAGAAAACGCAGTGCAGAGTTTCCAAGAATGAAACTATTGGATGGAACGTGCAGGTAGGGCAGAACGTTTGCGAGCCAAAATGCTGTTCTTATCAAGAATAATCTGGAATTTGAAATTTAAAATCCTGCGGTTTATTTTGTGGCCCTCACGGGTATACGACATGTTTATCCCGTTGGAAATTACGATCTGTAATCTTAAGGTCATCGCATGAATAAGTAATTTAGTCTCGTGTAAAATTCCAGATGCAGCTAGTTGTTGGGTTAGTATGCACACAAAGCACATCACACCGCTTACACGTTAGTCATGTAATTATTAAGTCGATTGACTCTTTTCGCAATCTTTAGTCTGTCAAACTAAGACATTGCGAGCAAATTTAATCGCTTTTTTCTTTAAATCAGCCAGTTGACATGTTCCGCGTTTCGGTCCCGTTATTCACGTAGGCGACGGTTAACACTTTTATGTTTTTCGAGTCGCATGACATAACGGCACGAAAATCCGGCTTTGACTGTCTCGTGTGGTAATTTGAAAATATCCATATTTAGATAGAACTGGGGGATGGGCGTACGTGTTGATGGAAAGTTCGTGGAACCCGTTGATTGCGTGCTGTGTAAACTCTTGTTTTCTTTTCGATTACGACGCCGATTTTCCGTGCAGTAACCGTTCCATGTGCTGTTCCATGAAGCTACAAGAAGAACATTTCTGGGTCACCAGTGCCTAGACTGGCAATTATTTGTTATAATTATGGCTATGCTATATGCATTGATTAATAACGAATCAAGAGTCATCCAACGTTTTATATTCTGATGCCAAAGGGGAATAAAGTGTATACGATATTTGATAAATTTAACTTACTAAATAAAATACGCGTTTTTCTGCATAAATATCCAGAATATGATTTTTATTAGAGAGGCCTTGGCTAGGCAAATGGGGTTATGATCGTAGCCTAACTCAGCCAGCGACTGTCTTTGAAGATCCCGAGGATTTGGATCTTAAGGTTAAGGGGTTGTTGAAGAAGTGGGGGTATCAGTTGTTGAAGAAGTGGGGGTATCAGTTGTTGAAGTAGTGGGGGTATCAGTTGTTGAAGTAGTGGGGGTATCAGTTGTTGAAGTAGTGGGGGTATCAGTTGTTGAAGTAGTGGGGGTATCAGTTGTTGAAGTAGTTGGGGTATCTGTTGTTGATGTAGTGGGGGTATCCATCGTTGATGTAGTTGGGGTATCTGTCGTTGATGTAATAGGGGTATCCGTCGTTGATGTAGTGGGGGATTCTGTCGTTGATGTAGGACTTGTAGCGTCCGTTGTTGCATCAGTAGTAACAGGCGCATCGGTCGTAGTTGGACGAGTGATGGGTGCTGCAGGGCATAATGTTATTTCAGCTGGAACGCAAGGAAGCGAGCTTAGCGTGTAGGTGGCCGTAGAAGTAAACAAAGTTCGTGTCACCGTTGTAGTATAAATCGTCGACGTCAACGTCCTGTAATGTAACAAACATTAATCAGTCAAAATTTCAAACACGATATCTCCATCCAAAGAACCCGCAACTGATTTGCATCCAGCAAAAACGTACCTGGTGACAGGAGGCCCACCAAACAGGTTATTAAAAGCGTTGGAGATGGCCGACGCTATAGGCCGGAAAAAGAACGGATTGGCAACTCGAAACAGTTGCTGATCTTGGCCAATTCCATCAAAGGAAGATTGAACAACCAGAGGGGAGTTCAACTCACCTGGATTGTGTGGCATGGCGTTACGAACTTGAGTAAGGACTGACGATTCAACCCTGTAAGTTATTCAAACTGTTTAGTGGGTAATCATTGAATTAGCATTTGATCGTACCCCAGCACTTGAGTAGGATCTAGCGAATCAAACTGTTGTTCCAGTTCACTCTGACCGAACATGTAGAAAATCGGAATGCCCCAGAATTGCCGTTTGCGACGACAGGCCGTCGTAGCCAAAGGTGCGTATAGAATGGCACAGACGAGTTTCGTTCTTAAAAGAAAAATGACTTAAGTGAGGCAATACAAAATTCTTGGGGTGATAGCTTACGATAGTACGCTAGTCGTGGCACCGTTAGCTGTCGATGACACAGTGACCGTAACAGTGGAAGCCCTATTTTCGGGAACCATTTCGACGTCATTATTCACGGGGACGGCCGAGCATTTCACCGCAGCCAAACAAACGGAAAATATTAGCAAAAACTTGAGCGAATGGAACGTCATTTCGCTTACACTTGGCGGACTGTTTGACATCAACCGAAACAGCACCGGCTCTTATAAACTGTCGGTCACCATCTGTGGACTCAATTCAAACCGCACCTTTATTGATTCAGGGTTAGGACATTTCATTTAAGAGGCCAAAAACAATAGACGATCTTCTGTTGAGGTGTCGGGTTCTTGATCTCTCAAATACGAGTCTGTATGCGTGAGTCGTCACACGTCCCGTGATGTTTGTTGACAGTCCATGATACTTTATGTCTAGTCGTCACAGACATGATAAACAATATCGTCTTGAATGTCAATTTGTCAACACGGAAGCAATTAACAATCCCGAACAGTGAATACAAAGTATTTGGTGCAATAATAACGTAGATCCTGGTGTGGGGAAAAAACTATTGAAATCGCTTGTGAATCATCTAATACTTTACAGAAGGGTGTTATCTGTTTCGTAATGGTGAGCAATCAAAGCTTGAATAACAGTCAGTTTTACATATACCTGAAAAACGATAGAACTAGTAATAGCTTCCAGAGTGTTTTGACCCTCTTGCATATCATTGTTTGGAATTCGAGTGCTGCATGTTGATAGGTATTGAATCAGTTTGAACTCGATCCGATTTTGCATGGCCACATATCGAACCTCTTTGAAAGTGTCAAGGAAGAACGATACAGCCAATGGCACGGGTCCGCGTGAAGACCTCGTGAAGAAACATTCGGGATCTAAAATCGCTTCCAACGTCCAAACTTCGAAAACGGCCTGGCTGGCGGATACATTCGATGTTACATCGAATCTTGAGAAGGATTGCACTAGTCACTCTTTTGAAAGTGTTCTAGCGTATACCCAAAAGGATAACATAGATTCACGTATAGCTTTTAACCAGCTGAACGATGTGGAACGCGGTGGGTCAACGGCATTCCCGCGGGCTGGAGTCCCGGTCAAACCCGTCAAAGGCGGAGCTGCGCTGGCCAAGCTGATCCCGATACTCTTCACGGCGCTTGTCCCATCCTCCCGGGTCACAAATGGGGTTAGCTTTAACCAACTGCTTTTTAAATTTTTATCTATAAGAATGACATTTCTTAAAAGCAGTTAGCAACAAATGGATCCGTGAAACAGCGCAGAGTTTCAACAGACCTTGTCTGTCCTACCCGAAGGGGTAGCACCGACGTTACGTCATCGTATCATGTACATTTCTCAAGTACTAATTGAATATGGCTATTGTTTATCTCATTTTAAAATGTTCGTTTCGTTCAAGTTTATCCATACATTTGTATTAGCCAACCAAATGTACCATATAAACTGTGTGCACTACTTTATGTATTTGTTTTTTAAAGTCTTATCTTTTTCTGAATTTCATCCTGCCATCCCCAGTAAATGTTTACATGTATAGGGCGAAAATAATTTAGAAATGTTCTTTCGTGTTTAGTGGCCTCTTTAGCCAGTGATCATTTGCATATGTTTAGCAAGCAGAGAACTCGATGCCATCCGGTATGCATCCAGCGACTGTGTAAGTCTGGGTGGTTGTGAAAATGGTGGTCGTCGTTGTCGAAGAGTAGCCGCTCACGACGCTGGTAAATGTCACGGTGGGCGTCAAGAAACTGCTGATGACGTTGGAGGCGATGGCCAGCAAGGATGTGCGGATCGTGTTGACGGGCGAGAGGATTGCGCCGTTTAATCGAGGGTTAGTGTTTTCATCCAGAGATGAATCGATGAACGCTGAAGGCTGATCGAAGTTATCGCGGAACTGAACGACCTGCGTCGGTTCCACGCTGCAAAATAAAACACATCAAATTTTGCGTACGGATTGAATTAAATGAAAGTATATTACCTGAAAACGGGAGAAGGCTGGAACTGTTGATAGATGTAGGACGCAGTTTCAGGATCCTGGGCAATCAGAATGGGGACATCGATCCAGAACTGACGCTTACGACGGCAAGCACTAGAGACGCCTCCATCGATGGTACCGCATACTTTCTTCGTTAACAGGGTCGATGTTGATGCACCTGGAAGTAGCGAAGTGCTCAACACGGTGATTGTAGCTGAAGGGAGGACTGTACGGCCATCGCGTTCAACAGCTGCCGCTGGAACTTGCTGGACGGCCGACAAGGCCAAGACGGCCAGCACAGCGGCCAGATTGACGAGTGAGAAGCGATGGAGCATGTCTGAACGCTGATGGACGACTGACGAGTTTGCGTTAGTCCTCCGTGCCCGTCTTTTTATAGTTTTCCCGTCTTCCTCAACTTCTTCTTCGTCTTTGAGCATCGGGCAAATACACGCCCCAGCCGATGCGCGCCACCTACAAAAACATAAATCAAACGCGACAATAAAAAAATAGGGAACACGATGAACGCGGGATCGTTTTCATTTATGCGTGTTATGTCCTAGTTTGCATAATAGACACAAACACCCGTTTTTCCCTAGACAGACGTCGTAATGCCCTACCATGTACGGCCGTTAACGATTTGTTATCCGGGTGGAAGTTGAGACGAGGCCATGAGGTCGTTCACATTCGGCGTGAGGATACGATTTAACGATGCTCACGACCGCGGCTAAACCGTAGGAGGTCAAACAACGCATCGCAACGTTGTCGTGCCATAAGCGTGAATCCTTCCTCAACAGGTTCACGGTCGGTTGTTGTTTCCTCCCGATGTGTTTTTTGAATGCTGTAGGGGGTACGATAAAACGTTTGTTATGTTAATCTGCCACAATGATTTGATGTACGATAGATTGTTAACTTTGAAAAACGTTCATCTTTTGTTACAACATGAAAATATTTTCTGTATTCTGTATATAACTATTGAGAGACGTTTCATTCCATTGGATTCAAACAAAGCTTAGCTTTGTTTAATGTATAGTCATTATTCATTGCTTTTAAATACATTATCGTGGGACTTGGTATCATTTCCATTATTGTCTGGATTAGGGGGAATAGGGAATTTCATTGTGAATTCAATACTCAACTCGATAAGATTTGATTTTGCTGGTGTATTGATATCTTCCTTTTTTGATTAATTAAATTAACTTGCGGCCAAACTGAAAATTATGCACTACAACACAAACCTTAAATAGCATGCAAATAGTAATAGTGGTTGAGAAATACAAAAGAAAGAAAATGAACTCTCTCATTAGTTAAATAATCGTTCATTCTTTCAACTTTCAAGGCAATTATTTAGAAATAGTCTTCACTATTCAATTCGAAATTGAAAATTTTTTTAAAAGCCACCGCCTGTAGCCTCAGTTGTCGTGGTTGTAGTAGAATCAGTTGTCGTTGTTGTAGTAGAATCAGTCGTTGTGGATGCATCAGTTGTTGTTGTAGTTGCATCAGTGGTTGTCGTGGATGCATCAGTTGTTGTCGTAGATGCTCCGGTCGTGCTGGTGGTCCCGGTGGTTGTAGTGGTTTCGCTGGTTGAAGTGGTTGTTGTGCCGGGTGTCGTAGTGCTGGGATCAGCCGGGCAAAGTTTCACACCTTTTGGCACGCACAGAGCATTCTTAATGGTGTAGGTAGCCGTCGACGTGAACGTGGTGCTAGTCGTCGTCGTCGTGTACACAGTCTTCGTGCTACAATGCAAAAAAAGACATTCATTTCGTTCATTCAAAAATTTTAACTTCGATATCAGCTATACCTGGTCGATGTGACGAGCGGAGTCAGGACGTTGGAGACGATACCAGCGAAGAGCGAAGACAATGCGGAAAATCGGGCAGCTCCGAAGAAAGGATCGGCAACGCGGACGGCCAATGGTTGCACCTTGCTGCTGAGCGATGACTGGACAGCGAACGGACTGTTGAATTGCTGAGATACGTAAGGACGGAATACCGGTCGGTTGCGGTATTCAACCAAGCTGGGCAGGGCGGATGGCTCTACCCTAAACCACGTCAGTTCAAATTCGTTGAATGCATGATCGTTGAGAGGATAACAAAGTATTAACTTACTGGAGGACTTGAGTGGGATTCAATGTTTCAAATTGGTTGACGTCGTCCTGGCCAAGAGCGAAGAACAGGGGGGCGTTCCAGAACTGCCTCTTACGACGACAGGCTGTTGTGGAGATTGCTGCTTCCAGGGTAGCACACACCAAGCGTGCCCTATTTTGTTTTCCCCACAAAACCAATTAAAAATTAAATAATCAAATGTAATAAACGAGATTACTCTTTAGTGACGGTCGTGGGCCCAACAGCAGTGGTAGTTACGACGCTGATAAGTGTATTAGCCCTGGCTTCAGGTAAGAGCCGGGCAACATCTTCAGGACGGACAACGGCAGCTTGGACGGCCGATAGAGCGACGACCAAGACGACAAGCAAATTGAATGCCATTATTTTAATTAAATTTAAGTCTTAGAGCTTAAAAAAATATATCCGACGATGATCGGACAGACCGGGATAGTATGGCCGGCGTCGAAACAGCAACTGTCTTTTATACCATGTCTTGCTATCCCTATATATCTGAGCTAGCCGTTTGCTATATAGGAAGATGAAAGGGCTTCAGACTGTCTGCTCAGTTATTGAAAACAATCCCGCCTCCTGTGTTGTGTAACCCGTTGCGATGTTACGGCAGAACAAACCCTTCAAGATGGCTGCTGGGCAAGCAAAATATATCCTGTCGGGTGGCATCAGCGCCAAAAAGAAGCGTAAAAATTTAGTATAAGGGGGAACTTAACCAACTATGGATTTAAAGAAAAAGGCTTATCTGTCCATACATACGCATCAATATGCAAAATATACGAGGAAAACCTATGGACACGGTGAAGTCATTGAAAATTCATGCTAAAGCTGGGCCATCATTTCTTACCTTTTTTTAAGTATTTTATAGGGCAGCATTGTTGGATTTTTTTTTACCTTTGACTTCCTCATCCTTAGAGGAATTTCGTGACTAGGATTTGTGAACGAACGATAAATTTTCCAAAAAAAAACCGTGGAGCGGTCGAAGCTCTGTCTCGTTCACCTTTGGTTTAGCTGAACGCCAATGACCTCTCTGTCCATACCATTTATGGGCATGAGAGATGTAACACGCAATTATATCCGCCCAGTCGTTCCAGCGTTCAACGTATCATCATTTTCGTACGGTTTGATATACTGCAATAATTTTTTATATAGCTCGGACATGCTATAATTTTCCGTCTTGAATAAACTCGACCATTAATAGGACTAGGGGGTTCTTCAAACTTAAAAAATGTTAGCTAACAGTTGATTTGCATAGACCGTCATGTTCTTTGTTTTCCAACTGACGTTCGATCCTCGGAGATTGATGAACTTGGCTGTTGACGAACTGCTAAATAGTTCGATACCCAATTTAGTTGTTTTGGTTCGCGATGGAACACGGTGCCACATAACTCTGTAGTCGAGCCATACGTGTCTGACGCTGACAAATGTCCTTACATTCGTCATTGATTTGAACGAAAGTTCGAAGCTCCGTGTGCGTGCCCAGCAACACAATGCTCTGTATCTTAAGGCATTACGCAGTACAGAAACACGTCTTTTTGAACTACGGTCAGTGGCATTTTCATGTTCCAGACGTTGTTTGACATAGATGAAAAGAGATTATTCAAATTTAGCAAGTTGTTATGGTCCTGTCCTCGAGAAGCACATCCATTTCGCCATGCGATAATCAAGGGGGTTTCACCACGACTGTGTGTTTTTAATGAATACGCTCGGTAGTACTAAAACACTCCCTACTTGTGTTAGATATGCATTAAGGACACTTTGGTAGAACAACTCTGACTGTGTTATGCAAATTTTGCTGCACTTGTCATCACCAGTTCCGGGTTTTTCTTACGGGACCAAACAATCCCATTGCATGATCTGGACACATCACAATCACTTGAGAGGGGATTTTTGGAACACGAAAAAAGGGCAACAATCTGTTTATATTTCTACCTTTTTCTCAGAAGCATAAAACTTTGGTTGCAGCAGAGAATAATGTATTCAATTCACGTACATCGAAATGGCAGAACAACAAGAGAACAAACGTTTTATCAAAAAGCTGAAAGCATCACTTTGAGGTATATTCTTTGAAATAGGAAAGCCACAGATTAATAGAAAGAAAAATGGACGAATTCAGTTGGATCGACGGTTCTATTGGTCCCGCTAGACTCATCGGGAAGGATACATTGCGTCTCATTGCGATAGAAATCGTTGGTAGATGCGTGAGAATTGTTCATGTGATTACCAGACACTGTCGTCCATGCGATGTAGTGATGGACGTGACACGCAGTGGGAATGCCGGGCAATCCCATCGCCAGGACACTACATAAAAGGGCACTTATTAAAAATGGATTCACTTGTTTAGATAATGAACAATACACACCTGGTGGAATTGAAAGATTTAAGGACTGTGATGCCCGCTTTTTCAGTGCACATGCCAGTTAAATAAACGTCATCGAAAGGCATCATGGGTGTCGTTTGACAAGCAGCCAGTAAAGGAAGGACTGTGTTGCCCGGTATCAAGACAGCCGGACCGAAGAAATAAGGTGGATATTGACTCCATGGCCATTCTTCAACAGTAATGTTCCATTGACCCCCTGTATTTAAAAAAACCTCATGATTTCTTCTAATCTATTTAAAATGGAGAGTTATAATTACATCGGGCAGGAAAGAGGTTCCCAGCTCCCAATCCAAATATGCTGTGATTGGACGGATGATGGGCCTCAAGGAAATGTACCAAATTGCGCACGTTAACGTAGACATCGTCATCGACTTTAAGGACGAAATCAACTTTGAAGCAGTTTCCGTTCAACCAGTTAAGAAGTCCGGCTACTTTCAACGACAAATTTCTATAGAAATCAGACATTTCTATTTGAATAATGTCTCCATTCAAATGACTCTCTTCTTCTATCGCTTTCTGAGTTTCGTTATTCTCCGTCAGTCCTATAACAAAACCATAACCGGCCACACGTAGAAGCCTCTCCTCGTGGACATCTTCCAAATGATTCAGCCACGTTTGTCTAATCATTTCACGTTTGTTGAAATTACCAGGGGCCGATATGATGGCGATGAAAACACTTCGATTGCCTTCCTGACAAGGTGGGATGCTGATCGGATATCGAAATGAAGTGACATCGTTGACAACGACACCGAATTCAGGTACGAGTGGCTGCACACCGTCGATCGGCATTAAACCTAAGCGGGCCACACTGTACCGCGTGTAATTTTCAATCCCCGGATAAGGCGTGTCACGCAAGACGGCTGTCACGTACTCGAAAAATGCACGCTGGGAATGCATGTATTCCCGCACGTGTTTGAGCATGTTCGTTTCTTCTACAGACAATCCAGCAGCGTCATGCTGTCGTTCACATTCTTCTAATTTTTTTCGCAACGTCGTATTGGTCTGTTGGAAATGCTCTTTCTCGTTTCGGCATTCAATTAAATTCGCTTCTGTAATTTGCTTTGCTCGCGTGATTGTCTTGACACTTGCCTCGTTTTCAGTTTCCAAGAGTTGGAACTGTCCCTATATGATTTATTGAATCATATTCACGCGTTAAACGTTGAACAGGTACACTAGTTTTGAAAAATGCACTCACCTGTTCGTAAAAGACGTTCGTACCGTTAATTAAAAAGATTAAATAGACAGCGGTGGCGGCCAGCAACAACAATCCGCTGATTGCTTTATTGGCAAGCTTGGAAGCCAACCATCTGACGATCGCCATCACCGTGTTGCGGAGGACCTCTTGCCGTCCGATTATCAAAATCAACTGGGAAATGCACCACTCCAAGATACTAGGAGGTGTTCATAGATGCTTTACCTATTTCTCCCGTTCTTCTAGAGGGCAGCAGAATAAAAGCGGGTTTCATCCTTTGAGCTTTTCCTATTGGCAGGTAGAAAAGTCACGTGATTGAAGCACAAAAAGCCTCACGCTTTTAACCTTGTTGAACTTTGTCTCTGGAGTTCGTCTTATCAGTGGATTTATACTCCGCGTCAAGGAACGGGTCTAGAAGTTTAGTTTTCATTTAATTTTTTTCCCAGTGTATTGCGTGAAATATTTTCGGGCTAGGTACATTGTGGGATTCTCATAAGCTTTTCCAATTGGCAGGTAGTAAGGTCACGTGACACAGAAAAAAATTACGCTATCTTCGTTTGAACCTTGTTGAATTTGTTGCTTTTGGAGTTCGTCTTATCATTTCGTTATCGTGCGTGTATACTCCGCGTCAAGGAATCACCTGGAACAGCTTCAGTTTTCACTTTTTTTCCTCAAGGTATTGCAGCAAGTTGTTTGGGTTCCGTACTGTGTGGAACATATTGGACCTCCGCTAAAATTTAAGGTAAAAAGAAAGCATAACAAATGGGAAGAATGTTAACCACAATCAGCATTAACAAATACCTAGTGGTATTTGTGATTACAAATGCGCTGCTTGTGCTTCACCTGTATGTGCCATTTGAAAAATCGGTGATAGATCATATTCAAAGAGGATTCGCCCCCCGCCAGAATAAAACGATTTTAGTGTGGAACAGTCCTAAAATTTTGGACACGGCTCCTTTTGGTGTCGGGTATGAAACTTTCGCTCAACATGAATGTGAGGTCTCCGACTGCATCGTCTACGACAATCCATCGTCTTTGCCGCTGGAACAGTACGACGCCATCCTCGTTCACGTTCACGAATTATGGATGACTAAAATGCCAGATTTCCAGAGACAAGGGCATCAGCGATTTGTTTTTCTAACGCAAGAATCGCCCAATTCAATGCACACGATCGATGTCACCAACATGGCCAACTTATTCAACTGGACAATGAGCTATAAGTTAAACTCGGATATCAAGTTGCTTTACGGTCGCGTCCATCCCGAACCGACCGCTCCGGAGACTCTGGAACAAGTTCAAAAAATGATTGAAAGCACGAAAACAGCAAAGAATTACGCGGCTAACAAGACTCGACAGGCCGCCTGGATGGTGTCCCATTGCGGTACACACAGTTTGAGGGAGACGTACGTCCGTGAATTAAGCAAGTTTATTCAGGTGGATACGTACGGTGCCTGCGGTAATTTCAGTTGTCCTCTAAGCAAGACAAACTACGTCTCCGATCCAACGTGCTACGATATGCTCGAATCGAAATACAAGTTCTACTTGTCCTTTGAAAATTCCATTTGCAACGACTACGTCACGGAGAAGTTCTTCGAAATCCTCAAGCACGATATGATACCTATCGTTTACGGTGGGGCTAATTACAGTCGATTGGCACCTGCCCATTCTTACATCGACGCTTTGGATTTCACGCCGGAGACGTTGGCTTCCTACTTGAAGTTGCTCGACGCTAACGACACGCTCTACAATGAATATTTCTGGTGGAAAGATCATTATCGGGTTGAGGCAGGTGTGGAACAAATGGCCAGACACGCCTTTTGTGATTTATGCAAAAAACTACACCAAGATGAGGGTGTGATCAAATACTACCCTGAGCTGGTGTCGCACTGGCATCCCACAACGCAGTGTAGGTACTTTAAGTCGTGGGAAAAAAATTAAACGTTGTCCAGCACGGCCACCAAGTAGCTGTTGTACAAAAATGAAGGATTTTGGAACAGCCGATCGCGGCCAAGCTTCGTGATATTTGCCACAATTTTATGGAACATTGTCACAACGCTAAATGTATAATGAGCATAATAAACCATAACTATTACTGTTTTAATTCTTTCTCGTCTTAGCATGTCCTTGTCACGTGTGTGTCTACTTTACAAGAGAAATCGGACATCCACGTGTGCCATAAGGGAAAGACAACATCTAGGATGACAATTTTTGTTTTCCTTATGCTCCCCCACATCAAAATACTTTCTCTTTTACGGGCAAGGTCAACACGAAATAATCTGTTTGACCATCTGCGTCAGAGGTAGGGCTGACTAAAGGGATGACCTACCCCAATCTATTCTCCCCTCACCCTCTTGTTATACCAGTCTTTGTCGATGAGCATAAAGGTCTTGCAATCAGTGTTTCATCTTCGCACGGCCAGCAGATGCTCCGCCTTTTGAACATCCCCTTGCCAACAAGGAGGAGGGTTCTCCTGAGAAACACAACAGCTAGTGAACTCAAGGTTTCATAGTGCCTTGTGGACATCGCTGTGTTGTGTTACTAAACAAGAGAATTGCACTGTTGGACGTTGTTGCCATCCGCCCAATCCATTTGCTTGTTTGCGCATTTTCAGTGAACAGCAGTGAATGTCTTTTACATTATTGTAATTTTGGAGTTTTTTAGTTTAACGATGGTACGCGTACCTCGTCGGCGATCGTTGTTATCGCTGTTCGTCGGTGTAGTGTTTGGATGCTGCATCATTTCACTCATCAATCAATCACATCAACTGTAAGTTCATTTTCCTCAAATCAATTCACGATTGCCTTAACTGTTGATTGTTTTGTTATTAGGTTTTATCAAAATAATGTTATATCAACCGATAATCAGAAAATACTGGCGAATGAAAGTGAAACAATTTGGCACCAAGATCCGATCCTTGTCGGTATTTAATTTTTATTTGACATACGTTAGATTTTATTCGTAGTTTTTAAATAACACGTTGCTATGGTTACATCAGTGCCAGAGGAGAAAGGAGGAGACCTGTACAATAAAGTACGTGTCTTGTGCTGGATATTAACTACACCGGCGAATCACGATACACGAGCTAAAGCCGTGAAAGAAACGTGGGGTAAACGATGTAATGTCCTGCTGTTCATGAGCTCGGCTAACGGTACGTCTCTTTTAACATTACGCAGTTTAAATTCTATTACAATATTTCACTGTTACAATAAGATTCAACATTGCCGTCCGTTGAATTGGCCGTTCGTGAAGGCCGTAACGGCCTGTGGGGTAAGACAAGGGAAGCATTTCGTTACGCGTGGGATCGATATCAAGATGAAGTGGATTGGTTCCTCAAAGCTGATGATGACACGTAAATTATCCATAACTTTTATTCAATGATCAGTTATTGACTTTCCAATTCAGATATGTTATTGTTGAGAATCTGCGCTATTTTCTTTCGGCCTTCAACACGTCGAAACCCTTATGGTTTGGCCATAAGTTTAAAGCCATCGTGAAATCAGGATATTTCAGCGGTGGGGCTGGTAAGTTTGCAATAAGATTTTATCTTCGGATTTTTCTTATCTAATCTTGGCTTTTGCAGGATACGTCCTGAGTAGAGAAGCAACAAGGAGGTTCGTCAAGGAAGGGTAAGTCAACGCTATCTCTTATGTTGTAAGTGTAAGAAATCTGAATTTCATTTTCTCCTACAGGTATTTTAACGCGTTGCTATGCCGGCACGATCACGAAGGCGCAGAAGATGCCGAAATGGGTAAATTTAACTTTTCGGGATTAAAAAGAACATGTCTCTCATTGCATCCATTCATAGGCAAATGTATGGAGAAGCTGAACGTCTCCACCATGGATTCGAGAGATTCGAAAGGAAGAGGTAGGTTCCATCCGTTCGTACCAAATAGCGTTTACTTCCCCGGTAACATCACGGAAAGTTATTGGTATTGGAAAAATATCTACTACCCCCCGACAAAGGTATTTGAATCCTCATAATCTTGTAAAAGAATATGTAAAGAAAACAAACATAAATTAGGAACGTGATTGCTGTTCGGATAGCACCATCTCTTTCCACTACGTCGATACGAAAATGATGTACTTGCTCGATATGTTCCTTTATCAAATCCGACCGTTCGGAATGATGGAGCAAAGACCTGCCACTCCCGAACCACCACCTGATTTGGAATTGACTGCCAGTCCTTGGTTTGCCCCGAACGAAACAACGATCGCACCTACGACCAGCACGTCTACTACAACCACTACACCCACTACACCCAACGTTACGGAAGCTCGGCTATCTCAGCAGACGCATCAGCAGTTACTCGATTACTTGTTGAGTCAGCTACGCCCTTACGGGATCGTAGATCCTAAGGAAACCACAACTACGACGACGACACCGGGCCCTATGATAATCACGGGGATTGTCGACGCCGAACAGCTGGGATACTTGCGTCAGTACGTACTGGAACAACTTCAACCATTTGAAATTGTCGATCCTAACGGGGTAGCAATTCCCAGTTCTACTACGCCAGCATCCATTCCTGTGGAACATACGATGGATCAGCTTCCCAACATGGACGCCAAAACTCTCTTGATGCAAATGTTGCGTTCGCTGGAGAAAATTCAAAAGGATGCAAATACAATTCCCGTATCGTAAAGAAAAAAGTTGTGTAAAATTGTGGGTGATATTACAATCGGATTTATTTACAAATTCTTGTCTAAATTGAATAAATGTACTGATATCCTTTTACGAAGCACTCGCCTTATAAGCTGCGTGAAAGAGTGAACGCCCGAGCGTTGCTTCACGAGGGTCTATGACCATTTGTATGTCAATAAATTACACGTCAGTTTCCCGACATCGCGAAGGGTTATAGCATGAGGGCTTTCTTTTTCAAACCACCTCGTCTACCTCGTTTCACTTTTATTTCTTTTTCCAACCCAAAGACCTTCAACGGTCACGGTCAAAGATGGACGCTAGACAAATAGACACTGTCGAAGAGACATAAACAAAACTACGGGGAAGCTGAGGCACAAAGATGAGCACCGACTCTCTGCAGGTATCCCCATATCAATATGCAAACTATATGCATAAAACCTTCCATGTTGGAAGGGGAGTCACTGAAAATGCATGAAAACCAACATTATTCATCCGTTTTATTGGTCATATGTCCTTGAATTCCTCCCGAAATTCGTGACTAGGATTTCTGATCAGCTTAATAAACGAAGATTCCGCCCTGTCAGGTTCATGTTTCATGGGGGGTTATGCAAAGCTATAGCATCTCTTCTTATAAGGGTACCTAGTAGATGTAGCTAACCCTTTTGGCGGATAAATCATTTAAACCAGCCCTCACGTTGTAGACCGTATACTTATGAATCGTAAATTCTTATGGCTTCGACCTCTGGGAAATAATGGTACGGAACTTATGAAAGGCTAATAATATGTTAGAAAAAGATGACCGGCCATTCGTATATGCTAAACATGGCCTCGGAAACCTTGAAATTGACCTGGGTCTTACGGAACATACTAACAATACCACATAAAGGTTGTTACGTTCCAAACAAACGATGCTTTTATGCCCTTAGTCGGGCTTATTTTCCAAACAGATTTTCCGTCAGATGGTGATTGTCAGTGACAGTATCTATCAAAACAACAAATCAAATTGGCTTATCCCAAACAATCAACCCCCTCTCTGGGCGTGCCAACCTTGCATATGCGTATGAAGGAGAAGGTCAAATCATTTCGGTTGTTGACCCTTTTTTGCAATGACGAACAGGTAACAGCGATAAATTTTATTGATAGACAAGAAATGAATTTCGGACATAGACAACTTCACGTGTATAATAATTTGAAATGAGGCCAGTTTTAGTGTACTTGTTGCTCTCCATTAAGCGAGTCAGGCCAGCTTCACCTCCTGGAACGTGATTCCATTCTGCTGTGATCGTCTAAAAGGTGTATTATATTAGAACAATTTAAATCTTGATTTTAAATAGAGACTTACCTTGATATTCACTTTATGCCAAGGGATGGTTTCCAATATTTTGTATTCTGAACCTTCGACGTCCAAACCGAAATAATCGACCTGAGTTCTTCCGATGGCAAGCAGCAGAGAATACAAGGGGAAGCACTGCATTTTGTAAATGTGTTCGGTGTCTTTAGCAGGTGCGATTTGATTAGATTCACCCTTCAAGGAATGTGATTGTGGGATTTTCTCTTCGATAATGGCACCGTAAGCTCCGACCGTACCGTTGTAAACGACCTTTGAAATTCACGATGCAACACTGGTTGGGTAATTCATTTTTATGATAGGCTAATACCTCCATGGGATAAGGTTTTGTACTTAAACAGGCCGGTGAGGTGTACGCTTTACGATTGCGAGAGGTAAGCTGCCCGTAAGCTTTTTTGTCCGCTTCAACCAGCAATCCGGTCCAGTCGAGTGATCGTTCCATGTACAAAGTGTTGGACAAGAATTCGCCATCGAAACCTCCACACTCGATAAAGAATCCATTCGTCTATCAATTGTTTAAAATCACTTAGGAAATGATGTTGATTGTAAAGTTAACGAACATGAAAATTACCAAATTCTTTAAAATCTTTAAAATCTCTTTGGATTGTCCGTCCGATGGATCAATCGTTTCTGGGTGATCCATTTGATACGGCACGTTTTTCGGTGCTGGTTGGCCGATGTAATTCTCACGTATCAGTTGAATGACGCAAGGATGATCCTGTTGCAATTTGAACGTATTGGCGTACTCTGCGTGATCAATCAAATTTTACTAATCGAGATATTGATAGAATGTCATATACTTCTCTTACCTATCGTGCAATATGAAGGCGACAAATATTTATCAGCCGATTGCTTGTCCCATTCGTTCCCGTATGTCTCTTCCATCAAATTGAATTTGGGTTGTGCATCGGCTGGTTGAGGACACTGCTGTGCTGGCGATCCATTCGACTGATTCTGTTTCAAAACAAGGAACGATTCCAATAATTAGTACATGTTTTTTTTAGCGTGAATTTTGTTTTACCGATGGACTGTACACGTAAACTGTGAACATGAATAGCCCAAGAAATAAGAGGGCAGGTAAGGCGGGCAAACGATTGGGACAGGTGAAACCCATGTCTCTTTTTGCTGGACAGAATTCTGGTAACCTGCGTGAATTTTCAGAACAAATGAGAATTCACGTCCACTGCGGGCTGTGTCTGAAAAGCTACAAGGAACTGAAAAAGGCCAATTAGATTATGATCTGAAATGCACAAAATAGTCGTCTAACCAAATTAAGTGTGACGATTAGGTACAAACGGCGGAGGAAAGCCTCCCTTTCAGATAGCGAACGTCCTAAGATAAAAAAGAACTGATAGCTTCGCGTTCGTTCGCTGCTGATAGCGCTCTACTCACGACCGCTCTGGTGTCGAACGGCTCAAACGATTTGCCTGCGGGGATTTTTTTTTTCACGAACAGAGCAAGGATTCTAGCTATATTTACATACAAGCAAGAGCCTTGTTCAAAGTATCTACGTTGGCGAGTTTCCTTTCAGAATAAACAGAGTCTATAAATTGAATTCGAATTGATAATGGGATCGCTCAGACTCACAGTTTATTGAGTACTCGCAGACATACACATGTGTCAAAGATGATCATCATTTGTAATAAGGGAATACACGATCTTTGCTGTGGCTACCATTTGAATTATAGAACCTGGAATTGTACCAGGCTACTTCGAATCCGATGTATCCTTCTTTACCTCCGAGGATCGTTAAAGGTCTTTTAAGTCCCGAATTGGGTCGTGAACTGAAACGAACAAATCCTCCGATATCGTTAGAATACGAGAGGGGATACGTTGATTCCAGGTCTTGGAGGATACGCACACGACGTTGGAAAATCTCTAGTGGATCTTCGGCATGAAAATGGATTTCAACGGCGAATTGCAGCACTTTCTCAGCAAGGAAGCCGGACTTGAGCATCTGCAGGATGACTTCCCATTCATAGAATTCAATGTCAATTTTGAAGACGTCAATGAGCTTCGTTGCACCGTGACGATCTGATAGCATACGGTAGATTGAAGAAGCCGTTTTCATGTTCCACCCTTGAGCGTTCACTTCATCTTTACCAGCCAGACCGAGATTAAAGAAATGGATGCGTTCAGTTCGATTGTGGTCATCGACGCCCATCGATGGATCGAAAGAATAAACTTGGCAACCGAACTGTGCCATGTCTTCGTCGAACGACCATAAATTTTTAATGCCAAATGAATAAACGAGACATTTGCCATAGACGGGTGCAATTACTTGATCGAGACAGACGGCCTTTTGGCCGTCCGGAGCAGCCATTCCACCCCAAACTGCAACGTCAAAGCCGAAATCGACGGCCAATTGGCAGGACGTGCTGTTTGTCCAATGTAAATACTGAACGATCTCTTCAGGAGACATTAATTCAGCTTGTTTAGTGGGCGCTGTTGAACATGAGTTGTCTTGCACTGGGATGTTTACAACATAGTTGGACGGATGCGGCATCCAGTGCACAACTTTTGTGCCAATCAGGACCAAAACAGTGGCTGTAAAAACAAAGTAACACACACGACGGGCACTCATTTTTCGGCTAATCAAATCGCAGCTGACGTGTGCTTCGTTTCACGTTCACTCCCGCGTTTGTCTTTCTCAAGAATTTCGCCACGGTAAACAAACACAGCACGGAGTACGTGTATTTAAAGAATTTTAACAATGATTCCAATCGGATGACGTAACATTTTGGGGACGGCATTTTTCGGGACACGGACCTCTGAGTTCTTCGCTCGGTACCGCTCTGTAACCGATAAACAATCCGCCTTGCCTCTTGGTCGGGAATGGCTTGCTGAATCCGATGGATTCACAACAATAGCTATCGTGTGCAACCTAATGCAGTTTAAATAAAAGCCACCACTTAGGATTGCTATGAAAATTTTTCTTTTAGAGAAAATCAATACCAAATTTGTTTTAGCAATTGGCCAAACGAGTCGGTCCAGCAATTTTTGGTCATAATCATAGACGTGCTGATGATTTTCACTGAAAAGTTTTTCTGCCGCTGTGACGATTGTTGTACGATCTTGATTGATTTTTACTCCCCAACAACCTTGCGTTACGCGTAAGGATAAAAAATTACGAATAAAATAATATTCACATGATTAAAATACTCACATCCGACAATGAAACGGCAGTGCCACGGGTGATCTCGCATGATGTGAAACATCCGATCGCTAGCCAACCACTCACGAACGGCATCCTCTTCACGAGGTATGATTTGACTGTCTGAATCCCGTGACATTAACGTATCAACCATCGAATCCAGCAACGGCAACTGAACATGTAAATTATAATTCCATTGTTTTATTTTGATCGAATTGAATTTGAGATTATCGTACCCAACGCCAAGTCATGGCGAAAATGTCACCCAATTTGCGGATGTTGACAATCTCCGCAGCATTGCATAGATCAACGTGTCTGTTGTGTTCCAGGTCCACAATACTTTGAAGCATTTCCCAGTTTCTAGTGTCTTCCTCTGTCACATTGTGATAAACCCTCACAATCCATCCTACAGGTAAACAGACATTTAAGAATTAATTTTCGTGAAATTCACACTGTAACGAAAGGTGTTTTTACCCGGATATATTTGTGGAATACTCTTGAGCGTCTCTTTGAAAGGAGTTAAATATTTGCGGACGACATCCGGATTAGATAAATCACCGTAAATGGAATAACCGATGATTCGTTGATTGGGACCTCTAAGATCTGCGTGATAACTACACGTTGATTGAATCGGACGCGAAATTCGAACTGGTGTTCGGCAAGAGAGTTTTCTTGTTGTCGACTGGGTCCATACAAAACAAAGATCGCCACCAGACCCACAAATGTCACAACAGTTAGAACTGAATTACGTGAACGTAACGCATTAGTGATTCGATCGTCTAAAAGACCCATGCTATGCACGTGATAAAAACCTCACTGTATTCCGCAACGCTTATTTTTCACGTCGTCTGATCGACTCAGTAAGACTACAACTTCCTTCTCAACGAAGAATGCCTTCGTAACGGGAGGGAGGAGTTTCACGATGCCCCAGAGCAAAACGGGAGGATTCTTCACGTCTCCCTATTTTGCATATCCATATGCTTTTACGTCAGATTCATCCGACCCTATCAACGTAGCAAAATTCTATACTTCTTTTCTGTCTTCCCTCTTTTAGATTTTCTTCCTCATAGCCAGAAAATAAGGGAAAAAAGATAAAAGTCTTTCAACTCTGGACGGTCACGGTCATGGCAACAAAATGAAAGTCGTTGCTAAGGTTGGGTAACATTGTGAAGAAACGCGGAACAAAAAATGTCTAGACAAATATGGACATTGTTGATCATCCCTTCCTCTTTGCCCATCATCCATATGCCAAAAAAAAAATTGGTAGAGAGGGAAAGCCATAAAAACACCACCCCATATTTGTTTTAGTTTTTCTTCAAATTTAATGTAGATTTTCCTACCTTACCCATCCTTGAGAGGCATTTGTTCAAGTCCCATACGAATGCGCAATAACTCTAGGGGAATCACAGCAAAAGCCTTGCGGTGGTTATTGTCCTCCTGCAGCAAAACATTTGATTCACGTTAAACGTGAAATAATTACAACAAAGAAAAAGGAACGTATCGATGTATAATCAATTGAATTTCACATTTTTGAATTTTGAGTTGAAGTAAACGATTTCAGCGCATGCGTAATTGTTCGGAGCAGCGGGCACAAAACCTCTGCTATTCAGGTTGTTCTTGTAATCGAACGGAATCATTCCGTGTTCGCGTTCCAGCGAAAGCAACAGTTTTATCCGCTGACGGATGTCATCCACGCTGTCGTCTCCATCAAAATGAATTTCCATAGCAAATTGCTTGATTCTGTTCAGTATCCCAGATTGAATTATCTCCGGCAGGATCGTCCATTCGTCTCCCTCTATATCGATCTTGACGTAGTCGATGATACGCTGCCCATGGAACAATTTCAATCTCTCGTAAATAGAAGACAGGGTGAGAACTTTCCACGCAACGTCTGGCCGTTTTTTATCCAGGAAAATGTGCCCGTCTCTGTTCCAAATTCCGATCTGGAAGAAATGAATCTGAGGGCTCCGATTGTGATCGTTTTCTTCCATGGATCTTGGACACAATAATTAAATTTCTTTTAAACGAATGGCTTAAAAATTTTAATGAATTCAGTTACGGATCAAAGGAGTACACGTCGCAGCCCAATTTGGCCATGTCATCGTCAAACGACCATTCGTTATCGATGCCGAACGAGTAGACAAGACAATCGTTAACGGCCGGCTTGAGCCCGTCGTCGAGGCAGACGGATTTCTGCCCATCTTTGTATCTGTACGTATCGTTTATCACAACACCACCAAATTCGTAGAATACGTTACATGACGAACGGTTTGTCATCCGGCCGGAATCGAGAAAGGCCATCATTTGAGAGACGGACCAAGAATCCATTTCATCGGACGTCGTGGAAGCTTCTGTGTTAACTAGTCGATTGTCTTCGTGACTGAAATACGCTAATTCGTACAGGGTTAAAAACAAAGACAAGACGGCCAAACACAGCAGGAAACGGACGATTATTTTAGCGGAATGCTGGATGCGAAACATTTGCTTTGAAAAAACGATGGAAATGTTCGTGGAACAAAATGAACGACTTTCACGGTACGAATGTGTCAACTGTGCCAACATTTGCGTTCACTCGTCAACGTCCGACTGATTGTCATTGTGTTCTTCCGAACGCCCGTGAATCCGTTTGACCTTGTGAATAATAAGAGCCACTCACGGAGTCTATTCCGCTCCCCGGAGGGGCATCATAAACACGTTAACGTTAAAACTGTGTGACATTGGGGAGTTTTTTTCAAATGATGGTATCGTTGATTTCGTGACAGTTCGTTTGGCAAAAAACTCCCGATGCTACAAAAACTGTCTGATCTGGCACTTTGCCTGTCTGGACATGTTTTTTAGAAGAAGACTTTTCAACGGGCTAATAAAACAATTTGAAACGAAAACACGGAACGTACATTTTTATGTCAAGCTTGAAAAAATAAAAATAAAAATTTACGACCGTAGATAGTATCCATCCCCCTCGTCACGTCCGCACAGAGTGGGCTCATTTGAATATCGTCTCCCCCATTATTTTAATAAACCCTTGCCCGCAGAGGTCTTTAACCCTCTTTTCGATTGTGATGAACGTCCGAATCACGCCTATGCACGAAATTCTAGGTTTCGTTCACCGTCTGAATTTCTAATTACGTGTCTAATTACGTAAATCAATTCAATCTGGAGCCTGTAGAAAATTCCGTGATTTATTACTATGTGTCGTTCAAATGCAACGAGTCAGCATTCAGTCCAATCTGGGTGGCGTTCAGGCCGGCATTTTTGCGGGCAAGTTCCAGGAGATGGAACACTTTGATTAGAATAAACGGAGCCAACAAACAATGAAGAACCCTGTCGTCTAGACGGAAACGGCCGCGCAGACGGGAATAACTCACAGCAATGACTATCGTGAATCACCTAACCAATAACGTGTGCAGTTAACGATCATCATTCAAATCAAAAACATCTTACCGAATCCTTAACGGCTAAAGGCCAAACGTAAAATTTGAGTAGCAATTGATCGACGCCGTGAAAAAAAGGCATTCGTCTATGAAAAAGTTTTGTGATGGCCCGGTGGATGTCGTCACGTCTTTGCTGGACTTTAGCTCCCCAAAGTCCTTTTTTGTTTTCACGATCAATTGTGTTGACATTTAAAATTGATTGTTCACTTTACCTCCAAGCATTTCGATGTTGCAATGCCACGGATGGTCTCTCATTGCGTGAAACGTTGCGTTACTGGTAAGCCATTCACGAACGGCGTCCGTCTCTCGGCTGATCAACTCCGCGTCCGTGTCGCGTGACATGAATCGATCCACCAACGGATCCAGCAATGGAAGAAAACGCCAAATCATAGGAAATACATTACGCTGGATTTGATTTAAACGGAGCACGTCATCGCTGTCGCATAGGTCAACATTTGCCGGACTGTCCAGCATTTCTCTTAACAGCCAATCTCCTCCGCTCTCCTTTGAAAAATTGTGGTAAATCCGGACGATCCAGTCTATATGTCAACATACTCTTTGATTTATATTTTAAAATTTTTTAAGGGCAATAAGATCTCACCGGGATAAACGCGGCTGATGTTGGCCGTCAGGGCTTTTAATGGCTGGACGTACCGAACGGAAAGAGACGGATCGGATAAGTTACCGAAAAGGGAAAAGGAAATGACGTTCTGATTGGGACCTCTTTCATCCGCTTGGCATCCGCAAGTCGTAACAAACGACAAACACGGACGGTTGCCAATAATCTCGTGCGGATGAAGTAGAATTAGCGCAATTAAGAGCAGACTGGTTACCATGGCAATCTCAATGAAATGAACTAGACGATAAAAACTGAACGACTGTTTCATGGCAACAGAGCGTCATGAATGATGCATCGATAGATTCAGATGAAAATTTTAAACAAATTTACCTTTTTCCGAAAGGTTTTCCCGTAAGGAAATTTCAGTTTCACTGTTTAATCAACAGATGGTAGTTGACGTATGTTTTCCAAATCAATTTTCCGGCTGGATCCGCCTTTTTTCTTATTTATAAATCTGATGGATCGATGTTCTCGAAAAGAACACAAACTGTTTTGAAAATGCCACTGAATACGAATCAGTTGATTCGACCGTCATTTTCAAAGGACAAGAGTCAGAACGAAGCGGTTAATCCAATGTTATCGACTGGCATCGTTAACCGGTTATTGTCGCTTAACAAACGCAGACTTCGAAAAACAATCCATCGTGCAATCGTCCTTGCAATGAGCCTCTTTGTACTCTACCAATGTGCCAATCACGACCTTAACCCCAAAACGAACGTTAGCCAAGTCAAGCAGAAAAGGGACGTTAAATCAATTTTGATCTGGAACGCGCCGGAACGCGCGGAAGTCGTGGCGTTCGCCGGTCATTTTCTCTCTTGTCCGATAAAAGAATGCCGCATGGATTTGGCATCCGGCAACGCGTCACTCGACGATTACGACGCCATCGTCATCAACTTTAACGATCAATATCCATTGCCTGGAATCCCGAATTCACGTCGTCTGCCTCATCAGAGATTTATCTTCTTCACGCAAGAACCTCCCCCGGCCCTAAAAGAATACGATTTCCATCAGTATGATGGCTATTTTAACTGGACCATGACGTACAGGAAAGATTCTGATATCCTGTTTTCTTACGGACGCATCCGCAAACGGACGACATCGTTCGTGAGCAAGACTTCCGTCAACAAGACTAAACTCGTGGCGTGGATGGCCACTCAATGCAAGACGGACGGCCGTAGAGAGTCTTACATCCAGCAATTGCGGAATTACATAGACATCGATGTTTACGGACTTTGCGGGCGATTGTCTTGCGCCCGGCATCCGATAGATGTGTCCCATCCGCGCTGTTATGATATGCTGGAATCCACTTACAAGTTTTACTTGTCTTTCGAAAATTCCATCTGCCGAGATTACGTGACGGAGAAATTCTTTAAAATCCTGGAACGTCGGATTGTGCCCGTCGTGTACGGCGGAGCTGATTACAGATCGATTGCTCCGGCCGGATCGTACATTGATGCCCGTCTTTACAGTCCTGCCCAACTGGCCGAGTATCTCATGCGGATCGATGCAAATGATACGTTGTACGAAGAATTCTTCCGCTGGAAGAGAGACTACTACGTCGAAGCTGGTGTGACGGCCATGGCCGTCGGGGATTTTGCGACCTGTGCAGCCGGTTACATCTGGATAATACTGAAAAATCTTACGACGATTTGGCCAGCCTTTGGCAACATCCCGGCCGTGAATGTAAATCCCCTATGACGTTGAGTTAATTCCTTAACGTCTTTATGATACAATGACCTGTTTGATTTAAGGCTTTTTCTGAATCTCGTGTCCTCAAGGAACAATAAAAATTTAATTTTATGATAGTGTCGTTCACTGTTATCGAAAGCCAAACATGGAAATGCTCTTTTAGTTTAAGTTAACCAGGTGGCATCCATTAGCCCATTTATTTTGTTTTCTTCCCCTTCAGGATACATAACAAATCGTGCTGAAATTCAAAACAAAGAAAGATTTTCTTTCTACGCTGGTGGAGCCGGACAAAGTGTGAAGGGGTTCGGGTTGGGTAGGCAGCCCGCAAGCGTAATGATGTTCATTTGAGCCACAGTGGAGGTTGTTGCAGTAACCTGTTGAGTGGCTGTTACGGTCGTTGAGTACAGCACCGTAATGCCAAATACTTGAGCCAAACCGACGCCGAAGAACGGATTGGCCAATCGGGCTTTACAGATGCTATCCATGTCATGGATCTGGACTTCGGCCATGCCAGCAGTGTTGTCGATGGAAGGCTGCACTTCCACCACCGGTACGGAATCAGCTTTCTCTAACGAACGCATCTCCGGATAGGCCGTAATGACAACCCTTCATGTTAATTGTTAAATATTATTCAAGTCAATTAAAAGTATTATAAGATTGACATACTCAATGGGTGCGGATGGATCGATTTCTTCACCATCTTCCGTCTCCAGGATCAAAGGCACTTCCATGACGTTGCGGCGTTTGCGACAGTTGGGAAGTGCAGCATCCGTTGTGAAGCAGCTGGTCGTGATGCCTACCGTTTTCGTTTGGGTAGATGAAACGGTTACCGTGGATGTAACAGTCTTTGGCGTGACCATGAAACGTAGTGGGCTAGGTACATTTGTCCTGCCTTTATCTTCCGACTGCACGGAAGCTAATAGGATGGAAGCCAAGAGAACTGAGAAGACTAGAACGTTCATCGTGATAGATGTCTTATGTTTTTGACACTTGGCGCTATTGAGCTTTATATACGAGTAGATAACGACGCAAGAAACTGTTTAAGAATTCTGAAATACGCTTAGACGGTCGCGTTCCGACTACAAATTCACGTTGGCCGTCAAAACAGAGTTGGGTTTTTGTCACGCGGTTTAATTGCCACATCTCAGGTGAGGGTCAATGATCATCCTGTTTTCTCTCTTGCAGCTGACGTGTGGCAAGTCACGCTCACGCTGTGCAAACCGACTGGAATAATTCATTAGAAAAATTGACAAATGTAAAATCAAAATCACGCAGGTTCATTGAAAAATTAAACTCTTGTTATTGAATTTGGGAGGGTCGACATATTCGTACGACATTCATCACCTTCAGAATCTCTCAACTCACCGCTGTTTTGAGTTGACGTTATAATTCAACGAATTATAACAACAATTAAATATGTAACAGAAGGTCGTGGAAAATCGAGCCCCTCAACTGACACTACCCAGCGCAATTTCAAAACACAATCAATTCATGTAAATTGCCTAGGAATTTGGATTATTGTCTAGGAAGACGTTAACCCGATGACAACTGAATTAACGGTTCTTTTTTCCAATCAAATGTTACACAATCGAATCCTAAACATGGGTCGTCCTAGGCGAATGTTTGCGGATGGCATCGTGCATAGTGTATAAATACTAGGCATTAAACTAGTCCGCTGGACAAACGATCAATCTGTCTTAGACTGTCCTGTTCTCTCTACTACTCCTGCCATGAAGTTCCAGTTCAAAAACATTCAAACTTACCTACTGCCCATCATTCTTTTAATCTTGATTGTTGATCCTGTTCCAGCTCGTGTTGTCATCGATCCTGGTGTTGATGAAGCTGGAAACGGCCTGTTTGGTGGAATGATCCAGGGCCGTCAGATCACGGCCCTCCTCACAGTCACCACAACAGTTTCTTCCGTTTTAACTTCGACTATCTCAACGTCAAAATTTTGCATGAAGTTGAGTACCAGCGGAAGTTTGACACCATCGTCGCAGTGTGCCCGGAATCTCCGCAACGGACGTCAGGATGACGAGCCCATGCTCTACGTCCTTTACGGCGAAAACGGAGAAGATTTCGAATTCGTTCGACCCGATCAAATCAATCCGGCCAAAGTCCACAGGTATTTACGGAATTATTATTTAAACCTTTTTGAAAATTAACAACGGATTCATTTTCAGTGTGGAAGCGACGGAATTGGTCCAATTCCGGGACGGAACACCTGCCGAACCGGCCATTGAATCTTCATTGGAGACCGAAGATCCTGACAATGGCGTTCGTGTTGCCCAGCCCGTTTATTTTGCGGCATTGGTCTCTCTGTTGTCCAACATTTTCCCATCTGCACTTCAATCGACGACTACCAGCACGATAACATCTACCTCTTACGACGGAGGCACAACGTTCATCACCGTTTACACTTCCACCAATTCATTCGTTCTCATTGGCTCTTGCTATCCATCCTTCCCTCCACTTTGCTAGAAATTTGCAATTTGCAAATACTATTTATTATCTACTCCGCTGTAGTTTGCTAAACTTATAATATGCCAATGGTCAATGCTGATATTCTAGTTAATAAAAATTGCATTGAATGAATTCTCGTGGATGTGATTTGCTTAAGGGTATAAAGTTAGGTCGTTGTCCTGTTCCACCAAGGCCAACTCGTTTTTAATTGTTTCTTTCACGATGTTTCGTCAAAAGATGTCCAAGTAAGACACGTAGAAAAACAACAAGGAAATGTAAATTTCTTGGTTGTATAACAGGGCGTCTTCTTCGGTGTCATTGCCATCGAAATCATAAAACTCTATCGTTCAACGTCCATTTTCTTCCTAAAAGATTTGTGAAATGATTTTTATGGTTGCTCTTAAAACAGCAGAAAAAGAAGATTCGCCGGGATGATAATCTTCCTTTGCTGGTTCAATGTCGTCACCAGGATGGCCGGAAGGTTTACCAGCGTTCCAGTGACTTGGTATAAATAGTGCTGGACAATCACGACAATGGCATCATCGACACTCAACAAGCAGAGCTGAAAACATGATGTCTGCCGTACGTCCAACATTCGCTCTCATTTTTTTGCTGTTTGCCCTGCTGGCCGTCGAGATTCCTGCCCGTGTGCTGGAACAAGATGAACAATTCGTTTTTGACCCGGCTCAAGTATCGGCCGTTGTTGAGCCGATGGTCCGTCAAGCCCGTCAACAATCAACTGCCACAATCACAATCCTCAAAACCGTAAGTAGATTCCAATCAATCGTTGATTATCTTTGTTTTAAAATGAATTACGCATTTGAATAGACCACCATCTCGTCCGTCACGACGACAGTAGTTACGACGAAAAAAACGTGCGGAATTTTAGCCTCCGTGTCTGCTGGAACGGTTAATCCGGGAGGCATTACCACATTCACCACTGCTCCGGCAGCCGTTTGTAGCAGGCGGAAGCGTCAGTACTGGGACGAGCCCGTCTTCGTTGCTCTGAAAGATGATGACAGTCCCAATCTGCAATACTATCGTCTCAGCCCTACTCAAGTTTTGAGGTAAAACAATTCGACTTCAAATTTTGAGAGGATTAGATTTCATTTTTTGAAAATGTTTGCGTGACACGAATAGTTTCGAACCGACGATGCTGCCCCAATTCCGCAATACGCACAATCCCAGTATTGCCTTGGTGAAGGAATCGCCTTCTGCCATTGCTCCTTCGTTCGGAAAATCCAGCGAAAATGTCCGCATTGCCAGCCCCATTTTTGGCGGAGGCATCAACAGCCTCATCTCATCCATCGTGTCTGGTATTTTGATAACGACGACATCTACGACTTCGACCGTTACGATGTACACATCGACTTCGGTAAGGAGAAATCATTTTCGTGATGTATTTTTTAATTAATGAGAAAATTGAAATATTTAGACTTCTACGTCGTTCACTGGCACTACGAGCTACTACGTGGTTGGTGCTTGTTATCCAGCCGGAATGACGACTTGCTAATTTGGAATGATAAAAGTTTATGGACACTGGTGTCATGGACTGGATCATTCAAATTATTACATATTCCCTTTTTTTAATTGGTAATATTTAAAAGCATAGCAAAATGTAGCCCTCAATCTTCTTCTTCTTTTTTTTAAATCAGTTGTTAGTTTAAGCAAATAAACCTAATAAAAAGGTATCAAAACATTGTTGCTTGCTTTATTTTTATTATTTCCGCAAACTGTTTCGAGTTCCAAAACCTTCATGTCGATGAAACTTGATGGAAAAAAATTTGGATAATCATAAAGTGAATGAAATTTAGATCCAATCCGTTCGTTGTAGTGTTTCCAACCGGTTATTCACGCGGTCGTGAACGTTTTTTGTTTTATTTTCGAAGTGGAACGCAATCAAACGGCTGTTTAAACAAGATAATTTGTGAAAACTATGCATAAAAATAAAATTTTGAAGACAAAGAAAGAGGGTTAGGGTAAGAAAACGAAGAAAACCCATCCACCAATCGCGTGGGTTGTTTCACAGCAAAAAACATGGCGGCTGGGAACATCTGGTTTTGCTTACCCATCCCTAGTTCCCTACCTCATTTAAATCTTGCCAAAGAGAAGGTATATAAGGCAGTCGAATTTGTTCATTCTACCATAGCACTTACCTTCGTCCGTTCGTCTCCACGAGTCTGAGCCCATCGCATGTGGTACTAAATCTCCATTAACTTTAATTGCCTTAAATTAATTAAGATTGCATTTTGAGTCTTAAGTACAGTTGTTTAAAGAATAGTTTATCACAATTGCCAAGTTGTGCACAGATGATAATGGCAAATGTTAAAAACATATTTTTAAAACATGATAGTCAGCATTGAACAGAGCATCGTAGATATCGTTACATTTTTCATTTTCCATGAGGTTGATATGCCGCCGTAAGATGATCGCAATTCGTACGTGTTTACGGAAGAAGGAAAACCTCTGCATTTCTGTGGCTATAAACACGTATGAGTACAGGTAAAATACGTTTTTGGATATTAAGAATTGAGAGTCGTATTTGCAGAGCGTAATCATAAAACTCTGTTGTCCCACGTCATCTTCTTCCTAATGATTTATGGAACTTTTATGGTTGCTCTCAAAATAGCAGAAAGACGATTCGCGAGATGATAATCTCCTTTGCTGTTTGGTCGCTATACAGGATGGCCGGAAGGTGCACCAGTTTTCTAGCAAGAACTATAAATAGTGCTGGACAATCATGACAAGAACATCATCCACAGGGATCAAGCTCAGCTGAAAACATGTCTGCTGTACGTCGAGTGTCCACTCTAACCCTTTTCCTGCTGTTTGCTCTGCTGGCTGTTGAAGTTCCTGCCCGTGTGCTGGACCAGGCCGAACAACTAGTTATAAATCCATCCGAAATATCAGCCATCGTAGAGCCCATGGTCCTTCAGGCTCGTGAAAGATCAACTGTCACAGTCACTGCTCTTAAAACCGTATGTATTTAACCCAATGATCATTGGTTTCATTTATTAAAGAATCCATTTCCGAATAGACCACCATTTCATCCGTCTTAATGACAACGATTACGACAAAGAAAACTTGCGGATATCTGGCCTATCGCCTATGTCAACGGAACAGTTTATCCTGGTAATGGCACCAACTTTACCGCTGCTCCGGCAGCTCCCTGTAGCAGGAGGAAGCGTCAGTATTGGGACCGGCCCGTCTTCGTTGCCCTCAAGGAAGATGATAATCCTAGCCTGCAGTATTTCCGTCTCAATCCTAGCCAGGTGTTGAGGTATAAACCAATCTACATTAATGACGGTTTGGCTGCAATGGATTAACTTTCAACATTGGTTTTAGTTTCGAACCGACGATGTTGCCCCAATTCCGCAATAACCACAATCCGAGTATTGCACTGTTGAAGGAATCGACTTCTGCCATTGCTCCATCGTTTGGAAAATCCAGCGAAAATGTTCGTGTTGCCAAGCCAGTTTTCGGCGGAGGCATCAACAGCCTCATCTCATCCATCGTGTCTGTATATTGACATCAACGGTTACTACCACTTCTACCATCACGATGTACACATCAACTTCGGTAAGAAAATTTATAATTTTTGGAGCATTTCGTTCATTTGCAGAACTTTAAAATATTAGGCTTCTACTTTGTACACTTCGACTACGAGCTTCTTTGTGGTTGGTGCTTGTTATCCAGCCGGATTAACGATTTGCTAAATAGGAAACGAGCAGATGCTGGTACCATTGACAAGAACAGAACGTCGTGGCTTCATTCAGTTTAAATGTGTGCTAACTTTTCTAAATATTAGTGTAGTAATATTTAACGACATAACATAGTAGCATTTTTTCTTCAATTGAACCTAATACAAGGACGTCCAAACATGCTTCCGCATTGCATCGAGTTCCAAAACTTTCGTGTCAATGAAACTTTAGGTAGAAAATTTTAATTAATAAAAAATTGATGATATATAAGTTAAATCTCGGCGTAATAATGCTAGATGCGAAAGAAAAAACGATTTGTGAAAGCTATGCAAAACAGCTTTGGAAACAAAGAAAGAAAGGGTAGGATAAGGGAACGAGGGAAACAAAATTTCCACCAATCCCATGGCTTGTTTCATAGCAAAAAACATGGCGGTTTGGGAACATCTGGTTTGCTTACCCATCCCTACCTCATTTAAATCTTGCCCAAGTGTGCATGAGGCCATGAGGTTTAAGACAGTCGAGTTTGCTCATTCCACCATGGCACTTGCTCTTGTCATTACGCGTTCGAGCACATCGCATGTGGTAAATTTCCATAAACTTTATTTGCGTTAAATTTCAAGATTGCCCGTCGAGTCTTAAGTAGAATTGTTGGTTGTTTAAAGAATAGTTTACAACAACTGCTAAGTTATGCAAATATGCTCTCGAGTTTCACATTCTATCGATTACCTGTTAGTTTCGAGAAACGACTGACAATTCCTCTATCAGTTATAGTAAAACCTTAGAAAATTCTAAAAATTTAATCCACACAACGTAATGAAGAACACAATTATTTTAGGCCTTTCATGACGTTGATTTGCTGCCAGAAGACGATCGAATGCGTACACGTGTCCGGAAGAAGGAAAACCTTGGCAATTGTGTGTGGCCATCAATACATTTGGGTACAGGTAAAAAACATTTACTAAGATATTAAATAAAAATTGAATGTCGTATTTGCAGACCCAACGGTTTAAATCATTTTGGAGGAGTGTGTTCCGTTTCGACGACAAATTTCGTAGCAGTCAAGGAATTTTCCAGCAAATTTTGGAGCTGGGCAGGTGAGGGCGATGATCTCTTTGACCGTCTAAGTTCCATTTACTGTCCAACGACACCAACCGTTACGTCAAACGCGCTACACCATGCTCTCTCACAATCCAGCTGAACCCCATTCCGACCGGAAGAGAACCCTTCACGATAATAAAATGCATCTACCCGTAACAATGATGACTGATGGGTTGATCAGTTTAAAATATCGAATAATCAGCATTCATCTAAAACTGTTCTCATATTATTGTTGAACTCCAACGGTGAAGTCCACATTTCAATTGTCAACACGGGTGTTCTAGTTCTAACGAGACACTGCCCAATTCATCGACCGTCCTTTGATTAATACGAAATCATTTCGAACAGACGTGTAAAAATCACGTTTGTGTCACAAAGTTGAATTGCCCCAGAGGATGCTGGATCTATTTGAGTAAAGATGAACAAACACGCCTCCAGATGAATGATGGAGTCAGTGTGCTGGAACAGTGGCAATCGTACATAATGCATACGCACTCCTTCAAGTTGTGAACAGAGTTGTTTGCTATTCTTCCTCCCACTTTCACGAAGAACGAAAAGGTCATGCATTTCCGCCGGAAGACCTTAGTGAAGGCCATATGGTGTTCAATCGGAGTTCTATTTCTGTTTGGCATGCACGTCTACATCAATCGATTCGCGTGGTCGCAACCCACGTTTCAAATTATTCAGTGGTCTGAAGAAACTAACAAATTCATGTTAAAGCCCAACAATCGGAGGATTTACTTCCACGAAACGAGCGGGCGGAATCATTTAACTTTGCGACAAACTTGTGCTGTTGAATCGGCTGCTAAAGCAAATCCGGATCGACCTATCCAGCTCATCATGCAAGCTGAAACAGCGATCGATCCGCACGGGATTTGGCTGAAAATTTTATCGCATTACGCAAACGTTGCTGTCATCCTCATCAACGAAGCGGATTACTTCCTCCACACTCCGCTGGAAGCATGGTATACCAAAGGCGAATGGCGTAACAGTCCACACAAGCTGGAACATTTTTCAGACTACATCCGCATGCTGAGCAATCTCAAAGGTGGAGGTCTCTACATGGATTTGGATTTCGTCACGATCAAACAACTGGACGTTGACAATTTCTTGGCCGTCGAAGACGCTGCAGTCGATCATCTTTCCAACGGAATTTTCCATTTCGATTACGGACATCGACTGATTAAAGAAATTGTTAAACAACTAGCAGCTGGTTATCAACCGCAAGAATGGAACGCTCACGGCCCAGCTCTCATTTATTCCATCATGTCGAAGATTTGCAAATTCAAGAAAGGCCAGCCCCTTTCCAACGAATGTCCGGATGTTGCTTTGATGCCTTACAATTTCGTTTACCCGATCCATTGGCCAGATTGGCAAGTCTATTTTCAATCAGCTACTAGGAATATTATGCAATGGATCAATGGCAGTGTCGCCGTACACGTCTGGAACAAGATGTCGCATTCGGAGCCTCTTCTCGTTCATTCAAATCAAGTCTATTCAACATTAGCTTCCAGGCATTGCCCTCTAACTGTCGCCAGAGCTGAAGAATTTCCTACGTTGTAATTTTCGTTACCAATTTGCTAGGTTTGTGGTAAGAATACATTAGAGATGTTGTCAGTTATGTGTCATTGACTTTTGCATTAATTGCTAAATGACCCTGAGGCCTACGATTGCTAGCTACCTGTACAACATTCGAGAGGAAGTTATTGAGTTACCTGGAAATCATCAAAGAGAACAGACGTGGACATTTTAAAATAATGGTGTTGATTCATTATCATACGCAACGATGCAATCCCAGGTTAAGAGTAGTCAGATTTTGGAAGAAACCATTTTTTGCAACTGTTTTCTTGACGTTCCTGATGTCGGCCGGTTTTCTGTTCAGTTCAGACAATCGTCTGCTACGAGCAGACGATCAATTGGATTTCGATGGATTCAACAACGAGACGGGCGCCAATAGTTTGATCGTGCCCAATATTATTCATTTTATCAGGTTTAATTTGACAGAATACTCTTTCGTCGACTATCTTTGTTTGCGAGCAGCTTTTCTACGTCAACGACCCGACTTTGTTTACATCCACACTGATGTCACCGAACCAGGGAATGGTGGTTTTCGAGGCAAGTACTGGGACATGATTAAAAAGGACAAGAAACTCATGTCCAGCATTCGTTTCTTGCCCATTCAATTGGCAACTGAGATATTTGGCCAGCCTTTGAGTAAAGATTGGCGAGTCTATCACGGGTCAGATATAGCACGCATTCGCACGATGATGAAGTACGGTGGAATTTATCTGGATAACGATGTCCTCGTTCTAAAAAATCTCGACAAATACAGACGATTTGAGATTTCCATGAACTGGGACGAAGGAGACAGTCTCGGTAGTCAGGTAATCAATTTTGTTCATTAATTTTTTCCAATAAATGGATTGAAATCAGTTTTTTTGGTAGGTCATCATAGCTCACAAGAACGCACGATTTTTGAATCGATGGTTAGAGTCATATCATGATTATCGGCCCGATATTTGGTATTACAACGCTGGTGATCTACCTGTTAGGGGAATACTCAATTTTCATCCAGAATTATTGCATCGTGTCAAGGGTGAGTTTGGAGCCGATTCGAAAAAATCGTTGAAACATTTCACTGAAGAAGGTTACGAAGGTTGGAGGAAGAATGACGCCATACATTTGCTGGTTAATCATCTGTATTCGGGTAAGTTTTAACTAAGTGTATGCAGAAAACGATTCGGATTTGAATAAGCATTTTTGTTTTATTCATAGTGAAACCAGAGGATTTCAAGCCGTTAGTTTTCGACGAAGAAATGATTCAAACTTACAAGTTTCCCTTTGGACAAATGGCCCGTGAGGTTCTGGCAGCTTTGAACGAGACAGACTCTAATTAATTTTAAGAACTTATTGTTGAATTTAAATATGGTAATTAAGAATCAAGGTGAAACAAAGGAAAAATTTGGGGAAGTGGAAATGTGCTTTGAATAAATTAAGAAAGAGAAAAAGAAAATATGTGAAAATTATTCATGAAAAGTTTTGAGATAGGGGGTTAGGGTAAGCAAACAAAGAAAACCAAATTTCCTCCAATCCCAAGGGTTGTCTTTCAGCAAAACAACATGGCGGATTTAGCTCATCTGTTTTTGCTTACCCATCCTTACACCTTACCTCATTTAAATCTTCCAGAGGCTCGAAACAGTCAAATGTTCTCATTCACCCGTGGCACTTTCCCTCGTCCTCACGCGGGCATATCGCTGTGATCGAATTTTTATCAGCCAGTCAACAACCTTATCGGTTATCGTAGCAAACACACAATGCTGGTTTTTACAGTCAGAATAACACCACGTTTGACTAGTTACGTTCGAATAGTTTATCGTTGAATAATGTCAGTGAACTAAGAAGACATCAAGACATCGCAATCCAAAATGGCTCAGTTTGTTAAGGTAAATATGTTGCTGTATTATTTTCTAGCGTAGAATTTGCGATATTGTTTGGCTATAAGATACTTAAAAGGTAATTTCTGAAACATGTAATTCAATTAAAGTAGGCCTATTATTTAGTCAGTCACAGGCGGTGTGATTATTCGCCGCCCGATCCTGTTGATGAACAAACGTTTTGCTTCGAAATCAGCACCTGGTTTCTGTTTTGGTACATTATTTTACACATGTCACAATCAAAAGGAAAAAATAAATTAATTCGTGCTTTAGAACCATCTCCTGAACAATTGCAGCTCCAGTTATTGGCCAGACAATTCTCTCGTAGAGAAATTGTACCTGTGGCTGCTAAGTATGACAAAACAGGAGAGTATCCGTGGGACATAATCAAGAAAGCTCATAGTTTAGGACTCATGAACAATCACATCCCTAAAGATCTTGGTAAAATTTGAAATTAAATATTTGTATGACGTCATTTAAAATAAATGCGATGGCGAATGTAGGTGGAGCTGATATTGGATGCCTCGAATCGGCCATCATTCTGGAAGAACTTGGTTACGGATGTTGTGCAATGACCACCACCATCAACGTGAACAACTTGGGTGTTAGTTCCGCGTGACTTTCTTTCACTAAGCATTTCTTTAAGAATCTTTATATCACTTTATTTTACAGCAAATTCCAATTGTCTACAACGGAAACAAAGAGCAGCAACGCAAGTATTTGGGCCGGATGGTTGAAGAGCCCCTCATTTGCGTAAGTATGGCGATGACAATTGAAAAATGCAACATTTTTTATACATTTTTGTTTATTTGATAAATAGGCTTTTGCTGTTAGTGAACTGAACGCAGGCTCTGATGTGGCCAATATCCAAACTACAGCTGTGAAGAAGGGCGATCATTACGTTCTCAACGGGAAGAAGGTGTGGATTATCAATGCCGGTCATGCAAATTGGTTTTTCGCTTTGGCTAGAACCAACCTCGATCCCAAAGTTCCACCTCAAAAAGCTCTGTCTGGTTTCATCGTTGATCGTGACACACCTGGCGTTATTTTCGGACAGAAGGTACCAATTTTATTGCCGTAAAATATGATGGACTTTTTAAAAATGATTGTTTAATAGGAAAGCATCATGGGACAGAGGACTGCCGATACTCGTACTATCACATTCGAGGACGCCTTAATTCCAAAAGAAAACCTTCTAACTGGTGAAGGTGCCGGTTTTAAAATTGTGATGGGCGCCTTCGACCGTACTCGACCCACAGTATGTTTACATTCTGAGAAAATTAAAAGCTGAATGGCGAATTCTTGAATTTCTTAGGTAGCAGCAACATCTACCGGACTAGCCCAGAGAGCCTTAGATGAGGCTACCGGCCACGCTGTGAATCGACAAACTTTTGGTGTTCCTATTGCTAAACATCAGTTAGTGATGAGTATGCTCGCTGAAATGGTAATTTAACAATTATACATTATTTTCTAAAATAACATAATCTTTGTTGACAGGCCATGAGCATTGAAATGGCACGTTCAGCTTGGATGAGAGCCAGCTGGGAATTGGATCAAGGAAGGCGAAATACATATTACGCCTCCATAGCTAAAGGCTTAGCGGCTGATGTTGCCAACAAATGCGCCACGGATGCCGTCCAGGTTAGTTTTATTACCATTTTCCAGTTCCTGGGTATTTAAATTTGATGGCTTTGTCACAGATTTTTGGCGGTAATGGATACTGCACCGATTATCCAGTCGAAAAGCTGATGAGGGATGCCAAAATTTACCAAATTTACGACGGAAGTGCACAAATCCAGCGTCTAATTATTGCCAGAGAACATATCGCCCGCTCTTATAATCCTTCGCACTAAATCTTGGACGTCACGTTAAAACCAGCAGTTACTCGTTATTAGACAAGCACATACAACAATTCAAATAATCATTTTGTCATTTTCGACTAACGTGGGATAGATTTTCCTTTATTCGAAGCTAAATTACAGAGATTGAAATATATCTTCTTGGAGGAGCCAGCCCGTGAAATGCGTAAAATGTCCAGGACGATCATTTAGATAAACACCTGGTGAAAGAAAACGAATTTCCAGCCAGACTTCATCTCCTGCTTGCAAATTCAACGTGGACTGCAGTGAATATGTTTCATCTTGATCGCCTGGTGTGATTTCATCAGCCCAGGCAATCCCGATGCTTCTGCCGTTCAGGTACAAACCGACACCGAAGAAGAGTCGCGTGTTAGATGGCGGAATGGTAGCGAATCCCGACAAGGAGAAGAAGTAAATTCCAGTTCTAGGCGCAGTGAAAATTCCCGAAGTTAAATTCATGGCTCCTCCGATGTTAAGTCGTTCCACTTCAAATGGAATTGGTGTATCGGTTACGTTGAAACCAAAGTTCTTTTGTACGTAAAAGAAGGTGGGTATTGACTTAATATCTGAATATCCAATCATCGTTTGGTAACCTTGACATAACAGTATGTGTTTTCACTGAATCCGTCATGTTTAAATGTTTATTTACCTGGCTCGTTAGGTAACTTTGTGAAGTCACAGTGGACAGTTTCGACTAGCTGAGCTCCCATAACGGAATACAACCCGGCCAACGTGTGCCCAATTAGACTGAGATCTTCACACGAGGATGGCAATCCAGTTAGAGCAGGTAATGGACGATTGATTTCGTTAACTTTATTTGAAACGCACGTGCAACTGGTTGTCGACTTTTCGTGTACATCGTTTAAAATCGATTCCTGCCGTTGTAATTGGCCCTTTAAAAGACTTACTTCCGTTTCTAGTTCAGTAACTTTTGTTTCCAAAACTCTCTTTAAACCAATCTTTTCGTTAATGTAAAAAACATTGTTAGAACTCGTTAAAACAATCGTAACTAATTGGTTTTTCTTACGTAGTTTCCTCGTAGTTCTTGCAATTGCTCATCTACCGATGTATTCGTAGAACAACCAGCTAAACATAGTATTAGTATTCCTAAAAATTTGATTAATTGAGCCATGTTTTCTACTTATCTTATTCTCCAGACCACTTCTAGAAAATGAGTGCAGATACAAGTACCCCAAACATGTTGGACGATGTACTGGCGTATTTGTTGCAGTGTTTATTCAGCCACACAAGTTTACGTTCCTGGCGTTCTTTGTTATGTAGCAAAACTGAGGTCCCAACGAGACTCGAACTCGTGATCTCCTGCTACCCATGATGTGGTACTAGGCAGGCGCTTTGCCATCTAAGCCATGAGACCATGTCTCATGCGCAATTCTTTAAATGCATAGTCATTAGCTTTTAATATAAAATAACGTGTATTTTTTTTTCTAGAACAATTTTAAAGTGAATTTGACATTTCTTCTTCTAGGAGCCATCCGGTGAAATGCGTGTAATGGTTACCGTTGTCGTAGAGGTACACGCCATCTGACGCGTCCGTGATTTGCAGCCACACCTTATCTCCCGAATTTAAATCTAACGTTGATTGGAGGGTGAACTGACCCCAGTGGTTATTGCCAGTATTCGCTACCCAACCTCTGCCGTGCAGGTAACCGTTCAAATAGAGACCTACTCCTAGCCGTAGTTTGTACGCCGATGAAGCTGGAAATCGAGCCAATCCCGTGAACGAAAAGAAACACTTGCCCGTTCTGGGTGAAGTGAACATTCCCGTTTTTAAATCCAGGGCTTTTCCTACGTTCACTTTCCCTATTTCGAACGTTATTGGAACGTTCGTCGTTGAGAACGTTGTATTTTTCTGGACGTAAAAGTATGTGGGTGCAGATCTTGCATCATATCCAAATCCCAGTGATTTTTCAAAACCTATTCATAATTTGCATTGAAAGTTCAATTCGAATATATTTTGATTTATTTTACCTGGATCTTTAGGTGATTTAGAGAAATCGCAGTACACCGTTTCTACGGCACCAACTCGTGTAATTAAATGCAATCCATTTAATTTGTGACCTATGTGCAGCAGATCTTCGCAGGACGATGGCATTCGATCGATTTGGCCGGAGCACACGAATCGTCCCAGCGTGAATTTGCCAGACGAACTTGTTTGGAGTGTCCGACCGAAATTCAGCCGCGTGATTGGTAATATTTCTTTATCATTGATGATTCCTGTGTTAACACCTAAGCGTCAAAACATTTTAATTTTAGAATGAATTCCAAAAAAAGTATTCTCACCGATATCAGTTAGCGGGATCGGTAGATTAGAATCGCAATTACATTCCGTGAACGCCTGGAAACAATTATGTTCGATACCACAATGACAGGTGTGCAAACTGGTTCGGCTGCCTGACCAAAAATATTGTGGGTTTCCATATTTATCGTTCCACCACGAGTAACTAATTCCGTTAATTTCGAACGGTGCATTCGTGCAGTCGTACTATTCACGCGTGAAATGTAATTGTTTGTTTGTAATTCAGCTATTTTTAACACACCTGTATTGATTGGTGACATTCACTTGACAATTCAGCTAATGCCGAAATTTGTTTGTTGGTTGCAGAATAGTTGATTAGCCTGGAAGCGCATCCTGGTCCAGTGCAATGAGTAACAGTTACCTGTGATTCGCTATCGTGTAAGATGGACGTTGAACCTGTTTGAACAATCGAATGCTATCAATTCTAATTCAATATTGTTTAATTGTGTAGGTAACCTGAGGTCATGTTACAATAGACGTAAATAGGATCATCACCAACACCGTGACCGTCCGGATCGATCCAGTTCATGCCGGAAATTTGGGACGGATGCGCTGCACGAATATCTTGGCAAGTTTTGAAAATAGTTTTCTTTCTCGATGTTTGGCGTTCGATTACCGAATTTGATGGAACGATTTTCTGGAACGCTTTAGTTTTTTGCTCATTTTTCAGAGCTGCCAAAAGAGTTTCGTGCTGTTCAACTTTACGTTCCAGATTTTCTAGTAGATTAAGAATGGCTGCTAAAATTTCCTTACGTTTAAACCAAAATAACTTGTATAGTCAAAATAAGGATTAACTTAAAAGGATATTTACATAGTTCTCTTTCAGCTGTTGCAAGTGTTCGTCCAAATCAACACCGTTCACGCTGCAAATCCTTAACGCACAAAACAGCAAACACGCGTGAAAAGGGGATAGACGGGCCATGTGTGTCTAACGTAGGCAACGTCTCGAATTAAAGTCTCTCTTTGCTTACACTTTACATTGCCTATTTATACTAGAAAAAGCGGTAAAATGGTCTTAATTTTTATCCGGGATAGGAAGAAATGATCCGCAATTGGGCATAGGACATTTCCCCATTATTAGAATCTAACGGTGTATACTAAAAAAAATAGTTCTTTTAAAATGTCGGATCAATGAGTCGATATTTAAAAAAAAAGGCATTGGGGCATTAGGTCTTTCAAGTGTAACACCTTTAAGGAAAAAATGTGTTGTCAATGCCCTAATTGAGATGCCTCATTTGAATGTTTGAATTTTCGGACTATGATATCCCTAGAAATCAAAATTGCTAAGCTAAATTTAGGCTAAACCGCAAAATGTTGGGAGTTCTTAACAAGCGTGACTTGATTCGGCGACAGTTTTAAGCTTTTCTCACGCGGCTGTTTTTTTATTCGGTTGCTTAGGTACGGATCGCGTAAACCGAAGAATCCATTCGGTACTTCCTCAATCTGTTTGACAACTTCACACGGAGATGTAAAAGGAAAATCAATTTCACGCGCAGCATTTAAAGGAAATTCCCTTTCCCCTAAAAAGGCTTTTGATGGAAGCAATTACGTCATAATGTCCAGTAAGAATTTTTCAGAACGATATTGGATTAAATTGTGTGTTATTAATTGAAAATGCCATTGCAGGAATCTTAGGTCGGTTGTTCCATATCCTCGAAATGAGAAAAGGCTGACGCAAGGATTAAACGTTTTTGGGAAAGCGTTCCATGACGTCTTGTTGAATAATGAATAGCCGTCGATTTTAGGACGATTGTTTCCACGCGTGTAAAGTACTCTACGTTATTATCTTATTCATCTTATTGACGTCGGCAGAGTCTACAACACTAATGTACATTTTCTATCTGTCTAGCAGCTGCTTAATTGCATCTTACCAGCAGATCAATATCTGACACTCGCAATGACGTCGACACATTGTGTAGCAAAATGCGTGAGTCTTTGTGTATTTCATTACAGTGTTTACGTAATGATATTATTATTACGAACAGAACTAATATTACGACTCCACGTTTCGTATTCCACAGGATCGATTAATTGGAAATGAACGTCGTTTGAAAAGGAACGATTGCACTCGGTTTGATTGTTGTATAGCTGTTCTGTGGCTTGATGCGATTCCAGGAATTGGTTATCCGATCGCGTCTGCCACGTTATCGATTGCCCAACGAAACAAGGTTCGCCCGTCTTGTTGCCATTCTCCATGACGAACATTCTGCAATTCAACAAAGTCAAAGTAAATCATCACAAAATTTTTAGTAATAATGTTTTTACTTTTCAAATGTCCATAGAGGAACGTGAGCTTTTCTGGAACATAATCCAATCAGATAAAGATCTTCAAAGGGGAAATACGGTGTCATCTTTGCAGCAGCCAATAGCAATCCTAAAGATTTTCTGCCGAGCAAGTAACATCCTCCGTACAGGTAAGAAGGATAAGTCGGCCAAGGCCAAAGTTCCAGACTGACGTAATGTTTACTCTCTAACTGTAAAATCAATTTATCCTAGCCTATACAATCTAACCAAAAACTAAGCTTACCCAATTTCCGTTGTGGTGGGTTATCGATAATAATTTTCGTTCCAAACATTCCACCTTCATAATAGGGCACCTCCTTTTGAATAGCCAAGATGGCTGACTGCAGACGAACCGTGTTGATGTAAACATCGTCATCGCACTTTAAAATGAATGGAACTCGGTCACAGAAATGCTTAGCCCAATGCAGCAAGGCCACTGATTTCACCGTCAAAATACGGTAACTATCCATCATGTCCAGTTGGACGATATCACCAAAAGATTGGCTTTCATGTTCGATTTTCTTTTGCCACGTCATGTTGGACGTTTGGCCAGTCAGGAAAACATGTCTACCCCATTTCAACCGACTGGCCCATGATTGACGGACGAGTTGGCGCTTTTCAAAATGATTGGGAGCCGACACAACAATCACGACGACCATCAAACCATCGTTAGTCTTCTGACATGGAGCGTTGATGGAGTAACGGAAGGACATCACGTCGTTAACGTTGTTAGTCAAAGGTTTGAAACCTAAACGTTTCAACGTGTAGTTGGTGTAGATGTCGACACCGTCTGGAAAGGACTCTGCTTTCACTGGACGTTCGGGAGCGTTCGTATTGCAAGGTAAATTAGGGCAATGAACGACGTGATTAACGTGAATGAGTCTTAACAATGAATGGACATTAACACTTGCGAGTAGTAAATTAGCGAAGATGAAGGCTAGGATGAAACCCAATATTCTTAATCGCGTTCGTTTAATTGCGGCCATGGTGTAACACGACCAGATGTTGGCTAACTGTTAATTGGTTATTGTTTTACGTAAAACCTGCGTTTGTGTTTAAAAAAAGAATCTACTAGCGTATACGATAACACGTTGACTTTTGTTTAATTCTAGAAGAGGCATGTTCACGTCCTTTATACTCCCATTGTTTCGGAGAGTTAGGATCCCGAGGCGGTGTGCATCTTTTAATCAAGCGTACGATGTTGATTTCACAGAGCAGGCTTAGTGCCTACCAGCATATCCTCAGGTAAATTCGATGTTTTGAATTTGATTTGTTAGTTAGGACGATAGATGACAATTATCTCTGAAAATCAACAATAACTTGTGAATTTCTTAGTCAAAGTGTAATATTTTTGGGATTTATTCAAGCTTGATCTTGTATTCATTTTTATTCAAATTGTGCTAGAAAAATGTGTTAGAAGGACGAAATGAGACATGCTTGGTTAATCATGCGGATACACATAAATTGTCACGATAGAACGCGATACATAAGAATGTTTCCGTTGCCCTACGATGTATTGGGCAATCTCGCTACGCTATGCAAATTAATCCTTTTTTTTCTCGGCCTTGAAGGTTTGTTATACTCTACCGTCTCACCATCGAGCCAATTAGCTTTTCTACCGGCACGGCCATTTTGGATTGATAAAAGAAGAGTGGGTGACAAAAATATTGAAATCTCCATGTTCCGCAGTTCCGTCAGATGACCTTCAGTGCAACTTGGATTGCGGAGACGCTTGCAGACATCCGGTAAGTATTACAGTAACATTTATCCTGACACGTATCTTGTGTGTTTCCTTTTAATCGTAGACCTTGAATCATGTAATGAATTAAAATCCTATGAATTTTTCTTGAAATGCTTTCTAAAAAATCATTTTTTTGTTTTAAAAAACTTTAGGTCCCAACGAGACTCGAACTCGTGATCTCCTGCTTACTAGGCAGGCGCTTTGCCATCTAAGCCATGAGACCGTGGTGGCGGTCCATCTCCACATCATTCAAATACCCGAATTGTTTGGTTATGTGGTAAGCTAAAAGGTAAGGAATGCGATAAGAAGATGAGAAAAGTACGTAGCTTCGGTTAGCCACATGTTAACGAATATGGTATTTTGTTGTTATGCGTCGTGTGCTGGGGGGAAACCCACATCCTGTCAAAGGTGGTTGCTGTGGCTATGATAATGCAAAAGACTTTCTGTATAAGGAATGCAACTTAGAATGGGCTTCTAAACCGCCGTAAACCGCTTATTTGTCCTTAAAAAAAAATTCGATTGACAACAAACGGTGCATGCAATCGTCGATTTGCATACATGGCTGCATGAATAATTCCAGTATGACGTCAAACGGTTTGCGAATTTCTATCATGCTCTTTCCCATGACGTCATACATAGCTGAGCCATCAGCTTTGCAAATTATAAACAATTCAATAACCACCCGCCTCACGTTTTATCTACGCATTTAAATTATGCAAGGCCTAGAAAGTATCCAAGTTAACCTAATTCAACTGTATTCAAACAAATTTTGTTATGATTTTTTTTGTTTTCGCTACTGTTTACAGGTGCGCTGATGTCATAACAGATTGGTGAGCGTAGCGGGACTTTCCCTTTAATCACGCAGGTATATTTTTTAAAAAGTAAATAGTCCTTTAAAAAATTGATACACAGTTTTTAGGGATGATGCGGCGTGAAAGATGAACGACCTTGAAGATCTGTTGGGTCATATTAGGAAGTACCGAAAAATCAAAACTCCCGCCGGAAACCTGAGGCTTGCATACAACTACTATAGTAGCCTGCAGCATGTAATGACGCATACCAACTCTCCCTCCACTCACGCACATTCTCCGAAACCGGTTTTTTCTTTTTCTTACAATTCGTCGTAGGGAAAAAAGATTTTTCTTGCGCCATTCCAAACTTGCCACATGCGTCATCGTATTTCCGGTGCCTATAATTTCGTTTTTTTCTTATTCACGAAAAGAGAAGGGGTTATGGCAGAAGGTGAACGATGTAAACGGAACTGGGAGGTTCCTCGGCTCAACCTATTTGAAGGCACTTGCTAGCACCGAAAGATCGTATTCTCTCGCAACAAGTCGAACATCCCACACCTTCAGTTAACTCTTCTGCAACTCTGAGTTTATTTGAATAGTGAATCGCCCCCAAGTGCTTCATACAGTGCAGTTCAGTGCGTTTTCAAGTGTCTGAAATTTCAATTGAAATGCAATTATCATCCAATCAGAGGTTCTTGAAATATGGCGCCCTCCTCTTTAATTTCATCGTCCTGGTAGTTTCTTATTTTTAATTGAAAAATTTTAAATGAATCCACTAATCAAAATTCTCTTGATCAATTTTTTAGATTGTAGGACCGACGCTCTTGGCTCTGTCTCTTCGCGTCCTCTTTGATCCCGAATTCACGCACTTGTTCTTTCAAGATGGCAATTATTATGCGGGGCACATTCTGGTAGCCATCGGGGCTCTGATGACAGTCGCTGGAATTCTCGGCTGTATTGGAACACTAGCAGAAAACAGCTGCCTCCTCTGGATGGTATGTAACATTTTTAAAATAATTGATTACGAGCTGATTAAAAATAACACGTGCGTTCATATAGTTTTTCGCATCGATGGGCGTGTTTCTGATTGCTGAAATTACCGGAGGTGTCCTCATTTATCATCAACAAAACGAATTGCAAAACGATGTTCACAACTCCATCCGAGTGGCTGTCGAACGCCATTACGGCAACGACGTGACCAACAATTTCAAACTCGACGTCATTCAGGAAGGGGTAAAGATTGCAATTGTCTTTTAAATGTAATCAGATTGTTTTAAAATAAATTTATTTTGGAACGTATCAGTGGAAATGCTGCGGCACGACGGGATACAAGAGCTGGTCCCGCTCTGAATACGGGAAACGACCGATGTCACGTGATTTCATCGATACCGGCGCTACTTACGTGGTCCCGAAATCCTGTTGTATCGACCAATCGTCTAGCGATTGTGAACGAGTTTCTTTCTCCGAGGGTGTCCGTGGTGACGATCAATCCAAAGTGCTTTATCAAGAGGTTAATTTCATTTATTTCTAAATTAATTGCCATTTAACTGGAACATTTTTTTTTAATTACAGGGATGCGGTAAGAAATTAGTTGATGCCATCAGCACGTACGCGAGATACACGTTCGTGACAATCACGATCGTGGCAATTATTCAAATTGTTGCCATGATTCTGACTGTCCTTTTAGCTGTGGCTCTTCGACGTGGAGATGCTAGTCGTTTCACATCGAGACAGGGCCTCAATTCATCCTATGCGTCAGCCCCCATGTTATCAAAGTATGTATAGCAAACATCGAGATTCAATGTTTAATTGATGTATAATAATGTAAAGTTCTTTCTTATTTCGTAGTGCCGAATCAACTGACACGAAAAGACATTTTAACGTGTCGTCATCATCTGTCAGTGCCTCACGATCTTCTCTTAATTTGGAACCTGTCATCGTCTCTAAAGGATCATCGCTTGTTTAATTTCAATTAATCATTTCAATGTAATTTAAATATTTTTGTGAGCCATAATTGTTCGCATTCCTTTGACGATTGGATGAAGTAATTAAGAATTTCTGTCTTTCTGTATATATAACCGACAAATGACACTACGTTTCCATGACGACACAAAGACTTTAAACCTTTATAACCCTCCTGATTTTTTAAGTACGGAATTTTTGAATTATACAAACGTATTGATCCTAAACTGAAACGATTACGGTACAGTTTTGCCAGGGGCCAGGTTCACAACCGCCGGAAGAGGAAAAGGGGACTGGAAGGTCAGGGAGGGGCTGCCTAAAAGTTTTTTGAATAAATTGAACTGAGTTGGTCCTCTAGGCCAACAGTCTCGGCCTAAAAATTCAACCGCCATGTCGACCATCATCCACCATCGTTTGATTGGCTCCATTCTTTTAATGGCGCTAGTTGCTGGACTAACAACCGTTCAAGGTTGGAAGGTGCAATTAGTACCAAAAACGACCAGCGTCAAGTATGTCGTGCCTGTTGTCACCTCATTGACAACAGTGCCGTCTACGTGTTACGTCACAGTCAACGTCACCGGAGACTGCCGCAGACGACGTTCTATCGAAGAGAAACCCATCATTACTTCGTTGGATGATATCGACGACATCCTTCCCACTTTACCAAGGTAAGAATTTTTAATCATTTAGAAATGTGAATGTAAAAATGATGTGAAATATTTTGTAAAGGCTGGAAACGTCTGCGAGTGTTGAAAGTGTAGGGCCATCGATTGATGGAAGCCGGATTGAAGAGCATATCGAATCGAAACGAGGCTGGACGTTCACGGCCAGGCCATTAGATGGATTTAGTAAAGTGAATCGTTGGATTAGCGATAATCGTCCTGCATTCGGTTTGACGTACGTCGATTTTGAAACGGTCACACTGACACGAACGACGTACTCGACCGTTACGGACGGCCACAAAACCTTTGTTGTTAGCGGCTGCCTTCCGGCCGGATTTCTTTACACGACTTGCTAAGGGAAATCTTTTTTCAATGTATTTGCATATCACATTTTGAATACACACACACATTTATTTGCTTTTAAATGTGGGCCTATCGCGATTGAACTCGAGGGCATTGCACTCGGCTCTATCGTCAGGAAAACAAATTACAATAGAAACTCCCGAAAAAGGCAAACACGAACCTCCATTTATTTTCTCCAATCGTTTTTCACCAGAAGCATCGATTCTTTAACGAACGTAAAGTGCTTTTGTTAATTCAAGGGTGCGGTCAAGGTACAAAAAAAATCGTACCAGAAAAAAAGCTAAAGAAAACGTTGCATTACATTCAGTCAGTGGCTAACGTTCGTTCATTGCGCACGTGATTATTTCCACAATTGTTCGTGATTTTCGCTTTGGAACACCTTCATTGCAAATGATTGTCAGGTTACCTCTGCTGTCAGTCGTTTTCATGGCCGTCTGTTTGATCCTGACGGCCAAACAAGACGTCCAAGTGGCCCATCTGTTAACGGGCTATCATCCGTTGAGTCGGTTAGGGATCTTACAGCAAGGCCCTAGTCGCATGATGGCCTCTAAAGCTATGACGACCTACGTAGTCTACAGGACTACCATACCCACTTGTAGTTTCACGACTTCGTGCGCCGTTACGAACGGCCCCGTCACGCCCTGCAGACGACGTGAGCTGGACATTGATGCCATTTTACCTAACAAGCCAATCAAGTATATAGTATATACAAATTATCCTATTTTTTAAATTAGTTTTAACTCTACTTTTTTTTTTTCAAACGTAGAGTTGAAACGACATCAGCTCCGGAAGAATCCGCTTCGAGTTTTATTCCGGATATTGTTAGTTCGAGTGAACCGAGGGATGTGTTGGTTAACGGCCTCTTGCCCGGAGGAACGTGCGGGCCGTCTGCTGGCCCGTCTTTCGGTGTTACCATCATCTACACACGAACAATCATTTCTGATTTCATTTGTTTAGCGTCTGTTACACACACGAACACGTTCACGGTGGCTGGTTGCACACCTTCGGGTCTCGTCTATTGCAATCAATTTTTTTAATTTAATTGATTTAAATCTCTTTTATTCCTATTCTTGCAAGCGTTGATTATTTTAAAATTCTAATGGAATACATGTCCGCCTTCAGGCAGCTGCCTAAGATTGATTTCTATCCGATTTCAATGTCACACCATTTACGGTGGGAGAGAGGTCGATGACCGTTTTTCTTTTGTTTTTTTTAAACGCTTTTAGCCGATGTCTACAGACGATAACCATTAAAAACATTCCACCAAAAATAGAGAAAGCGCAGAAAAAAGCTTTTTTTGAGTGTAATCTGTGACGACAGCTTACAGATTAGGATCATCGCATTAGATGTGTCATGCGAATATTTCAGCTTTTATTCGAATATACATTCAACGTTATGTATTTTTATAGTAGCCAACTAATTGAGAATAATCATTAAAATGGAGGGGAATCTTTTTGGTTTACCCTGATTGTTAAAAGATGGCAAATTTGAATAATCTTTTGTTTGTAATGAGCACATTTATTTCAATAGATCCGTGAACATATATGACTCTTTTGTTTTTACGTGTATTTATGGTATGCGCATTTGCGTTTCGACGGATGGTCACGCGTGAATTTCGAGAGATAATTCCGCTCGTTCAACACGGGCTTCTGCTGGATGGAGATTTGGTTGACAAATTGGAATCAACAGCCCATTATTAAATCGTTTCTTTTTGCCTATAAAAGAAACAAGCACGACGCTCGTTGAATGGCAGTTAAACTTTAACCACCGCCGGATGTAAACAATTTTTTTCGTTCCAGGGAAAATAATAAATGGCTTTTTATTTAGTAAATGTATTGATTTTTATAATCGCTTATCTGTCGTTTGTGCGCCCTGCTGCAGTTCACGACAATATCGCACGAACGTGGCCCCAAGCGTCGAAAACAGTCACGGCCACCATAGTCACGACAACCACCAAATCGTAATTATCGTTTTATCCTATTTTTGAAAAAAACGTTGATTAAGTCGATTTTATTTTAGAACATTCCTCGCTTGTGCCACATTAGTAGAACCTTTAGCCACAACTGCGTGCAATCGTAAAAAGCAATTGTGGGGCGTGTTTTACACGCTCGTTCACGATGACACTGAACAGTTTCATCCGGTCAACCCAACTCAAGTCTTAAAGTTAGTCCTTTAATTTAACCTTAATTTAACAAATTAATTAATTTTAATTAAAAAGGGTCGAACCGTCCGCTTTACCTGACAATTACCTATACTTTCCTATGGGCGAATTCGTTTATCCATCGGTTCAATCGTCATTGAATGGCGGTTCAATCGAATCAGCCATGCGCATTGCTGATCCTTTCCTGTTTCCAAGTTTTATCTCCTCCCTGTTCTCCAATCTATTTCCAGGCACCAGGTAAAATTAATTCGCTAATTTTAAAAATGTTTAATTTAAATGGGAGTAATTATTTTGCAGTAGCGCCACTGCGTACACTAGCACAGTAACCAGTACCGTATTTACGGCCACGTCTACCTACACCCTATCGGCAGTTTCGTGTGTCCCGGTCGATTTGATCACCTGTCCGTCCACACCTGACGCCCCAATCATCGATGTAACCGATGATCCCATTACCGAAGATCCTGTAACCGATGCTCTTATAACTTTGACATGAAATTTCAATTGATTACTTTATGAAAAATTATTCCAAACGCAAAATTTAATTGCTTCTTTCCCTACATTTAATTAAACAATGAATAGCTAATTTCCTATTCCTATATTTCCACGGAATTAAATTTAATTATGTAAGCACTGACACGTACGCAAACAGCTGCAATAAATTAAGGAGTAAGGGTAGCCTACTATTGGATTCTCGGTACAAGGTGACATTTTAGAAGAAAAGGGCACAGCAAAGCCCATAAAATCTAATTCATTTAAAAAACACCATTCCAAAAAAGGATGGGTAAGGAACCTTTTGTTTCGTCCTTGTAAACATTTAGAGGGTAGGGCGACGAAAGGGTATTGCGTCACATTTTCGTATCAGAAAAACATGCAAATTTTTCTTACCCATACCCATAGTTCGATGCGACCCTTCCCCATCCGAAAAGTGCAGCCCTATAATAAAAACGGCCAGTGCTGTGCCGATCGTCAGTGTCGAAAGGTTACGATCGTACAATGACATTCTTTTCACTGTCACACAAATTTATTTCCGTTGTTATCTCAGTTGACCAAAAACGAATTTTATTTTTTCCACATTATTCACCTGTTGGTCAATTTACGTGTAGATAAGTTTTTAACCTTCGATGACCATTTTCTGTTCAACTCCGCCCTCCCCTGTCTGGCAAATCGCGGTGTGTATAAAAAGCCGATACGATGGCTGTTTTATTCAAACGATTCACAGAAGATCAAAGATGTTGTTCAAATCTTTGCTCATCGCTGTCGTCTGTTCGACGGTCTTGGCCGAGTCCGAGGTGGACTTCCCCGTCCAGGAGACGGCCAGATTTCTGGCTCTTCAAGTCACGAAAACAACCGTTCAAATTGTAACAGCGTAAGTTCAATTAATATTTTAATTAGAGATTAAATGTAAATATGTTGGAATTTTCAGGACGGTGGAGGTGACGAAGCAATCGCTTTGCGCAAGTTTGGTGGACGTCACTGGATCCTGCCAACGACGAAAGAGGGGCACGGACAAGCCGGTCATTCTTTCTTTCGACAACGAAGATATCGACCTCTATCATCCATCGCCCGTCCAACAGTAATACATGCACATTTCTTTTTTTAAACCATCATTTAAAAAAAAATTTGAATGATTTAAAATAGAGTTGAAGCTACACCGGCCGTTGACTTAGACGCACCGGGTCGTGTAGAAATTCTGGAGAGTTCCAGCGAAACGCCCGTTGAAGTGGACATTGTGGGTCTGCAGAGCGAGTGTTACGGCCGTCGATTTGGTATCGTTTCAGCCTTAGCTTCCGGCGTGGCTTCCGTTTTGCCGTCGGTCAGTGCCGATCTAGCTTCCAGCTTGACCTCCGTATTGAATTTGACGTTGAGATTCAAAACGACGTTGACGGCCACGGTGACGGTCACGAACACGGTAACCGACGGAAGCAAAGCTTTCGTCGTGTCCTTGTGCACGCCCTCCCCATTCTTGTATGCGACATGCTAATTTTCCCATTTTTCGAAATTGACATCAGTTTTAAGCAAAAAAATGATGCCGATATATTTAAGTATACAGTAAAGGGGACGGGTAAGTTTATGCCATCATACTTGGGTTTTTTTAGTGCACAATGTCTTATTTTTCCATTACGTAACAATTCTATTGTTCAATCAATTCCCATTCTTCTGAATGACCGTTGTACTTTCTTTTTGTATTCTACCAGCTCTAATAATAAATACTTAATCAGTTTTTGTGGCCAAAAAAAGAGATGGCAACATGGCATAGATAGAAAATGGCAACAAGGCGGTTTTGTTCAATAGAATATATCAGATTTAGTTTTAAGGCTACTAGTGCTGCGTGTAGACACGGGGAAAATGGGTGAACGTGATTCTCATGCGTGATACTATACCTAAATCGCTGTGTGTGTAAAGTGTTTCTCTTGTGTCGATTGCTGTGGCGAGCCACACAATAGTTTTCACGGTGCACCTTTTCTATATACGGCGTGTTATCTTCGGGACACGCGAGAATAGATGATTGCCGTCTGAAGAACATCAGAGTGCACTCTCGGGAAAGCCGTTGTCCCCCGACCAGCAGCCGGAGGAGAATAACAGAACGTGAAAAAGGTCAAAAGAGTTTTTGTTTATTTCTTAAATATTGGAGTTTGAACGTGAGCTATAGAAAAACAAAGCTATAAAAGAATCGTAAATTTAAATTGAGAAATAGTTTAATGTTCGCATGCCAATTATGTATTGATGAAGATAAGTGGGTTGGGCTGCACGATCTGGATTGAATCACTGAGTGAATATATCTCTAAGGGGAAATGATGAATTCATCAAGAAACAGCAGCTTGCGTTTGATCAAAAGTTTAATAGTACCCTGAAGGGGGGGTATTCACAAAAGAACTTGCGGTAGGGTATGTAAACTCTTTGAAAAAAGAAAGTGAGAACACCTATTTAACAAGACCACACAGCATGCTGTTATTGTTTTAAAAGCTATTGATCTATATTGCACAGGTGCTTTTGTCTCTTGCCCTTTGATATAGTTAATTATATTATAGCTATATATGTGAAGCAACAGAGGCCATCCGTCTTGATGTGCCACACATACGGTATAATTGGCTTTAAGAGTATATACAAGGATTAGTCGGTTAAATGAATATCAATAACATTGTACTGCATGTTTCTAATATGCATCTGCGTCGAGCCAACATGGTGGATCCCATTCATTCTTTACTCTCTAGAGATGTTTTTCTATCCTGTTCTTAATTAGTTTTTTTTTGTGTGTGCATGCGTCATTGGTATTAAATGTACATATTCCCGAATGGTACACATTTAAAGTTGATGTTGGGTAAATGTCATCCATTTTTCAAAGCAAAAAGAACGATGTGGGAGTCGATGGAAAAATCCACGGACTTTGCACGCTGTGTGCGCTATTATCTCGGATGACACATGAGGGGTTTTAGATTCACGCGTTCCTTCTTCGTCTAGGGATTTTTTTGTTTTTCATTTTTTGTGTGTGTGACGGGCATCTGTTTATATCAGGGCGTGCCAGGCGTTTGCACGTCTATAGGCGTGAATTTTCTTTTTGCCTTTAACTTCAATTCGATTTTCTTATCGGTTAAATATGAGCATAGGTACCTATATAAAGATTTTCGTAATAAATCATTTTATAGGGGGGCAAAAGAAATTGTTATCGATAAATCTGTCGTGCGGAAACCAATAGAAAACGTGAAAAAAAAACTGGACATTTTTTTTTCGAGCAGCCAAATCGATTTCTGCATCAATCTTCTTATTGTTTTTGCTGAATCTTATTTAAATGCTCTAAAAACAAAATGGGCTGTTGCTATCAGCTCGAAAAAAATAAATTGTGTCCACGTTGGCAGAAAAATTTGCATATAAAAAAATTTATTTTTTTTTTTGCGTCTATAATAACAACTCGAGAGTCTTGTTTGTTTTCCATTCAATATGTCTTCCCCTACCCCCTACTGGCCTGAAGCTCTCCGCGTATTGATCCGGCCACAATATATTTTGTCAGCTGCGTTCTTGCTCAGCACCCACACTCTGTATGTACGTTTGATATTCACTCCCGATTCGTCCTATATCTACCAGGAAATTTATTTATAGTTTTGCATTTTATTCTTTAAAAAAAAAAAAGTTAACATTATAGCATTTACAAACGAATTTTTTTAATGAATTTCCTGGTATATATGTAAAGGTTATTCTTTCATTCGTTAATCAGATTTGAAAGCCAAAAATACGTTAGCTAATGCTATTCATTTATAAAGAAATCACGAAGGTCCGCGATGGGCCGGAATTAAGAGTGGTGTCGTTATCTTTAACGACAGACATCAAAAGACCCGTATAAAAGTTGGGCATGATTTTTATCGCAGACCCGCGGATTATAAGCTAACACGAGATAGTGTTCCTCTGTTTTACATCGATTCGCAAACTTAATTCGATCCTATAAAGCAAAAGAGAAGATGATGATCCGTTCTCGTGATATGGGAAGTTAAACTTTCTTTAAAAATCAAATGCTCCGATTCGCGCTCTTAACATCTTCTTCTAGTCTTACGTATTCTTTGATTTTCAACGAGCCACTTTTCATGCCTGATTGCGAATGGAAAAGGGGAGAGGGGGGGATTCGAGCCGGATTAACTCGCCATATCAATGGGCTGCTCCTCTTCAATCTTCTATAGATGTACTATATCACGGATAATACAAAGTTCGCGATGCTGGCATTTAGATTCTAGTCTTTTCTTTTTGGTTCAACCGTTTTATATATGCACATCATCTTTATCTTTCGCTTTAATGAAAAAAAGCATTTCCCCACTGATGATTTCTGCCACCCACGCAAAGATATTGATTATCGATAACATTTTCTCATATTTCTTAATAGGGCATCAAATCGTATAATGTCATCTGGAGAGCGGACTGCGTGCAAAAGAATTAAATACCTCATTGTGTCTGTTGAACAACAAGGGAAGTACGGACACAGCAAAAAGGCGATCGATGGGCCTGGCGGCTGAGCACATATATAGGGGCGACCAATACAATTGAATATAAGAATAGATTGGTGAGTGCTGCACGATTCATCGTATTAAAAGAGGCCGCTGTATATATTTACTAGTATTATTTCCAGTTTTTGGCGCACGGAATCAACCGCTAAAATGTTTGGGCCCCCCCCTTTTTTCTCCATGTTTACAGATCCGGAAATATCATTTCTCTATCGATGCGGAAAGCACCCCGCTCTTTCTATTTTGTGTGTGTACGTCAACCGCAAAAGTCTGTTACACAGAGACACATCATATTCATGGGTCTTCTTCCAGGACTTGGTTGTATGGAACACTTTTGGACATGTTTAAAGAATAGGGGAAGAAAACAAACTGTGTCCTCTCATCTCTGTGCCCATACATCAGCTACAGATGTGTGTCTGCCGTCTATTTACTAAAACTCTCGTGAATTCAATGCGAAAGAAAGGCTTTATAGTCTACACGTGTATTCTGCTATTCAGTCGTGAGTAAACAGATGGCTAAAGTATTTTTCAAAAACGTGTAATTTGATGATAACGTTCACTGGAAAGGCACGTATTTAAAACGTATATATAATTTCATTTTTGAAATTGGCGTTTAACTTTTAAATAGAACTGTGCATTGAGCCTGCCCAACTGGGCAGAATGCCTCGCCACTTGAGGACACTTTGCTATCTATCGCCCAGGGTCTGTGTAATAGGCATCTCTTCTTATATTTTTTCTGAAAAGGATTGTCATGAAAGATGCTCTTCGTCGAGTAGATGTGGTTCTGCGCGCCCCATTCGTTCTTTAATGGTTAGGAACGAAGGAGCACCAATAGCGGTTCCTGCACACTCTGCCCAGGCCAACAGAACCAAGCGGACGCGCACAACTATTTCTGCTGGCCGGGGTATATCTACTGTGTGTCTGACTTGAACTATTCAAACAGTTTGCAAAAAGCTGAGAATGGTGAAAAACTTTGCAATCTTTGGATAAAATGGTGGAATATTTATTCGATGATGTGAGACCCAATTAGTGCAGTTGTGTCTGTGCTGCCTGGAAATATTTTTGGATCAGATTTCGTGAAACATTTCAACTTTATGAATCGTCAGTGAAAACATCCTTCTTAATTGATTGCTATTTTGCTAGTTGTTTTTAACAACCACATCTGAAAATCAATTTAGTGGCAGCCAATTCGTGCAGCAGCCAAAGTGAACTTGTTGTTTTGACATTTTTCAGGTTTGTTTGTTTTTCTTTTCTCGATTCCAATCTTCTCCCCCTCGTTCTGTTTGCTTTTTCGTGTGGGGGGGGGATAGAGCCTTTCTATAATTCGATTGAGGGCGTTCGTTATTCCATATACCGTGACACAGCGACATCATAGTCTGTGTTAGATAAATCTAGTTAACGCCGAGCTGTCGGATTATTGTCGTTTCAACGAATGCTTCCCAACAATAGACTGACGAAAGACCGGGAAAGACATGCATTAGTAAAATAGGACGTTGCATTTCTTTAAAAAAAAAACTGATTTTGCAAAATGTATTTACGAATAATTTTATTTATAGGTTAAAATAGATGCAATTGAGAGGATTAAATAAGAAATAAATATAACATAAATTTTGGGGAGTGTAATTACAAAACTAGGAAAGATGATGGAATGAATGTGTAAAACTGACAACTCGGTGGAAATGAGTGAGTGATTTTTCGATAGTTTAATCGTTTTCGTTCTATCGCAAAAAGTTTTTGGCGCGTAATCGTTCCATCAACTTTTCGTGTTTTCTCATCACACGAGTTGCACTCTGAAAGTTTTCCCCTCCTGAGTGATGGATGAAATTAGAAGTAAAAACTTTGCAGTATGCCATTTATCACCGCTCACAATTTTTGAATGTGCCGATACAGAAATTTGTAAAGAATCGATTACCGAATGGAAAAAAAAAACGCCTAATGAGTAAAGGCTTCTTCTGACCTGAAAGCCCCGATTTCCGCCCATTTCTTTTGTTGGCGGTCAACAACGTGGTCGTCTTGCTAGTGGCGCTTAATTTATTATACAATTACGTTCTTTCCTAGAAACTTATCGATTTTTCACACGCACGTGTGATGGGAAAAAAGTGATATGGTGGACGTGAGTACCCAGTAACACGTTAATAATTGTCAAAAGCATTCGGTGGTACAGTTTTGACCATTTGTGTCTTTCAGAGGAAGAGACGAACAGCCCCACACGATATTATCGCCATTGTTTTCACAAACTACTCTTTGCCCGACAGCTTTTATGCCAGACGTGTGTGCGTTTCATATTGGTTTATAATTGGATTTGACTCTAGGGGTGTACATAGGTTTTGTTGGCACTGAACGATGGATGTGTTAATGTATTTGTGTGTGAAACAACAGAAAGCGAAGCACCCACAACCAGTCTGGGTGGTTGTCAGAACATGGAGAACTCTTCAGGTGCTGCCAGTCGACCCATCACGGCACCCACCGTGACGATCAGCGGCACTACCAGAAGCGGAAGTCCTGGAAGCAATCACGTGGTGATGAAACCTGCAGCACCCACCGAGAGCATCACCAGCATCACGGCTCATCGAAGGAAACGTTTGGTGCGTTCTGAAAATGTCTGCTGCAGCCACCACCAAGGATGGGAGGCCATTTTTCGTGAATCTCTGCTCCACATGGCGTGGCCCATCTCGATGAGCCTCGGATCAGAACAAACCGATTCACTCGACATGACAGATTTTCTACCGCTGAAAATTAGGTGAGTCAGAAAACTACTTTACTTCTTTATTTTGGAGGGTGGGGGCGAGGCTAGCAATCAGTTTTTTTTTCGACCAACATTTGGATCAAAGGTTAAATGAGCTTTTTCATCATCCCATCATGTGTTGCATAGCAACGGCGTCAATCTCCCGCCAAGTTTTTTTGTTGGTACTTCTTCCTCGCGTATATCGAAAAGTTGCAAAATAATGGCTAACACAGCTGTAGAAAGACGTAGACTAAAATGTAATCAGCTGAAAAGATTGAAATCTTACGGAAGCATGTGCTATCTTTGTTGTCAGGGCGGCCTTTTGTTTTTATCATTTCGAATCGAAATGCTTTTGTCTTGTTGAATGCATTGTGGCGACATGCCCTCGTTTCCTTTGTCCTTTTTTTTGGAACAATTCATATTTGATATCGTTAAAATGGAAATCTCATTAAATTTTCGTTTTGCTTTCTTGGAAGGGGATTTTGAGCTGCAATGTCGGTAGCCATGTCGGATTTTCAGAGAACTTTCCCGCCCAATTATCTCTTATTTTTTGTTTTGTTTGTTTATGGGATTTGGCAATGTCACCAGTTCTGCCATAACTGTTAGACCAGGACAAAATTAACCGGCTAATGCTATGTTATGATCCGGAGGGGAGGGGGGGGGGGTCATGGAGGACGGAACAGAAATCACCCACGAGTTGAGCTCTTTGTCAAGATCGTCTCTTTTTTTTTTTTAAGGGTTACAACAAAATGTTTAGAAAAAATTTAGTCCGATCGATACGTAAAAATAAAATCATTTTTTATTTTTTCGTACAGTCAAAGCGTTTTTGCGTTATGGAAGAGCGTTAACATTTATTCCCCTTGTGACTGTGATGCAATCATAATTTCATCAAAAATGGCGGGATTCTTTACATTTTGAAGGCGTTCCAACTTTTGCCGCTTCTTTTTTTTGGCGCCCAATTTGAAAGAAAATTTTTTTCTTTGAATTTTGGAAACTGATAGGCAGGACATTGGATGTAATTCATAACCTGTCAGATCTTGCCTTTTTGCCAGATCGATAGGGCGATAATGTCTTGTGGAACGATGAACGATCTCATTTTTTTGTTGTTTTCCCCGCCTTTCTTTGCCAGTCAGTGCGGACGGACTCCAAACTTTTTGACATTTGTCCATCGAAATCGATCGACTAACCGGGGAGGTCGAATGAGTCTTTCGTTTTGCTTATTTTTCGTTTCTTATCATATTGTTCAGTAGAAACGCATAAAGTAAACAAAAAAAGCAACAAGGGACATTTTTTTGCCCCCGTTTTTACATTTTCCAACGGATTCAAAAGACTTTGTCGACATCTTTCTCGTCTTTTCTGACATCAAAAAAAGCGCAAACACAAAAGACTTTCTTTTTTATCCGCCGCTTTTTTTCCTTATCGTTCCAATTGTTGCCTAGCGACTTCATTCCATTGCCGTCAGATGGCCCATCAAAATGCCCCATTTTTTTTCCCTTTCGTTGTTGTTGACTTCCTGTTCTCCTCACCTATACAGACAGGGTTTCTTTTTTTGACTATCTTGATTAAATAAATAATTGGAATCGAATGTTGATGCGAGTACCTTGTAGTTCAGGGTGTGTTAGAAGAGGTTCCCTTTAAAAAAGAAAAATTGGGAGGGAAAGGGGCTGGTTAAAAAGCATCAGATTCTCTATTATTCACATTGGTTGCCATGGCAACACGTCAAAAGTGCGTGTAGCGCATTTTGGGCTGGCCCCGCTGTCTCTCTCGCCCATGCGAAAACATTTGAATATTCAGCTGTTGAATGCAACAAAAGGGAGGCCGAGCTCGAAGACACGGGGAGGCCGTCGATTTACTTTACCCAAAACTTCTTCTTTTATGGGGGGTAGGGAAAGTGAAAAGTTTGCGTTTTGCGACAGTTTGTCTACATCCTTTCCATCCGCTTTTTTTCACTCGGTGGATCAATAAAAAGCTGAGCCTCTTTGATTTTTTTCTTTTCCCCCTTTTTCCTTGTGAAAAATGGCTATTTTCTCTTTTACAAACATTCCGCACGGTCTTGTATTTACGAGGATCAGGTATAGAGGCTCGCCAAATGATTTGCTCCGAAAGAGGGGGGGGGGGCGCAGAGCCGGTCGTAATAATGCCTTCAGGGATATACCGATCTTTATTTAACCAATGAAAAGGGGGGAGGAATGATGTGTAGTTAGGTTTTTAGCGAAGGGGCATCCGTGTCCTTGGCTATTGCTCCACATACGTGCTTGTCATCCACGAAATAACTGGAAGAGAGAGAGAGAGAGGGGCTGAAAAGAAAAAGTTTGGACTTGGATTGTTAACGAAAGGGAGGGCTGTTGATGCCATCTGAGTAACGTAGTCGTACAACTACTTGCAAGAGTAGTGCAGAGAGAGATAGACGGAAGCCCGGATGAAGAAATAGACGCGGGCGCATATATTTCCCGAACCTCCTGCACACACACACACACACAAAGATCCGGTCCCACTGATCTCTGCGCCACACACGCCGAACATTTTCAGTCGCTTGCCGAAGTCTTGTACAAACGGCTGCGTTATCTCCCCACCTTCGTTACTAGCTCATTTTGATTTTTGTTTATTTTTTTTTAGGGGGTAGGTGTAGTTGGGTAGGGGGGAAATATTTTGAATTTTTGAACGTCATGTCATCTCCGGCGTCGTTCGATTTGGGAAGTCCGCGTTTGAAGAAAACGATCAAGTTGCGCTTCCTTTTCAACGGTCACGTTCACGCTCAAACGTTCGATTGCGGTGACCCTGGACCGCCGCTATCTGCCCCTCCGACCACCACGCCGTCTCAATTCCGGTAAGAGGGGAAATGTTTTGTTTTTGCATTTGCCGGCCTCCTTTCATCCACTGTTTTTTTTAAAAATGCTTGTGGCGTGGCCTCGTCAAAAGAAAAGAAGAAAAAAGAAATTAGGCATTTTGAAAAAGGGTAAGGGGGGAGTCGAAGGGTGTAGGTGGAGTGAAGTTACTTAACCTTCGGGCGCTGATCGATATTGTCGTAGATTGAAAATTGAACGTTTCATGGTGGAAGAGTGTTCGGTTTATGTTAATTATGTATTGGTGCGCGTGCGGTCTCGTATGTGGAATGAAGCGGTAGATGTAATTTTTTTTTAGTACCTTCCGGTTTAACTTTCTAAGCGATGTGCACAATAGCCGTTGGCTGCTCCAGTATTCCTCCCCTTTCCTTCTTTTTTTTTATGTTGTCACCGTAAATGTATTCCATTTAATGGTGAGGCGACGAATAGAGTAGACCGGAAGGCACTAGCGACAACCTCATCTCCTTTTCCATTTGGATGATGACGTTTTACTATTCTTCCTTTCTTTTTTTTTTCTTTTTTTCGTTTGTTGTTGTTGTTTTGTTGACGGAAGTTTGTCCGTTTGTGTGATAGTTGCGCGACAGTGGTGATAGCATCTATGTCCGAATTTTGTCGTTCTTTTCTCTCGCTAGATGGCGTTTGTTGGATTATTTTTCGAGCGCTAGATGGTGTATTTTAATGATAAAAATGATCGCTAGATGGCGAATATTTGTTGTTTGAAAATCGTTCTTTTGTTGATGTTGAAACTAGCGTTAGATGGCGTTGGGTGACGTCTTTACTTACGGACATCATCAGTGCGTCAAGGGAAAACACAAAGACCATTAAAACAAAAGGAATTAAAAAAAGGGGGTACGTAAATTGCTTGAAGTCAAACTCAAAAACAAAAAAACAAAAATGAATGATGTGTGGCAATATTTGATGATTTTTATCCGAGTCATACTCCTTTGTTTCTCAACGTCATTGGGGGCAGCACTTTGAAACGATTGCAATTTCCGAAATTGATCTAAATAGTGGAGTAGGTTTTCGAAGACGAACGGTGACATCCGGTTGATATTTTTTCAAATATTGCCACCATTGTACATCTATTTTCTGTTTTTTTCATCCCCTCCATTCGTCCCACTTTCTTCTGATGGTTTTTTTCAGAGCGATTAAAAAAAAAAAGAGTCGTGCATGTGATTGACACACGCTGGCGACCGAAACCCGATCTCTTTCTGGCCGAGAAATTCAATAAATAAAATTCGATCATAACAAGTGGAGCCATCTGATGATGCGGACTGCCAGATGAGATCGATGGCGATTGTCGACGGGGGCCGATTATATTCTCTCTCTCGGTGAAACACTAACTAGAACGACTACTTTCTATTTGAGGACGGCCGTATTGAATTTTCCCGGATAGGCGAGAGAGCGGCACTAGACGTTTATTGATCTCGCTTTTCGTGTCGGACGTGGACGGGACGGCACTTCCTGTTGCCAGTGAGAGGGGGGGGGGCGGAGCTGCTGGCAAAGTGAAGAGGCGGAATGAAGAGGATGTTTAAACAAGAAAAAAATAAAGGGATAGTGAAGCAGGAAAGGGGGGGGGGCCGTCTGTTTTTGCAAGACAAGTAGCTCAACGTACCCAAAGCGCTGTTTTGTAGCCACTGTATAATTAGGGAAGCGAACGATCTCTTGATTTCGGAAATTTTGGGGGAATAAAAATCATTTCCGTGAAGCTGTGCGAGGGCATCTTGAAATAAATGTGGAAAATTGATTTTTTTTTTCTTTAGTGGAAGCTGTAGACTCGCCTCTCTTTCAGTAGTATTGTACACCATCGTTTCTCTTAATTTTCATCATTTTTTTTTGTTGTTTTTAAAGTTTGCCCCATTGTTAAAAAAGAAGAATCCTTTTTAAAAATGGAGGGAAAAAAATTGAAACGATGGTGAAGCGTTCGACTAATTAGTCCAACGTTGATCAAGTGTAACCGTTAATTGCAGCTTCCACACGAGACGTTTTTAATCCTTACGACTCAAGTTGGTTTTATTTATTTATTTAAAATCCCTTTTTATATTAAAAGCGTTGGCCTTTAACGAATCGGGGAAAAGCTCTCGCAATAAATTCGTGAAATCGATCCCTTTTCCATCCGTCTTTGCCGTTCGTGAAACATCTTGACGTGACGCCGCTTGGATGCTTTTTTCTTAGCGAAAGCGAACCGGGACCAAGAGGTTTGTTCTGATGGTATGCACATACTCGATGAGTACTTGTGTGTGGATGCATGTTTACTTTCGTGTTCAACCTGAGTTCCAACCCGCAAACATGTTATGTTGCGTCATTGAATTTGCTTCTTTTTTTTTTCGTTCTTTCCCCACTCACTTGTCAGTTGCCGCAACCTTCGAATGTTCCAATCAATCCGAATGCATTAGCCACATTTTTTTTCAATGACTTTTGAAAATCTCAACTCACCGACGTACCTCCTTTTTTTGCAAATGGATCTTTTTGTTTAACAGCTTGCCCCCGCGCTAAAAGTCACGATGGAAAGGTGTAGGGAGCGATGTTAATATTTAGGTCACGCTCACGCTGACATTTGGGGTATGCGTTGTAGGGTGACATGTGCAAACTAAAAAAAAAAGGGGGGGGGAGGGTCTTTTTTTTTCCTTTGTCGCTGTGGTCCTTGATACACAATATATGACCGGTATTGCGCTGGGTGGACATTCTCTACGAGTGAGAACATGAAAGGCCGAGTTGGTCGAGCGGAAATATTTCCAATCACGAAAACTTTCACGCCCGTTCGAATGCTATCTCGGATACGCCGAGAGAGATTCTGGCCGGTGTGTGTGTGTGTGTAGATGTGTGTTCTGGGTGTGTGTATTTGGTCTTGTTAATATCCCTTGCGTTCCGTACCAAGCGTTTCAAATATCTCAACCAAACAAAAATGGCGCGCAAATAATGTTTTTTTCAAAATAAAGGACAATTTTTTTTATTGATCGGATATGGTCATGGAGGATATATTCATGCCACGTTTTCTTTATCATTCTACATGGGATGATAATAATGGCAAAATAAGAACGAAAAAAAAAAGGTGATGGGATCCAATGTCCGTTGCCACCGGATGATGATGATCCCGCGGACGAAGCCGTTTGGGTCTCCAAGAGAAACGACACAAAAGCTCCGGGGGCGGTCGGTTGGGAGGCAAAAAAACATGGCTGTGTGGCGTTAAATTTCCCGACTCACGTGTCTGCATCGACGTTAAACCTCGAAAATTGAACTTTGATCAATTATTTTGTTGTCATTCGTGTGTCTTGTTTTGGCTTTTTGCGCATATAAAAAAGATAGGGCCGTTCTAATTAAAAAAGGAATGGAGTGAAAAAGAGTGGCAAACAAAAATGGCGACTGACTTGCGATGACGGATCTTGTTTCTTATTTTCCGGTATATCGCATTTCCCTTTGTCGAAGATCATCAAGGATTCAGGTGGGCAAGTACGCATATTCAGCGCCAATCATTCGTCTTTTTTGCGCTGCAGCGCGTTACTTGAATAAGGAAAAAAGTGGGCAATTATTGTGCGTCTATTTCTCAATAATTCAGGTGTGTCTTATTCATTTCTGAGACTGCCGTGTGTCATATACGCAGCGGACAGATAACCTTCACATTATCCGGAGACCTTGTCTTTTTTCCTTTTACAAAAAGGCTCTCTCTTTTGTTTCCGAATTCTTTATTTATTACATTACTTTTCCTTTTTTTGTATCGGGACTTTTGAAATTGGATCTGTGAAATTGAAAAGCTTGAAAGTTCATAAAGATATTGGATTTTCGATTGGCTAAGAATTGTACAGCCATTTTTCTTCTTCTTTAACCTAAAAAACAAATGAAAAAAGAGGTACGTGTATACCGTTCTTATTCGAAAATGGAAGGAGCGCAGGCGTAGCCGACGCCCCCCCCCTCCCTGTCCTGTTCGCACGGGACCATATATATGCATCCCACGGTCGTGTAGTGGACGTTCAGGTTGGGAGAGCGGACGGAAGCGTCGTTTGAATCTTTGGATCTCCCCTTTTGTTTTTATTGTTTCAATTTTTTCTTTCTTTTTCAAAACACTTTGCGTAACCAAGGCGGTGTGTCTTTCACGTACAAATAGAAAAGGGACAAGTACGTACGGCTGTTGACTTTGTAGCCTGGGGCGTGACGCAGTGTGTCCCGCGGGAAAATACGAGTTGAAATTTTTGAACATGTCGTCGTTTTCTTCGTGTTCTTCGCCGTTGTTGCTTTTCAAGAGCAAATCTTTCCGTCGACCGCGAAACACGTCCGGCTCGCCGACGAGAGCGTTGGGTTCGCCGGACGGTGCGGCCGCCATCAGCGGAGGCCCGGGACCTTCGTCAACATCGTCGGAATGCGATCCGCCGCACAGGTTGCGACGCGTCTTTACCACTCACGCGTGCCGTAGGCGTCCGGCCGAGGTGAAGTCGCTGGGGCCCATTGCCGGCCACGCGTCGCCCATCCAATTTAGGCGGATGACGTCGCTGATGAAGAAACCGCTGGGCATTGCTCACTCGGTACCTCTCGGTGTGCCGTTGAACTTCAACAGGTTAGCGCCCTGACCTTTCACGCTTGACATTTTGAATCTTTTGTTTCTTGAAATTCTCATTTGATTCACTTCTTTTTTTGCGCTCTATCTTTTAAACAAATTTGAATTTTTTCATTTCCCGCCGTATGAACCCAAACACGAAGGATATAGTTCCCCCCTTTTTTGAACTCTTTTAAATATTTTTTTCCAACCGGCTAAACAAATTCCCCGCTGTCGTTCATGTGTCGGATCGACCATTTCACATATTGAAGGGAACTGTTTAAAAAGAGGGGAAAGAGGATCGATCGATCGATGCGTGAACGAAGATTTTTACCTTCTTTTTTTCCCCGTGTTGCTGAAAGAGTTTTCAATCAAGGATCCGTCGATCTCCATCATCTCTTGTTGAAAAGAGATGACAGAGTCTAAACATCTGCTCATGCTCATAGAACCCACGAGCATTAAATGCCTCTAACCAAGAAATCAAAAGGAAGGAAAAAGAGAATATTTTGTTTCTTTTTTCCTATAGAATTTCTTGATTTATTAGCGAAACAGGGGGAGGGCAATGACTTTTTCTAGAATTATTTTTTTAAATTTTCGCGATCGTTTTCCTTCCCCTTTTATTTCTCTCTCGTGTAATAATGGGCAAAAAAGAAAAGGTTGGACGATTTGAGCGGATTGAAAATAGATGACATTGAAAATGGATTTTTGCGCTCTTTGCTTTAGATAAATTCGATATCGTTTCAGGGCCATGGCTATGCAAAATTCCGAGATTGTTTGTTAATCATGTTTTTATTCTTCTCAGAAATATCTTTTGTCTGTTGGACTATTGTTTGCTCCCCCCCTCGTATAAGGAAATGACCGCATTCGTCATTGATTTAGACGGGATGGAAACGAGTCTCTTTAATGATGTCATCAACTCACTTATTTTTTCGTTGAAAACTCTTGCTGATATTTTGGTATTGATTAACAACTGGAAGGCAAAAAGATATTTTTATTTCTGCAATTTTTAAAAAAATGGCGTTCGCGTGTCGTGCGTGAGTGTCCCCCCCCCCCCTACGTGTCCACGTTTTTAAAGTGAAGCAGGTGCGTTTGTTGTGAACTTTGGGGGAAAACTCGTTAAGTCCGCCACACAAAAAAAAGACTAGCGAAGGTCGTCCAGTTTTTTTTTTTTTGTGATTAACGATCGCATCAATTTACGACAATGTTTTGCTTCGTAAACCGTGGAACAATCGGCTCGGACTATATGCCTGTTAACCAATTGTCTCGCTCATTGATTAGAGATAACCATAATAATAAAAGTCACGTTATTCTCGCTTGCGCAGTTGGCCGAGGTCAGGGGGATTTGACGCTTGATTGACCGACACTTCAATTTTTTTTTATCGCTGATTAGTTTTCTTTTCCAATCAAAACGAATTGATCTCTTCTTCTTGGAAATTATATCACGCATTAATCCCAAATAGATTTTCTCGCTTTTTTTTTATTTCTACACTAAAGAATCTCGTACAACACCTAAAAAAAAGTTAAACAAAAAAAGGAACCTTTTTATCACCTTTCTTTTGTTGTTGTTGTTGTTTTACCTTCCGCTTGTAAAAAATAGCGGACCAACGGTCGTATTCCGTGTTGACCCGTGTGATTCCCGGTAAACGCAATCCCGTTGCTCATACAACGTTAAAAAAAAGGCGTAAAAAACAAACCACCCTCCCAGAAAAGTACTCACAAACAAATGCGATCGTGAAAGAAACGCCGGCGTGAACCATAGGGATCCCATTAACGCGGGCCGGGGTGGGGGGGTATGCCCCAACAACATCCATTATGCGCTAGTTTGAACTGGTGTACATACATACTCGCATGCAGTTAAAACAAAAAAAAAATCTTTTTCTTAAAACAAGAACACAATTGTTGTATTACATAATGATGTAGGATGACAAACCTGAGGGGCATATATACAAATCCAAATTTTTTTTAAAGAAACATTTTTTTAAAAAATCGATTGCGTAATAGTTGATAATTGTTCGTTTGGAGACGATTCGCCACATCAGTAGACTGAAGTGTTGAATGCGACGATGCGCGACGGGATGTAGCCGCAAATGGTTTCGCTGTCGGCCAAGTAAGGCACGGTGACGTGATGGATAAAGGCCCTGCCGTGAGCCACGGCCGGCTGCACGAGCACCTTCTTCGTGAGCGACATGGTGCGGCACACGTTCTGCGAATGGCTGTAGTAATGGCACTCGACGTCGGCCCAGCACAGCCATCCGCAGTCTTCCCGATTCGATTTGTGCTCGCCGATGATTCGAATGAGGTCGTTGTCGTTGTCGGCGAGCTCGTTGTCTTCGTAACGACGGCTCCCCGCCGGCCCGTCTTCGTCGTAGAAGTCGCAATTGAACGACCACTTGACTTGGCCGCCGAACTCGCCGTCCTCCCAATTCAAAGCCGCCGCCACGGACGTTGACAAATAAAAGACGATCGAAACGTAAACGAACGATTTCATTCTTCAATTGTTTTTTTTTTAACGACTGTTTAACGCATTGAATAACAATTGAATAACGAAAAGAAGTGAATGGGATGCTCTCTCTTCGGCTACTAATGAAGTGCCCGTATTCGTCGGTCGCATTTATTTATGCTCTCTCTTTCTTTGTGTGTCTCTTTTGTTTGAAAAAAGAAAGAACAGTGTTGGACGTTTCTCGGAAAAGACACACAACAACAACAACTACAACAAAAGATAGAGTTGGGTTACCGTCCTCGGGCTGATTGGAACGCGCCAGTTTTGAACTCTGCGGCCATGTTTTCTCGGGACTGTATAAAAGAAGACGATTATTAGGACACGGTCTATAGGCAAGGGAGATCCGTATATCAAAATGTGGGTTGATGAGCGGCCTCAATTTACAGTAAAGAATGCAGTTGTTATGCAAATTTTTTGTTTTTGAAAATCAACATTCTTTTTTATGACTGACAGGCTTTCGAATTGAAATTTGTAAGGCGTAGTTTGGGAATGAGTGGTAATTATTCGATTTTTTTTTTTAGTGAACCTTGTAATACTTGATGATGATGTCATGATTGAGAAACTGGTTTTTTTTTATGAAACATTTTGATGTCTACATTGCGTCTGTTGCGGATTGTCTTTTTCTGGCGGCATTGAGTCTTGTTTTTTTTTTGGATGCTGGCCAAGTTCAACGTCCAATGGTCCACTTCTCTGCCACGTCGCTCGAGGCGACACTTTAAACAAAGAAATAATCATCAATAATAATTGCAAACTTTTTTTGTTGTCATTTTTTGTTTGATCCCGATAGAAAAGCATTTTTGCACACACATTTCTAATGGCCGTTTTGATTGCACAATGGTCTTATTGCTTAGACTTTAATGATGGCCACTGACGATCAGTGAAGATAGAAATTAAATTTTAAAAAGAGGGAACTCGTTATTCCATTTTTTTTGAAAAAAATGTTTTTCCCCCCTTCACTGAGATGCTCCTCCTTCGGCACGTGCCCGATGGCCGGTCCCGGACACTCCGTGTAATTTTTCACGTAAAAACTCTGGCTTTTTCTTTAAAAAAAAAAACTAAGGATTATTGCGCAAAAGACAAGCTCGATTTTCTCAAAATTTCTCAATGCTATTATAATCAAATTGCATGTCAATGTGAAACTCGTTTCTTTTCTTATTTCTTTTTTTCTGTGGGATCGGACTACAGAAATAACTCCCGTCTTATTATCTCAAATGGGGACGCATGCGTATTTTTTGAAACATTTTTTTTCTCCTTCGGCATTGATGTGATGTACACGCGCGAGCAAAACATGCCGAAACCTGTTTTCTCCTTTTTTTTATTTATTATTAGCGTCGTTTTCAAATCATTTCGAAACAAAACATTTTTTGTTTGGGAGGGGGGTCTTAATTAAAGCACAACGACGAGGGTGGCAAAGGCCGAATTCTTTCGTAAATATATCTAAAAAAAATGAATTGGCGAAAGCACTCGTCTTTTAACAGGTTTAGCGAAAAGAGTCTCTTAAAGGCGGTGTTGCCAATACCGGCGATATACTCCGCCCCTTTTTTTCGAAAATCAAACGAAAGTGGAATGTTTGCATATCATTTTCGGAAATCCTTTATCGATGAAAAAAATCCACGTGTTTTGGTGTTAGTCTTTATTGTTGAAATGGCTGTAAGCCAATTTTTGATTAACGGAGATTGAATTTTAAAAAAGAAATTAAAAAACGAAGTAAATTGGGTTTTCTTTTTTAAATTGGACGTACCCCGTTACCTTTTTTAATTGCTTTTTTTTTCTTTTTGCTATTTAATTTTGAATAGCATCACGTCCACGTCCTTAACCGCTATTGGGCGTTTTTGTCGATCTGTCATTTGTTTTTTGTTTGTTTTATTTTTTCGATTCCCTTATTTTCGATGTATCCCAACGTCGATTGTCGCGATACCTTGATTTCTTTACAAGTTAAAATTTACCTTGAATTAATTCGTCCTTTTAAAGTAAATAATTGCACAATGGACGCAGAGAGCGAAATTCGTGAGTCGTATGCAAATGTTTTTTTTTTTCGCAACCCATCGATTCGATCAGGATTGTCCTGGTGAATTAAAGTGGTCAATCGAGTTCGACGCATCCGTTTCAAAAACTCTCCTCATTTTCTATTCAAACCGTTTGTTTTTCCCAAAATTTTTACCGTTTCAAAAGTTAGCCATAAAAAAAAAATTTAGCCGCAATCCCCCCCTCACCCATCGCGTAAAAAAGATCGTAGAGTTCTTTGTGTTGTCGTTCGTTTTTGTTTTCTATTTTACCAAGAATCGATTGAGATCAGACGGCGAGCCGAACACGGTGGTCCTTTCAAAGGAATCACGCACGGTCACGAGATTTCGACCTAACGTCAATGAGTACGGGATTTTCCACCTGTCCGTTTTCCACATTCGTTTGATTGCTTTTACATGGTCGGAGTCGGTTCGCGGTATTCATTTCCATTATTTTGTTATGATTCCGGAAAATAATCGATTTTTTGTTGTTGCTTCGATTATCTTTTATTTGTACATTGTTCGCTTGTGTTTACAACTTCATTTCTCGTTATTTTGCTATTCAAACGTTTGCGTTCGAGCATTTCGTGCGTGTTAACTGTGCGACATTGTTCGTATTTGTGCATCCAACATCTGAAGGCGATTCTCGAATAGGGATATGCTAATTGCGTGTATCAGATGCTACTCGAAGGCAAATTTATCTATTTAAATTTGGTTTTTTGGTAAAAATTAAAACCGGATACGTGCGAAATAACCTTGAAGATGTTTAAGTTTAAAGCGTTTGAAATGCAAATCAAGCGAGGCGAATACTTAAAAAAACCAGTTTACCTGTTGTTTTTTCCTTAAAGCTTAACAAATCTGTTGGAAGGTGTGGTACCTGCCGGGACTTCTTTTTATTTTAATACTCCCGCCCAAATTAGGCGATCGATGATCGTGAACTTGATGACCATTTTTTTTTTAATTTCTTGTTTCCATCCACTTCACTTTTGATTTTTTTTAATTATCTTTTTTTTGCTTTTGTTTAACTGTTAATGAGGAAGCGAAACAACTTGACCTGTTTATGAATGTTGATGAAGAAATTGGGCAATTTTTTTTTTAAACCAAGATATTGTAGGGGAAATTTAATGATTTTGCCCTGAATTTGGAGAAAATTCAATTTCGGTTGAATAGCCGGCGGGGTATGGCTAACAAAGATCCTTTCTTTTGTTAGAGACATTTGAAATCGAAATTTAAACAAAAAATCGTTGTTTTGCAATATGATGCGAAGTGAAAACAAGAGGAGATGAAAGCTTAATTAAGGGCTACTAATTAGCGTAGGCAGAAAAGCGAAATTTGTAATGCGAAATTTAAAACTTGACACACTTTTATCAACTTCACAAGAGAAAAAGAAAGCAAAACAGTTGAAGGTTATTTCACCTTCCCGTTGGATACCCCCCCCCCTTTAAAAAATGGAAAAATTTGATCTCATTTTCATGTTTTTGTATTTCGTAAAAAACTCTTTAATAGCGTCTTCGTGAAATGGATGATACGATTGAAGGTTGATTTCACCGTTTTTCTCTCTTAATTCTATCCGTTTCGCAGCGCCAATCATCGCCGCGTGGCGCTTCATTTAAAAACAAGTGGGCAGCAAAATGTGATGAAACGAGACATTCAAAACTGTCGAGGGTATACGCGCGATGAAGTGATATTACGTGGGTCGATGTGACGTTTGAATTTGGAACAGGCGACTGGAGAAAAATCTCATTACGAACCTCAAATTAGATGAGACGAGTGTTTTTTTTTAACTATCTTAGAGTTTAACCGTCTGGAACAGAGGTGAAATCATTTTTGTTTAATTTTTTGATGATCTTAATCTTTTTGCCACTCGGCTGACAGTGCCATAGCGGCCAAAACAAACGAGTTCTGTTTAAAAAAAATTCAAATCAAAAGAAGAAAATGATTGATGGCGAACCGCCTTTGCATGCGGACCATCGATGATATATTTGAAAAAAAAAATCAATAAGAGCGACGTGAAATTATTTCTGAAAGCATATAGAAAGCTCCCTTTCATTGCAATTTGTCCAATTCATTTCTTTTGCCGGGGGAGGGGGATGTGCAGCTGTGAAGGTTTGCAGCATGCACATTATCTTATCCAGCTTTTAAGAGAAGGACAGGATGTCGTAATGAAAAATGGCATTATCACGGTACGACCGTATTGAAATTGAAATATTCATTGCCTTTTGCGTTTGTCCGTTCAGATTCGAGAAACACACTCACACCGAATATATAAAATGGATGACGCGGATCGATGCGGATGGTGTAAAGGTTTTTTTAAAAAAAAAAGGGCGCCAGAGTTTGCGTGTCGGAACGTTCGGCTCTTTTAAAGGCAAAAGCAGGAGCGGAATAATTCAAAAATAACGGGGGGGGGGTTTAAACTGTTGATTCGGCTTTTGACGTCATCTTTTGCCAAAATCGATTTTAACTTTTGGGAAAAATGTTGTTTCCATCCCGAAATCTGGGGGATCGAAATGATTATACCATGTCTTAGTTAACTTCCGTTTTCGTGTTAACTTGTTTATATCGTCGCATTCAGCTTGGATTTTATTTTGTGCGTGTGAATGTGTTACACATTTCGGGAGTAAAACTTTGGATGTCGTACACAGTTGATGCTCTAATTAGGGCACAGCTTGGCTCGCTTCGCTTTCGTTATCTAAAGGGCATATAATTAATCCTGAATTATTTGCCCTTGTAAACTGACTTTCGATATTCCGATCATCATTTGAGTTTCCCCGCCGTTGTGTTGTCTTCGTATGCAAATTAGAGGATACATCATACCTGGATATGTACACGTGATTATTGTAAAACTTTGTTGTGCGTGGGTGGTGGCTTACCTAATGACGGATAACGCTATGGGGTTCGGCAAGTTTTGCGTAAGGAATGGATCAATTTTTTTGGTGAGGACAAAAGGGGGAAATGATCAATAGGCGAACTGATTGATAATGACATTGAACCGTGACGATCAAATGTCCCGAATTTTCTTTTGTGTTTTTTATCGATTTTTTTCCCCAGATGTTTACGTAGGCAGAGTAATTGACGTCTTACAAGGTTTCTGTTTTTTTAATCATTTTTCGTTGTATTTGACATTGAAGCATTTTTTAAAAATCATTTTTGCAAATTGGAATTGAATTTCCTGAAATTCAATCACCTTGTTTCCGTTTTCTTTAAATTTTTCTTTAAATGAAAATGATCCAACTTGTTGGATGTCTGCAACAGTGTGGCAATGTCTTGTTGTTTAATCCGACTGTTTTCCCGATTAATTAGTAACTGCCTAATTAATGTCAAATCAGAAATAGGACGAAAAAATTTAAAAATGAATTTCCCGTTCGGCTAAAACGCGCACGAGTCTGCCCGCGTTTTTACTATTTTGATAGGCAAATCAGGCAATGAATCACGCAGAGGTTTGGTCCCAATTAGTCGTTAACGAACTCATTTGTGAGCTATTCTAACGAGCACCCCCCACCCCTAAATATCAAATTTTACTCAGAGAGGTTCCCCCCTCTTTAAAAAGGTTGCCGTTTCATTTTTCACGGCCTTGTTGTCTTTTTTTGAAAATTGAAGATGTTGATTGGCTATTTTGCCATTTCTAGAATTATGCATGTAAATGATTTCGCATAATACGAAGTTGATTGGCATTGACGGGCGTCCTGGCCGAACTTGCGTGTTAAGTTTGTCGCACAAAAACTGTCAGCAAAACTCGAATGGCAATCGATTTTTTATTTTTCACGATGAATCGCTGATCATTTTAGAGCGCGACATTCAAATTGAGTTTGCCCCCGCTCCTTTAATCGAATCCAGAAATCAAGAAAACGTCTTAATGTGTTTAAATCAATTTAGCTATTCATCGTCTCACAAGATTGAGGGGTTTTTAAAGTTTTGTTACAATCGAATTAAATTGTTGACATTTTTTTTTGAAGAATGCAAAAAAACGTCGATTGCATTTGTTTGATTAAGAAATGATTGCAGAAAAGCGCTTGTTGGATGAGCCTCTCCCGACAACTTAAAATATTTGAAAAAAAAAAACGGCCTGGGTCGCTTATCGTTTGACATTTTCAGCCTTGATTGAACATTTATTTCGATTGCAACTCGAGAAGTGTTTTAAATAAACAAATAGAGTGGATTCATTAAATTACGTGAGTCACGACGGTACCTTTTTGCCAAAGACGCGCGTGCGATGCGCGTCTTTGGTATGAATTCAACACGCGGAAAATGGTTAGACTCTTGCATTTCGTACGTGCTCGATTTTTCTATTATACGGTGAATTAAAAAAGGCCATTTGATTTGCCCTCCCCCCTCCGGTACAAAGCTAATCTGCAAATGGGACGTGAATCGTCATTGAAAGATGCATCCCCCCGTTCTATTTGTTGCCGCTTATTTTCCCTCGCGAACCGGATATCCTTGTTACATCCGGCCGGAGTGGCTATTTCCGCTCGCATCGCTGATACCTTTTTCATTACATATCGATTGATATCCGAATGGGTCCGTGAACCGGAAGAAAAGGGGTTGCGGAGATCTCGTAGTCTTTGATAAAGAGAGCGAATTGATTCACGCGTTTCAATCGAATTCAATTCGCTCGTCTTTTGCGTTGCCATCATCCGAGTTCATTTTTTTTCTTTTCGTGAAAGATGTAGGGGTCGTTGATGACAAAGTTTGCAAAAAAACAGCTTAGAAGATGAATTAAAAACAGGAACTGTGGGGCATGTAATTGAAAGGAGAGCGGCCGTTACGATGTGGCGGCAGCTGGCGGTCGGCACGCAATCCGCGGCTTAAGCGCCAGAGGCTTCGGTACTTAACTGCGCGCTTAACTACTTTGAGGCGCACGAACTTTGTTGGACATCTTCTTCTTAGAAAATAGTAAAATGCACAACAAGACGCTTCCCACTCCCCTCGAAGACGTTCATTTGTTTTTTTTTTATCGAACGCTAAACGATGTTGTAACAGCAACTCGCATAAAATTAGTACGGAGTTTGGATGTGTTGTGTAAAAGGACAATTGGCGATGCGATTTTGTTTTCACATACGATTTGTTTTGAGCTTGTTTAACTTGAAAGAAAAAAGCAGTTCGTTCAACGAACTTTCTTTTCATTTAAAATATTTTTTAAAAAAATTGTTTGGCCATGTCTTTATATGCAAATCCCGCTGGAACACGTCCGTTACACAAATAATCCGCGAAAGGTCCTTCCCCCCTCCGTTTTTTTTTTTTGTAATAACGGGTCGAATGTAAATATCGAGTTCCTCTCCCCCTTTTCTTTTTCCAAGGATATCAAAGTACGCATTTGATTTGCAAACTCTTTTTAAGCGTCAAGCAAAAAAAAAAAAACCTTGGGATTTATTTTTTTATTTTGCATTTGCAAACTTCTGAAGTGCGATGACCGCGTAAACATATATCCTTCACGTAGAGACAGATGGCGTGACTTGTCCAAATCCCCGCCCGTTTCCTATGAACCCGAACGCATAGCGATATGCTCCCGCTCACCTCCCGCGGGATTGACGTTTGCATATAAAGGAAGAACGATCGCCAAACAGACGAAACCTATTTTCACTTTTTTCTTTTTCCTCCCGAAGGTTTGAACAAAAAAAAAAAAAATATTCGGATATGACCGACAAGCGCAAATCCGATTACTTAAGGAAGGATCGTATGAGATTAGGACGACTCTTATTCTTTCTTTTTTTTTTTTTTGATTTTATTTATCTCGGAAAGAATTGGCCAAGTGTTGGACGTCGTAGGGCATCAAAGCCAAGTGGATCAAGTTGAGTTTTCAGACACAGGGGGGATTGGGAGAATAAAGATTTGTAAATCGGATGACGGGGGGGGGGGGGCGACTGTCAAATCTTGTGATCGATAAAAGAAAAAAAAAGAGAAAGGGAATTTCCAATCAAGTGATTCACGCATATTGGCATCGATCGTGCGTTCATAAGAAAAGGCTTAGGGCAGCACACGATATAGATTCAAATGATGTGGAAAATGTCCTGATGCGACACCTATTATACCACATCGACATGGCGCATTTTCAAATGGAACTATTAAAAGGACAATTGATTGCTTTTTATTCCCATTTCTTTGTTCTTTTTTATTCGATATGTATATCCGCATCGTTTGCAATCCAGCAATTTGAATACGGAGTGGGAGGGGGGGAGAGGAACTCCTGTGGGACACATCAAGAGTTTGACTCTGCAATTGTTTTTCTCGTGGCCGAGTTGTTCCGGGCGAATTGGCCGCGGGACTTGAGACGTGTTCCCGCTTTTGTTTTTTATGCTAGCGTTTGATCTAATCTTCAGCCTACGGCCGGAATGCCCTTGCGATGATTGTGCTCCATTTGAAATTGTAGTGTAGAAAAAAAGGCACGTTTGACTGACAGTAATGATCTCCGGTTTTTTTTAAATGCTGTTGTTTTCTTAATTGGAGAGCGGGGAGTAGTGGCAAAAGTCGAGTGGATGCCGGAAGCCAAGAGGGTTGAAATTATTCGCTTGTTCGTTAGAGAACAGAAAAGAAGGAGAAGGGAAGATCGATTGGACGTCTCAAATTTATGTTTGAAATTTGAATTTTCGTTGTAAAGCGAAATACTTGTTGCGTGAAATCGACGTTTTTATTTGGAGTTTTCATTCCGTCAGCTAGCGCCACCAAGCGAGCTTAAATCGAAGCTGTTAAACTTCTGGGGAAAGTAATTGAGAAATCCACCGCTAGATGGCGTTGATGTATGCAAACGTATTTTCCATTTAAAATCAAGGGAAGACAAGGGAAATAGGGAAAAACAATAACTCTTATTCGAATGAACCACTAGATTCACGTGATTAACCATTTTTTCTTTTCTGATGACCTAAAAAAAAGTGAAATAAAAATAACAGTAGAAGACTAATTGTATATATCATCCCTCGTGACAGATTGCCAGATCTGAAAGTAGAATTGGAAGTCGGTCGCGAAAGTTTCTATTGTTTGTTTTTCCTTTGACTACTATTGTTGTTGTTGTAACGTTATCTCATGAAATAATCAAATGTCCCCTATGAAAAAAAAAACACAACAAAACAAACGAAGTTGACAATACTAGTCAGACCCGGTTAGATTTCGATTACTCGCTTTTCTCCCGCACACACACTTTGACATTATACATTAAAAAGAAATACGGGGTCTCTGACAAATTGAATCTAATTTGAGCTTTTCACTTTATTTACGAAACCCGAATTTTCTTAAAAAAAAACCCCTGAGATTTCAACACGTCGTTTCTATCGAGATAGCATCTCTTCTTATCAAAGCTTTATAAAAGTCCCCGATTCAAATCAAAAGTGGACGCGAGCCAACGGTGTAGATCGGTTGCATACAAATTCAAAAGACCTTTAGTTGTAGTCGATTCATTTTCAAAGAAGAAAACAAAAAACAAGTTATACATCCCTCTCTTTGGTTGGCCCTTTCGGGGCATGCGCCGCAAGATGCTTTTGGCCTCTAACGTATAGCTTCGTCTGGGGCTGTGGGTGCCCTCTTTCGTTTCACCCTAACACACAGGCGGCTATACAACTGACAGCGCACAAATTGATATCTGAGGAGGGCTTTGGCAGAGTGCTGCGAGTAGCAGGAAAACTACCGACTGTGTACAGCGTGAGTGGGGGGTCGCTGCGCTGTGTGGTCGGTCCGTTGCGCTCTCTCCCTTTCGTGCTACTATTTATTTATTTTTATTTTTTTCAAATTTAATCTCGCTGTTGCGTCCGTTGCGATAGCACAGCAGCATCGGCTGCTGCCACATTCGAATGTGCTACCCCCGCCTTCTTTTGTTTTTATTTTATTTTTTTGTTGTTGTTGGATGTGAAACATATTTTTTGAAAACAAAAGAATAATTTTTAAAAAAGCGTGTGTTTGTGTGCCTTTCAATTCCCGTCTGCGTGAGGTTTAAGCGGGATTTTTGTTAGTTCGTTTTTAGCGCGGTAGTGACAGTTGTGGGTGCCGATTCATTTGAATAATTGAAACCGAAAAAAGACAAAAGTAAAAATGAAGTTGTCGTCGATTTTGTTCCGCGATCGGAACCGATCGCAAGCCGCCACCAGCAACACGGACAATCCATCGGCCGTGGGTTTCTGCCCACCGAAACGCGACCGTTCGAAATCGCTGTGCGTCCCGCACGCCATGCCGCTCATACGGGTGGAAACGTGCCGCGAAGACGGCGGATCCGCCGTCTCCGCAAACGTCCAAGATCTCTTGCGCAAAAGGCGAACATCAATGGCCGTGTAAGTTTTTTTTTTTTAATTTTTCCCTCGCCCTCCATTTAATATTTAAAAATAATAGGAAATGTTTTAAAAAACAAATTCATTTAAGCACAAAGTTTGTGTGTGATGCGGATGGTGGTTCAGACGGGCACCGAGACGCACTGAGAATATTGTTGGAGCGGATCAATATGTTGATGTGTGTTCACTGGAGGGAGCGAATAGAGAGAAAAGAGAGAGACGTCGAAGAGAGAGTGGGACATGGCATGAAAGGAAAAGGGGGGAAGGTATATACGGTCGAGTGTGTTGCTCGATGGAAACAAGCCGAGTGAAAAGAAGAAGAAGAAGGATGCGGGACTGGCGGATAAGAGAAGCCCCTCCGCATAAGAAACTTTGTCTTTCCTGTCGCGTTCAACCACCTGTTTTTTTTTTATTTATTTCTTCTTGTGAGCTGGGAGAGAGGGTTGCGCTGGTGTCGCCATTGACTTTGTATTTTCACGCTAACATCTCGCGGGTTTGTTCACGTTGACATTCACTGAAAAAATTGGGGGCTCTTTTTGTATTGGTTCAAAGAAACAATGAACGCACCAACTGCTCCGTTTTCCTACTCTCCTTAATTTGATTTCAATGTTTCAAAAGAGGCAAAAATCATCATCTTCTTGGCTGCCTTTTTTTTCTGAAAGTAAAAAAATTGTTTGATCAAATTGAAATCTCTCTAGAAAGAACTGGGGAGAACGCGCTCTAATGTGCGCTCGGGATCAATACGTTGATGCCGGTGTACCGCATTTCATGGAAGTACAGGTAGCAAAATCGAAAGGATATGCGTTCAACAATTGTGATGTGCGTGTCTCTTCTATACCTCTTCTTGGCTATCCATTTATTATTTTTTTCTCAAATTTGATGTCGCATTTAATTGATTGAAATGATGGCAAAAATTGGATGCGTCCCTTTTGAGTGTGGGCTCGACACAAGCATCTTTTTTTTTTTTAAATATTTTTGATTGTGGACATGGATGCAACAGCTGTTGAATGTGCAGTTGACAGGTCATAGAGACTCTTTTTTTTAAAAAAAATTTCACTTATTTTATTTTCGTGAAATGCGTGCGTGCCCAGCTTCTCTTGTAAAACATGTTTAGAATCCCCACCCGCGAGGAAATGAGAACTGGCCTTTTGATCAGATTCAAACTCCTCCTCCATTGTTGGGTGGGCTGTTTGCACTGCAAAATAGGGATCCCCCTAAGTTTCCAACGAAACTCCTCGTGAACGCAAACTGGACTCTGAATTGATGGCCGAAACCCTATTTACCAGCAATGACGAGAAACCCTCTCCTCCTTTCATCTCTCTCTCTCTCTCCGGCTGTTGGCCATGTCAAACTCTTTGGTGAAGATATGGAAGAGGGGCTTCCCTATTACCTGCTCCTCTTGTTTGCGAACGAAGGCAAATGTAATCCTTCCCCCTCCTTTTTTCTTCCTTTCGATACTCCGGGAGCTTCTCTCATCAATGAGAAAATCGAAGAGAATGAAGGTTTTAAGTCAATGTGGGGTATCCAAAAGGAGAAGGGGGGGGGGGACGAAGAAGAAGAAGAAGAAATCCATCTAACAACAGTGTAGTGGATCACACCGGATCAAAAGACTTCTCTCCGTTGATGGCTTCTCTCCTTTTTATTTCGCTTCTTCTTCTCATCGCTCCTCATTTCTCTCTCTTGACAGTCTCTCTCTGTGTGTAGAAGGCTTTAATCAACGAGCTCGATTTAAGACGGAAAGGGAAGAGAAGGGGTTTGCTCCGCCAGGATTGAGCCAAAAAGTGAAGAAATAGAATAAAGGGAGGGAAAAATCCTGACGTCTAATGCGAACGTACTGAGTGCACGTCACGTGATTCGTCCGTATTTTCGTTGATGTGATTTTTTAACAAAATTACGCGTCAATCTTTTGATTCATCTTTGGCGGGGGGGGGGAGCTATAACTCACAAACCCCTATGGGGCAAAAACGAAAACAAATGATTGTTCTAATCGAATCAAATGATTTTTTTTTTGAATTGTTTGCAACGTAACATGTTTTTCTTAAAATAAATTTATTTATAACGTATCGGTTAGAGTGCCACCGCCGGTGGGGGGGGGGGGTTATGGATAAGTAAGGATCACGGCAATCCCGCCTGCTTCGATTGCCTTTTTTATTCTTTGACGCTTCCCATACAATAAATGCCCCCCCACCTTTCACAGACAATTGCACCTTTTTGTTTATATCTTTTATTTCGCCGTTACGTGTTCAATTGGATCGTCCCAAACAAACCCCCCTCCCCCCCCCCCCCTCCAAATCGGCCATTTCTTTTTTTTTTATTTTTATCGACAGCTTCTTTATTCAGGTCTCTCCAGAGTGAATGGTTTGGGTGGGCCTTTTTTTTTTACGACACCTCCTGAAAATAAGAAGAAGCTGTTGGGCAAATAAAGGGGGTTCACCAGACATGTATTTTTCTCCCGTTTGCGTGAATGGGGGGGAGGGCACACATGTCTCTTGCGTGTGATGGACTTTTCGTGTATTGCAATACGGTTTATGTTATTTTCTTTTCTCTCTCTGTGTTAGCCGAAAGCCCCTGCGGTCTTCTTGTCGCCCCCAAAACATACGTAGTTTTGTTTTGTTTCTTAAGGATTGGATGTGTATCGTGGAAGCGCAAGTTCTTTACGTATCGATCTGGCAGTTTATCGCCTTTTGAAACGAGAATGACACAATCACGGACCCCAAAAAAAATCCACGATCATCATCTTTGATTGCAACGAATAAAAGGGGGTCTTTGATTAGGCGATTGGAACGGAGAATAAACGAACCAAAACAAAACAAAAATGAGGGAAACAAACGGAAATTAGCTGTTTTGTTTAGCTGTTCCACTCGTTGGATAACAAAAAAAAATGGTAACCATTTACATACGAAATAGATCGATGATTAACACACGAATGTCTAATGCTACTAGACTCTTCTTTTTTTGTGTGTTACTAGATAAAATACATTTTTCTTATTTCTTCTGATATTTATTTCTTCTCGTTTCAGTTCGTCATCTTCAGATCTGGTCTCTCGGCGAGGAGCATTCAGTCGTCGTCATTACGGATCGGTGGAACTGGTAAGATCTAAAACTCCCCTATCTCTCTCTTTTTTTCTTGTTGTTAGCCACGCATGACATGTCAATCTTTTTTTTTTTTTTTGAATTTATCCATATATATAAAAATCCGGACGTGTACAACGTCCGAAACGTTTCGCTTTACCAACGGAATAGTCAATCAATCAATAAAAAAGATAAACGTATCCCTCCATTAAAACCACTACCTTGAACGTGGACGGACGAAGGTTATCCATGCGAATAAAAAAGCGGAAGAAGGAATAAAAAAAAATTGAAGGGGGGATGATGCCTTTGATTGGCCGCTGCCGGGAGTCAAAAGAAGACGGCCGTTGCACGTTTTTTGAATCCCGACTGGACGATGTAGAAACAAGTTGGACGTCGAAATTATTTCTAAAAAAGAAATAAATGGTTGGCAATCATCTTTTTTTTTCTCCAGCTCTTCTTTCAAACAGAGAGATAGAGAGATTAAAAAGAAATGTATTTATAAAAAAAAAATCAATATCAGATTGGGAAGTGAAGCACTAGCAGCAGATAGTGATGACGTCGTTATTATCTCCGCAAGGGGCTGCGAGGGCGTCCGAGTACGAAAGGAAATTCAATCAATTCAATCAATCGTTTTTTAGATGAACAAGAAAATATAAAGAGAGAGGCACTCCCTTTTTTCTCTCTAAATTATTACTTTCTGCATAATGCGTATGATTGTGTTTGGCTTGCCAAAGGGGGTCCAACTGCGCACTATGTAAAAATAAATGATTAACCGGATCGATTAATTGATGACAATTCAAGCTGTGTGGACTTGCTTCATTATTTATGTTTATGTGTTTGTTTTTCTTCTTCCCCCCTCAAATTGAAATCTATGTTGATGAGAACAGCTGCCGCAAACCGAAACGGAGAGCGGCGGAGATTCGATGAAGTGCCGGCGATTCCGACTGGAGAACGGCGAGGGAGTCGGCGACAGAGATGAAGTATAAATCCACCATGCACACACACACAGCCAAATTTGAATGTTCTGATTTATTGTTTTTGGGGCTCCCCATATGGTGCCCACACCCCCTTTTTTTTTTGTGAACGATGTTCCAATTTTTTAGGTCTACAATTCACCGACGACGCCCGTCCTGGAGAACCCGGAGTACCAGACGCGCTGGTATTTCAAATACTTCCTTGGCAAATGTAAGTTTGAGTTTTAAAAAACAATTTTGATTTATTCGTAATATCAAATCAATTTATTATTATTTTGCGTAAATGATGGGATGGGCCGATTGCAGTGCATCAGATTTACGTGGGCACGGACAGCGAGAAACAGCCGTTCTTCATCTCCGTCGTCCTGACGGATTCCAACAATCAGGGCGCACCGCAGTACAAAGCCATTCTCTGGAAGAAAACGGTAAGCCTTTTTTTTTCATTTTATTTTAATTATTGATATATTTAAATTGTGTGTGTGTATATAAATAAATATTCAAATGTGTTATCTATTTGCCAAAAAAAAATGAATAATTCAAAACATCTAATTTTAGGGAGCTCAGAAAATCTATCTGCCACACACGCCCGGTCGGCCATTGAACGTCAAACAGATATTGAGGTGACTCTCTTTTGTTTTATCAAAACATTTTTCTTTTTTCATTGTAACTCAATCAGACGGTCTCTTTTTTTATTTTTGTTTGATTGGCAATTACCACAGCAATTTCCAGAACATGGACCGTCTAGAAAAGAGCCCCAAAGAGGTTGTCTCTCCTGAACTTCAAAAGGTAATTGTTTTTTTTTTCTTTTTCTTGTTTTCATTATTACATTTCCACCTTGTTGCACATCCATACTCGACATTTGTTCGTGCAGAGCTTATTGTTATTGGAAGAACAAGAAGGATCGGTCAATTTCAAATTCGGTGTCCTCTACGCCAAAGCTGGACAAGCATCCGACGACGAAATGTTTAGCAATGGTACCTTTTTTAATTTTTTTTTTTCTAATTCATCGATAATTCAATTGAGAAATGAATTTTCTTTGAAAACAAAAGAACGCGGGAGCAAAGAATTCGAACGATTCCTCACTATTTTGGGCAACAAGATCCGCCTGAAAGGATGGGACAAGTACCGCGGTGGCCTCGACGTCAAAGGTAAACAGATGATTGATTTCAATTATTCAAAAAAATGCATAGCGTAACGATCCCGATCCCGTAGCGACGTCCCAATTCAGTTTCTGACGAACCCTTTTTAAGTTTTGTGTCCCCCCTTCGTTACAGTTTACCTTCCTCCCCCTTTCTGGAACACACACAATTGACCGCTCCTATTGTGTCTACAATACCCTTCCCCTCGCCATTGTTGTCGGTTGGCTGGAAATGTCGATAACATAGGCGCACCGCTTTTTTAAACTCTAGAAAAAAAATGCAAATGGCGGAGCAAATGGTGGGGGGATGGTTAAATTTCATGCGAACTTGTGCGCCGAACACGGACTGTGTGTGTGTGTTCTATTTGTCGTTTGCCTTCACTCTAAAATGTCGTTTTCGGCTTGAATGATCGAATATTTGTGCGTTTAAAGGGTCCTAGAGCAATCAAGCCTTTTACCTACCCCCTGAAAAGCTTTTCTTTTTACGTTAGGATCGATGAAAAACAGTAGCGAAAAACGGTCGGATAGCCCCTCGTAACCTCCTCCGTCAAGAGCGGAAGAAAACACTCTGAAAAAAAAAAAAAAAAAATTTCGCTCGTGGATCAAAGTCGAAAGCTTGTTACACGCTTCCATCAAGTCTTTTTCTCCTTTGTGTGTGTGCACAGAGAAAGAAAAAACAAGTCCTGCCCTCTTATCTAGTTCGGGGTAGTAAGGGTATTGATCAGTCCCCTTTTTTTTTCGTATAAAAATACGCACATCTACACCATCTGTATGGAAGAAGATACGTATCATGCTGGCGCTTCTGTGCATGTTGTTGTTTATAAATAGAAGATGTCTAGCGCAAAATGTACAGTGTAAAAAAAACTAAAAAGATCTTTCTCCGATATATCCATTTACCGATGGCAGGGGACATGACGGGAGCCTACTCGGTCCACACCATCTACGAAGGGCACGAGATTATGTTTCACGTCTCCACTCTGCTGCCCTATTCAAAGGATAACAAGCAACAAGTACGTTGGAATGGATGCCTATTGTTTGCTCGTCCTCTTCTTTCTATTGATATAATCATCATAATGAGTTGTTTATTCGCATGATTATCATTTGTTTTTGTGTGTGTGTGTGTGTACTAGTTGGAAAGGAAAAGGCACATCGGTAATGACATCGTCAACATCGTCTTTCTCGACGGCACGCCCGAAGAGATGGCCGCCTTTTCGCCCAACTGCATCAAATCTCAATTCACACGTAAATCGAAATAATATTTAATGAATAAATTTGAATTATTTAATTTTTTTTTCTTCTTGGTAAAAAAAAAAGATATCTTTGCATTGGTGACGTATCTGCCGGGCGAGGACGCCTACCGGTTCCACATCTATTCGGAAGAGTCGGTGCCCCTGTTCGGTCCGTCGTTGCCATCGCCGCCCATCTTCCCCAAAGTGCCCGATTTCCGCGAATTTCTACTCGTCAAACGTGAGTATCACAGACACCAACATCGATTTCTTCTTTGTTGTTGTTGCAATAGGATATATATTTTTATCGTAGCTACTAACGTCATCATTTGTCCTCTCTTTTTTTTTTATACAAACGACAACAGTCATTAATGGCGAAAAGGCAGCGTTCAACACGCCCATCTTTTCGCAGAAACGCGAACGCACGCTGGACATGCTCATCAGAGACATGTACGCCGAGGTGATGACCGAACATCGCGGGGTAAGATTTAGTTTAGCACATAACCCATCGCAAAATGCCTCCAATACATTTTGTAATAAAACAGAGTCTACAGAGAAGAGCGTTGAGCGAAGTGCTTCCAGAAGGTGGGCGCAGTTCCAGACGGCGGGAAGAGGCCCGTCAGGTGGAATTCGTTCGCGTCGGTCAAGCCCTGAAATTGGACACGATTGTTAAAGGCGACGCTCCCACCAGTCTGGCCAATACCGGACTATTCCGACGCTCGGTATGGAACAAACATAAAACATATCACGTGTGTGTGTGTGTGTAGTCTTATATGGGCCAGTAGTTTTATCCTCGATAATTAACGATGGAGTGGGCAGGAAATCATGAGGTCCGCTCATCCGTCAGCCTCGACTCTCACTTCTTTTTATTTTGTGATAGTAGAAAGCAGAGCAGGTAGAAACTAATCTGGTTAATTATTGATGGAGCATGTTGTTTTTTTATATGTGTGTCCTATAGCCGTGGGAGCCGCAGTGCTTTTATCCGGATTTCCACTACGAAATCATTTGCGGCGACTCGTGGTCCGATAATCGTCTCATCCTGGCCACCGAATCGGGCGTCTTTGTCGTCGAAGGTATAGATTACGCAATTACGATGGACGGGGTAGGGACGGCCCCGTTTTTATGATGTGTGTGCCATCCCTTGTGACCCCGCCGAAACCCGATATCATTTTCGGGTTTTGATTATGATTATTATTTTATTGACATCAGAGGGAGGTACCTGTCGCATGATCTTCGATAAATCGGTCCAGATCAAACAGCTGACTGTCGTCGAAGCTCACGGCATCCTATTGGTGCGCACCGATCGCGGAAGGGACAGCCGCATGCACGTCTTCCGCTTGTCCAGCTTCGAATCGGACGCCTGCGGATCCGAGCCAGCCGCTTTCAGCCGCCAGCATTTGAAAGAGCAGCGCCTGGAACGAACAAAAGGTTTTTTCCAGTTAACACATAAAAAAATGAAAATTGAATTATGATTTTCTTATACAGGCACTCACCTGTATGCGGTTTCCAGACTGGGCGGATCTCATCTTCGGATGGTATTTAAAGATAAAATTCCTGGAACTTTAAATGTTTTCTCCAATATTCATTTTCATTGGGACAGGCGGTAGCTGTTGGGAAGAAAATCCTTTTACTTCAGTGGCGCCATTCGGCCGCCTGGACGGCCTGGTGTCCGACCAGCGATACGGACACAGTCGAAGGCTTTCAATATCTAAGGGTAAACTATCAAATTTTGACCGTGAAACAGGGCGAGATGGGATTGTTTAAATCATTTTTATTTTGGTGGGGTTTGGCTCTACAGGAGTTCCAGGTGAGCGAGCCTCCGCTTGTTTTGACGCTGATCGATTCAGGCAATTGCTACTCGGCTGGTGGCCAAGGAGAGAATCAGATATGCGTCGGTTATCGGCACCAGTTCGATTTGATCAACGAGCGGACCAGCGAGACCAAGCGATTTTACAATGTCGAGGGCAAATGGGCCCATCTAGTGGCCGCCATCGACGTCTACGAGGATGAAGAGCCAGAATTGCTTCTTTGTTTCAACAGTACCATTTTTTTCATATTTCCATGGCGATTAAAATGAATTAACTTTTGAATGAATTTGGTCAGATACGTGCCATTTCCAAAAACTGGACGAAATCAACGCGTCCAGCGAGCACGATTTCCATTGGAATTCTGTGCCGGAAAGTATAGGTTAGTGAAAATCCATTTGATTAATTTCTAATATTTTCAAAAAATGATTTTTGTTGAAATAATTTTCCCAGTGTGCGCTTTCCCGTACATTTTGGCCTTTACGGCCGATTCAATTGAAGTGCGACTAGTCATTAATGGCAACCTGATTCAGGCGATGGTCATGCCCCGCTTGTCGCTCATTACATCCAAGAGCGACGTATTCTTTGCCACGACGGCGCCCGAGTTCTTCAGTCTGCGAGGTACACGCATGGATCACAAGGATTCGTCTCCGCCTTCGTCGCCTCATTGTAACACCTCAGATTTGTTTTGTTTTTTTCTTCTCACCAACCCCAGTTTGGGGAGAGAAAGAAAAAGGAAACATTTTGTTTATCTAATCATCTGTTGGATTTCTTTTCTACCCCCTCTTCTCTCACAGCTTCACCTGATGGCAAACCCTTCCGGCTGTACCGGATCCAATTGAACAATCTCGGCGGCGGATCGGCCAATAATTGCAACGCGACGCCCGTCTCCACCACCCCGATTCCAGCTCGAAATCTGAGCCGAAGGTATCTAATGTACAGGACACTTAAATTCAATTTTAAAGCGAATGATGAACTCGTTTGATCGTCAATTTGTGTTTAAAACAAAATAAATGATTTAAAGGGATGACGTTTCGGCGTCACCGCCTCCGGCTGGACGAGGCGGAGTGTCTCGAATGGCGCGACTGAACAGCCGGAAAGATTTGCGCATCCGGCTGGAACAGCAAGGTGGAGGCGGAGGAGCAGGAAGTAATCCAGGAAGTCCTGGGGCGAGTTCGAACAGCTCGCGAGGCGCCGGAAGTGGGACGGGATTCAGCCGGAGCTGCACGGCGTCGCCGACGACGGGTTCGACGTCGCCCAACGCGCCGTCCTCGCCCCGTTCGTCGTGTTCCGGTTCGCCGAAAACGCGGCCACCGCAAGGCAACACGGCCGGACTGGGAGGCCGCAAACTGAGCCTGATGGCCGAGGAGCTGGAAGGTATGCGTCACGTCTTTCTGAGCCCACCGCCCAGCCCCAAACTGTTCTTCAACATCAATCCGCAGAATACGTGGGAGGCTTTCAAATAGTTTTTCTTATCGTTCCAGGCTAAGAACACAAAAACACACACTGTCTCGTTGTTGAAAAACGAGAAGATAAACCACCCCTCTCGGAAACTTCACTTTTGTTTTGTCAGTTTGTTTTTTAAAAAATATTCAAATCATTTTATTAACATCATTATTTGAATTAATAAGCAGAAGAAAAAGAAAAAAAAACATCAAACAAAAGATGAACAATAAAAAAATTATGATTTGTTATCGTAAACATCATCACCCAATGTACACAAACCATTGCCCCCCTCCGCCCATTGCTTACCTTCTCTATGACCCCCTCCACCCTTGTAAATCTAAAAAAAAAATATTATAATAATATTATATCAAATCCTAACAAATGGAATATCATCATAACCAGATTTTTTATTATCTGTTAACTTCTCCATCTATTCACTTCTCTCAGTCTCTTCTTTCTCTCGCTCTCTCTCTCTCCAATTGAATGTGATTCCAAAAACAAAACCCAAGTCACCTTAAACCCGAATCCAGTGTGTATGTGTGTAATTTTGCTCGTCGTCAATCAAAACTGTCTATGATCACCCTCCTCCTCCACCTCCTCCACCCAAAATAGGTGTGATTTTTAACTAGCCGTGTACGGTTTTCCAGCATCAACTCTATCTAGTCGTGCGCAAGTCTATCCAGCACTGGGTGTGTACGTTCTGCATCTGCCATCGCGTTTACCAGCATCGTTGGCCTCTCCTTGTTAACGAACAAAAGACGCACCCCCCAAGGGGTTTTTCATTCGTAGAAAACTACCGCAACTTGGGAACAGATTGACGACCGTTCGGATTCAACTCCTTGACGTGATCTTATAATAATCCGATGTGTCTCCCTCCTTTCTTGAAACCCCATACGCTTTGAATACTGGATTTTTCTTTCAATACAGAAAACAAAATTGCGATTCTTCTAGAAAAAAAAGAGAGAAAAAAAAAGAACCTGATGTGTATGTTGTTTGGCGTTTTTATTTCAATAGATTCAAGTTTGATATATTTAACATTTGGCTGTATAAAAAGGACGACTTCTAAATCATTATGGTACTGGTAGCAGTGAGAACAAATGCCTTAACTGTCAGTAAAATTAGGTTGACGCTTTTCGGCGAAAGCAGTCATACCTTCTTTACGATCGTTCTGGGGAAGAGACAAATGTTAATGATGATAATAATAAATCGATATTTACACAGCATACCGTAGCAAAAGTGGTGTGGAAAGTACGTTTCTCGAAAAGTAATCCTTCTTGAAGCGTGGTCTCGTAAGCCTGATTGACACTCTCCTTACACATGGCCACGATCAGTTTAGAATGAGAAGCTATCTTCTCACCCATCTTTACTGCCTCGGAAACCAATTCTTTCGGTGCACAAACTCGACTGACCAGACCTTGGAAAAACAAATTGTACCACAGAATTCATCCAGGTAATAGAACATGTGTATCATACCTAATTTTTCAGCTTCTTGAGCTGTGATTGGCAAGCCAGTTAGGCACATTTCCATGGCTTTAGATTTTCCAATGCTACGAATCAGACGCTGGGTGCCTCCAGCACCGGGAATAGTACCAATCGCGATTTCTGGCTGGCCGAATTTGGCGTTCTCACCAGCAAGGATAATATCACACATCATTGCTAATTCACAGCCACCTCCAAGCTATTCAACAAAGGTATTACTGAAAACGGAAATAGCAATTTTAAATGTCTAATTGCTTACAGCATAACCATTTACTGCAGCAATGACTGGTTTTTTGCATTGAGCTACCCTGTTCCAATGGCTCAGGAAATTCCCTCCATAAACACGTGCAAAAGTATTGTTCTGCATCTCCTTGATGTCAGCACCTAGTAGAAAAGGTAATGTAATTGTTACATTGTTACATGTAAATTTAGCATCTAGATTACCAGCAGCAAAAGCCTTTTCGCTGCCAGTGATGATAACTGCTCCAATATCCTTGTCCTTCTCCAAATCGTCTAGGGCATCACTCACTTCTCGCATCAATGCATCACAGAGGGCATTCAGAGCTTTTGGACGGTTCAAGGTGATGACACCGACATTCGTCTTTGCTCCCTGTTTCTCTACGATGATGTGTTGATAAGAAGGAACGGCCGCTGAAAAAGAGAACATTGATTAGAGAATAGAGCCTTGACAATGGAACATTTGTTCTGATTACTTGATGCTAAGCGATAAGCTGCAAACCGGGCTGAGTGGCTCTGGTTAGCGATAAAAGACATGGCAATCTTTGAAGCATTTTGGCAAAAGTAAGCCATGATATTTGATCTTGTCGAACTCGTGGAAGAGAGTGATGAAATGGAACGAAGGATCTCTTTGACGATAACGATCAGCTGCTCTGCAAGAATTCGTCTGCTGCAAGCAATTAGTACGTAGTTTGGTTTTGTTTACAAATTACAACGTTTCCTCCACGTGAAAAGTGGTGAAACGATAGCAAATTTTTCCTCTACATTTAAGTATTTGTACTATGGGCACGTTTGTATTATTTAGAAAATTATCACCGCGTTTTACTCGATGTCACGTAAGATATCAACATGTTAACGCGTCTAAGCTTTTCCTGACGGAATTTGGGGATCCTACTAAAGTTGTCAAGAAGGAAGAATTCACTTTACAATTGGCAGACATGGCTAGCAAGCAAGTAACTTTTTTTCCAAATTGTGAGAGTCATATGAAATCTAACGCATTTTTATCCCCTAAACTAAAGGTTTTGGTGAAAATGATTCAAGCTCCAATCAATCCAGCAGACATAAACACAATCCAAGGAGTGTACGGAGTGAAGCCTAACTTGCCATTCACATTAGGGAATGAAGGTTTTGGCATCATAGAAAAAATTGGAAGTGAAGTAAAGACCCTTAAAGTTGGCGACTGGGTCATACCTGGAACAAATGCATGGGGAACCTGGCGGTCTTTTGCATTCGATGAAGAAACAAATTTGATCAAAATTCCAAATGATTTGGATCCAGCCATGGCTGCAACTTTAGCAGTAAATCCTTGCACAGCCTTTCGAATGCTCCAGGATTTTGAAACACTTAGTAAAGGCGATACAGTCTTGCAAAATGCAGCCAACAGCGCCGTAGGACAAAATGTCATCCAAATTGCCCGTCATTTAGGTTTCCGGACTGTCAACATATTACGAAATAGAGAAGGAATCGAAAAATTAAAGCAAGACTTGCAAGATCTAGGAGCCGACTACGTTTTAACTGAAGAAGAGTTCCGGACGTCTAAACTCTTCAAAAACGGAGAACTTGCCCAGCCAAAATTAGTCTTAAATTGCGTCAGTGGGAAGGCTGTAATTGAACTCGTAAAAGCTATGGCAGAAAACGGCACACTGGTCACCTACGGAGGAATGTCACGACAACCACTTATAGTACCTACATCTGCTTTCATTTTTAAGAATATCCGTCTTGTTGGATACTGGATGACGCGCTGGAACTGGAAGCATGGTCCTAACTCCACCGAACGGTAATGAAAGCTTAAAACGTTATCCCATTAAAATACCTATACTTCAAATCAATCTACCCGTGTTTAGGAAGGAGATGTTGACGACGCTTTGCAACATGGCAAAACAGGGATCGTTGGTGGCACCCAAGCACGAATTCGTACTTCTAGATTCTTTCCAAGAGGCCCTGGCTCGATCATGTGATACTACTCGCTTTCATGAAACCAAATTTATTTTCAAGTTCTAGCCCTATTTAAATTGAAATGTATTCCCTGTGTACTCAGTTAAATAGAGTTTAGTTCTTTTGTTTTGAAGTTAAAATGTTAAAGTACTTAGGAAAGTCTCTGTTTGGCCACAATTTTCAGTACGTAACCAACTGTTGCGAAACGACAAAACGAAACTTTCTTTATGGGAAATCATCTGGCAATTTCACAACAGAAACATTGATTCGATCTTGTCGATATGCAACCATATAGCATTGCCTTGATGTTTTTAAAACAGCTCTCCCAAGTCCTATTGTGTTTCCTTTGAATTGAAAACTATTATTAATTATTATGTTACAGTTCCAAGTTCTAGATGAATGCCTGCAAAACGGTGTTGTGATGCAAAATAAATATTTTTAAAATGTCTTCATTTGAGGAAACCCATTGTCTTTAGCAAAGATAGAACAAACAGAAGCAGAGCCTTCACGTCTGATTGGCAGCCTCATGACTAGGGCACGGCTTCCAATGCAAATTCGAGTGACATTGACCAGCTAACAACGGATCGTAATGGCGTCACAAGACATTTCAGCGTTTTTTTTTTCCTAGAACCAGAGAGGGGCTCTGGGCGTGCCTGACGTAAAACGTTACATTTAATTGAAATGTGACCTTTGAAACACCCTGGTCATAAATATTTTAAGCTACGAATAGACGATTTCATTGTTTGATTTTGATTTAATGAACTATTATTTTCTACGAAATAAAATACTCTAAACGACAAAAAAAAACGTGCAAAATCTCCAGTTGTTCAGAAGAAACATTAGCTATTACTAATGGCATGGTCAAAGAACCCATGCACCAAGGGTTCTTTGACCATGCCATTGGTATGCAAATTGTGTCAAATTTGCATCCACAACGATTATTACATCGATTTCAAATGTGATTTGTCTTATTGAACAGAAAGTTTTATGGTATAATGAGTTTGTGACAGACTAACAGACCAAACAGAAAGTCATAGACTGTGACAGATAAACAGCAGAGAACAGAATAACAGATTGAAAGAGACAGACGTGAAGGAAGGTGGAAAGGCGCCCTTTTTTTTTTTTTCTCCTCGTTTTAGTTTTTAAATTTGGCAACGCAGGGATGACTGGGTTGCGCCTTCTGCTAGAATCATTTGAAGTTGACGTACAAGTGGTCACATGTATAATTTAATCCGGCTTCTTGAAGCAGGCTTTTTAAATAAGAAAAGGAATGAGGGAAAACGTTTTCTCTTGATTCCAGCACTTAGTCGCGTATTAATAGTTGGCCATTTCTTGCCGTCAGTTATATTTTGCTGCTGTTACAGACTCAGAAGGCGGTGTTAGAAATCGGATGCACCCTCTCCACTATTACATTGTTGCAGATCCCTTCGGAAAAGTAGAATCTTCAGCTTTTGAGTGCCCGAAACATATCTGTTCGTCTAACATCTGTCTATTTCCTAGATAATGTTTCAAAGTGAAAATCTTCAACCTTTTTCCCCGTCCCTGATGAACTACATGCCCAATTGCAATATGAGGTACCCCCCTCACCCAGTCCACAGGAATCCTCATGCAGGCATGTACAGATCCTTGTCTCATCACCACCTGAATGAGAACCCACCGTGTAGTTCATCATCGTTGAATCAAAAGTATCACACAGGAATTTCAAACCATGTTTGTCAGCGAGACCAGTGCCAGCCTAGCCCATTATTCTCTTGCAGGTCAATTCCTCAGTCAAATGTTTGCCCGTCAAAGTATGAAGATGAAGTATTTCAAAGCTGTGATGATGAACAGGAGAGACGTCATTGTGAGAAATTTAACGAGTTGAATCACCCCTTGATGGCGATTGACTGTCGGAAAAATACTGAGATCAGATCACTTTCTCCCACAGATAGCGGAATCTCATCTCAATCGTCAACTCCCGGCCACTTTCAAAAGTACAAGCACCCGTGTCCAAAAAGCAGCCAACTTAGGTACTATTCAATGATCGAAGAATTGACGGTGTGTTGTTTTTTTTTCTCAAAAATTCCAAGGGGTTCCTGTTTCACTAGGGGAAATAATGGAGGAAGTGGCTGCAACGGCAGTGTCGACAATAACGAACCAAGGGGAACAAAACGGCACTACCAGAACAATCGAACAAGTCGCAGCCCAAGTCCCCTTCTTAATCCTTCATCAGCCAAACCGAACGGCGGGGAACCTGTGGCCTCCCGTCCCAAACGCCGTTTCCAGGACTGCTGCGAAGGTTTACCGCCCATAGTTCCATCAGCCTGCCTACTTAACATTCAGCTACGTTCACACCGGCCCGACAATTTGCTCAATGGAAGCGAATGGGATAGGGTATCTGACAAAAGTAAATTTCAAATCCTAACCTGCCCACATTGACAATTGTTATTCGTGTAGTTATCCCATGCAATTTGGTGCAAGTACACCAGCCACGAACAAACTCAAGATACTCTGCGGCGTAAACTACGACTTCGAGAAATGGTCCACAACTACATTAGAGTGAATATTAGTTGTTATCTTATTCCTAGGTTTCCCAGTAAAAGCAATCGTTTCTTTTCTAAATGACAGAGCTACTATTTGCATCAATGCGGTTTGTACATTGTCGGATCCAGCGTATCAGGTTTTGGAGGAGAGAGCAGTGATATGGATCTTTGCCTGGTCATCTCAGGACACGATGTCGATCAGCGTTTTCATGCATTGGAGTATCTCTACCGTGTCCAAAAAGCCCTTAAACAATGTCGTACGTGAATCTGACTTGTGATTTTCATTGACTTACTAATTTTTGTTTTAAATTGGCACTCATAACAGGTTTTCTTACCAAGTTGGATGTCATCAGAGCCAAAGTTCCCATCCTAAGGTTTTATGACAGTATCACTAACCTAGAAGTGGATCTCAACTTTAACAATATCGTTGGCATCCGCAACACACACCTTCTCAAAACGTACGCACAATGTAAGTATCAAACTAATTTATTTCATATCATTCCCGACTGGAGTTAGTAGCAACTTATCCTTCTTGGAAAATAGTGGATTGGCGAGTGCGACCGCTAGTTTTGGCGGTAAAGCTATGGGCGAGGCAGCATGACATTAACGAAGCAAAATCAATGACCATGTCAAGTTATTCGTTAACGTTGATGGTAATTTATTACCTTCAAGCCGGAGTCCATGTACCAGTCCTACCTTGCCTGCAGAAGGTGCGAGCTGAAAGGTTCTGGCCAGAAGGAGATATTCGTAGGCTGCAAACCTTCACAGAGGAAGAGTTGAAAGTACTTCGGTCCAATAATAATATGACACTTGGTCAGCTGTTTGCCGGATTTCTAGACTACTACGCACATCATTTCAAGTATGTGAAGCGTTGACAGCTTCAGCTATCCTCTTCGCACCATAGGCAGTTAATGTTTTTGGTTGTCATTTTTTCAGTTACGGTGCGCACGCAATGTCTATAAGACTTGGTGGGACAATTCCTTTGGAACAGTGTCGACAGTATATGTCTCCTAAAAATGATCCACATCATTGGAAGTACATATGCATTGAAGGTAGTATACTATTAGTATAATTAAAATGTTTTAAGGTGAATGCATGTTACGTTCGAGTTTAGAGCCATTTGATCGGACCAATACGGCTCGTTCTGTATACGATCCTGCGGCGTTCCAGAAAATTGTCGATGTTTTTCGTCAATCGGCTGCTAAAATTAGCCAGACCAAGGATCTGTCGAGTGTCATGACCTAAATGCAGCAGCTGATTCTTTAGCTAAGAAAGCCGATCCATGCCGCATGCGGCCAATAGATAGCCGCCAATGATACAGGAAGAGGGAAAAAATTAAAAATATTTTGCCTTCTTTAAATTTTAAACTTGTTGTTTAGCGATGTGTGGAAAAACAGGAGGGAAAAACGACTTCTGAGCCGTGGAGAAAAGAAAATTCCGAGCTAATTTGCCGGCTATTTCTTTTTGCCATTTGTCCTTTCGCCTTGCAAAGTCTTGTGCCAATTTTTTTTCTTATCTTTTGGGCGTAAAGTCAAGATTTATCCAATGTTCCGTATGTGTGCACTATTTTGACCCGAGTTCCTTTTTTGCATTTGTTTGAAACTAATTCCTAGTAACCGTCTGGTCTCCAGCAAAGAAAAGCGTGCAAGCGCAAAGAAGAAGAGGCGTTAATTGGTTAGAATGGACTATGCATTTACATTGGAGTCATATACGATTTGTTTAATCTGTTCCCATATATTAAGGCGCTGCTATGGCTTTTTCGCCTGAATGTTGTTTTCAGTTCATGTTTTGGAATTATGTGTAAATTTTCTTTTGGAATACAATTTGGCAATCAATCAAAACTATCGGACGCGGAACACGTTTGCGCGGGAAAATGCATGGCGTTGTCTGCTGTCTGTTAAATTTCCCGCCAAAATTTTAAGCGCCATCTATTATTTGGAAATTCAAAACTCTTGGCAGCAGACGAATTCTTTTTAAAGAAAAAAAAACTTGGTCACCGTGACGTTTCAAGTTTATTTACAAGCAATATTTTAATCGAGAAGCGCCTGTCATAACACTCAATGGAAGTTTAAAAGCGAAAGGTCTGTGCAAAACATGTTACACCTACGTTCACCTTCGGTTGTGCATTTGTAGCTTCGTCAACAAGATATTTTAAAGTAATCGTGCAGAACTGCGTTCATCTTTCTTTTGTTAGTGGATTGCTAGCCTTCATCCAAGAAAGTGTTTCTAGTTGAGTCTTTTCCACCCAGCAATTCTGTAGCTTGATTGTCTGTGGTCATCATGGAGGATGAAACAGTTGAAGTTTGTCTCCACGTTTACGACATGACAAGAGGAATGGCTCAACTTATGTCTGCTGCTATCTTGGGTAGAAGTAGTTATATTTCCTTTGTAAACTTTGAGTTTTAAACAAGCCTCTTTACTTGCATTTCAAAGGAAAACAAATTGATGGAATTTGGCACACTGGAGTTGTTGTCTACGGCCGTGAATATTTTTTTGGTGGCCAAGGCATTACCAGTTGCTTACCAGTTAGTCTGCTTTCTTTTTCCATTAAAACTTCTGGTGGGAGACTAAAATCCTTGACACACAAAAAACCTTATTTTTCCAGTTTACTAAAAGAACCTAAGGGTAAAAAACTCCTACAGATCTTAAAAATTAACTTCTAAAAATTTTAGATGAACGTTCAAGCTAAACTAACTAACAATTTTTGGGATTACATTGTTCCACTAATTGTTATAACAATTCAACATCCATTTAAAAATATTTCCATTATAACTAGGTTTAAACTAAAGTTGTTTCAGTAATCGTTAGCAAAAGTATAATTCTTTTGAAAACTTGCAAAGAAACGTCAACAGCGTAGAGCGACCGTTTGGCCCATATAGAGTTAAAAGAAACCATTCTTGCGATGGAGAAGCGTGACAGAAATAAACTAGAATCTCTGTAGCACCCCTCCCCTCTTTGACTTGAACTAAAAATATCCTGGCGAGGCGCCTTATGTTCTTACCCTCTTTTTCCCTTGGTTTTCTAACAGCAGTAGCACTGCGGGTTGGGCTGGATGAATCTATTGATACCTTTATTGACAACTAGTCAAATTCAGTGGTGTTATTTGTTAGGCACGTTTCATTTGTCTTTTTCTTTCTTTTTTTTTTTACCCCGCATGTCTTGTCTTTGGCTGCCTTTTTACGGACGAAAGGGCGAGACCATCCTCGGCCAACCTAACCAAATACATCCCCTTGGAGTCACTCAAATACCCTTCGCCATCTTCGTTGACTACGTTCAAGGCTTGGCCGATTCCACATTTAGGTTGGATGCTGTCATCACACCGTGGAGCGTTCGGTCCCGTATTCTTATTTTTAATTTTTTTTTTTTTTTGTATCCCAACAGGCCTGATGCGTATAATCTATTGCGACATAATTGCAATAATTTCTCCAACGAACTTGCACAATTTCTGTGCGGAAACTCCATCCCCCAACACATTCTCGATTTGCCCACGGAAGTGCTTAGCACGTGAGACACATATTCACCTCTACAGATATATGTACACTTCACGGTTCGTCCCGATTCTGACGCAAATTATCGATATTTTAGTCCGTTTGGGCAGAGTCTGCAGCCGCTCTTGGACAGTCTGAGTGCATCGAGCAGCCAGGGCGGGATACCGGTATTGCCGTTGGATTTAGACGGAGGTCGACGAAGCGTCAACCGTGCACCCTCGCCGGGAGCCGTTGCATTAGAGAGGGCGATAGAAGACGCCCGACGCGACTCGCTCAAACTCGAAGAACGTCGAAACACCATCTTGGAGAAAGTTGAAAAGTTGGAGAAGAAAAAGGCTAAGAAACAGCTACAACAAGAGCGACAGTCCAGCAGTTCGTCAACCTCCGCGCCTGAAAAGAAAATGGCCGACGCATCCGAAGCTAATAGCGCCCGGGAAGGATCGGAAGAAGAGAACTCGAAGGCACCAAGGGAACCGCCCATCGTTTTTAAAGGTACTGTATCTGTGGAACAATTTAATTGAGAAACATGACGTATAAGTTGTTCTTAATTTCTAGATTTGATTGACGTAAGGAAAGAGTACGAAAGCTTGGCGGAATGCATCGCCAAGGTAGGCCAAGATGACGATCATCAGTCAATGGCAGAATTGAAGCAATACGTCATCGACGACGAAGGCTCGTGGGCGTTAGGAGACAATTTTCTCCTCTTTATTGCCAAATGGCTCAATGACGATAAGCCTTGCAACGACCGACTACGCGTCCAGCTGCTCACTGTTCTCGCTTCCGCTGCCTTGAAAGACGACGTTATTTTGATACTTCATCAAGATCGTCGTGATCACGTTCTCATGAACTATGCTCACAACATTGACCGTTTACCTATGTCAGAACAGGAAGCCCTTGCGCTGTTTGTACGTACTTTGCATATATTAATTCATTATTAAGGAAAATCATATCTTTGACACATTTCTTTTTGTTTTTAGATGTGCAACTTGTTTGAAAATGGTTCTAGCTCAGAATGGCTTTTGTACATATCTGAATGGACAGCTCCGCACACTACGTTGCCGTTGAGTAACATACGTGTCACAACCAAAGTGGCCGTAACCGCCTTGCTGTCTGATAACCCTCTCCTTCAAGACAGGGGCAGTGCAATAATCTATAACCTGGCCATCAAGGAGGTAAAAACAGTGGTCGGTATCAGTTCCAATTTTATTTCCACAACATTTCAGCCTGCTGCAGATGAGATTCACCCGCTATATTTCGGTTTGCGTCAATAATAAGCATCCTTCCTTTATCCATCAGATAGATGTTGACATTGTTGCAATCCCCTTTTTCACTTTTACATTTCATGTTTTGTATTTTATTACCCACCAAATGTCTTACTATGACGAGCATGGCGACTTTTCATTAATATTGCATGGTTTGTGGACAGAAAATGGAACGCACTCGTGACTTTGCTGAATTGATGCCCCGTGGTGCTCTTTCGAAGGTTCGACTAATCATTTTTATTTGACTACCACTTATACATTCAAAAATTTAATCATTGCAAAGTAAATCTATATGAAATAATTAATGTGCATAATTTTCTTTTGTGTTACAGGTTTTCGATGACGTAGCCACTGAGTTAGCGATGGCCATTTTACAATTCTTTAGCGCCGAACACAGCGAAGAACATATCTTTCGTTGTATGAAGGGCTTACTCCGGTTTGCCTATATTGCTCACAGTGAGGTGCCTGCTCTGATCAAAATGATAGGACCCGATCCAACTCAGTTCAAAGGCAAGTTAATTGGTATGAAAGATAACGTGACGTTAACGAATGTGTACTTCAAATTTATAGGAATGTCAGCTCGAATTGACGAGCTTGTCGAACCACTGCTGGACCGCCTTCGTTCTGTACGTGGCATGGATTAATTCATCCTCTGACGCAACATTTACGGTTTCTCATATTTTTTAACAAACATTTCTGCAGCTAACTAATAACTGAGCCAACCAGAAGTGTTGAAATAATGTCTAATAAAATATTTAAAAGAATTCAGCGAAAATTGTTGTATTGGTTTAAATGTTCACGCTCTATTGGCATTTTTTAATGCCTGCATCTTTCGATAGAGATCTACAACTCTTTGACGTTCCTCCTCTAGTTTTACTCGATCTAAGGCCGACAGGTCTTTTCTCTTGCCACTCAGGTTGGACGAAGGTTTGTCGTTTTGCTCCATATTTTTTAGCAAAAGATCTCGGTTTCCGGGCTAGAATACATAAAAAAGGTATAAAAAAATATGTCTCTCGAGAGGTTAAATTATTCAACTTACGTTTAACATAGCGTTCGATTTTCTAGGTTTGGCTGTGAGTGTAGGGGGCCGCTCGGCGACATCGCCAAATTCAACCTTGTCCTGCTTTAATACAGAAAAGTCATCTTGCTTCAGTCTTTTATTTTTCTTAAAGAGTTTTCTCATTTTGAATTTTTCTTTCTTCAGCTTTTTTCTTTCTTCGCGTTCTTGCTGCAGCTTTTCAAGTTTCTTCAATTTCTTCTTTTCCCATTTGTTTTTAGGCTCAATTTTCACTCCATCTTCAAGGAATTTAAGGTTCTTATCCCGTTTCTTAATGTTTGTTTCACCTGTTTTTTCATTTGTTTCCACGTCAACATCATACTTGTCCTCAAATCTGGCTTTCTTCAAGTAATCTCTGGTTGTTACTTCAGTTCGCCACAGAAAATCACGATCAGATTCTCCTGGATATCTTTCAAACTTGGGTATTTTTTTAATGGGACGTTGAGGTTTGAATGGATTGGCTTCTGGTTTACCAGCTTTTGTTACTGGTGCAGGCTCGTCATCAATCAGTTTCATTTTTTTGAATTTTTTCCTTTCAAATAAGTTTTTGAGTTTTTTGGGAATTTCTTGATCGTCAATATTAGCAGGAGCCTCGTTAATTTTCAGCTTGATTTTAGCATTCCGACGCTCTGCTTGCTTCTCTGGATCTTTTACTCCATGATGTTTCTTTGCTGGGATCTTTCTACCCATTTTAAGTGCACTTTGTTATTTGTATAAATACAATAGTTAAATTGGAATAAAACGACGGTTTTGACAATTTTCAAAAGTTTTTACAGACTATTATAGAAAAAACAATTTCCACTTTCCAGTTTTCTGTCACGTGTTGGACATGCAGCAGACGACACTAGCAGACAAGAAAACAGTGAGAACGAGCGAGCCGAGAGTGAGAGTCAAATGAAAGAAAGTCAACACTTAACGAACTTGTGTGCTGCCGCTGCTTGTGATTTCATCATTATTTATTCTTCGAAAAGGTAAGTGCTACGTTTTATACCATTCCCTGTTTGCTTATAAATCGAATTCGTCAATCTCTCTAGCGAATCCTTCCTTTTCCGGGTAATGGAACAAAGAGATTGGGCGGGAAATCAGTCTGGGCAGATACAATCCTAGACGTTTAATGTCAGTCTATGGCTTTATAAGTTCCTCCTACACATTAGAGATTTATATTCTTCTTTAACTATCCGTGGTTAGGTTTTGGATGGAGAGATTCATAGCAAAGAAGGGAGCATGGAAACTTTGTTCTCTCATATTACACCCATCTTGTACTGTGTTTGGTACACCCTCATCAAGGGCCCTAAAGTGTCGTCTGTTTGCAACTGGAACCGTAGAAGAAACTGACTTTCCAAACGATAAAAAAAAATCTTCTGAAAGGGCAACAGAAGAGCTAAGAAAAGCTTTGATGGATCCACCTGTCAATTGCTGCATGTCCGGATGTAGCAATTGTGTCTGGATTACTTATGCAGAAACTCTTGCAGCATTATCTAAAGATGGGGGTGAGCAAGCGAAAAAGATGATTGAACAGCATGTGACAGATCCCAACCTCAAAGCTTTTCTGCTCACCGAACTGAAAATGCGAAAATGTTTTTAACCTTTTTAAGGATAGTTCTTTGAAAGTCTTCCTAGTCAAAAAATGTACATTTATTGCAATCTCCGTATTTTCTTGTTGGGATTATGTCATCGCTTTTGAATGCAAAATCAGACCTTCGCGATTCTTGGGTAATATTTGCTAGGTATTTGGTACAGTACGTTTCCACAGATTTTAACGCATTTTCTGACTCACAGTGTTAACACTAACGGGAATCGGAAGCCTTGAACTAAAAATTAACGTGCGGGATGTCAAAATTCACATTTTTAACAAAGCAATGAAAGATCATTAAAATAGCGATTTTTTAAAACCACAATAAAGTATGGGTAATGACGAGAAGGGAAATGGCGATTAGTTGCGATAAAGCGTAAGTAATCACTGCCGCACTTGGATTACATCCGTCGTCCCGACCGCAATTGTCGGCTACAGAGCCCAAGTAGTCGAGAAACTCGGTAGAAGTGCACAGTGCGTTTTGGCATTGGTCCAAATGGACGACTTCTTCTTTGACGAACAGCTGTATTTTATAGTCATCCGAACAACGATAGAGGACAACGGCCACGTTGGCGGCGAACGAACCCATCAACGACGTCCGCCACTTTCTCTCAGCCGAAGGCGTCATGTCATTCGTCAAGGGTTGTTCGTCTTTTGCTAAACCCATGCGTGCGATGAAACGTAGTAACCCTTCGCCTTCAGTAAAGTAGAACACGCCTCTTTGCTGGTTCTCTGTTCCGTTATTAGCTTTGAAAGCTCTGCGTCAGACAAAGTACACATAATTTATATAGCTTTCCCAATTATCTCGGTAACGTGAGATGTGTACCTAATTCGTGTCACCAAGTCTTCTACCAACGGGCATGCTTGATGGTAATTGAGTTCGTGACCGTAGCCCTGTTTGTGGTACGTTTCCAAATCTTCACCGAATTCCAAAACCTTCAAAATTCATTATTAAGGGCGCTCAGTTCATTGAATTGTAATTTGCTCGTTGATTTACCTTGAGGTTCTCCGATGTAAAAGCTGCACACCAAGGCGAAATTTGCTCGAGATACCATGCTTTTTGGTAGCGACATATGTCGTAAATCATCAGCATGTCGTCTAGCATGAAGTCAACAACAAAATAGCACCCAACAGATTACGCTATGACAGCTATGCGGCATTTTTACTTTATCCTTTTCCCCAATATTACGTACCAGAGGACATATTATATTGGAAACCGAGGCGTGTGGTCACGTCAGCTAGAGTGTTCTGGAACGTGACACTTTGCCGGAATAGTGTCAGCTCTTGTTCCAACATTCCCTTTTCCTCCACTTGCTCCCTCCACCGGGTGCAGTTTTCGTAGAAATGAACGAGTCTGTCGCCCACTGGCGCCTCTGTCAATTGTATGTCCCCGTTGGTGAAAATGCCTCTTGAAAAAGATCTCGCGCTCGACTGAGAAGGCAAGCTGGCTATATGTCGGAACTGTCGGGGTATAATTAGACTCTCATTATTCACGATTCTATTACCGTATTCGTTGTTAGCGTATTTACGTGATAGTCTTGTGTGTTGAAAGCCGGCTGGCTGTTAAAGAAATCGGCGAAGCGTCCGCGGAAACGACGCGCCAAAACGAGCAGCTCTTCACGGCCAGTTGCGGTCAGCTTTTCGTCGAAATCGTCATCGATGCGGATACTTCCGTTGTTGCTCAGTCCGTCGATATCCTGTTGGCAAAGCGTCCCTATACACACGCACGTCGAAATGGCCGTCAAATAAAAATCAGATGATAAAGAATTCGTGGCGGAGAATGTCAATTTTCGATTACAACCTCGGCGCTCCTTGTGGTTTTGTAGAATCGTTTTGCGCAATTTCGGTAGGCGATCTTTCATGCGAAAAACGTCACGGGACGACGGGTATTGTGTACCATGACGTGCCACCATCCAAAACATAACCGCCTTGCAACCTGTAGTGGTTTAACCAATGTGGAAAATGAAAGCGAAAAAAAAATATACGGAAAGTGATTGTTAGGATTGCGGCTTTTTGGGTGTGTTCGGGATACGTCACGATGACATTGAAATGTTTTTTCGGCTTTAAAAAAATATACCCAAGGTCGGTCACTGCCCTAAAGATTAATCAAGCTCGGAGCATTGGGGGAAACAGTTAATTTTTTGAAAGTGTGTCTGATGTTTAAGTGAGTAAAGGGCAAGTTTGAATCGGTTGTGAAAGTTGGGTACACGGAACTTTACCAGCGGCGAAAATGGGCGACGAATCTTCGTTATTGATGAGCTCGTAGGGCGTCTTTGTGGCATAATAAATGTAAGGTTTGGGGTCGGTCGTGTGGCAATCTCGTAGAAACTCTGCACCAATGGACGTTGTCATCCAAATAAAGGCGACGGTTGCGAGCCAAAAAGACGCCATCAGCGATTCGCTTTTGCCTACTGCGCTAAAGGGGAAAAGAATTCAGAAAAAAAATCCGATTTTATTCCGCCGGCTTTTCCTTTCACCATTTTTATTTAATATCAGCTGTTCTCTGTCACAACGTTTTTTAACGACCGAACAAAGAGCTAATGATCTTCTTCTGTATGGGTGCTAACAATCTCCGACACTCTCTTTTTATTGTGCCATATTCACGCGTGCTACCCAATCGATCCTTGGAGCAAAAGGAGGCACACACTTCACTGTCCAAGTTATCTATATAGTAATAAAAATTCCATCGGACCCTTTTTTTCGTAGACGCGGCTTTTAAAAAGAAAATGTTTTTTAGAGATGGAATTGTTTTCTCACGAACGTTTACAAAATCCCGAGAGCCTCTTCGTTCTTCCTTAGACTATACAGCCTAGCGCGCGGTATATTCGACTAGCCCTTAATACATAAATGGATTATGAACTCTTCCCTGCGTGAACGTGAACTATATAAAGATCGATGCTGCGTCGTTATTCCCTTGTTTAGCGATCCCCCAGGATATTTCCCTTTTCTTTGTTATTTATCCGTCTTTGAGTATGTTTGAGGCTAGTAGAGTACTGATAAATAACAAAAAAAAAAGTCCGGCCGTCAGCCAATTTCAAAGATGAATGGATTCCAATCAAGATAACAACTCTGCAGATGGGGGGGGGGGGGGGGGAATAGGGCGATGGAATATAAACTTTTTCATCTTCGTTTGCCTGGGCTAACTTATTTTTTTTCTTGCACTCTGATCGATCGCGTACTTCTAGTTCTTTTCATCGAAGATGGATCATCCTTCGTCTACTCCCGGTTTCCCCGGTCGTCGTATTGAGTAGGAGGGGGAGAAAGAGACGTGACGCGCAATAATTCCTCGAAAGAAAATAACCATAAAAGAAACATTTATCAATGTGTTGTCGATTTCGCCCGCTGCGCATCGTCTGTGCCCTGAGTATTATTCCACTTCGGCGGTAGGTTTCATTATGCGTCTATACTCCATTAAAATATCGTTTACGCGTGCCCGCGGTATTTAGCCAAATATTTTGAATGAAAGAAGAAACATTTAGCTGACTCCAAAAACCACTTTTTTGCGATCGATCGAGAGGCTAAGACTTTCTGGACAATGGTCCTTCACGTACACACACACACACACAGAGTAGGAAAAGGAAGCTGCATTGTAAACTTCCAAACGAATAATACAAAGGAAATTAAAGTTACCTGTAGACCGGATGAGGTTTGGCAGTCGACAATGTAGTATAGTTTGTTGTTACAACCGGGATGTCAACCAAGTCAACTTTAAAACGAAAAAAAAATAAACATTTTCACTAGTAGGACGACACACGGGCACACCTTAAAGAAGATGGCTTGTTGTTAGGGCCAGCAGCAGCGCAGAAAAGAAGAGAATGTTTTACCTACGAGTGTACCGGAGTGCTGCTTGTTGCCTTCTGCTCCGTCGCCCAGACACCATAACAGGTTTTTCCCGAATCATCAGAAACCCTCGAGGCACTAATGCTAGTGCACACACGCATTTTTTGTTGCGGAGGTTTCCTTCTAACCCGGCCAGTGCCTGGAGAAAAGAATACTGTGTGTGTGTAGCTAAAAGACGGGAGGTGAACGAAGAATTTGATTGAACCAGGGACACGTAGCGCCTCCCCCAATGCGTTTGCTCAACTACGAGCTACGTCTTTCACGATTTTCTTGGCGTCGCAGCAGAATACGTAATTCAAATTGCATTCGAAAACAAACACATCAACAATTCCATGCACGAAATGTTCCGGTTGTAAACTTCCGTATTTTAAATGGAGCGTTCCTGTAAGAAAAAGCGTTTTTCTAACCTAAGAAAATCAATGTTTAAAGTTTCTTTGTTAAAATCATGTATTGCTCATTCACCAAGGACGGCTTTAACAAATTCACGCGGGATAAAACTAATTTACCTTTTGTATTCTGTATTTAAAAAACTTGAGATTATTTTTCGTTCGCCATTTGCTTTCATAAGGCAGTGGCACTTCTTTTACTCTAGACGTGGTCTAGACATCACTACATGGATCTTTGAAACTAATTATAAATTCTCACAGGAAAAATTAGGTTACAAAGACGGGGACTTCTTTCAGTATTGCGTCATTGAAAGTTTATTGGAAATGGTTAAGATACTTTTATCAATATTTGTTTTGTCATGAGAATTTGGTGATTACAACTAGGGAGACCGTACCAATTGCTGGACAATAACTGGTGCCGAAAGGCTTTGTTTTCAGTTATCGGATTCTTTTTTCAAATTGAGCGCCGTCAGGCTGGCAAGAAGTTCTTTCACACTCGATTCCATGTCACTGTTGTTATTGTTATTGCTGCCAACTGAATTGTTGTTCAACGTTAACCTCTCTGAAAAGGATTTCATTAGTTCGGCCTCGTCATCTTGCCCGGTTTTCTCCAGGTACGTTTTTAACATTTCAACCACCTAAGCAAATGAAAAATCCAAATGTAGTTGGCACTTTGCAAGGTGGAGCTAATGTAGTTTTCAACTTACCTGTAAAACTTCACAGTGGATTTGCATAAAGTTTTCACCGATATTTCTCTTTTGTAGGAGTTTCAATTTCGATTCTGCCAGCTGTAGCGGATTTCTCCCCAACCGGTCGAGAAGGCGCAAGTTGGCTCCTGTCATTGTTGAAGTTGTAAAAATTCATTGAAATGTTGTGGTGTCGGTGAGTTTACCTGATCGGAGCAGCAGTGTCACAACGCTAACATGATTTGTGCATACAGCTAAATGCAGAGGTGTATTTCCAAGAGAGTCAATTTGATTGGGATCAGCACCATAGTGTAACAATAACCTGCCAAGATAAACAAAATATTACTATGTCATTAGGAAAACAGCCCACATCTGTGAAATACCTTACTACTTCTGTATAACCTTTGGAGGCAGCTAAGTGTAAAGCAGTTCGAAGAAATTCATCACAAGATTTGGGATCTATCCCTGAATCCAGCAAAGACTTTAGCCGATCTAAATCATTTGTGTTTGCAGCAAGACGAAGCTTTCTCTCACCTATAACATTCACATTTCATCAACTAAATCGACAAGGCTTAGGTACTCTATTGTTTACCTAAGTAAAGTTTCCATTTACTCCAGCTTCTAGCATTGCTCTGCTGATAGAAACGCACAACTCTGACACCTCGGCTGGCTCTCATCTTGCAGTTAAAAGAAGGCAGTCCTACAGCATCTGGGTAATTTTGGCCCAACATCTGGGCTTCATACCCTTGTCCAAAATTTAAACATGGTCTGAGATTGTCAAATGAAAGCCCTGCTGGTGGGTCTACACTGAACTGTTGGACCACCGGTTTCGACAGATGAACCTTCTGCTTCACCTGGACAAAGAAACAGGTTTGATTACACTTTTCTGGTCTAGAGAAAAGATCCGTGCAGTGACAAAAACTTACTCCGTGTAAGCCTTCGTCTTCGACTTTGGGAGTTGATGGTAAACTGTTGCTACTATCTTCATTGAAGCTCTCACTTTCTGTTTCGACTCCCGAATCAACAGCAGCCATTTACGTTACAGTAAACTCAGTTTTTTCGAGTTGATGGAAACGTTACGATCCAATATTCTAAAACTTGACTTCGACATCAATCTACAAGGTCAGCGTCCTCAATATGTTTTGTGGAAACCAAAACTATAGTGTCGATAGAGAGAACACAGGAGCGGTTTGATTTGCAGTATACTAACCCGAAAAAAGGGTTTAAAGGAGACATCTATCGACAATAAATGCAATCGAAGTTGGATAAAGATGGCGATCAACGTGCCGTCGAAATTGCTGGTAAAAACCGTGGCGATCAACGTGTCGTCGAAATTGCTGATAAAAACAACTTTCACACCGACGTTCTTTCAACGAATTTTACGTTCGTTGATTACAGAGTAATGATCTTGATCTTGCTATCCATTTCCGCCGCCAATTATTTGTTTTCCAGCAACCCTTTTAACGCACCAAGAGCGTAGATCAAGAGGCCAAGACCAATTGCTTTATAACAAAGGAAATGAGCCCTTTAACGTAATTGTAATTCCTGTAATAATTTGAAATCTTTTCTCAAGTTTCCTGCCTTAGTTATTACCGGCAAAATTACTTTAGAATAACGCATTTTTATGCCTTTAGTCCCTAACAGAATCACGTGGGATTCAAACTTGATGTATGTAACAATATGCGTGTGATTGCCGTCAACTGCAGCAGGTAAAAAACCAAAGAAATGTTCATGTTACCCGACTGACATACCGACTGAACCGGCCCCACTTCCGGTGGGTTTAGTTTTCCTATTCCTGGAGTACGTAGCAGTGTAGTTCATGGGAAAAAACCAACGGACCTAAGAGAAACACTTCTTCATTTATATCTCCTTCAGCATTTCCCCGTTGGCTTTATGTGAAACGGTCACGTCAATGAAGCGGGAAAACGTACAGGAACCGTGCGACATCACAACCAACATTTCACCATTTTAGAAAGAATGTCCGCGTTCGTGCCTGAAGGGAGGCATGAGTTCGGTTCCTCTTGACACTCTGGGTCACCCGCATGACATTTGGAAATGTGGTTCGTAATTCTTCTAATTTATACAGAGAGAAAACGAATTGCAGCGTTCCATCGTCACGACTGAGCATTTAACACCTGCGGTACCCGCTCTCCCGCAATTAAATGAAAATGCAGTTTGATCTTTTATTCAGGTGCGATGCCAACATTCTCCGATAGAAAGTATGGCCAAAGCCTTTAGCTATCTATTAAATTGCCTAAGGCACTGCTATTATTTAACTTATTGTTTGAGGCATTCATTCTTCTAGCTATCGTCACATTTCACAGTACTCGGCTTTCTAATCGAAAGAAATGCGTTCAATATTCCATAAACCCGAACGTGAATGGTGAACGCAACGATGTTATTGTATGCAAAAAGTGGTAGGTAGTACGATTAAAGATTTCGAATCAAGATGACTGCGACAATAACGAAGAACGTAACCGTACTTGACATCGAATAAAAACCTGCTCGTTAGAGGGTATGAAAAAAAAGTTATCTTTACAGCATGGTGGTTTAGGTACGTAACAAATGTACGGTGATTACTTGCCGAATTAAATACCGTTAAATACAAGTTTTCTTCTAGGTCAATTGTCCGAACGAGTCGTTCGAGTTCAATTGTCTGTTGGGACATTCTCCTGTTAGTTAGTCCCTTCTCGGTTTGGACGCCAACGGCCGCTAGGTGGCCCTCGATCGAATTTTTCCCAGCTTGTTCAACGGCCGACTGCGTCTAGAGTCTTGTAGTCTGCGTCCTGTCTTCGACAAGGAAAAACATTTGTGTGTGTGGGCTAAGCAACCCATTATTGCTGGGGCGTGTTTCGTTCAATACTCATTTTCACTTAAAAGATAATAAGAAAAGTGTTTGTGGATTGTGCGAGAAATATTAGAATTCAAGCAGAAGTGGCAATTTCTCTTCGATAGGGAAATCTCAACAGCGCACACCAACTTTTGGATTCTGGCAAGCCCTATAGCCTAGTTTGACGTCACTGGCCATCGACTCCTACCATCACCTTCATACACACACACAGCACAGCACACGATCGATTTTCCTAGAGGTAGAACGAGAAAAGCTTTTTTTCTGACAACTAATATTTACCTAATCCAAAACAACTGGGACATGTTCTGTCCATGTTGCACAAATGTTCGAGGTTATTTTGTCTAAAACCTTGGTTCTGTAAATGGGCAGGTTGAATATTTAGCCATTGCAACATGTTTGTTTCCTTAGTTGGAAATGTACTTTGTATGATTGAGCTAGGTATGTTCTCTGCCAAAGCAAACGGGGGCCTGTTGTTCTGTGAATGTGCAATAATCATCCCCACCCGTTGTTGTGGGGGTGTTATGCTAAAGTTTAAACTTTTACTTTCATAACCACCTACGCTGAGCTAAATTCAGAATTTTCATTGCATCAAGGTTTCCAAACAGCTTTTTGGGTTGGCTGGATCGTGATGGACCCAGCGAAAGTACCTCCCTTTACGTCCGCACAGGAAGAAGCACGATATTGGAGATTAAAAGCCGAAGAATTCCAGAGAATGTAAGTGTTTTTCTTTCTTTTATAAGACGTAGCGAGAATGCCAAATTTTTATGGGTGCAGCTGGCTAACGAAGCCAAGGATTGGCGAAAGTCCCAGGCTGTTCCAAAGAAGGTCAATTAGGTCGACATACAGATGTGAATGCAAGTGCTATGCCTGACGTCACTGCCAGTCTCCTCGCCGGCTTTAACGACTATTTCGACTTTCGCATTTTAATTTTTGTTGATGCAGTCTTATTGATTCTTCCCTTATCTTTTTACAGTGGAGAGGATGCCCGGCTAGAATTGGAAGAGTATCAGGTAACTTTGCCATGACAACCCAGACATTTCATTGCCTTTTTTTTTATTAATCGTGTATCCTTTTCTGTGTTGGTATTCAGGAATCGAGTAGAGAATTAGAAGCCGAGCTGGAAGCGCAAATCAAACAAGCTGAACAGCAAGTCCGTGAACTACGCTCCACCAATCACAGACTACTAATTGAACACAGTTCTCTGAAAGTAATGATCAAGAAGCAACCAGTGTGTTGCGTACATTTTACACGGAAATCAAATAAAGAATTTTCCTTTTTTTTCCAGGAAAAATTTGAGGCACTCAGCCGAGATCACCACACTCGAGTAAACGAGTTAGAGACACATGTGCATCAGCTACGAACCAAAAACGAAGAAACAGCCAAGCGAATCAGACAGTTAGAGCAGACTAACGATGATCTAGAACGGGCGAATCGGTAAGCTAATGGCAAAATCATCTTCAGTTTCACATCGAAACTCAAAGAGTAATAATTATCAACTTTGTTAGAGCCACGCTGGGATCGCTTGAAGATTTTGAGACACGTTTGCACACGGCCATCGAACGCAACGCATTCCTTGAGTCAGAATTGGACGATAAAGAGTCGCTGGCCGTTATGGTCCAACGGTTAAAGGACGAAACCAAAGGTAATTTTCGGTAGCTTCACATTGCCTCAGGGCTGCTTTTTAACTAGAAAGAAAACATCCAATTCAAGAAATTGCCATTGAAAGTTGGATCATGCGAGCAGGGAGGAATATACTCTTGAGACGAAGAGATTGATGACCTTCGTTGTGTTAAGTTGGTCGGGCGTGAAGAGAGACGACGGAAATGTTCTTTCATTCACATGAAAAATTTGTCGAATTGAAAAAGACCCAAGGATCCTGTTTTTTCAGATGTTTTACTATTGTAACCTGACATTGAATCACAAATGGGTCGAGGTTATAGTGTCGTGTGATGAACCGCATTCTAATGCGATTTCTTTTCTAAACTTTTTTTTTCTCTTTCTTTTTTAAAATGGTTATTAGATTTAAAGCAAGAACTACAGGTTCGACAGAAGGCCATCCATGAGACGCCGGACAACGAAAAGCAAGAGAAAGCCATCGTAGACGAGAACGAAAAATCGGATCCCACGAAATCGCCTCTGGCCTATCCTGCTAGCAATAACAACAACAAACTGCCCTCCAGCGTACCCCTAAAACGTAAACATTGCAGTCTTTTTCTATATAATTAACTTTTTAAAATTTATTTTTCCTTTCAACGTTTGTGTTGTAGCGCTGTCAGTTACGGATACAGGAATCACCCAGGCAGCACGGCATTCCGCCCTGAACATAGTTGGCGATTTGTTGCGACGAGTTGGGGTAAGATAAATAGTTTGTCGATCGAACCTGATATAATTTTCTTTGTTTACATATTATTTTTGGGTGAATTCGTGGAACGTTACGAATCAATTTGTTGTGTAGTGTTTAAGACAGCAGCTCAGCAACGTCCAAAATCCATCACCCGGAGTTTACTACCCACTCTTTCCCAGGTGCCAAACAAATCACAAGACTCTTGTGTGAGAGGGAGGAATAAAAAAATGAAATTCTCTCCAGTGCCGTCCCCCTCCCCTGTCCCTCTTAGAGATTGGCTAGCTGATCTAATGCCTCTAGCTGGCTTGAATTAATCTAAATCGAATTCAGTTTAACAGGCTCTTCTCATTTAACACACTTGACGGCTTGCGACTGGGAACTTGTCTGTTTACTCGTACACGAGTTCTTATGTCGCCTTTTTTTTTGTTTTCCTTGTTTACATTTACAGGCGTTAGAGAACAAACTATCAACGTGCCGGACTATGGTGAAGGAGGGCAACGGGGCGGTCAAAGAAGCTACTAGGTGATGATCCAATATCTCTCTCTCACTCGGCTGACCTTTAAAGAAATAGTTTTTTTCTTTCTTTTGCTTTACTTATCCGTACGATCAATTTTCATTGTCATCAAATTAGGGGGAAATTGTTGAGTCGTGCAGCGTCGACGGCAGCGCCGGTGCAGAGTATCATTCGAGCTTAACTAGTTCCAATTATTGACGAAATTACAACAGAAGCAAAAAAGCAGGGCAAAAAACGACAAAAGTGACGATCGCTTGACATTGAAAAACAATAGCAAAACAAAAAAAAAACATTCTCTTTTTTTTTTCTTCTCATCTCTACTTTTCTCGATCGCATTATTTTTGTCTTTTTCTCAAAATTTGTTAGTTTCGTTCGTTCGTGGGAGCGGAGATAGGGATATGAATGTGTTCGGGTTACGTGAACTGTACCTTATTGACTTTTTTCCAAATATCCACCTAATTTGTATGTCCCTCTTAACTTGTTGGGTTTCTCGGACCTCTGACGCATAATCTCGTCCCGAAAACATACAAACACCAACTCCCCGTATTCTCCCGCTCCCGAAGTTTATATATTATTTTTTTTTCGAAGAAAACGTTTTGTATCATATGGATTTTTGTCTAGATCCCCGTGTAACGAAACCCTGCTATCAATATATATATATATACTAAGATAACTTTTTGGCCGTTGCACAGTTCGTAACGTACTTAATTGAAAATTGCCTTCTCGCTAGCACAAGGAGCTTCACTAGAACTCGTCCGTGTTATGGCACTAGGTTACAAATCTTCACCCATGGACATTCAGGAGTTACAAATTTCTGTAAAATTTCAATTTCAATTTAAAAAAAAAAAAGAGGTGAAAAAGAGAATTATTCCAAAGCAAGAGACAAATCAAAAGCCAACAGTGCCTCCGTCCAGCTGGATTCGTATTGTTCGTATTCTCCTCCATCCCCTGCCCGGAAGCCGTCAGCCGTTCAACCGCAGACGTTTTTCGTCGTCAGCAGCCGGAACAGCGCCACAACGTTCCGTCCTCAACAGTCCACCAATCCTTCCAAAGATTATTGCGAAAAGAGTTATGGATTTTTCTCCGTTGCCGGAACAGGATGTCGCCATTATTACATGTGTATCGACGGATCGCGATCGGATCTTCAATGTTCGGGTGATACCATCTTCAACGGCCAAGTGTGCGTCGATCCGTCGCAGTACACTTGTCCGGAATCCATCCACAAAGCGGATTGCCAAGGTAAATCGGATGGAGTCTATCCCGACAAGCAGTCTGGATGGCGGAATTATTTCATGTACCTGGGGGAAGTGCAAACGAATCTAAGTTGCCCGGCTGGCCAGCTCTTTGATGGACGCAGGTGCGCGGACAGCCGCCGCGTCACTTGCAATGATCCAGCTGTCATCGAGGGTCTTACCAATTCAATGCAAAGCCCGTGTGCTGGAAAGACGAACGGCCTTTATCTCGACCAGAGCTTTCCTGGATGCCGTGGTTATCTCTACTGCTCGTGTTTCCCTCCGTAAAGTTTGTTTGATTTGACTTTCAAGAATATTTAGATACCTGCCAAAATGAAAAACGTAACAATCGATGTTTGCTACATTTAGTCTTGATTCTGCTTATACAGGTAGCATTTCCATTTTCTTTATTTAAGTTTAAATGTCTGTACTGTTAGTGGCAATAAATCGAATGTGACAATCAACGAAAGCGTGAGGGGACATTTTTAACTGGTGCCGCCAGGTGTCGAATTATTTTAGGCAATGACGTCATTGGCCAGTTTTTGGCGTACAACGCTTCGGCTTTCGCCATCAGATGGCACGAGAAACGAATCATCACCCATTTTTCTTTTCAGTATCGTCACAGTCGTGGTCACGTCACAATCTGTGGTATCGTTATGATTGATAAATTATCCAGTTAGGGATAGTTTGTTTATACTTTTTCCCCTGCACACTTGTGGTAACCTACCACTCGAAACCTTTATCTTGGTGTTACACTGTTAACTTCATCTGCCCTGAATAGTTGAAAGGTAAATTAGTTCTTTCGTTTACAGACATGACTGAAGGATGCTTTTTGTAACAATCTCATTGGATCATTTTGTAACAATCATTGGACTAGCTGCCTTCTCTAGGCCAATCAACAGCCAATCATCAATGACCTCCTTTGTAGTCAATCATAGAATCCGACAAAACCTCATGCAGTGACCACTGGTACTGGATACTGTGAGCTAAGATGGTGGAGTGCTTGTGCAGGAACGGAACTGTAAATAACTGCAACAATATCCCATTCTCCTTTTTTCTTTATTTGAGTGAGTATAGATTTGAATTTTCTACTACGATTTAAAAATAGTTGGTCTGTTGTTGTGCAATAGGAAATCTCCTTAAAACTTTTTTTACTCGTTACATGTTCCATGCTTGTTTAACTGTCTTCAGTTGACCTGTGGAATCCTAACTAGTCACATCAAAATCTGACTTTATCCCTTCAGGTTTCATGGAAATATAGCCCGAAGAGGAAGTATTTCTGCCTTAGCCGACCCAATCCAAGTAATTTTAATCATGATCCGAAATAGTCCCAATCAGGCGTCAACTCCAGATCCAGATGAAAGAGCAGATGAAGCATATGTTGTTCATAAAATTCTTGATTGGAGGTTAGTTTGGAAATTATTTCTGTCCTAAATTACTTTAGTATAAATGGGTGGCCTTGTGATTACAACTTTATCTTAATATCATAATAGGGAGAATGGTGAAGTTGAAAATTTGCTCTAATGGATAGGCTTTTCAGATGTTAGTAATGTTTGAAAGCAAACGAAATGACGAGGAAGAAATGAAAAAGAAACATAATTATATACAGTACAAGAAAAAAATCTACCATTGAATGAAAATCATGAAAAAAGCGAGACAAGCTAACCAAGGAGACGAAAACTGTGAAGAAAACAACAGAAGTGCAGGTTTGCTTTGATCGTTAAACTAAAAATCGTTAACTTCAAAGTTTTATTTTTATTTCTTTTTTTTTCAGCCAACACACGCCTTTGTTTCGTCCGTCGCCCTGTCTTCGCCTCGCCCGTCGTCCAGTCTTTGCCTCGCCCATCGTCCAGTCTTCGTGGTCGCTTCGTCATCGCCTCGCCCGTCGTCGCTTCGTGGTCGCCCCATCATCGTATTATTTTTCAATTCTAGTCTATTTAGATGTCAGAACCGAAATTTTACCGCAAGGCTTTTATTAACAATAGTGTACCTCTCCTACTATCAGAATACTGTTAACCTTTTAAAGGAGAACAAAGCTCATTTTTTAGATTTCCGAAATTTTAAATTCGGGTTTTTCTTCCGGTTTTAAAATGACAAATAACTCGTTATTTGATGATCTGTTAGCAAAAAGACTTAGATTTTCGTGATCCTCGTCAAATTTGGGGTCGATTCCATGTATCAGCACAAAATACCCAAAAATCGTCAAAAATCGCAATTTTTCCTGAGTTCATAAAAAATCGCGATTTTGGTCAAATCCGTCTTTTGGCTATAAACACGTCATTTCAATCCGAAATTTGATAAGGATCACGAATATCCTACTCGTTTTGTTGTGGGATCAATATTTCCGGAGATATTGGCCACTTCCAATTACTTCAGAAAAATTTGCGTGGCAATTTGCAAAAAGTAAAAAATGAGCTGTGTTATTCTAACAATTTTATGTTTTCCTTGCAAATTTTCTTGACAACAAGTTAAAGCTATGAGCTGATATCGGTACAGTTCATCTTAAAAAAAAAAAGAAAAACTGTTCTTGTGCAGCATTTTAACACTGTTTTATCTTTACAAAACCAGCCTCTTCTTTGCCTCGCCCGTCATCGTCTCGTGGTCGCCCCGTCATCACCTCGTGGTCGCCCCGTCATCACCTCGTGGTCGCCCCGTCATCACCTCGTGGTCGCCCCGTCATCGCCTCGTGGTCGCTCCGTCATAGCCTGTGGTCGCCCCGTCATCGCCTCGCCCGTCATCGCCTCGACCGTCGTCGCCTCGCCCGTCGTCGCTTCGTGGTCGCCTCACCCGTCGTCGCTTCGTGGTCGCCTCGCCCGTCGTCGCTTCGTTGTCGACTCGCCCGTCGTCGCCTCGTCCGTCATTGCCTCGTGGTTTCTCCGTCATCGTGGTCGTGGTATCTCATTGTATATAGTTAAGTGTTTGTATTAATTATACCGTTGGCTGCCACGCCACCTTGATCCCCTTTTTTTTTAGCTTATAGGGACGGGCCGCGCTGTTCTGTCCCATGGTCTCTGCCATGGGATGGGACAGTCGCCACTGCCCAAGATTCGCCTTCGGGCGCCGTAGGCAACGCACCACATAGGGACTTTCCCTTTTCGATTTTTTGATGGAGACCTGGGGGTGTGCGTTCCCCTATAGGTTTCCATCAACAAAATCAGCCCGGACTTGTCTTCGGACAAGTCCCCCAAGTAGCTAGCGTAGATATTAAGTGGCGTGGCAGCCAACGGTATAGTTAAGTGTATTTGTGTATGTGTTGTATGTTGTATTGTAAAATGTTAAACAGTGGTGGAATTGTGGGTGGATGGAGGGACAATAAATTATTTTTATACATATTTCAATTTGCTTTTTATTTATATAAGTTCTTTAGTTGGATGAGTTGGGATTCGAACCCAAGACCTTCTATGACATATGACTTACTAGGCCGGTGCTCTACCACTGAGCTACCATCGTTGAAATTCTAATTACTATATCTCAAACACATTGTCGTAACTTGAGACGTTAGTCAATAGACTATCTGTTATCATTGGGGGGGATGATAGGGGGGGTTGCCAGGTTGGTATCGCATCAGCCTAGGAACTCCAAGGTCCGGGGTTCGATTCCCAGTCAGGTTCCCAAACTTCCCAGGTGCAAGTCGAGTCGAGAAACTTCCCCGTTACGAAGTAACGGGATGGATATTTTGGCAAAGTTTGATATGATATCCAATAACAAATTTTTTAAAATTGTTCCTTGAGATTTGTAAGTGCGTATTCGACTGTTTTAGGTCAATATTTTGGAACAGAATTTAACCAACCTCTCAATTGACATTAGTGATATTTTATTCGACTCATTCAGGATTTGAACCTGCAAACTTCGGCGTACCATGCCGATGCTCTACCACTGAGCCATGAGTCATACAATAATGTTGTCTATATTTTCGGGTCAATTTAGTTCAATAAATTTGGACTTAGAATAATTTTGAAGCACGATTCTCAATAAATTTACATTCCAACACATATACGTTCGCCTTTAATTTAATTAAGAGTAAATGAACTCGACATTATATTCTTTATAAGTTTACCGTTGCCGAGATTTGAACCCGAGTCACTTAGATCCGCAAGCCAACGCTCTACCACAGAGCTATGATCCTTACGACAAAATCTTTAAGGTTAGATATAGAATAGTGAGCCTCCACAAATTGCCTTTACAATATTTTCTTTTCATGTTTTCTTGTAACAGTGAAAAGTACAATGTGTCTCATGGCTCAACGGTTCAGCATCGGCAACGCAACACGATAGTACCAGGATCGATCCCGAAAGAGGTAACTTATGTTCTACAACAGTGATCTACCTATGATACACCTAATACACCGATGTAACCAAAGATAATAAATGATTACAATACATTCTACAAATTAACAAATCGCTCTTAATTGTGATATTCAAATATATACTACCGAATTGCGAACTCCAGAATTGGATTGGTCATCGATGGTACGATAGGGGCACACCGAAATTATCAGGATCCAGGGCTTTACGCAGATTGCAAGTCGACGAGCTCTCATCCTTAACGAAAATAAAAAATGCAATCATCAGTAACATGCAAAGTGTGAAAATGATACAAGCAGTTACACGAACATACAAGTGCCAACGACCCAAAATACTGCCACACAAAACGATGAGGGGTTTTTAAAACTGATATTGAACAATGTTTTGTATTGGAGTTTTATCACATATTTATGTTATACTATTAGTTTGTTAAAAAGACATTGAAACAACAACAGTTTCTTATTTTTCTTGCATTTTTTGGAAGTTAATGTACGTTTTCTCATACCTTACATTTTTAGACGTTGATGCACGCTTCATACTACATGATAATCAGTTTTGTTACCATTTCCATTTTCATATACTTTATTTTGGTAATCAAATTACCTCACGTTTTTTTTTATCTCCATACAGAATTGCAGCAACGCTAGGAAAAAAAAATTGTTAGAACAGTTTCCACCGCAAATTTCAAATCACCCGTACCAGTACATACGATGTAAACTGTGCAGAGCGGGACAATATCCTTATTTGTTGTGACACATTAAATTACACTTATGTACTTTCATGATCACATGACACCATTTGACACAGAAGCGTTAGAGCCGATGATCTGATAAATTTTCTTAGGCGGGGTTGAAAATATTCTTCACATAAGTTGAACGAGAACAATCAACCACTGCATCGTCACACAGGTTCGCCACGTTGAATATCTACTCAATGACACATGTCTCAAAAGTCTCCCAGCCTTTTTCACCGTCTTCATTACCTGTGAGCAGGAAATTGCTTATCCATATATCTCCACTACAGATGTTATTTACTTAACTGACAAATGGTAAAAACGTTCTTTGCTGGGGTGAAGACCACATCCCAAGTTCGGAAATAGTTCATCCAAATCTGGAAATAGTAACTTCTACAGATTCCTGCAACCAAACGTACTGCACAAGGCCGGTGAAGCAAACACTTTAATAAGCATTTCGCAGAAAATGATGGTCAACTAAATGGTGAGGGCACACCATACAATTTTGTCATCGTCTTAATGGAGTACACCTTTGCAAAAATTCAAGTTATTTTCAATTCAAGATACATTATATTTTATAACTAAGTCTATTTTTAGTAGATTTCATTACCTAAAACATTCCATTTCTTCAATTGTATGACAGTGTCATCCATTTCTGTGTGAAGGAACAATTGCTCCAACAACTACTGATCAGAATACATCAAACAAGGAGTTAACAATTGTAATTAATAATTATTAATATTATAAAAAATGTTTAAAAAATTAATTAACAAAAACATATTTCACTTTACTTACCATATTCCACTTTACCAAACAATTCATAGATGAATAATCCAATAAGATTTCTTCTCATATCCCTTATTTTTCTTCTGCAAAACTACATTCCTAAGTAGACAATCTACACAAATTAACTTTCTAGGCTATTTGTCTGAGGTTTGTTTTCTTCACTTACCATTTTTTCAATTCACAACAATTATGTTTCACCCTCCCATATTTTGATTTTCATTTCAGTTAATTTTTTTTGTTATTCTGATCAGTCTGCATCAAAAAGTAACACAATATATCAAAATAAAACTTTTCTCCATCACATATGGTGATAAATGTACATTTCTTTTACATACCTTAATAACCTTTACTCGAAGTTGAATATAAAGTCCCATGCAGTTGATGCTTTAAGTGGAAACACAATCTCATGAAGTTTGAATTGCATAAACAATCGCAGCACAGTCACCTGAAGTAAAGAAGATTATCACTTATCAGACATTTGTCATTGCCAAAGTCGACTATCTAACTATGTGTTTTTTTTCTAACTTTACAGTCTACTCCGGGACCAGCCATATAACAATTCCTGTCAATTGATTTATTTCTATTAGTGATAGGCTGAAGAGAAGAAAACTAAACATAAAATTAATACCTCCTTTTCTTCAAAACTAAATGACTGTTAAGCTGTTAGCAATCCCTTAGGTATCCTTCACCTACAATTTCCAGTCAACTTAATGCAAGACGCCTTTCCCTCGGGATATTTACGTCGAAAGTGTCAAACTGTGAGACTAAAAAGGCAAAATGGAAAAGAAAGAAACTTGCAACTGGGCGATTGCTAGCTGCACATACCTTTACGTTGAATCATGGAGCAAGAACTGCGCCCACAACTTCAACAATTGTCTTCGAAATACTCGCTTTTCCGCTCGAAAGTTACGATGTTATCATCTCCTAGGCGATCTACCTATCTCCCTCAGGGGGCACTGCAACACTGCTATATACATAAAAAAACGAACACGTTAAGATAATTATATTTGAAAGATAAATGGCATGACCTTGTTATCTAATAATTCGGCGACCATCAACAAATTCCAATATCCTCTTTGGTTCCCTCCTAAATGTGATAAAACAGAGAAAAAAAAACAAGTTTAATAATTCGAACAAACATTGCGTAACAAATTACAATAACATTTAATTATAACATTCCTGTAAACAAATTTGGTTCGTTGATCAGAAGTCGAAGGTTTTGGAGATTAATTGATGGCAATGGGCAGAGATAGAGCTATGCCCAAATAAGGAGTTTAGATTAAGCATTATTTAAAAATATAAGGACATAACTTAAACTTATGCTTACTTATCCTAATCCTAATCTATATACTTTTATTTATCTATAGACTTATATTACTACCCAGTTAACCACAGTTTGCATACCCAACTAAACAAAACCAGTGCAGAGGCAAATTTTGGTGATGATACGGTGCGTTATTAGTGTGTGATAGGTGAATCTACAAATAATCTTCTGAATTACATCTAGCTTGTAACTCACAACAGAATTAAAGAACTCTGTCCACGTGCAAAACTTCTCTGAATTACTACACCCGGTGATAAATCTAGACTTGTGCACAATACAACAATGTTGAGAACTCCGACGACAATTTGATTAATTGCCACCTATTCGATGGTGATTTATGCCATCCTAAATACACATTTGAAAAAACACAAATATAGTGAAATATCAATTTTTTAAAATTAATAATGAGCAATGTAACCAACCTCGTCGCTCGTCCCTATAAGTGCACCACAACAACGACGATCTCGTTGCTCCAGCGGCAAACCTCAATGTTGAACGTCCTCTTCAGTGGTGGTGAAACCCTCCTAGCTCCACAAGACAAAAAACATAATCACATCTTTTTAAAAAACTTAAAATTTTATACCTTAAAATCCTGAGAGAACATCTCGTTTCTCTGGCGATCATCTTCAATTTCCTTCGTCTTTTTCTGTGATGATAAAACTCCTACTTACAGAAAAAAAAATGATTAAACTATTAATTTTTTAAAACATATAACTTAAAAATTCCAGTCGATCATTTCATTGTTAGGGAGGTAGCTTCGATGTCCACCTCCTCTTCTGTGGTGGTAAGTCCCTTCCAGTAAAAAAAAAAACAATAATAAAACATAAACATTCGTAGTAGGAAAATTAGATTTTAAATCACATACCCAACCAACCCTGTCCAAGATCTCATTACACCAGCAGCGATACTCAATGTTCAGCGTCCTCTTCAGTGGTAGTGAACTCCTACTTCCACAAGACAAGCATGATTAGACAAATCATTTTTAAAACTTTAAATTTTAGACTTAAAAATCTTGAGCGAAGATCACGTGTCTCTGGCGATGATACTTAATGTCCTTCGTCCTTTTTAGTAATGATAGAACTTTCCTACTTACATGAAAAAAAAAAGATTAAACAGTAAATTTTTTAAATATATACCTTAAAATTCTGGTCGATGATCTCTTTGTTCCGGCAGCGATCCTCGATGTCTAACTGCTCTTCGAAGGTGGTAAACCCTCCTAGTCGCACGAAAAAAAAAATAATCGTGAAAGAATTAAAATTCGTAATACGAAAAATAAACTATCTAACATAAACCCGACAAGTCTTCGACGACTATTAGGTTGATGCCAGTGGAGATTCCAGCGGAGATATTCGCTACATCTAGTAGAAAAAACAATAATAAAAGAACTTAACATTCGTAGTAGGAAATTAAGATTGTAAAACACAAACTCGATCAACCCTGTCAACGATCTCATTGCTCCAGCGGCGATTTTCAATGTTTAGCGTCCTCTTCAGTGGTGGTGAACCTAATTACACAAGACAAGCATGATTAGACAAATGTTATTTTAAATTTTGTACTTTTAAATCTTGTGCGAAGATCACGTTTCCCTGGCAATGATTCTCTATGTCTTCCGTCCTTTTTAGTGATGATAGGCCTCTCTACCTACATGAAAAAATAAAACGATTAAACAATAAATTTTTTAAATATACACTTAAAAATTTCTGGGCGATGATCTCGTTGTTCCGGCGACTATCCTCGATGTCCAACTCCTCTTCGGCGGTGGTGGTCCCCTCCTAGTTGCACGAAAAAAAAAATGATAATGAAAAAACTAAATTCGTAATAAGAAAAATAAATTTTATAACACAAACCCAACAAACCTTGGGCGACCATTGGGTTGATTCTAGCGGAGATTCCAGCGGAGATATTCGCTACCCATCGTATACATCTGTCATGGGTGATGATGGAACTCCCCTAGATGCATAAAACATTATCAAACTATTAATTTTAAAAACACATATCATAAAATGCTGGACAACCCTCTTTGTTCCGGCGACGATGCTCGATATCCAGTGTCCGCTGCAGTGGTAATAACACCCTCCTAATTACATAAAACAACAGGCACATCGTAAAAAAAAAAAACTTAAATTTTATACCTTACAATCCTGGGGAACGACCTTGTTGCTTCGGCGACGATTCTCAATTTCCAACTTCCTCTTCGGTCGTGCTTCACTATACCCTATCAATTTCGGTGCTCTTAGGGCTACCAACTCCCCTAGATACATAAAATACAGGATTAAACCATTAATTTTTAAAACTTACAGTTTGAAATGCTGGGCAGTGTTCTCGTTGCTTTCCTCCTACATACACACACAAAAAAAATTAATATCCACAAAATTAAAAAAAACATGTAGCTTCCGGGTCCGGCTTGACTAAGAGAATCTTCTAATGACTTCGTCGGTAATCGTCGATGCCCAACTTCCTCATCGGCCTGCAGAGACTAGGCCCAGCAACAATCCTCGTTATCCAATGGTCCTCTTCGGTAGCGTCATGAGCCTATCTAGATACATAAAAACCCATAAATAACATCAATTAACATTTTAGATTTTAAATAACCTTCAAGTTCCTGATGATAATTCAAGTTGCTATAACGACAATCCTTGAAATCCAGCAATCTTTCTCAGAGGGTACTGTAAATACACAAAAAAAAACGAACTCGTTAACACAATTAAATTTTTAAGATAAATGGCAAAACCTTGGCGTTTATCTGATAATTCGGCGACCATCGACGAATTCCAGGGTCCTCTTTAATTCCCTCCTGAATGAGATGAAACAGAGAAAAAAAAAGGGGGTATAATAATAATAACAGATATCGTGTGACAAATTACAGTAAAATTTAATTATAACGTTCCTGTAAACAAATTTGGTTTCGTTAGTTAGAAGTTGGAAGGTTTGGGGGATTGATAGGAAATTGGAAAATTGTGAGAAGAGCTGAAAACATGATAATTGCAAAGAATGCTTTGCGAGCAATTGCTACAAATAACACATAAAACAGTTAGGGCCACGCGCAGAGGTATAGTGCTATGCCTAAATAACGAGTTTAGATTATGCATTATTTAAAAATAAAAAGGGGGGTCATAACCTTAACTTTTACTTACTTATCCTACACTTAATCTACGTAGTTCTATTTTATCTAGACTTAAATTACTACCCAGTTAAACACAGCTAGCATACGCAACTAAACAAACCCAGTGCAGAGGCAAATTCTGGTGCTGATACGGTGCGTTCTTAGTGTGTGATAGTTGAATCTACAAATTCTGAATCACATCTAGCTTGTAACTACTACAGAACTATGTCCACGTGAAAAAGTTCTGTGAATTACTACACCCGGCAATAAATCTAGAGTTGTGCACAACTTGCAGGTGAACGAGCTACTGAATACTGATCTTGAAAAAGCAAAACGTGGTCTTGATTCCCCAACCCCTGCCCTTTTTTTACGAATTGCCCGAGGTTATTCACCTATTCTCGGTAAATGCAAAATATCGGGTCAATCGAGGGGAATGGCCATATTTCCGAGCTTCCTTGGAAATAAAAATTTGCCCTTCAACATGTCGACCTTCAGAATTACGTCCCCCTACCTACACTCTCCTCTGAGAAAGGCAGGATGTGGCACGTGTTATCGAGTATTTAAAGCGGTAGCCTTATCTCTTCTAACATACTGCCACTCCAACAACATGGTCGGACGCTTCACACATCACCAAGGTTAAGTTGATTTTCACCTATAACATTGTTGGTCTTTAAGTTGTAGTAACTACATACTTAAACATTTTAATCCTGTAATAATGTAATTTACGATATAATAGATTTTATAACAAATTTTTAATAGGTTTCATTACCAAAAGCATTCCATTTCTTCAATTGCAGACAGTGTCATCCATTTCTGTGTGAAGAAACGGTTACTCCAACAACTACTGATCAGACTGCATCAAATGAGGAATTGATAGTCGTAATGTAACACTTATTAATTTAAAAAAAAGGTTTGAAAAGGTAAATAAACAAAAACAATATACTCCATTTCACTTACCATTCCACTTTACCGAACCATTCCCAGCTGTGTAATCCATCAAGATTTGTTCTTATATCCATTGTATTTCTTCTTCAAACCTGCATCCCTAAGTAAACGAAGTACACAAATTTACTTTCTAGGCTATTTGTCTGAGGTTTATCTATTTGTCTTCTCTTACCATTTTTTCAATTCACGACAGTTATATTTTATCCTCCCACATTTTGATCCCCACTTCTATCAACTGTTTTGTTATTCTGGTCAATCTGCACCAAAAAGTTGCACACCATATCAAAATAAAATTATTCTCCATCACGTACGGTGAAAAATGTACGTTTCATTTTACATACCTTGGTAACTTTTACTCGGAGAATGTATTGTAAGTCACATACAGTCGATGCTTTAAGTGTAAAATACGATCTCATGGAGTTTGAATTGCGTTAACGATCGCAACATGGTCACCTGAAGCAAATAAAAGAAAAAACTAACGAGAGATAAAATGTACCTTACAACTCTGGTCGATACTCTCATTGTCCTAGCGTTATCCTCAGTATTCTGCTCCTCTTCGGTGGTGGTGAATTCCTTCAAATTACACGAAAAAAATATATATAATATAAAATAAACATTCGTAGTAGGAAAATAAGTTTTTAAACACATACCCGACCAGCCCTAGTCAACGATCTTATTATTCCAGCGACAATTCCAAATGTTCAGCGCCCTCTCCATTGGTGGGAACCTCCTAGTTTCACAAGACAAGCATGATTAGACAAATGTTTTTTTAATTTTGAACTTTTAAATCTTGGGCGAAGATCACGTTTCTCTGGCAATGATTCTCTATGTCTTCCGTCCTTTTTAGTGATGATAGGCCTCTCTACCTACATGAAAAAATAAAACGATTAAACAATTAATTTTTTAATAGTATACCATAAAATTCTGGCCAATGATCTCGTTATCCCAGCGGCAATCCTCGATGTCCAGCTCCTCTTCGAAGGTGGTGAACCCCTCCTAGTTGCACGGAAAAAAAAATGATACAGAAAGAACAAATTCGTAATAAGGAAAATAAATTTTATAACACAAACCCAACAAACCTTGGGCGACCATTGGGTTAATTCTAGATTCCAGCGGAGATATTCGCTACCCACCGTACACATCTGTCATGGGTGATGATGGAACTCCCCTAGATGCATAAAACATTATCAAACTATTAATTTTAAAAACACATATCATAAAATGCTGGACAACCCTCTTTGTTCCGGCGACGATGCTCGATATCCAGTGTCCGCTGCAGTGGTAATAACACCCTCCTAATTACATAAAACAACAGGCATGATTTGGCACATCATAAAAAAAAAACTTAAATTTTATACCTTACAATCCTGGGGAACGACCTTGTTGCTTCGGCGACGATTCTCAATTTCCAACTTCCTCTTCGGTCGTGCTTCACTATACCCTATCAATTTCGGTGCTCTTAGGGCTACCAACTCCCCTAGATACATAAAATACAGGATTAAACCATTAATTTTTAAAACTTGCAGTTTGAAATGCTGGGCAGTGTTCTCGTTGCTTTCCTCCTACATACACACAAAAAAAAAAATTAATATCCACGAAATTTAAAAAAACATGTAGCTTCCGGCTTGCCTAAGAGAATCTTCTAATGAATTCGTCGGTAATCGTCAATGCCCAACTTCTTCATCGGCCCGCAGAGACTAGCCCCAGCAACAATCCCCGTTAGCCAATGATCCTCTTCGATAGCGTCATGAGTCTATCTAGATAGTAGATACATAAAAACCCATAAATAAAAAAAAAATTAAACACCAATTAACATTTTTAATTTTAAGTGTTAAAATTTATGTAATACAATTTTAGCTATGATCTTTGTAGCCCCAGCAACAATCCCCGTCGTACTAATAACCCTCTTCGGAGGTGTCATGAATCTATCTAAATACATAAAACCCCTTAAATTTCATCTATTAACATTTTAGATTTTAAATAACCTTCAAGTTCCTGATGATAATTCAAGTTGCTCTAACGACGATCCTTGAAGTCCAGCAATCTCCTTCAGGGGGCGCTGCAGCTCCGCTAAATACACACAAAAAACGAACACGTTAAGACAATTAAATTTTTAAGATAAATGGCAAAACCTTGGCGTTGATTTGATGATTCGGCGACCACCGGCGAATTCCAGAGTCGTCTTTGGTTCCCTCCTGAATGAGATGAAACAGAGAAATAAAAACGGGTTTAATAATTCGAATAGATATCGCGTAACAGATTACAATAACATTTAATTAAAACTTAATCTACGTAGTTCTATTTTATCTAGACTTATATTACTACCCAGTTAAACACAGATTGCATACGCAACTAAACAAAACCCGTGCAGAGGTAAATTTTGGTGATGATACGGTGCGTTATTAGTGAGTGATAGGTGAATCTACAAATTGTGAATCACATCTAGCTTGTAACTACTACAGAATTACAGAACTATAACCACGTGCAAAAGTTCTGTGAATTACTACACCCGGCGATAAATCTAGACTTGTGCACAACGTGCAGGTGGACGAGCTACTGAATACTTTGGAAAAAGCAAAACGTGGTCTTGATCCCCCAACCCCCGCCCTTTTTTTTACGAATTGCCCGAGGTTATTCACATTTCTCGGTGAATGCAAAATATCGTTCAAACGAGGGGGAATGGCCATATCCCCGAGCGCACATGAAAGAAATACAAAATTTTTCTTTCAACAGCTGTTGACCTTCAAAATTGGTTACCTCTACCCCAATAACTTCAATTCCTGGAAAGGCAGTGGACGTGGAACGTGTCTCTGTGTGTATATAAGGCGATAGACAATTCTTCATTTCAATCATACTTGGATCTTTCCCTGCAACTGTCCAGCTGATTCAAAGCTACCAAGTCAGGTAAGTCTATGTTCGTTTCCATTGTTTCTTAAATGTTAATTGAAGTTACAACATTTACATCTCTAAATTTTAAAATTGTTTAAAATCTATTTAAGCAAATGCTGTACTAACTTGTCATTCTGTTTAATCTAAGAATACCTTTACATTAGATTATAGCTTATTTTACATACCTGTAGATGTGTATCCATATCAACTGAGCAATGCTGTGGATTCTAGAAGCCTTGTCTGCTCTATGTTCCTGCTCCGCAAACGTCACGCCATCCTCCAAAAGCGTATCTGGAACGGGTGGTTACAATCGGTTGAGTTAATTAGAGTGTCAGTAATTTACCAGTAGAAGTGTAATTGTCATGGTAGTGTGTTTTCTTCATCTACTATTTTTTACGTCACCTCTTTCTTAGTTTCCATCTAATTGTTTAGGGTACTTTAGGTCCATAACTAGGCACGTAGTTGTTCTTCCCGTCGGTATTTTGATCCGTCGTCGGCGTGAAATTTGCGAATTAGGTTATCTGCAATAACTGTCACATGTTATTAGAAAGGAAAATAGAAATCAACCTAAATACATATCTTAAAAGTCTACCAGCCTTTTTCACCGTCTTCAATGAAACCTTAGCAAAGTAACCTGTTGACAGTTGACATCTCATTACTTAACTTCACCCTAAAATTCGCCCGTTACCGTTCAAGCCTCACCCGTCGCTTCATGACTGTCCATTTTTTTCAAACGCGGCGTTATTATGTGTACATCAGAATCGCTCGCAAAATTCGTAAACTTCGTAAACAACATGAATAAAGTAAGAAGAATAAACCTTACATCACCTTAATAAATATCTTGCTCACAACTTATTCGCTGTCGATTGGTACAATTCACGTTATTTAGGCTATCTCATGATCAAATATGTCGCCGTCGTACATGTTGCATCGGTTTCAGATCAAACGTGCTATCTAGAAATTGAAGAAGCGTAATTGACGGTATGTCAGCGGCATTTACGTCACCCCAAAAAGTATAAGCACGTTTTGGCCTGTCTGTTATTATTCAAACACTACATTCACTCCTTCTTCGGAGTGAAATAATTTCAAAATGACTTGGAAAACTGAAGGAAACTACCAATTTTGTAACTTCCATTTCATGTTAATCCGTATCAGCAACCCCAATAAGAAATGTCTCATCATAGAAACAAAAAACTCATCATTTTTAAGTTGATAAAGAAGCAAAACCTAGGGGAAAAATTTTGTGATATTATTTCAGATGATGGAGATCCATAATTGTACTTATACCTCTTTCAGGAAAGCTGCATCCACTTAGTTTGAAGATTAACATACTGTCTACTCTTTCGTTTCTGACAACGAGACAATTCAGAAAATGATATCCGTTGTTTGAAAACACCACGACCTCAACATGAAAAAGTTTTAATTTAAGTATTTGTTCATGCAACATGTTTACAAAAATAACAGACTTGCCTTTTTATATGCAATTTTCCGAGCCTTTTACTGCGTTAAATTGCTACGTTGTGCCGTTAAAATTCTGTGTTGTTGCTGTGAAATTGTGTGTTGTTGCTGTTGATCGTCTTGACTCGAATGGTCCAAATTCCAGTAGACGACACCGAGGAGGAGGCGGACAAGAAGGAGAAGGAGACAACAAGAACGAAGGTGGAGCTCGGCCCCGCGCCCCTATATACCTATGGGCATCGAGAAAATAATAAAAAAAAAAGTTAAAAGGTTTTTGCGGGTTTCGAATTGGGTCATGGCTCGATGATGAGCTGCCTGCATCCATGAACCTAGGGGCCACGGGGAGTCTTACGAACAACCTACGAGCTACCAATTCTCTGCCAAGTTACGGGTTCGATCTTTTAACGTGTAGTGTACGGTACTACAGATCGAGTAAGCGTGTTGGAGACGTGTCGAGTTGTTGTGAAGGTGTCATACGTGTAGTATTGTTTTTTGTAGTGTGGTAGTGTCGTGTATCGATGGCCTTTATTTAAGGCAACTTCTTTGAAGCATATCTTGCGCTGGAACAGTTGAAGCATATCTTGAGCGTTGAGTTGATGAAGTCGATGCGATGAATCTTGAATGATGAGCATACATACATACATGCATAGGGAACACTGAGGGCGGGAAGGAGGGCGGGCGGGAGGACGGGAGGGAGGGCGGGCGGACGGAAAGGAGGGCGGGAGGACGGGAAACTTGGAGGTGGCGGGAATCGAACCTGGGGAAACTAGCATACAAGGGAGTGGCGATAACCACTGTGCCAGGACCGCACATCCCAACCAAAACTTTCTTCGGCGGTCATCTGGTTAAATACCTTATGCATTACACCTGTAATACCATTACCATGGCGCCGTGCTACAGTGCGCGACTCCCATGCCAAATAACGAGGGTTCGAATCTCGAAGCCATTTACATTTCTTAAAATCACATAAAACTTCTAATTAAATAAGTTCTTTTTCTAGTTCTTTTTTGTTATAATAAAATTTTAAAAATTAAAAATCAAACAAAGAAATCCCTGTTTTAAAAAAAGCACATTATTAAGAAAGGCTATAGATTAATTGTCAAACAATGTAAGATAAAAAAATTTTTAAATTGGCAGTAGATAAATTACAATGCAACCTTGTAATATCGAACGTCATAAGTATAATCAATAAAATTGTGAATCGAAATGCAGCATACTATACAGAACTTGTTTTTCATTCGTCTCTATTTGAATACCGCGGTTACTATTACTTATACATAAAACAGGTTCTCCCAAAAACATTTCTTTTTTTTAATTCTCAAAAGTAGCTAAAGTTTCGGGGTCACATTTTGGAAGACTAATTATAAGTCAAGTTCGTTAGCCTTCGAAATTTAATTTTACATGCAAATTGCTAGGAATTAAGACGAGCCAGTTCTGCAGGGAGATTATCAAAACATGTGCCAATTTTGCTAATTAACAGCAATCGGCAACACGGTCGCCAACATCGACGCTAAAATATTCTCTAAAATCAAAATCCCGTTGCGCTGTGAACGCATTCCCACTATTCCGGTGCCAACATTTTCTACAATTTATTCCAGCAGTTCAGCGCGTCTCAAACGCTAGAAATACCAAATACCCAAAATGACCAGTTGTTTGTTTGATAATATTTAAAAAAAATAAAATAAAATTGCTACAAGAGAAGTAAAATATTTAGAAACATCGCTTAGCAATGCCTGTCGGCTTGTATAATCAAAACGGCCGCCGTATTCCGCAGGGTCTTTTCGTATCAAAACGACGAGTTTTTGTGTAGGACGATTCTTTTCTTATCGGCAGAATTAAAGCTAATTGGGCACAGGAAATGCTATCATTAGACTTAACCCCCAAAGCGGTTTAGAATTTGAGTTGATTTCCTAGATTTAAAAAAATCAACAAAAACAAACCCTTCCAATCCAAACAAAAGGGCCCATTATTTTATTCAGACGAGTGCAATTGCTTCTGACAGTTATCTCTTCTAATGTCCAACTGGATCTATTTCCCCCCACTAAGTTGCTGAACGTACGATAACAAAGGTTGCTGATTGCTCAGTTAAGTGACACAAAAACAAAGGAGAAAACAACAAAACAGAAGTTAAAAAAGATACAAAACCAAAACGTGAATCAGACCCGGAGTTTTCCTGATTACAAACTGACAACCAAAGATAGTTTGAACATCAATTTCCGTGCAACGCGAGTCCTTGACGGAAGTCCCCAAAATAAATCAGCGGATGGGGATCACGCTCACGAGCTTAACACCATTGGACCGTGAACGTAAAACAATCGAAACACACGTCAAGAAAACGAGTTGTACACGTTATGTTTCCCAAACGAACTCAACAGGATGATGCGAATTGCGAAAACAAACAAACAAAAAATTACCATATACCTATGCAAACCATCTGGAACTACAACCGTCTTAATGCCCTATATTTTACTGTCCAACGAGTATGCAAATGCGCTGTAAAAGAAACTGGCGCTAAAATCAAACCAAAGGAAAAGAAAAAACTTTTAATTGCTATACTTGAAATTACGAGAAATAGAATTTTATTAAATAACGGGATGAATCTCACTCGTCAAGTGGATGTTTTTTCTTTTTTTTTTCTTTATTTAACGCAAACAAGTTACTGAACGCGTTGACGGTCATCGAAGGACAACGCTCTCCCTAATCTTGAATGGCTCTCCATGTTGGAAAAAAAAAATCAAATGTATCGCATACTAAGTACGATAGATTAGTACCTATGATTAACCTTCTCGGCGCTAGCAAATGGGGGCACAAGTTATTCCCGAATGGAAGGATGTATCAAGATATGATGGGATTCTCGGTTCGAAAAGAATGAGAGAAAAACAAAACAAAACAATAAGACATTTTTATACGTTTAAATATGAACCGGTTTTCCCGATTACGTGCCTGCGTCCTCTTATATAAACCGGGGTCCTCCTCTGCATCGTCGTCACTGTTCCGCTTGACGTCGAAATTCGATTCGCTTTGCAAAGCCCAGCCGTTTAACATGAAGATTTCGGTAAGTCTGATTTTACTTTAAGTTTACATGTCTAATGTCCTGAGGATTTTATGTTTTTAAGCTGTCCGTCTTGGTCCTCGCAATGGCGTGTGCCGTCTCTGCTCAATTGGCCCCCAATTGGTATTACATGAACCAAGCAAGGCTCCCGTTCTACCCGTCCCGATCGGTCGGACATCAGCAAAGCGATGGCCGAAGCGATTGGCTGCCCTTCCCCGATCGTGAATCCGAATCATTGATGGTAAGCAACGTGGGTCAATCTCTGAATTTCAGAAGACTATCTTCAAGAATCGAATCGCTAGAGGAGACGGTCGAAGGTTTAAACAGGAGACTGAGAGGTAACGCTTTCAATCATATCATACTTTTGAAAAAATTAGAGGTTAAATGCTCGTAATATTTGTAGATACTTTGGCGCAATTGGAATCGAGCACAAGTCGCTTGGAGAAGAATATGCAAAACTTGGCCACCAAAGCCGAAACGAACGTCATGAAAACTGTTTCCACAACGAAAATGGATGATTTCAAAGGAGAACTGAGCAACATGAGGGCAGACTTTGCAAAACAATTTGATGGTAAATCATTTTTCTTTATCCCCTTCCACGTTCAATCAAAATAATTTTCAAAATCGATTGAAAATGAAAACTGAAAAATATTTGACGGTCATTGATAGCAAACAAGAAGGACTTGATCGACACCAAATCCAAACTGGACTACCTGTCTGGCGAAATCGTTAACACCAACATTAAACTTGATCGCGCTAAAACCGAGATTATGAACACTAAGCCAGATTTGAAGGAAAAACTCGATAGTAAGCATTTAAAATTGATTAAAATTTGTCAAAAACTGTGCAAAATTTTTACTTTAAATTTAATTTAGCTACCAAGAAAGAACTGATCGATACCAAAACGGCCCTCGAAGGCATGAAAATCGAACTGACGAACACCAACGCCAAACTGGACAACGTCATCACAGAAATGGTCAACAACAAGCCTGATTTCAACTCGAAATTGGACGGTAATGTTCGACAGCATTCAACGGAATAAATTTTAAGACTAATGAAACATTTACTACCCCATTTCAGCAACCAAGAAAGATCTGATTGACACCAAGACCAAGATTGAGGCACTCAAAATGGAACTGACTACCACTCACGCTAAACTCGAAGGCGTCCGAATGGAAGTCACCAATACCAAAATGGATTTGGCTGCAAAGTTGGACGGTATACAGAAATCTTTAAAAACACCATTCGATAATACGTGAAACATGATTGCGAATTTGAATTTTATAGCAAGCAAGAAGGATTTCATTGACACCAAGACCAAACTTGAAGATATCAACGCCGAATTGACGAACACGAACAGCAAATTCGATCGCGTGCGTCAGGAAATGACCAACGGCATTGTGGATTTGACAGTCAAATTGGACGGTAATTCAATTAAGTATGTAAAAATTTTAAAGGAATAAGGAGCTAAATGTGTCTTTTTTTAACGTTACAGCCACCAGGAAGGATTTCATCGACATCCGATCCAAAATTTAAACGGGCTGAGATGAACAAGGGACATCTAGGGTTACATTATGGGGACTTTGACTTCATATGCATTTATTGCTCTATTTAATATTTTGTTATGTTTCACGTATTATTCAATGGTGAAAAGGAAATTGGTTGATTGGAATAAAAATTAAGTTAGCAAACACAAAACCTGGCGTACATTTTCTCGAATCAAATAACTCAACAAGTGGTCACATTAAGCACTGCACAATCCTGTTTAAGTGCAACCGTTCAACTTGTTTGCCCACCTGATAATCAACATCCCACAATTCACAAGTAGAAGGTGAATGCCCCGTTATTATTACACAATTACCTTTGAACATCTACGGAATAAGAAAGAAAAACAAGAAAAATGTAGACCACATTAAACCCAATTCTCTACAATCAAGTTTTTTTCATAAACCGCCGGCCGAGGATAGTTGAAGCGTTCCAAAACAAACAAGTGTGTGTGCAAGGAGAAATAAATTATACGTAAACTAGTTTTCCATTTTTTTTAACACGGTAAAAGCAAAAAAAAAATTGTAAGGTTTGGTGACCTCCAAATGCGACACTTTCAGACGGTGTCTAGTGGCGACAAGCAACAGTCGTAACACCAGACACGACCATGTTTTCGATAAGGCGAGATGTCAAAATTAACGGAAAATCTACCTAGACCTTTTGCCGTATTTCCTGGAAGCTTTTAGTGTGAACCCGGGCTAACTGAAGCTATCGCTAATGATTTTTTTTAACATAAAATTTCTTTTTAGCTTTACTTCAACTGTGATAACGCAGGGAAAAATAATTCAAGGAAATATTCACCAATACAAGTGACTTTTCCATATAGAATTCCGTGCATTAATTTCGGCGCGGTGCTGCTTTTGATCGGACTTTGACACAGGACTATATGCTGGGATGCACTATACAACACGCCGGACGTTCCTGGAACGAATTCCGCATTACAGAGTACAAACAAGACGCACGCATTCTCTCGATCGGCATCCAGAAAAACACATTTCAGAATTTTCGACGTTTTTGAAGTTGCATTACCAAACGAGACACGTTCAACGGTTATCACGAGTACAATAAGACAAAACGGTACACCCAAAGTTTTATCAAGCGGATAACGCTAAGGAGTTTTGAATCTACATTAAGAAAATCTGCGCAATGGATCTTTTAAATTTCGGTAACTCTTTCAAAAGTTGTAGCATCTAAATCCACTACACTAAATGAAATTATGTTGCAAATCAATCCCGTTACGTTCGCTCTAACTTTTCCGCAATAACGCGCTTGCTTTCAACTCGTTCAATCGCCCGATTAGACGCAACAACAAAAATAAACAGCAAGAACTACTTAAATACTATCTTCAAAGCGGTTTTTTAAAAAGTTTCAAAACTGGTTCGGATGTTACTTTCGGTTAGAATCAACAACGCATTTCCCGGAAATAGACGCCTGGCCTTTGAAGATGATTAATGTATACAGTAAGCCCAGTTAAAAGTAATCGATGAAAGAGTTTGCTGGTTTCTTTTATCGATTTTTAAAGATCTACTTTGAGCAGAGTGACTCAAAGAGATTTTTAAAAAAATTAAAATGAGATATGAATAAAATGAACGGGATTCGAGAAAACATGATTGGTTAACATGCCATCAAAGTGCGAAGGATCAAACTATGCCGCTATGGCATTCAACACAAGACATCAGTCAACGTCCAGACCCAGGCTGACGTTGACGATGGAATATCAAGTTGCAGATGTCAAGTGTTTCAAGGTTCAGTTAAATCTGGTTCTCACTATTTTTTAAAACTAGCTTTCAAAAGGAGAACTGGCTCAACCACGGCAGATACTGTAAATCAAGAAGGGCGCCACTTCAAATCAACATGGATGAGAAAAGTGGCATGCGCTACCCCAAAAATGGACGATAGTCCTAAGTTTGCAAGTCGAAGCCAAAAAAAGAATATTGTTAAATCAAACTCACCGAACTTGATGCTCCTCTTGAGGCTGCTTCCAATCCAACATGACCGTAGGCTTGGAGGCGATCGTCGTGGGCCTGCCTAGAAAGAAACAATCCGTTATCAGTTAAAGTTACAGGACGGCTGATAAAATCACAAATAATTAGGTAAATCACAGACAGGACGCCGCTTTGACCGCCCCATCCCATTTGACTCAGTTCTAACTTAAAAGGTAGGGACTGGAGAATACGATTTCATAGTAGGAAAGAGCAATTTGCGAAAAAGAAAGGAAATGGCCGGAATTTGGGTCCCCCTCCCCTTGTTCGAATGCGGTAACAAAAAGAAAAAAGAACTGTCGAAACAAAACAATTTAAAAAAACAAAAAACAAATTCATAACCTATGGTGGAAAAGGAAGGGGGGGGGGGGGAATAACCTGTCAGCCAAAATAAGCCATATTCCGATATTTGACTTAATCTATTTACCTGACGCGAACGCGAAAAAACATAACTGACGCGACAGCACATTCTAACTTTCGATAAAAGTTTAATCGGTAAAAAGCAAACAAAAGTAATTTTTTTAGAGAGCTCTGTCTAGCAATCGATAACACACGATTTCCTCACGACATCGCAGATAACATGCCACATGATAGAACATCTATGATACCTTTTTATCTCCAAACATTCTCAATGCTTTACGTTCGCAGACAATTCAAAGATCCTCCCCCCCCCCCCGGAACAATTGTAGTCAGATTTTCATTCTCTCAAGAAGCCATTTTCTTATTTCATCAACAACAAATTTCAACAAATAAGATTGAGTTGTTGTTACTTATGAACAAGTGTTTCACTTCAAAATTTGGCTGCAAAGTTTTTAGTGGTACACAGTGACAACTGGAAATGACTTGCTATTCTGGAACTCAGTTACGTGTACTGGTTTTAGCTTGTGTGTTTTGTTTGGCCACCAGCATTTCCTTAGAAGAAAAAGTGCAACAACTGACTGAGAATTATGCAAGTTATTTTTCTTTTCAAAAGCTTTCGTTTAATTGTAAATGATCAAATATTTGTTTTATGCTTAGGGTGAGCTTAAAAAAAGCTTTGAATCAAGGGTCACTCACTTAGAAACAAAGGTATTTCAACTGGAGGCCAAAGTTGCACAACAAGAATCCCTAATTGCCTCCTTAAGGATGGACAATCCCAGTTCCAGAATGGCAACTGATCCAGCCGAAATTGACAATAACGAAACCCACATTTACCCTCGAACGTGCCAAGAAATTTACAATTACGATAACTCTCGGAGTTCTGGCTACTACATCATCGATCCCGATGGCCAAAATTTGAACGGAGAGTCCGAAGAACCATTTCAAGTTTACTGTGACATGACAACAGGTGCGACAACAGATTTTGAAAATTTAAGTTTTGAAAAAAAACTAATGGCTGTAATATTTTAAAATTAGATTATGCTGTAAAGACAGCCGTTATGCACGACAGTGAAACGAATATCGAAGCAGAAAATTGTCTGGAACCCGGATGTTACAAAAGAGACATCCACTATTCAGCAAGTGACAAGCAAATGGCAACTTTGGCCGAACTATCTAAGGAATGTCGTCAATATTTCAAAGTAACCCTCCCCCCCAACATTTTGGTCCATGAAAATTCAAGTTGTTCAATCTGTCTGATTTTAACAGTACGATTGCATCGAAGCCCCATTTGAATACGAAGGGGTGCAAGTGTCCTGGTGGGATGACCGAAAAGGGGACAGACAATATTTTTGGTCGGGAAAAGCCACTACTACCCACACATGCGAATGTGGTATCAACGGCAACTGCATTGAAGCAGACAAGAAATGCAATTGCGATTCTGTTATTTCAGATTTACGAACCGATGAGGGTGGGTTTCTAAAACAATCCCTACGTTTAAGGTTTCGTTCAAACGCTGTTATATTTGTTTTAAAGGCACCATCATCGATAAGAATATTTTGCCTGTAAAACGACTAAACTTTGGTCGTACTCACACCGGGTCTGGCCAACACACGCTGGGCAGATTCGAGTGTTCTGGGAAGAAAGTAGTTGATGGAAAGCCGACATCCTGCGCGGATTTACGGATATTGGGAAACACGTTAAGCGGATTCTACTTGGTTAAGGGAATAAATTCTGTGGAAAACGTTGACTGTGATTTCACGAAACTTCAGAATGATCCAGGTAAAAACAATTCACTCTTTCAATTTCAGCATATTTTCAAATCTTGACAATCGAAACGCTTTAGGATTTCAGACATCGATAGGTAAAGTCGATGTTCAATCAACGCCTGTCTACTTTTACGCCCAGAAAAACAGCACATTCGAAAAGGAAAAAGTACCTATACCCTTTGAAGAGACAAAGCTAAATATCGGGGGTGCCATGAACGGAGCAATAGGAATATTCACAGCCCCTGTAACCGGAACGTACTTCTTTTCCCTATCCGGAGTCGGTTATTTCAACAATTATCATTACGGCAAGATGCTAATTTCGCTGATGATGGGCGAAAAACAAGTCGGAGGGGCTGCAATAGGTTTGTCAGATGGTCCAGCCTTAAGTACTTTCTCTCTCCAGTCTACGCTTCCTCTGGAAAGGGGAGATTCTGTTTGGGTGGAAATCGACGAACAATATGTGATGTATTTATACGACAATGGATCCCATTTGACCCATTTTACTGGTTGGTTATTACAGCAAGACATCACTATCAAATAAATACACGCATCGCAATAGTTTGGTTACGACTCAGCGACAGAGGCAAATATTGGGAACGAATAAAAAGAAAATGTATCATTGCAATGCCTTTACTGAATTCTTCACGCTTGGTTTTTGGATGTACTACTTATGAGGAGAAAAACCCCGTGAGATTGAAAATTCGAGAGTATGGCGGATGATCGCAACCGGCAAAACAACACGAAACCCTAAAACCTAGCGCGTGCAATTTCAATGTCGTTCAAAGCTCCCACTTTTTGCATTCATGGTTGAAATACGAAAATTTTGCTTTTATGAAAACGTCCAACTGTGAAAATACTAAAACCACTGGAGATATTGACAAAGTACTGTGTTTATCATAGCTTTGAAAGGAAATAGAGGTGGTTCAGCAGGTGTGCAACGACCGCAACAACTGGACAGATGATAAACAATAAATTTGAAAGGGAATATAACCCAACTAATGTTGGGCACCCCTTCGGTACGGTATAAATTGCGAGTTTACGGCGAAAGGAATTCATACAACCTACGATTTTGAAAATGGCTCGCTTTTCAGCATTCCGTTTCGTGTTCATATTGATGACCTGGCAGACCTTCGCTACTTTTACTTTGGGAGAAAAACTACCGGAAGAATTCGACGTAAGATTTGTTTTAAAACTTGTTTAGGTACTTCAAATTTACTCGCATTCTTTATTCTCAATTTTAGGGCGCAAAATCAAAAGAATTTTCCGAGGTTCTAGTACAACAAATAGTAAGTTTGATACCATTGTATCCTTTAGTCTGATCGCGCTTTCTAATTTTGCTCTACCTGTCAGAACAAAATAACGAAACCTTTGGTAGCAAAAATTGAGAAACTAGAGGCAAGGGTAACTGAACTAGAAGTTCAAGTTCAACGGCAAGAATCGCTGATTACGTCGATGAAAAATCAAGAATCAACCAACAATCAGCCTATTTCAGAGAATTCCGGAACTAACAGCGCATTAGTTCAAAACGCAGACGCCGATCTGAGACAGGGAACTCGAATGCCGACTTCATGTTTAGATTTGAGAGCTAACGGACACACATCAAGCGGGCTGTATTCAATTATGGGATCGAAATACGTTGAAACTGTTTTCTGTGATTTCTCAAAACAATCCTTCGAAACCAGTAATCGATATTACGTTGACAAAAAGGGCAAAAAAAATGTAATTGCATGGACTTTTACGAATTTGTGTTAGGTTTCCAAAAATGGATCGGTTACGTGGATGTTAAAACGACCCCAGTCTATTTCTATGTAAATAGAAATAGTCACCTGCCAACAGTGAACGTATCGATTACGTACGAATCTGCAAGGGTGAACGTAGGAGGAGGAATGAACGCGGCTACAGGAAAATTCACGGCACCCCGAACGGGAATTTATTTCTTCTCCTTTTCCGCAGTGGCGGCCTTCCCCGCGTCCTCAACTTTACTCGAATTCTCAGTGGGCCTTTACTTGAATGGTGCTTTAATCGGCGCGAGTTATGTCGAAGAGGCTAACATCGACAGTGTCAACCATCATGACTGTCCGTTTTCCCTCCAGTCGACGGTATCATTGAACAAGGGTGACCAAATCTGGCTTCAAATCAGACTCCTGTCTTCGCGAGTTTACTTAGCTAATCACTACACTTATTTTACTGGTTGGCTGATAGAAGAAGACCTTTCCCAAGCACTTTTGTAACTAGGAAAAGAAATGTTTCGTGACCCTGTGTCACGGAAATACATTTGACCGCCATCTTTAGTAGTTTAAAGTTCAATAGTGGCTGATAAAAAGAGTTGAGAGGGAGATTTTAAAAAAATGTGTAACTATAAATCCGGAATACTTGCGGCAAAATAAAAAAATCCCATTGTTGCACATGGAGCTAGGTGCATGGTCAAAATATGAATGCAAAAAGAAAAATTCTGCACTTACCCAGACATCTGCCTTAAAGGCTGTACTGCAGATCCCACGTAAATTTTGGGCACAAATTTACGGTACATGAAGGAAGCTGGTTGTTTAAAATGAGTTGCTTGAAGGACTCAATGACTGCCACCACCCACACTGAAAATAATAAGTAGAAGTATATTAGATATCTCTGCTTTTAGATTAGTTTAACATGAATCTTAAAAAAATTACAATCAAATTCTCACAAAATGTCACTTCTCTAATCACCACAAACATTCTAAGGTGGGAATTACATGCCATCACATTACATTTCAGCAGTATTTATGAGGCATGTGACCCTGAGACCTCACAATGTGGCCTTTTGCAATTTTTCCAACATCTCTTGGCTTCCGTTGGTCAGGACTAACTCTTGTTTGCCCAGTACAGAAGAGCTTATGCTCTCATCCATAATAAAGCATGGCATGATTGCAATGCAATCAAGCCATGCTGCTAGCCAAAGATGTTTGTTGCATTGAACTTATCTATAGTTAGTCTTTCTTCTTCCTCGTCTTTTGTATTCCCCTAACTCCCAACAAGTTTCAAGTGGAATTAAAAGACAGATAAATCTCAACAGCATCTGTTTACAATCATTGAAGAACTTTTAATAGCCAACACCTATATTTTGTTTTAATGTGGATGAATACTTACATCGTGGATGGTAGACTCGATCATCATATTGGGCTTCAAGCATTTCCGTCCATCAATCAGCAATATTTTCAGATCTGTAAGCAACAAGAAATCTTACATTAATAAATGTTACTTCTTAATTGTGTATGCACCGACTCTGATAGCGATTCTTGGATACCCACAAATTGTGGGTATTGTGGGCCACAATACTCATTACCACATTCAATTTATAGCAACAAAATACAACTTGATAGAAAATGAATCGAGTTCGGTGTAATTTTTAAACGTTGGTACCGTAGACTTTAGATAATAGGAATAAAATAATACAAAAAAAGACACACAACTTACATTTATTTTTGCTACGAAACTGACTACACTTTGATTCCTCCTACACGTCCTGTAGCTCCTATCGTTCTGATAGTAATTTTGGCGGTTTTTCGCATAGTTCCGCCAGTGACATTGTCCACGGTCAATGCAACAATGCCATTTTGAGATTCCGATGCACAAAGGCGGTCTCAATTTTTAATTAAATTCAATTCGCCAATAATAATCTTTCTACAATATTATAAAACCCTATTAAACAATTTCACCATTTATATGAAGGTGCTGTAAGGTGTTACTCGATTTTTTAGGCATTTAAATATCAAATCTAAGAACACAAAAAAACCATATGGCAAGGGCTGGAGAAAGCCAAATCCACCACACAAAGACAAAAGTAAAGCAGATGGCGGACAGTCTAGCACATGGTGTCATGAAGAACGAGACGTTCGGGAGTTTAGACTGAGCATGACGATTAATGGAAACAGAGGGCGATGACTTCTTCACGCTACACTGGCGTGAATCAGCCTGTTGTGGTATTAAACACGAGGGAGGAGCTTGTTGATACAAGTGCACCTTTATTCATTCTGCGGCTACATGCACCAGAAAATTTCACTTTTTAGTCCTTACCGGGCAGGCTAAGAGAGTGTGCTATACTTTGTAGCACGTCAACGGTAAGCCAATGTGGTTCTTTGTGAAGAAAACAGTTTCAGCATTTAAACTTATTTTTTTGTTCACGACACTTGCTGTTTTGGTGCTGTTCAATTTCCCATTCCAAGCTCTGTCGAGAGAAGTGGACCAGTATATTCATCCACATCAACAAAATGAAATTAAAACCATTTTGGTATGGAACGGATCTAACCGAAAAGAGATACGAGTCTTCGGCATGGGTAACAATAGCTTCATCAACCATAATTGTACCTACACTCGGTGCCAAATCACCGATAATCGATCATTACGACCCTTATCCTCCTACGACGCCATTATGGTAGTTTTCAACGATGAATTCACGGCCCCTGATCAATTGAAGATGCCTGAATTTGGAAACAAACGTAACGAAAGACAGCGTCTCGTGTTTTTCACTCAAGAATCTCCTCCAGCTCTGAAGCCTTATTACAACATGACCCAACTGACAAACTTCTTCAACTGGACCATGACGTACAGAACTGATGCCGATATCCCTTTGCTCTACGGCCGGATCATCCCGAAAGAGACAGCTCCTCGTACAGCCGAAGAGATTAACCGTACAAGAGAAACATTCCGTAATTTGCCACCAAAATCGTGGCGTAATAAATCAAAAACAGCAGCCTGGATGGTTTCCCATTGCAATACGCACAGCCAACGAGAAACGTACGTCAAAGAACTTAGCAAATACATCGACGTCGACACGTACGGCCAATGTGGTAACTTGTCTTGTGCCCGTGACATCTTACATCATTCCGATCCGCAGTGTTATGACATGCTCGAATCTACTTATAAATTCTACTTATCTTTTGAGAATTCTCTATGTACAGACTATGTGACAGAAAAGTTTTTCAAGATAATGGGTCACAACATCGTTCCTGTAGTGTACGGTGGAGCAGACTACACTAAACATGCACCACCACATTCCTACATTGACGCCCGAACTTTCAAACCCAAAGAATTGGCAGCTTATCTCAAGTTACTGGACTCCAATGACACTCTTTATAACGACTATTTCTGGTGGAAAGAGTATTATGACGTAGAATTTAGCGTCGGTGATATGTCGCGTCACGGTTTCTGTGATTTATGCCAAAAGTTGCACGAACAAGATCGGGAATTTCGATCTTACCAGGAGTTAACATCTCAATGGGACGATAGAAACGCTTGCAAAACAGTCGATTCAAGTTGGATATCTTAAACGAATAGCTCTGATGTCATTGAATTCTGATCTTATGTTCAAATTATACCACCTGTATGCAAATGTAATCTCTGAAGTCAATAAAAATTGAATACCAACGAACTGTGTGGTAACAACACGAAAAATGTTTTCATTTTGTAAGCACGTAATGGTTAACGTGGATAATTTTCTCTTAGTAACAGGTGGGCATTTACCTTTTCCAGCTCACTTGCTTTGGAAGTGTTAATTAATTTAACAAAAACTGACATTTACTTTCGATCTCGCCTCTTCTGATTGGCGAACAAACCTGTTATTGAAAACCATAAAGACACTCTCACCCCTCAGCAATTTGACGATAATAACGTTTGTTAAAACCGTTCGAGCGGAAAAGTGTTACAAATTTTCCCGTGTGTTTTCCAAGTAACATTTTGACGGTACGATGCACATTCACCGTATCAGCTATTTCCGTTTGTGGTTTTGCAAGATGTTATCATAAACGGGGGTAAGTGTCGGTAATTAAACCGTGTTTTTCCTCATTCCGCGTAGCTACGACTCACGAAGTACCCGTGGGTACTTAATAATCAGGATTTATTAGAATGGTACAAAACACCAACCCGTACACAGGTAAGTTTTTAAAAAAATTCAAATAAAAAGAAAACTTGACTCGTGTGTTTATACGAAACCCATTACCTTTAACCGTTATAATATCCCTTTTCAGTTGGAACCTGTAGTAGTCGCTAGCCGGACCAAGTAATTTACGGCCTCTTCCGGCTTACACCTACCATTAAAACAAAGTAGAGATGTAAAATTAGAATAAGGAGAAATTTTTCAAAGAATATTTACCTTGGAAATAATTTGTTGCAATCAATTCCATTCCAGTCAAACGGAGAGCGAATCAATTTTACCATGGCGGTCGATGGACTCAGCCAGCCGGTCACCATCTTCAGTACGATTGCATTCATCCTGGCTAACGCTCCCGTAACACCTGCGAATAAATTCCCACATTTTATTGCTTTGTTAGTAATTTCTTTAAAAAAACATCGTAATTTCCATCTCGTTTGAAAATGTAAATACCTTCTAGGGAAGCCCTGTTGTCGATTTCCGTGCAGTACGCAGACCAGATGCAGTCTAAACCTTCTCCGTCAAAGTCCTTAGAAGCTCTTAAAATATTATGAGCAGCCCAAATGTAATCATCGGCCGAATCTTCATCGCCGACATTGTTGATAACACCTTCGATGTCCGTATTGTTATTAGGTTCGGTGAAAAGCAAGTTAAGACTATTGTATGTCCAAGGTTCCAGAGCGCTGTTCATGCTTCGGCCACGCTCCTCCATCAGGAAAGGATCTGATGGCTCAGATTGCAATTTCAGGATACGATCCATTTGACGAAGAAGGAAGATGCTGAGGCTCAAATAACTCAACGTCACCCAAGATGAGCGATCAGCGCTAATGGCGTCCCTGTTGGCGTTTACGTGTGGATCTTCTTCTTCCAGGTTGACCCCAAATATACGGCTCACAGTATTGAGAAGCTTGCTCATGTTGAATGAATCGTGATCCCAATTTCTGATGGTGCCATCCATTGGTTGGTAAAAACGTTCAGATCGTTCAGCTTCGCTATTGGATCGGCTTTGCTGAACCAACGCGGGACCCCAAATCCTTGAATCGGGCAGATCGAAAAAGGACTTTGGTGTCGGGCTGAATTGCTGCCGCTGGAATAATTGACTTGATCCTTCGTTTGCTAACGTAGCCATCGTTTCAGAACGCTGGATTTTAGCCAATGGGACTCTCGGCGATGATGAATTGGTGTGAATGATAGGGACAGGTTTCGACGTAGCAACACTAGCGACAATCCGAACAGTTTCGGGATGATCGGACGATCGACTAAAGATGAATCCTCTTCTATCTTTGATTGGCATCACTGGCTCCGTCACCTGAACAATCAAATTTATGAATAGCGAACTGGATAACAATATAAACACGATTGTACTTACATTTTTTTCAGAGCGATTCAATTTTTCGGCGGGATGGCTAAACCTTTCAAAAAACCCGCCAATACCAGCCCAAATGCAGAAAGCAATGAGAGCAGTGGTGCAACATAGGCCAGCCACTAAGCAGGAAAGCTGTTTTTTGTTCATGGAACTAGTCATGCTTTTAACTCGAGAACTTTTTGATTAAACGTCTGGCCAGTTGTTCGGCCGAAGAATAACTAAAATATAGTACCTTTGCATCTTCCCCTTTTTTTCCGGCTTCTGTTCTTCCTTCCTTGGGACCCAAAAGGTGTTGCGGTGTCATGGCGACCGCTGCCTGTAATGGGTGTAATGACTGGTCTTCTGCTTCTTGGTTACATTCGGGAAATCAAGCGTGAACATAACAGGTCCCGCTGTCGACAACCACAAAACGTCGTTCTACCTAAAACATCCTACAGGGAAAAAAACTTCACGCGACAATCGTCCAATATCCACCACCCGACACTCAATTAGCGAATTGATTGGCACGGACATTTTACAGTTAAACTTTCTAAATGGAAAAGGAAATAAAGAGTAATACAATTGTTACTATTTTTTGCCGTCACGCATTGCCGCTTGGCTTAACGTGTTTCAAAACACTATTTACCGATTTGCATGACATGTATGGTTGTCCATAAACAACTGTCCGAAAGGGAGAAAAACATCCGTAACGAATTATTTTTAGCTCATAAAACATAACAAGTTGATGGATAACGAATAAATACATACCAAACAATGAAGCTTTTTTAAAAAAGATAGTAAACCGGTTGATGGACCAACCCGATCGGAAATAAGTTTGAGATAGAAAGGTGCAAGGACCTCGCCAAACTTACCTACCAACGCAATGCGAGGAAGTTTTTCTTACCTGTCGGCATTGCGGTCGATGCGAAGGGGAAAACTGAGACGTTCCATAACACATAACTTGATGCTTGGATGGTTTGATCTTACTTCACAAGATGGAGGGAAGCATCGCAGACCGCCAATCGAAGAAAAGAAGATTATTGAACCTTGTTCGTGTAGGATGAATATATATACCGAATGTAATATTCATAATGGATGTATTGGCTTTGCCGATGTGGTTGAACATAATAATAAGAACCTTGTCGTCCGTTAACTGCGATTCGGTCCGTTGACGGCCCCTCGAAATGTCTAAATTATAAACCAAACAGCGATATTGAAGTGTAAATATCAAAAATATGATTTCATCAACAATTCCATACTTGGCGCAGCTGTAGAAGAGTCTCTTTGGGTAATTCTTCGATCCAATCCCGATCTATGAGCGTCACTTGACGCACGTAACGTTTGCCCGTCTGTATGAGTTCGGTAAAAACGATGCAAGAGGGTTTCGTGTGGAAAAGGACGGACGATGGATGGATGGTCACCGTTTGACGCGATCCAAGCTGTTTCAAACAATAATTTCATGTTAGATACACGTAGAGAAATATTTAAAAAAAAAAATTACGAACAGTGAGATAATGTCCTTCACGTTGGTACTCGGCAACCGAAAGAAACAGGCCGGCCAAAAGACAGCGACGAATAGGCTCCGTCTGCGGATTGCATGATTTCATCGGGATGTTGGTCCGTTCGCACAACTCAGCCAACTGTTTTCTCACTTCGACGGCGTACAGCAAATTGCGGTAATTGACAAAGTTCTCGAAACACCAGTTCTGCGTAACAACAAATTAAACCAAACGTTCACATGACAGCGTGTAAATATTCTCAATCAAAATTTCTAACTTACTCTGTTCTGTTTCGCTGTTCTAAAGGCGCGGAAAATGTTGAGTAGAGTCATATGGTCGCCTTCTGAAGACGCGAATTTAGCACGGACATTGTTGGCCTGCTCCCGTTGAGCAGTAGCGTTCACCATGATCGAATCTGCCGATAGCAGCGCTACGATGCTCACAATTTCCTCCCTGCGACGAAAGACAACCACAACGGGTTGATTTGATTGAATCGATCGAATATGAAGTCAATCAAGCGCAAAACTCACGTGCATCCGAGATCTTTAGATGCTAAGATGAGTTTGGTGAAACGCGGATCAAGCGGAAAGGCCGCCATCTGCTGGCCTATTTCCGTCAGGACGGGTTTTTCTATCGATTGAATCCCGCCCAGCAGGTGAAGTTCTTTCATGGCTCCCTCGATTAGCTTCGAAATTTACAATTTCAGTTTACACAAATCAAACTCGTCCTCAAAATCAATCGTTTTACTTCGGTAGGTGGTTTGTCCATGAAATCAAAATGCAGTGGATCTTGAACGCCCAAAGCCAAGAGTTGAAGCACAACCGTAGTCAAACTGCAGCCTAGAATTTTAAAAATAGAAGGAAAATTAATCGACTGGAAATATTATATGTTTTCTAGTTAAAAACCTTACGTTGAATTTCAGGTACAGCATTCGGCGCCATTTTCTCAAATTCCTGATTTGACAAATCAAGGTGATAAGATCAATCGTCATCAAAAAACTTTAATTTGCTATTTATTTACGTTTAGTGTATAGGCACGATAGCAAAAGCCGGCAGCTTGTCTGCCTGCTCGCCCAGCTCGTTGCCAAGCCTGAGCCTGGGCAATCTTTTGTATCCTTAGGACATCCATGCCTGTTGCCGGCATATGCGTTCTATGCCAAAGTTAAAAAAATGATCGTTAATAACATACATAAACGCATAAAAAGTACATTCTGTTAAGCATCACCTGGCTTTGACACGACCACAATCAATAACGTAGCGTATACCGTCGATTGTAACAGATGTTTCCGCAATATTTGTACTTAGTACCACCTTTCTCGTGTTGGGTGGCGGACTGCTGAAAGCTTCCATTTGCTGATTTTGAGGTAAATTGGCAAACAGTGGGCAAACTTTTAAATTGGCATACTTGCCTTGAAGATCCTAAATACAATTTTAAGATTTTAGAAAATGTACTTTCAACAACAATAATTGAACAGTTCGACTCTGCATACTTTAGCTATCGTGCGAGCGCTTTTGGCGAACGCTTCGATTTCTTCTTGACCCGTTAAAAAGATAAGAATGTGATGACTGCTCATAATAAAATCGAAAACGTCAGATTAGTTTTTTAGGATTTGAATGTGAACAGTTTTCTTACTCAGCAGGAGCGTCTTTGTGGATTTGAAAGAGTGTCACCAGTGAACTAAAAAGATAGTCTTCCTGAATTTGTTTAGCGTGAAAAACTTGGATAGGGAACTGCCGTCCCTCTAGGTACACTACGGAAGCTTTATTAAAGTACAGGCTGAAATGATCAACATCCATGGTAGCAGACATGATAACAATCTAAAAAGAATAAAAAATGTAATTAATATAAGGGTAAGATAATTCAAAGAAATCGTAACTGACCTTTAATCGATTGTTTCCCTGTTCAGATCGCTTTTTTTGGGCTGTTTTTACAACACTGAATAACACGTCTGTGTGAATGGTCCTTTCATGAGCCTCATCCAGGATGATGACACTATATCTCTTCAATAAGGGATCCAACATGGCTTCTCGAAGTAACATACCATCAGTCAAGAATTTGACTTTGGTCTTAAAGTTAGAGACATCTTCAAAGCGCACAGTGTAGCCAACTGTTGTGCCTAATTGAGCACCCATTTCCTGTGCCACTCTTGTGGCAAGGGTAATGGCAGCAACTCTTCTAGGCTATATTCATTTGTAAAATTTATGCGCTTTTAGAATTTTTTAAATCTGATAACAACATTATTACCTGTGTGACTGCAATAGTTCCATTTTCAGTCATACCATGAGTAAAAATCAATTGAGGGATCTGGGTTGTTTTCCCGCTCCCAGTTTCTCCTATTATGATTAATGTCTGGTGTTTCCTGAGTTCTTCCAATAGTCTTTGTACAAAATAATAAAAATTAAATGAAATTCACATTTTTAACATTGAAAAATATTACCTCTGTCTAACTGCATAAATTGGTAAAGCTTGCTTTTGGGCCAGTAAATCCTCTCTGGAGTAATGTGCTGGAACAGGTCTTTTGGCAGCGTCTGAATCTCTGCCTGGGGTTCTTTGGGTATTACCATTAAATTTCACTATCTTGGGAAAAGAGGCTCCGGAGCTTCCACTACTCTGAGCAGGACGCTTGCCATGAGAACCGTTGGCGCTATCGTTATTATTCTGTGATGAGGAATCTGTCATTCTCATGTCAAAGTGTGGGCCGCGCGAGCAACTCAACAAAAAGTCTACAACAAAAACTGTTTGGTTTCCAACGCAAAAAAAAGTTTGAACAGGGCAAACTGTTAGCAAATCATGATGTAGTGGGATTGAAAGTGGTCAAATATCTAAACGTGATAAAGAGAAAGACGGAAACTTGTTGGATTTGTCACGTACATAACTATACTTGCAGACAAACGTGTCGATCAAGTGATTTCGTCTGCTAATGTAAGCTCCGTGTGGTATTCAACATTGCCAGATATCAAATTGAATCCCAACACTTGCTTTTTTCGATTCAGTAAATTTTATCTTGTAAAAAAACAGAACCACTCAATTAGCACTGGCAAATCTGACACGGACGGGATACCTGTTTAACTATTCAAGCATTACAATTGCGGTTTTCGTGTCCTTTATGAAAACGTCGGCATTCCAAAACCCACTTGTGAATGACGGAAACTATCTCACAGATGCGTTCTTTTTATCGTAAAAATTGAGGCTATAAATTTGTTTCTAAAATATGTTATTATCAGTGGATGAAAACCGTTGTTCCTCCGCGTCTGGCCCTGATACGTACACACAGCACAACGTAAGATATCCACCCCATACTAACGGCGGCTCAAAAGATTGACGATCCTCATCTCGACAACTGTGAAAAAGTTCTTAACGCACATGTCGTCGTGTTCCATTTCGTTTTATGGAACCATACGTAGCAGACGGTAGACTACGGACAACCCCTCCTAAAAAAAAGGTTTATCTACAACTGAACCGCTTATTAGAATTCGAACGGAAAGGACACGCTGATGTGTACATATGATGTTTCTCGAGTTTCTTAGTTTAAAAGAGAAAGAACAAACGGGACTTGAAAACTGACGGATCCATCCCTTTTGTACACGGTAATGGACGAGACCGTTATGTGCACGTCCAACACAGTTGATGACTCTATAAGCATTTCTGAAAAATTTGTACGTCTTCCTGCTGCTTTGTTTTTAACCTCTTAATTATTCACGTCTCTTTAAAAAAAAAACTCCTTCACCCAACATCTGTTTATCTTTCTAACGCACAAAAATAACTGAAAATGATCCTTGCGGTAATACATTAGCGCTCTAGACGTTTCAAACGACCATAGTTTTTTTTTACATAGCACAAACGCAACCTGTCGGAACTAAGCATCCGGTAAGCGTCTGTTTCAGTTGCCTCTGACGCAATACGCACACACGTGTGTAGGTATCCCTACTACACCATACAGAAAAGCTTGAATAATTTGCAACTACCTGACGTATTACTCGCCGCAGGTAAAATACATTTTTCTCTTGAGCGATGGGCCAACACCGCCAGGCACCTGTTCCGCCCATTTGACCGAGAGCGATGACGAGTTGCTTTTTTTTCAGTTCATTTTACCCTCTGCAAGGGTAGGAAGGTAGGGGGGAGGGTATCCTACGCATATATGACAGGGACTGCCGCCTGAGAATCGCATCAGTTTATAGGTTGCTCGTAGACAAGTTAGACGGTTAGAGAAGACAAAAACTCAAAAAAATGAAATTGCTGTTTATCGTCGTGCTGGCCAGTGCCCTGATTTTGGATCATTCGAGCGAAGCGCAAAACATCTTCACGAATTTCTTCAATTTCTTCAGCAATTTGAGCAATTTCCAGCGCGTCAATCGACAGCAATCTTCGATAACGACCAAATCAGCCGACGCTCCTACCGCCCATTCTACTATCGAGACGTCGATATCTACGTTGACGGAGACGATGACGATGATGGAAACTCTAACGACGACCGAGATTGTGTCCGTCTCCGTGGCTCCCATCACTTTCACCGAGTACAACGTGGAGACGGTGAGATCGACGATGACCGAAGTAGCGCAAGAGACGGTAATGGTGACGCTGCCCGCCCTGACCGACACCATCACATCGACCGTGACAGAACTAGTGACATCTATCGTCAAAGAAATCGAAACAACCACAGAGACGGTGCAGATCGAGCCTACGACAGTCATCGTGACGGAGGTATCCACCACGTCCATCACGTTCAATGAAGTCCCAATCACCATGACGGAAGTGATCCGCGAAACGGAAACGATGATATCGACGATGACAATCACGGAGTCTTTCACGGAGATCGTTCGTTCTACCGAAGTATCTACGATTTCTTTGCCCGCCGTTACGGAAACGCTGACCACTACGCTGCCCGTCGAGACCAGCACGCTCACGTTGGCCAGCACGATCACGTTGCCGGCTGAAACAGTTTCAATCACATTGCCGGTTGAAAATGTTGTAGTTACTTTACCTGTTGAGACGGTGTCTGTTACGCTGCCCGTTGAGATCAGTACGGTCACTGTGTCCAGCACGATCACTCTGCCCGTTGAGATCAGCACGGTTACCGTGTCCAGCACGATCACCCTGCCCGCCGCTGCTCCAACCGAAACTGCCGTTCCAGAAATTGCGCCTTCCATCAAACGTCGTCGGAATGTTGAAGACATTCGTCTGAAACAAGAAGAGTAAGTCATGACATTTAAAGTGAATAATATGAAATGTCTTATTTTTAATTTGCTATTTCTTAATGTGTTAGATTGACAACATCGGCCATAACGCTCGTGCCTTACATCATCAAGCGTTCCATCGACATTGAATCGTCCTTCATGGAACAGCAGAGCAAACGCTCTCCAATGATCAAAATGGCCTCATAGTCGCATACTTTTCAATTCCTCACTAACAATATTTAAACTAATTTAATTCACAATTAACCAGTGTACATCTCAAGACATTTGCAATGGTTAACTTTTAAACCGATATTGCACGACTCAACGTATTTAAATTATTTCCACTATTTAAAAAATATAAAAACAAAATCAAAAAATGATTCTCAATTAAGCGTTATGCAAAATTCATTTTTCCCCATTGGCTTACTGACCATCTGCCCCCCCAAAAAATGTTAACCACATAAAATCTGACCATCCTACGTACAGCCTTAACATAAAATTATGTACCATAGGTATAGGTTACACATATGCCTATAATTTTTGAATCGAAGCGGCGGGAAATCGCCGGTGCGTGATGGCCTTATCGCGGTCACGAAATCAATTCCATAATTTTCATCGAGGACTTTTTTTTTTTAATTCTTTTGTTTTTTGTTCGTTTCAGATTCCCAGAATTCCGAAGAGTACGCAATTCAAAAAAAACGTTGTGGGCATTAACAAATGCCGATACAACCGGAGGCCATATTTTAAAATGCAACGAACCTGTTGTCGATGGATCCACCGGTCGAGGGTAAAAGGACGAAGGGTCCAAAGCTTCCGCGGAATGTAACTGTAAATTTAAACAAAATAAAGAACGAACAAGCATATTAGTAACATGCAGCAGCAGTCAGCATAATAAGAGAACAGAGCAATTATTCTTTCCCTTCCAAAGGTATTTAAAAGTCGTTAGAAATTACCGCATTTCCTGTCAACAAACGTCAAATATTAGGAACGTTAATGACCGTTAGAAAATTCTTTTTAACGCACGTCGATGAATATCTTTGAAAACGAGCTTTAACTTTACTTGAAACAGGTAAGTTTTAAAAAATTCGGTGCGGCGGTCATTCTAAAAATATGTTTTACATCATCTTTGAATGAAATCCGGTCGTGTAAAATAGAACGAATCCCTTCGCACAATAACCGCGTAATTTACGTGCAATTTCAGATCATCTAAATATTATTTCTTAAGATTTTAACGTTCAAACCCGCGTGAGATACAAATAGATTGGAAAACTGGGGGAATATTTTTAAACATTTAAAAAAATATCTCACGATCGTCTAGACGATCCAGCCGTGACTGAATGACTTGGCCGATATATTTATTTTTTTTAAGCGTGAAAAAGATGGAGGAAAATGACCACTACTAAACAATGATTTACTCCTAGCGGACGGGCAGAAAAAATCTGAGCGTTCAACGGCCCGTCTCGTAAAAGAAAGCGTCTTGTCCGTTTCCCGGGTGAACACAAACAGCAAAGTCCAATGGAAAATAAAAAAAAAAAAAGGTTGAACGACCTTCCCCATTTTCGCTAGATAACTAACATCAAATGCAAACAGCATGTGGTCTCCGGAGCGTCACACACAACACACTTAATTAATGTTTGATATACGTAACAACTAATAAATGTACAGTACAACACACACACACGCTATATACGTGTAAGATCGAGGCGATTAACACCGACGCGTTAGTTTCATTCAACTTTCACCGATGACGATGTTTTTCGGTCATGGATGATGTGACACGCAACATGATTTTTACTAATAAGCGTCGTCCTATTTTTGGGGGAGGAGAAAAGACGCTAAAAATGGAAATGAAAATGAAGTGCGATGCTTATTGCCTTGTTCCCGATTTCACAACTATACGATGGTTTAATTCAGTTTCGGTTCAATAAATACTAAGGCGATTAAGGGGGAAACGTGCGGCGGACAGACGCAATATGTAGGTTAACCAAATAGATGGACGCGGAACTCGCCCTGATTATTTAAAGGGCTAACATCAACCGCAATGTATTTCACTTTTGATTCTACGGCCAATTGTTTTTTTTTTTTTTCGTTGTTTCCTACTACACGAAAATATAGTAGTGGCGTAAACGTAAACTATTAACTGTTCAAAATGTAAATAGGTTAGAGACCGGTGGGTAAAATGCGTAAATCATTTGGCGGGAGAGTCGATCTACTTTGAATTTTTCCCACCCAAAACTAAAAAATGACATTTATTGCTAACGAAAATAAATGTCATCCGCATCGACAATCCGCCCAACTGTTCACTATAATTTTTTTTGCGGGAATGTGAATTATCGATTGTAAAATACACAGATTAAATGGAAATAAGGTGACCTTAAATCGGAAAACGTTCGCGCCAAATGACCGAACAAATTCTTATTATTATATCGCAGCTGTTTAAATGTCTACGAGTGACAAAAAGTTTGTTTCCTCCTTGAACGTTAATTTTTTTCCATACATTTTCTTAAAAACTGTTGTGTCCGGCAGCTAAATTAGACAAGCGGTAGGCGTGTGCTGGCTTTTTTAATACCGTCCCGTTAGATAAACGTAAAAGATTGCCGGCCATTTGTTTCAGGATAGGAATCAACCAATAATACACACGCGCACTTGTAAAAGAATGGACAATAACAGTAACTAACATGTACTGAGTATTACGGGCAATGTGGTGTGTTTCAGCTTTTAAGAAAAGGTAAACTTCCCGGTGAAAATAATTTTTTCTTTCACAGTACGAATCCCAGCGATATCACTTTCGATTACGGTATTTGCATCTATCGGATCGGAATCAATATTCCCAATTACATCATTATCTTTTTCTTTAAAAAAAAACAAACTACGGACAGAACGGGACGTCCCGTTCATTTTCCTAATCTCAGCGGTAATTTGAAAAAAAAAGGCTAAAACTTTAAATTTTGATAATTACGATTAAAGTAAACGCCTAATCAAATTAAATTGATGTCAGAGATAATAAAAAAGAAAATTTCCTTACCGGCCTAATGAATTTTGATGTCCAAACCGGCTGCTGTTTTTATCTTAAAAAAAAATGAAAAGAAGTTGATGAAAAAGAAATATACAATTTCTCTTTGAAATAACCTCATTTTCGTGTTGCGGACGAAGAGGGGGACACTCGGCAGTAAACCTCCTACTGGTAGCAGAAAAAACTTGCGGTCGGTTGTAAATTCGCCATGTCGTTTAGTGGCTGTCATCATCGACACAAAAGGTCCAAAAAGGATTACACCAAAATGTGTCGACTTGTCTGAAGCTGGGAAAAATCGTACACAAAAGCCTCAGTTCTCCACGACCATCCGCTTCACGTTGCTAATAAAACAAACAAAATAATAGAATAAGGTTAATTCTATCAAATCTTGTCCCGGAAAAAAAAACATAAGCTGTTTAAGTTAGTTTAACAGACTCTTATGAGTAAGCATAAGAGGACATATAAAATACCACTTGTTAGCCTAGATGCGTCCATCCGGATTTAGTCCACTAACTACTGGGCGTTATGCATATTACGTTTAATAATGCGCCCGCATTGCAGCATCCACTACACCGCAATTTCCCAGACTGATTGATTTTTAATTGAAAAAAAAAAATAAAATTAAATATAGAGACTATCAATATCCCTTATAGGAAAGAAGATCACTAGGTTTCCCATGCCCATCTAAAAAAAAGGATAACCTAATAATGCACCAGACCGAGATCAAACATATCCTACATAGCGGGCCTATAGAATTTTTACGTACTTACATCAACATGATTCATCCGTCTCATCATATTGGCTAAAATCATCACGATGGAGCAAAGACAGCCTCTTCTTTCACGATGAATGATGCTGAGAAATTCATCGAATTATTCCGGGCATGATTAAAATACTGTGTAGCCTCCAACAATGAGGTCCTCTCTATAGAACACTTCTTTTGCCGATGGAAGGGCTGCTGGATAACGGGAATCATCTGAAAGAAGAAACCACAGAAAGGTAAAAAAAAAAAAATTTCTATTCGTATATAGTGTTGCGGCAGCGCACTCTCAATGTTGTGTTTGTCATCTCCCCCCAACTCCGGCCATTACCGCGCCACCACCGTCACCACCATTTTTGGGTTCCGCATCCCAGATCGCTATTCGCAGATGGCCTTTCTTCATTTTTTCAATTTTGGTGGGTAAAAGATGAGCGAAACTCTCTACACACCTGTAAAAAGATTGTGGAGAAATTGTACGCCAACCAGCAGTAAGTAATAGAGTAGGAAATTAAAAACAACACCTTATAAGCATCCGGCTGGTACCCACACACACACCGGTGGGGTGGACGTATGTGTGTATACACAAGGTAGGGTGACGCCTATTTCTCTCTTTGTAACACACCACAAGGTATAAGAGATATAAAGATAAGATCCGAGTGCGGCTACTCAACCAAGTCCATTTGGTGTTGATCAGCCGGTCAGAGTGGCTCTGTCTTCTCCTCTTTTGTCCAAAATTCGAACGTTGTTTTTCCTTTTTTTTTTTTTGCACCGAAGTCGTGACAACAATTTCTGTGAAAAGAACTCATCATCTTCCACGACACCATCATGAATAAGTGCACGTTGTCCATGTTCTTTGTGATGATTTGCGCCATTGTCGTGCAGCAGAGCAATGCCCAGTCAAACAACTTCTTCAGCAATTTCTTCACCCTGTTCCGCCGGGCCAGCAGACCCAGCAATGCCAGACCGAACAGCAGCAGCAGCTCGAGCCTTTCAATCAACCAATGGAGTTCATCGGCTGAGGCCCTGGTTAAAACGATCACCATGACAATGACCGAGACGGAAACATCTGAGATGATGGTCACGTCCACCATGTCGGAATTCTTCACAGTCACCGAGACGATCACGGAGCGGCTGATTGCCACTTCGACGCTGACACGAAAAATGACAGCCACGGCCACGCAGATCGTCACGTCGTGCCCCGTCCAAGATATCGGGTTGAGGAGAATCAACTGGAAAGAGATTCCCAACCGGATTGAAGAGATTATGAAACGTTCTGGCCAACCTGCGTGAGTTTTCTTAATTAAATTTTGAATTTTGATTTAGAATTTTTCTTGTTACCAATCGTGTTGTGTGTTTTTCTTGGCTATTCGATGCATGTCTTGGAACAATTTTTGTTTGAAAATATAGATTGGAGCACACGGTTATTCCGGAAGGTCCGTACATCATCAGAGGACGGAATGCTGACATTGAATCGTCTATTGAAGGAGAAGAACAGCCCCAGGGTGAATTGGAGGAAACGCTTCAGGAGGATCAACCGTCATTTTAAGAAAAGCAAAGGAATAAAAAATTATTGGTTTTCATTCATCAACTATCATAGATTTAAAGGACTTAAATGAGATGCATTTTTTTGGTAGTTGTGAAACAAATTATAGTAGATATATATTTTTAAGGTGCATTTTCATCGAAAGTCCTCCACCCCATCACCTTAACAAAATAACTTATCCCCTCAGCATAATTATAAATATTATTTCTAACAAAAGAATTTGAAAAATTCAGTTGCAATTAGATAACTGTTAATTTTCCAATTCTCTTTTTTACGTTTTTGTTTTTTATTTGTTGGATCTTGTACGTTATTTAAATATCTTGCTGAAAAATTGTTTTTAATGACAAAAATAGACCCCGGTTTGACTGTTTGCTCTTTCAGGCGGAAACATTTTCATTTTTCCCAACGGATTTGACCACCTGCCCACCGTCGGCCAAGAAAATAAGCGGTACACATGCATGCATCGTGTGGTGGGCACCGGGAAAAGGTGGGACCGTTTCTGTTATTTCTGTTTCTTATTTTATTTACCTTTCTTTTTTCCTTATTAATAATCACGCTCAGCAACCCCATCTGTCGATTGAGATTCAAACTGTTTGGCGGCGGTGGCGAGGAAAAACAAAAAATTTTCGGGAATCGGGGCGGGACATCCAAACTCCCGAGGGTTCCAATCGTTTTCTCGCTAGTGGCGTGCCCTGCCGAGAAAGAAAAAACCTCAATTCACGATATTAAGAGCAATAGGGCTAGTAAAAATAGGCTAGTTACACCATTCGTCACGCAGGATCGGAGCTGTGACCCGTTGTTCGGGATTTTTTTTTATTGGCAACAATGTTGAGTATCAATCCTTGTCAAACGGCCATTGATTGCGCACACCTGTCCAAAGAAAACCATCAGAAAGCTCTCTAACCTAGTAACCTTATATCTCTTCTTTTGTACCGCAAGCTATAAATCAGCAGATGGTAGAAAACACGTGGATATAGCCTACTCGTCTAATAGAAAAAGAGAGCTTTCTTTTACGTACAACCATCACAACAAATGTAGGAAATGTTTTGGGACAAGCCGACCGGTGATTGACACGAATATGGACAAAGGTGTATACCTGTTCCTCAAAATGGCGCGGATCCAACGCAAGTCTTTATGGAGATATCGGAGGTCGTCCGGTGCTGCGTTCCATCCTGATACAGAGAGTCCACGTCAACTGGTGAGTATTGGAAAGAAAAAAGAAAAGAAAATAATTCTTACTTCATTTGGACATGTCCTGTTAATCCCAATGGAGGTGACATGACCTACTGAGAGGGTAGCCTCTAATATTACACCGCAGCACGTCTAATCTTTCTGCGACCACACTGTGTTTCATGGGGGGGAGAAATTCGCTTCCGTATTCCATTTTCACCAATTGTGTTTTGTGTTCTCTCTAAGTAGGTGAAAAGAAAACAAACTTGTTAATATAAAAAAGAAAAAAAAAATTGTTCCACACACTGTGTTAGACTATATGGCCAACCACCTAAAGCTACTCGACCTCTTTTTTTTTCTTCTTCTCTTGTCCACAATTGAATTTTCTTTTTTCTGGTATCAGTCCAGTAAAAAAAAAAGGGTTGAAAGCAAAAAGACTGCCGGCCATATTTTTCTTGAAAGGCCGCGCCTCACACCACATTCAACGAAATACCCCACCTGTATGGACATGGGGACTTGAAGGATACGTATAAAAAGGGCTGGCAAGATGTCTACCGGCATTCACTCCAAGTTTGTTCTTCCAGTTGTCTAGCTGTTCTTCCTTCAGTCATCCGTCTTGCCATTTGCTTCTTCTTTTCTCAAAATTTGTGTGTTTAAATCTGCAAAATAAAATGAAATTGGCCGTTATGGTATTGATCTGCTGTGCCATGATTGGTCAGATCGAGTCACAGGGTAACAGGCCTAGTTTCATTCAAACCATTTTCGCACCTATCGGACAATTCTTCAGCATCTTCAGAAGACCCACTCGACCAGGTGTCCAGGCAGAGGCTTCCATCCAACAATCAGGACAGGCCGATGCTTCATCTTCGTTCACCGATCCTCAGCTGTTGCAAGAGTCTCTGAATAGCATCCAGCAAATCCAGGCTGAACCTGTCCTTCAGACGCAATTCGTCACTGAAGTGATGACAGTGTTCTCCACCATTCCGAGCCTGGAACGCGTCACGAGTATCGAAACTGTCGTCGAAATGACGACTGAAACTGTTTTCGAAACGGTCAAAATGACTCAATTCAAAACTGAGCACGTCACCATGACCCACACGACTGGAGTTTGCTCGACAACGACGACCCCATCGTCAAAGGCCGCTTCATCTTCTTCCAGCAGTAAAGTGGTAGAGAAAGCAGTCGTCGCTCCATCTGCAGTGTCAACGTGAGAATTCAGCATATTTTTAAGTTAAAATAATTTGCTTTAAAAATGTGTACCTTTCAATTTCCAGTTCGGCTGCTGTACAACCTACCAAGAAAGCTCGTTTGGCGCCCTACGTCGTCAAACGGGCTGTTGAGATTGAGGCATCATCCCTCTAAATCAGAGGAAATATTTGTTATTTTGTGAGCGGGAAGAAATTCCTAATTTCAAAAGAATTGTTATTAATATTATTATTGTTACTATTGCAAATTGCTATATATATAATATATTATGTATTTAAATATGAAAGATTATACACATACCACAGTTGCAGGATGTTTCCCTCTTCCGGCATCTCCAATAAATCGATTTTTCGACTGAAAAAAAAAAGGTGTTTTCTCAGAGGTTTCGAATATTTCCTATAAAAAAAGAAAAAAACAAAATTATTCTGGTGGAAAAGAAATATAGTGGTCACGCTGGAAAAAAAAACAACTTCTGTCGGTCAACCAAGAAAAGAATAAAAGTAAGCCGACAATTGAATGTTAACTACACTCACAGCGCGTCATATAGAACATTAAAGAAGGCCAACTGTCTGGTTGGTAGCGAGTTCGTTCCTCTTGAATAGAGCGACTGATTACATGGAACACTAGAAACCCCCCCCGTTTCTTAACGCTTTGGGGTATGATACACGTGAAATTGGTCCAGCCTAAAAAACTGAAAATTACAGGTAGTATAAAAATACTATTAGCAAAATGTGAAAACTGTTATTCATATCCTTCACGCAGGACCGTTTCTTTTCTTTTTGATTGGTGCCAATTGTGTTTAGCTGCAATGTCAATAAACTTAGCTAGCATCCGGGACGATGACGTCACCCTCATTTTTTGATTAAGAAATTCCAAGATTGGGTGGGAGGGTCAACCTACAAATTTTGCGCAATCAAAATTGGCAACGGTAATTTGACTTACCTAGCACTTGGGGCTATCATTTAGCCATATTTTCTGCCCTTTATTTAAATAAACAGCAGCCAAGAGTAAAGAAACACTTATCTTTAAATAGTAAAAAAAAAAAAAGCAGGAAAACCACCGTTAACCCTCATTTTGGCTGCTGCCAAAGCGCTAGAGGGCGTTTCGCAAAAAGAAGGAAGAAAGAAACAGAAAAAAGGAGGAGGTAATAATGACCAAGTAATCACACACCTGTTACAAATGTTCTGGCGTCCGTCTCTCTCTCTTCTTTCTACTTAGTGTTGATAATCGTACAAACTGTTTTTTCGGGCCGGCCTCAGGTGAGTAGCTGAAGGTATGCAACGAACCGTTAAAACGAGTGGGCATGCGCGTCTGCTCGAAACACGCAACGCCAATAACACGAGACACTTTTCATTTCGATGCGGCTAGGAAACGGAAACAAGAAAAAATAAATAAATGTTTTAACGGTACATTTTTTGATTTTCTTTTTACCTGCTCAATTTTTCCTGATGGCTTTAATAGTTATTTATTTCAACAGGTAAATATGAAAAAGTTCAACATCGATATTTACCTGTACATGCAACGTAGCGGTATGAGAACCCCATCCGAAGTCAAAATGCTTCATAGCAAAGCGGCTTGATTTTAAGGCCCCGTTATTCACTGACCTGCACAATCATCCCTACAATTTTGCGAAATAAGAAAAATACATAATTAAAAATTCAATAAACCATTCGCTTATCTTTTACAGCATCATAAATTCGATTGCGGAAAGAACGACGCCATCCAATGAGTCGACCTGATTCGATACACTTTTGACACACAAACGCATCTGTAGAAGGGACACAACATCTTTGGGGAAAATGAGTCACCTTTAATTTCTAAACCGATTGGATAACCTTAAATCATTAGTCCTCCTTTTCGTGCAGTATGTGCAATTTAAAGAAAATCTACTCAACGCAAAAGAATTGAGCACACAAATCATGGCCATAAATAACGGGTTAGCGAACACGTCCTCAATGGGCCATCCCGCTATGACCAGGAAGAATAAAAACGACAAGAGGCTTCTTCTAAACAGCGACCAGATTCGCGTCTCTTAAGTGTGAAAAATCTTATTCAATTTTTTTTTTTTTCCTTTTCACTCCGTTTCTTTCGTGTTCAATATCCCCCCCTAACAGCCGGGCGACCTCCTTCCCACAACACACGAAAAACGTTTTGACTACATGACTAAAAGACCGTATAGTGTGGCCAGTACAGTACACGTAACTCGTAATAAAAAACGGTAGCGAATAAAAATGAACACGACGATGCCCAGGTGAGAGAGACAAGTATCTATAAAGTAGAGTGGACTGTTTAGCGGGCAACTCAGTCGATAGAGCCGAACAGAGACTGCCGGATTGAGCCTCGTCCTCTTACCTCAAAAAAAAAAAAGAAGAAATGGTTCCATCCGCGATGGTCAAGTGGTCCGTGTTGGCGTTGTGTTTCACCTTCGTCCATCCCAGCTGGGCTCAGAGCACGAACGCGGGATTTTTCGGCGCTTTGGCGGCCAATTTCGCGCAAATCTTTCAGCGACGCACGTCCACCGCGAGTGAGCCGGCCTTCGTCGAACCTGTGACGGTCTATTTGACCCAATACGAAACTGTAGTGCAAACGGAAACGGAACGATTGACAGAAACGGAAACATCTACCTTGTCTTTGTCTTGGCTCAGGTGGACAACGCAAACAGAGCGGGAATTTCTGACAGAAACTGTCACAGAGACCACCACATCGGTTGATGTTTCGTTGCTGGTCAGCGTGGCCGTCGTGACACTGACCGAGAGATCCACTGCTTACCAGACCGTCACATCCACAGCCACGTCCGTTTCCATGGCGACAAAGACAATGTACTCGGAGTACATCGTGACGGAAATCGCTTCCAAATGCCCGACCTACACCGTCAGTGTAGGCATGTTGCAACGGCACGGAGAAATCGAAGAAGACCAGAAATCTCGAAGAATTCCTGAACTTCACGATGAACTCCACTTTTCGGATGAAGAACTAATTAAAGTGGACGATTTCGCATCATCGCAGTTACAGAATAAAAACGTTCTTAACAATAAAAACGGGCAAACCTTCAAAGTGGATGAGTTTGTCCAGTTGAAACCGTCGGCAATGCCTACGCGGGATGTTGTCGACATTGACGATATGAATTTAATGGCCATGCAGCGCCATTTAGAGTTGGATTTATCGCCGGAAGTGCAAGACAGTGCCCGGAATGCAGGGCCGGCCTCGAACATAGGAGATTTAGCTGAAAATCGAGATGATATTGATGTTGTAGACATCGATGATCTTGACCTCGTGGATGGATTCCTTCGCCGATCTACAGGCCAATTGACGTAAATTAGCATTTATTTTTGCCCCCAAAGCAATTTAAATATCAATCTAATTTGATCTTTTTACCTAACAGGTCCGGTGCGGCTAAATTGGCCGGTACTCCAAATCTCATCAAACATTCGAGCATCATCGAATCGTCTTTCCCATCTCGACAACGTCAATTTGATATCGCGGAGAATTCGCAGGCTGACATCACAGCCGATTTGCAGTTCAGGAATTGAAAATCAATTGTTTTTAATTCCAAAATTTCTTGGTGTTTACAGCGATGTGTAACGGGTTACCGGGGTTCTCCCATTGTTTCTTTTTCTAGTTTTCCATTGTTTGATTGTTGTAAAATGTTATTTAATCTTTGAGTGTCCATCTTTCTTTTTTTTAAATTAATGGATGCTGCTGTGTTGACTGCCACGAAAGAATGAAAAAAAAAAGTGGGAATTAATTATTTGGAATACACTTCTTGAAACTATTTAGGTACAATGTATAAAAAAGCTAATTAACCTACTTTTGTGAATCTTCGCCAGGAATGTCTTCGCTTATTTTTAACTTTTCTGTTGCGGTCAACTGAACCCCGGCCAAATGAACCAACGGATCTCCATTTAATGTTTCACTGGCTATTTAACACTATTAAAAAGAAACATTGCTTTTGTACGAACCATTAGAAAACGAACGAAAAAAGATACCTTACGTACGGACGTGTGAAATTTCCGAGGCCCCTCCATTCGCATACGAACAGTTGTAATCATGTACTAAATTATACATGAAACATGGGAAAGTTCAAACTTGTTCCCTGGGAATTGACCGTATCGTATTCCTTTTTCCACCTAATCGAACACTCATAATCTCTTTGGAATATTACAACAACTTCGGTCGGTACTGCTCGATTTAAAGACAGATGGCAGCAGGGCGATACGCGGTTTTCCATCTCGTTCGATTCTTCTTACTAGAAAAAAAAAGAAGATGCGGTCAGATATATAGAGAAATAGAAAATCAACGCCCGTGATATGTAACCTACTAACCTGCATGCAACGTTGTACCTGGTCTCTCGAGACCCAAACGGAAGAAATAATAACAAACGGGCCAAAAAAGAAATCTCTTTCCGCTGGCGCCGTTTGAACTTGAGACCCTTAAGGTTTACGACTCTCATTTAGTGTTTTGATGGCAGTACCTAAGCGCTTCTCTCTTTTGCCAATCCTGTTTTAACAATAGGAAAACAAAAGATTTAATAATATTAAATTGGTTAGATGGAAACAAAAGTTACGATAATTCCATTTCTTTTGTTTTTTTAATAGTTCGAGCCAATTTTCGGTGGATACTGTGAGACAAAGGATATCGACGACGTCGATTTTTCTCTAAAATAAAAACTTAAAAAAAAATATCTTTGCATACCTGCGGCCGTCCTAAATCCTTGATTACACCGTACAGGAGAGACTCGATGTTCGAATGAAACCAAATAACAAGGTGATTTCCTAATGGACAGAGAGGACACGTCGCCAGGAAACCGCAGCAATGAAAAACCAAAGAAAAGAAAAAGAAAAATTATTTTCTTTTCTTTACTCTAGATTCTATAAAAGGATGAATCGTTAGGTGTCGACAAGCTCAGAAGGTCTTTGCAGCCGCGACAGTCCAGTCCGAATTTGGCCGCTCGTCCGGAATTCCAGTCCAACTAATCACAAAAGGATTTAAAGAAGAATGAAATTGTTACTAGTGATGTTGCTCGTGAGTGGATTACTGATTGGAGAAAGCCAAGCACAAGGTCCTTTTGTTCGATTCTTTGGCAATCTTTATCTGAACATTAGAAACGGCATCAGGAATGCGATCGGAATCACGTCCACATCGACAGTTGTCAGCTCCACAACGATACAGACGACCGTGACTGTGACCGTTGCACCACCTCCAGATGTTCCTGTAGAAGAATCCAACGAGGAAATATTAATAGACTTCCCCATTCTAATCAATTCGCAATTAGAAATGATGGATACTGGGCCAACCTCAGAAAGCGAAGTATCGACGACCACGGAAAGCAGTTCGGATGCGACTACGCAAAGCAGTTTGGAGTCGACTACGGAAGATGTCATCAAGAAAAAGGTGCCGATCATCGTAGATGCTGTGGCTGATGTGTCGGATCTATCGTCGATAAATAGCGAAGTGGAGTTATCGACGATGAACACCGAACTGGAGATGTCGACACTGGATCCAACAACTCCTTACCCTGAAAAGGACAATATCGAACATGAAATTAACACAGAAATGCCTAAACTGGATCCAGGGGATATTTCAGCTATGGAAGTCATGGTAGAAACACTTTTGCAAACACCTACCACAACGACAGCTAGCCCAACAACGCCGGAAGATGTTCCAGACACCACGGAAACTGAACCTCCTGTCGTCGTTAAGGTCGTGCAACCGGTTAAAATCGTCCCGACAGCGGTGTCTAGCACAACGACGTCTTCTACCAAATCTGTTAGGACTTCCACAACGTTCAGTACTTTGGCACCGAAGAGAACGATCCATTTCACCAGACCTAGTTGGACGCCTACGTTTTTGAAATTAGCTAATCGGAATATCGGTTCTTCACGATACTTTTTCCCGGCACATTTCCGACGACCCAAAGGAGAAGATTTTGGAATAGGCATTCAGGAAGATGACAATATCTTTTTAAAACCATCTAGAGTGTTACCGTAAGTTTTTATTAGAATTAGCTCTGAATATATTCAATTTAGTGATGTGAATACCTTTCTTTTTATGAGTAGGGTGGAGAGTTCCATTGGTCCACAAATGCCTTACGTCGTCAAGCGTCACGTGACTATCGAATCTTCGTTACGGGCATCGCAGCAACGGCAACGCAAGACAGTGTTGGTCTCTATGGCAACAACAGATTAAATTAATTCCTAGAAAACAGCAAAACCTATTTATTGTTCAACAACAAAGTATAAGCCGTTTCATGTTGAAACTGGCTTCCCCCAATTTCCCAATTGTTTTATTTATTTCCAAAATCAAATTTACAAAAAAAGAAATAAAAATTTCGTTACATAAATCTAGTTCTAGTTATTTTAAAAAGTCTGATTGAAAAACTTACGATGCAACGGGAAATAAGCTTATAGCCGAGAGGACAAAACGAACTTTTGGTTCGGAACAAAAGGCCAGGTCAACGTGATATCATTGCGCCATTTTGAAACCACTTTGGGCGTGTTGCACACACACCGATCGATACTAAAAACATCTTGAACTTCAATTGAAGAACGTTGCATTTCCTTTTTTAAACAGGGGTTTTATTGTGGCTTTTCATTTTAACTAGGGTATTAAAAACATAAACTGATTGGGGTACAAAAGGCACACTGGTTGATGACCACGCTTCAAAAGGGTCTCTTGGGATTATGGGTTCGGTTTCGTGCCCTTTTTGTTTTCAGGTTAAGAGATAACAATTGTGGCAAGCCCTGACTGCCTAGTTAAGCCTGTGAAGCAACGATGTGGCCGACAAATGAGTCATCGTGCACGTTGGCAACAGAAATCGGCCCCTTAAATTGCTGAAACCCCTTTGGTACGTAGAACAAAACTTAGAGAAACGTGCCCAACCTGTTATTTTCATCTAATGTTTAAATTCCAAGAAACAATACTGACAATACTAACAACCACAAGCATGGTTGGAGGCGCCCACCCGAATGGACAACGTGGAATGGCGCGTAAACGATATTGTGCAAGAATAAAGGAATTCAGGACTAATTTGATTGCATATTTTTTAAATCGTCAATACAACATATTCACCTGAGTTGGTTTTCTACGATCCTGATGCATTTCACTCGTTGAAAGTTCAAATCACTCAAAAAGTTGCAAATTAGTCGGAAACCACGGAAAGCCACCATGACTCGACCGAACCCCTTACGACTTCCACCTGGTTTGAAATTCTCTGGGGAAAGAAGGCACTGAGGAGTGCTGCCACCTAGCGGTGATTTTCAAAACTCCTTACCATTTTAATAAAAAAACTGAAATTGAAATTCGAAGGCAAAATTTTCTCTTTCAACGTACCCAACGAACGAAATAAACGGCCTTTTCATACTTTATTTCTCGCTGCATCATGGCCGAGTCAAGAGTAACAATGCGACGATGTGCCGTACAAGAAAATTGGTAGGAGAAAAATTCTCACGATCACGTTAGTAACAAACAAGCGGCAAACTACACAACACGCAATTCCAGCACCATAACCTAAACTATATCCTTCCGTCGTATCTTACCAACTGTCGTCTAGCTGCTGCGATATGCCTGCACAAAAGAACTACATGCCTTGCGGTATGAGATTATTAGACACACGAGTGCTAACGACGTAAAACCCGAGAAGGGATGAAGAAAACTGACGCATCATCAACGGTATATATTATTATTACTCAAAGAAAAAAATTCTGTTCATAAATAACAGAACCGGACAATCGGCTATCTGTTTTCGCATTCATCACAAGCATAAAAAGGTGAAACAATTGCGCGCGAGCCTGAAAAATCTGAGCATTATTCACATCACAAAATGAAAGTCATTCGAGAATTGGCATAGACTTCATTGGCGTATCATTGGTTTAAATAAAATTCGCTTTGTCACTTGGTTAGCCGTGAGTCATACATTTCGAAGCTATAGCACAAAGCACTCCGCAACTTGAATAGCCCTGTTTGTTCGTTTTCAAACGATTTTCGTGTTAACAGGATATACACATAGAACAGTTAAATGAAATCGTTTCCTCCCCCTCTCGAATGCCTTTGATTTGTACCGTCCACTGCGATTACAATAAGCACTCTTCCATTGAATGCCAGTGATTGTGTTGAGCACAGTGGACCTTCGTGTTAACATCAAATATTTTTCTAAAAAATGTACAACAGGAATTTGCATTTTTTTTTCGTGAACACAAGCGCAGGCGCTCTGATTTAAACAAGCAACTATTTACACAGATTGCAAACGAGATCAATAACCTGTTTATTGCAGATGTTCGAACGTACCCAGTCACCTAAGGTCGACTCAGATGAACATTATCCGCCACTGAGTTTGCCTGTGAATAACGAACTATCTGTCCTCTTGATCATTTGAAAACTGCATAAACAGCTCCTTATCAAGCTGAATAAAATTCTAGAGATATCCATCACCCCCCCCCCCCCAGAAAAAAAATTTCTTTTAATGGTCATTGCCTTATTCTTTTTTCCCCTCTGATGGATACCAGCATGTTCTAGACGTTCGTCAACGTTTTCCACATTCAATTCTAGAATGTGATCATAGATTTAATTTTTTTTTCTCGTCCTGGCATACTATGGAAATCTGGGGGAAAAAAATATCTGTCGTCTATACTCAGGGGGTCGACAGAAGTTGGCATGACAATATGCAAAGATCGAAAATGAAAAGCCTTGCAGAATTTCGAGTCGCACCAAAATAAATTGCTAAACAAAAATATCTAGGTTGTACAGTTATATTCTTTCAGGTGTGCTGAGACAGCCTCCATAAAAGAAAAAAGTATGGAACTAAATATGGGCCACCACCTATAGTTTATGAACATTCCACTGCGTGTACTCACGCGGGAGTGGGGTGTCGTACAGGATGTTTAGCATCGTGCCCGTAGTAGGGCTAACTTTTATGTGGTAAAGCCAGATATAATAAGCTAGTTAATGAAGTACACATCATTAGAGCAGACCCAGAAATGAAAGCAGGACGAGTTTAATGGTGGAGAAAGAAAAGAGAACTTCTTTTTTCAAGCTTTCCATGTGATTGCGCAATAACCACTGAGAATGGACTTGTAACAACATCTGGTGTAGATTCTCTCGTCTATGTTACTATGGCTATACATAGAAATTCCCACCGTTGGTGCCTTTTAAATCACATCTTTTTCTTCCGTTTCGTTATTAAGAAGTGCGTCTTGAAAATTCTGGCACATGCTCACAAAGGACAGTCTTTTTAGGCCCTACAACTTCGTGATTGATGTCTGCCTCTATATAGATTTGAATTCCGTGTTTTGCATGATAACGATATGGCAGTTGAGAAAAATTCTGGACGAGTGGACCTTCAAAAATGTTTTGAATAATTTAAATTATTGTCGCGAACGGATATTTTGTGATTTTTGTTAGGAGCTTAATATCTCGTATCGTGGCCAACTTATATTTAAAGATGTGCGTTAATGCCCGTGTTAAGCATTGCGAATCCTTGTTTCTGCATATACGATTCTGAACATGTGCATAAAAGAAATGTTGTGGCAGTCAAAGTCATCGGTTTGATCAGATTATTTTTGCGCAACCTTCTCTGGGAAACACGCAAAAAACGAATGCCTGCCATTGACAGATTGAATAATGACGTGGCCTTATAGGAAACTAGTTTAAAACGAACCACAGCTCATTGTAAAACAAGAGTGCGTCAAAAACTGTATCAGTTCTTGCGAAATTTTTTTATTTACACAGGATTGATCGGTTAAGTTGATGTCACTGTTGCAATATCTTGTATGTCCGCCAAAACGGGGGGCAATAAATTCAACGTAACAATTTTAACTATGGCAAGGACAATGATGACTGCTCAAATTAATCTAGCACATCTTCTTAAAATATATACTAGATATTCATAAACCGGATTGAAAAGGACAATTCAGTGCGCAGTTGGAAAAACGCAACATTAAAAAAAAATTGATAATGCACCGTTCAAAAACTTGTATAGGGCAGTGCGAAAACATTCGTTGAATATATCTGATGAAATTCCATAAACCGTCGGCGCAGATGGTTATAACAGAAAGAATTCCGCAAAGGAAAAAAAATATGCGGAAAGATCAAATTTGTCCGATTATTTTATTCACGATAAAATAATCAAATGCGCTGGACGTTCTTTGAAAAAATCCCTTGGCCTTTTCTGTTGAACAGCGCATTTGAATGTAAAAAGATATCGCTGTTGTATTTCGCAACATAAATAAATGAGGTAACATTCATCCACAATAATAAGCCAAGAAATATTTCAAAGACATTACATAAGTCCAGTAAAATTATTCCCTTCTTATAAACGACCAACGTGTACACAGCATTATGTTTTTTTAAGTATATACACACCTATTATTTGCATAGATCATATATACAAAACCTGATATTATATTCTTCGTACTCTCCATATGCCATTGACGTAAATGGAATCGATGACCCCACGACGGCCACTCACTTTCCTGCGGCCAAATGGCCACTGCTTCGGGACGGGAGCACCAGCAGCACCCAAACATCGTAAAAAAAAAGAACTGATTCAATGAATAATTCAAATGCGGCTTTTTTGCCGTGCGGATATACGGCCCTTTCAATAAGGCTTTATATAGAGCGAAACAAATGCCATAATAGGCCAAAGTGGAGAGCAATGCTGATGCACAACAAGCGTTTACGTCTTGACGTGCGGGCTGAAGCACCGCGTCATTTTTGATGAGTCAAAAATTGATGACTACACAAGAAAGAAAACAAGACAGGCACCATTTATTATCGTTGCGTCCAATATCACTGCCAACAATCACACATATTGACGCCCTGTGTGGTTGAGCTATACACATCTCCCAAATGATCCATTCATTTTTTGAGCCCTTTAAAAAAAATGCAGCGCAACATGTCCATTAATTACAGTAGATCGCTCTGCGTTTAGCAGCTGTTTGACCGTACGTGATTTGAACTCGGCGCCAAACTCAATAAAAATAAGGTTGAATTTTAGTGTGCCACAATTGGGCAATGGCCTCCTTATATCTTACACGGAAAGAATTTCAAAACACTGATGCTGTTTTGAAAGATCATGGCATCCGATGGGTAAGTGGGAAATCCATGAAAGGATGTGTATGTATCTATACTGTTTTGATTGCACAGCATTTCACCAAAGATTTTATACGTATATAATGGATTTGAGTTCATATTAATCGGTACAGAGCGCAGGACGATTGATTGGCTCAGCGCCTATATAGTAACCGCATTGAAAAGGGGAAAAAACCTGCATGGAATATTAATGACCCTTCTGAATTGATTAGCGACCACTCTATGGAGAGGAAAGACCCTGGACGAACGGGGTAGCAATCAATTCAATCCATCTTATCAGCAGAAACACAGAGACGTATTAGAGTTCTATAGCTACATCTCGCGTTTGGTATCTACATCCTCTAAAGAGATTGCCTATAATTTAAGAAACTATTTTATTACCTGAGGTATGTGTGTACGCGGTGTAAATAACAGTTGCCCATGTACCGTAAAGTCAGATTTCTTATAAGACATCCTCGCAAAAATCTAATAAACGAACGATTGTTTGTACATTTTAAATGACACCCGCTGAAATCAATGCTGTGGAAAACCCCCTTTTTTAAAACCCATCTGTCCCACCTTGATTTCAAAACTCACGCACTCCACCTACACCCGACAGCAGTTCTCCTTCTGCTGTGCAGAGTTAACCATCATCATTTTCTTTTTCTTCACCTTATGGGATTTTTAAATAAATCTAGGCCAGGAGGGATCTAAAGAGAGTCAAACACATTCATCTTTTCGGTTTTGATATTTATCACAGAAAAATAAAACACGGCCGGCAATGACTCGGCAATTGTTGGAGCCCATTACAGTCCATCTCGTCTGCCCCGTTTGGCCATTGTTGTTGCTCGTTGGGCTTTTCAGGAGTTGTCTGTGCGCTGAAATAATTTTGAACGCTCATTATGCAAGGTCGATGTGGATGAGCATCTGTTGCGCACAGCGCATTTCCTATGTTGATTTAGGAGGCAAGCCATCGCACCGGTGAAACTGGGGAAAACAGTTTGAAGATAATTTTAATTGCTATATTAAATTTAGGCTAATGTTTCAAAATGTTTAGAAAAGAAAGGCAACTACAAAGTGTGAATATTATGAGGTTGCGTGCCAGACGCCTTCCCTCTTCGTTAAGTGTATTCGATTGCATAAAATGGTGCCTTAAAAAAAAATACTGTGTGAAATAAATAATCACGTGATAAATCAATTATAATAGAGTCGATGATCTTTTCTCTCCCTTTCGTGTTCGATATAAATAATTCAATAATGGAGCTCGTGGAATGCGAAAACATCATCTGCCCAGGCAGAAAACAATAAATAACGAATAAATAATGCAATAAATTTGATTACGGACCAGAAAGAGATATAGAAAAAAAACGATGCCATACGTCAATTGTCCCTTTGAGCTTCCGTTTCATTAAAATATTTGCAAAATATTTAATATATGAAATGGTCCAACAGAAAACCATTTTTCTATAAAAGGCTACTCACAGTATGGGGTGCTGCACTCGACATTTGATTTGTTTTGAAAATTTTCAATAATAAATTAGAAGTTCACGTATCATTCTTTCAATTAAATGTGTGGGATCACAATCATCAATCAGCGTACGAACGTTTAGCCCTGCAAACAGAAAACGGGAATGGACTCGGCGTGCAGCTCATGACGAAGAAACTCACGGTGCTGAACCTGGTCGTCGATGTGGTCCCTACATCCCATATTTTAAGCTTTAAAAATCAAAATGTCAATTATCCAATCAATAAAAGATAATCTTACGTGTCCTTGTGGTGGTGATTGTCGTCGTCCTGGTTACGGGAGGTCTGAATTGACTCACGATCGAACTAATCAACTGGCCGATCTGCACGAAAAATATTTTCTGCTCCGGGCCGGCTTCATCTTCGTCTGACTGCGAACTCATCAATTTGTTGCGTCCCGAATTTCTGGATCTCCCGCCCGTGATGGACGGCCGCACAGCGGCCGCAGTGCTGGGCGAGCTGTAACCTCCCGGTAATGAACGAAGTTGATAGTAATCGTTTGAATTCACGTCAGGCGTCTGGACGGGCAACAAGACCAACGGTGTCACTTCAACTCTGTATACACACGAAAAAAAAAATTGCGTAAGAAAAATTTCATGAAATCTTGTTTTCTTTAACGATGATTACACGCGGGGTCACGCAGTATCTTCTAACAAACTGTGTATACAAGTCCGTATATACATGTTAATCACATAAAACTCAGGACGCAGCACCACTTTAGTGGAAGAAAAACAATAAAACAAATGCCTTTTTCTTTCAAGATACAGCACTGAATAATGTTAATAACATCTACTATGGTTATAACTAAAAGATATACTCATGTAACGGCATTCTCTATCTCTGTTTTGTTTTTTTTTTGTTCGGCGTGAATGTATAAAAGGGCCCATTGTTTTGCGTTTGGGAGTCTCGGTGCGTCTTGTACGAGTGAAGAAAGGGCTGATGTGGCCCATGCGCACTTTTAAAGGCGGTCTATATGGCATATTGAACATCTGCCGGTCGTTTTGTTTTAGCAATTAAGCCGCATTAAAATATAGGCCAAAACATTTTAAAAAGAATATTCTTTTTCTTAGGGGGCTAGATTCAAAATCTGATTGACAAAAAATTTGAAATGATTTACCCGAGGGTTCTGGTTGGAAGGAACTGATTTGGATGAAGGGCGTGATGGAAGGCCTCATCGACCGAGGCCTCTAATTCCTCGTCGAATGTCAGGACAACGGGCTCGTCGATCGGCAGGCCCCGACGTCGTCGACACACGCCCGTGACGTTCACTAACTTGGCGCAAACAACCTGCCGAACAATTTTGAAATCAGGCCATTTTTTATACAAACGTGAAATGCTTATAAAACATATTATGAATGTCCGAACGTACGTTGCTGATGAAAGTGACGGACACGGTCGTTACGGTCGTGGTCGTTCGGGTGACAGTGGTCGTCCGTTGAGCGTCCGTTCGTGACACGATAAACATGGCATAAAAAGCCAATACAATGTTCACCGATTGACCTTTCATTTTTTGATTTAACTCTGATGTTCTTCTATAACTATTTACAAGATGTCACACTGCTGTTGTTTTTCACGACATCCGATCCAAACGAAATTCGATTAATTGCTTATAGCACTATATATCCGAATCAGATGGAGAGCTTATTCAAAGCGAATGCTTCGCGGAACAGTTTTGGATTTCGACTGTCCCTCGTATAGATTGTTGGAGCTCTTCTATCTATGCAGATGCCCGTCTTCCGCACTTCTTATTTTGGCTTAGCGACGGTTCAACTCTTTGCGATGGCGAACCGTAAGACCATACGATTCATCAGCCAATGTTCTCTTCTTTTATATACAGCAACACCCTCCCCCCCAACCTTCTTCAATTTGAATGTTACGCAAGCAGATAGAAGTTGGCTTGTGCTACGTCACTCGACTGCTGTTGTCGTTCATTCTTGAAAAGAACGAAACAAAAAGGGGAGGTACCTTTGCGGGAGAGTCGGCAAATGCCCACGAAAAGAACGTCCACATCACGGGCCTCTTCTTCTTCTTCTTTCAGCATTGCTGGCCCGTCCGTTCCGAGAGCAACACCTTGTGCCTTTTATTTAAAAAGAAAAAAATTCCATCATTTTTTGATTTTCTTAGCGTTTAGAAATTCACCTTTTTTATTGTTCCCGATAATGACGTGGCTGAATTGAATTCAATGTAAATTAGAAGTGGAAGATTGAAGGTGTGTGTGTGTTGGATCAACACACAAGTTGAAATGTTCTGAAATATTCTGATGAACTATGTCGTTCAAAAAACACTGTATAGTTATGGTATATATGCCATTGCGTAAGAGTTGAGTGACCCCATGTTTCTCACCTGACTATGCGTCTTTTTCGAACGTTGAAAAAAAAAAACGGTGGGAAAGAGGCACGCAAAACAAAATGTCACTCGTCCCGAAATATTTCCATTTTACCAATCGTCATATCTGAACGGGAAACAGAAAAACAATCCCGCAAACAAATACTTTCCCAGGAAATGTGTTATGACGTTTTGAAAAATTCAAACAAACAGGTGACCATTGCCTGGGAACACATCAGCCAATGAAAAATTATAGCAAAATGAAGTTGATTTTATCTAACGTACAGTATGCACGGATCGCTCACGGACTGATGCGACATTTATTTTTGTGTGTCATATACTCGTTTTGTTGAGTATCAGAAAGGACAGGTGATGCATCTCAAGTCACCAGCAAAAACAGATACAAACTGATTATAATACACACATATACAGTATATACGTATTGTACGGATAGATATGTTTTCACGATAGATGAACATCACCATTTCTTTTCCCCCTTCCCCCCCATTTACGGATTTCTCAACCGCAGCCAGACGGGACCACCTTACATAGATGATAGTCACGCTGGCCTCCATAGCGGGAGAGCGCTATTAGGTAAATCCCGGTGCAATCCGACCTTGCATTATACTGATGGGTTCGGTAAAATTGCCAATAGCCAGCACACAGACTGATGCTGTGCTCCGGGTTATATAAGCTCTTAAAAACAAAATTTGCAAACTGCTCGTTTAAATCTGTGCGTGTGTCCATCACCTGATTCAGTAAAATGGGCCACATTCTTTCGCAAGTCATATTTGCGGATTGGATTTTAAAGTTCACATGAGAGGAGGCGTAAGGTGCGGCAGGAAAGGCTCTTAACACCTGTTGACTCTCGATAACAATCAAGACGATACCGGTAAAAGCCAATGCTGTAAACAAAAACATACATCCCCTATGCAATCTATAGCTGTTTGACAAGAGTTTACTCAATAACTCACAGGGTTTGACTGTCGTGAAATGGTTGACATTCGCAACTATTCATTTCAAATCGCCGATGCCAAATGGAATTAAAATTGCGATTTAAAAAAAAAAAAAAGCAGGGCATTCACACAGTTGTGGTATGTGTGTGTCTGCGCACACCTTTGACGGCGACTTGATGTTTCCCTGCACTATAAAGACCGTATACGCAAAATAATCGAGGCTGGCAAAAGGCGTAACAATAAATCGTCCCGTCAGACAAACAAGGGACGTCTGGAATGCTCGGTACAACGTCCACCAAAACAAAAGAGGTTTCGTAGTATATGTGGAATTTAATGTAGTTATTGTTAAATGCTGTGACGTAGAGTTCTCGGTCCTTGTCATTCATGTACTAACAAAAGATGGCCAATTTTAATTGACAGTCTTTAGGTATTGTTATATCCGGCGGAGAAAAATGCAAAACTCGTACAACGCACTTGCCCAAGGACGGTTGAATTGCTGAAAAATGATGGGCCGATCATCAAAGACGTAACGAAAAACTCTGAAATTGTTCTACGACAAAACAGCCGAACTCTCAGGGAACTAAGGAACTAAGCATGAAGAGGGGGGGGGGCCTCTTTATCCTTCAGATGATTCCCTATCATATCGTCTCTTCTTTGAAATTGATGAAAAGAGCGGACCTGTTTTCACACGACTTTTTCGCAATTCCAAGACGAACGCCAGAACATTTTCTTTTAAACGTATGCAAATTAGAAGGTGAACGAGTATGGAAAAAAAAATGAATAGCAACACATCAAATCGAAAATTTTCATAGCCCAAAATAAACTTTTTTTGCCAAATCTTTTTTTCGCAAACGGCCACCGCTTCTTACAGCCATCGATAAAAAAAAAACACACGGAGGAATGCATCAGTTAACAAGGGGTCAAGCAGAAGAGTCACAAAACGGAATTGCGAGAATTTACTGTTTTGTACTATTATATGTAAACGCGCAAAAAGGTAAGGAAGAATTCAATCGATTTTGTTTTTCTCCCTATGAGGTAAAAAGCCTGAAAAACACGCGATAGAATAATACGAGCCAAATTGGAAAAACGCGTGGCGAACTGTTGACAACATTTGCCAATCATGCGAGTGTATACACACACAGAGAGTCTCTCTGTCTTCAATACACACTCCATCCACACACACACACACACGAAAGTAATGTTTCTTTTTCCCGAAAATTTCCGTCGACTTAAAAACGCTTTCTACATACTCACAATGACAATGAGAGGCAAGGAAAAGAGAGACCGTGTGTTTTGGGTGTCAACATTAACATATATAAGCAACGGGTTGGCGTCGAATTTGCATATACGCGATTCGGGACTCGAGCCAAAATTTTCCAGCTGATTTTTTGTTTGTTGTTTAGCGAGAGAGAGAGAGGGGGGAGGGGATATGGTTGATATCAAATGGGAAAGAAGAAGAAGTCTAGACCTAGACATTGTCCTGCTTAGAAGGGATGTCAATCTGTTATCAGAAAGACATCGACCAAGAGGGCGATGCTTTCCAAAGAGTTCGTCAGGTACCTTTTGGCACCAAACGTATTTCTTTCGTCGAGTGCGCGAGAGCGCTTGTATATAGATAAATGCCTAAAATAGGATAACGATAATATCTTTTGCTATTTTCTTCTAAAAGAGAGAGAAAGAAAAAAAAAAAAGATTTCAATTCAGCAATGCAGGGAAATTCAAAAAAAAAAAAAGGAAGGGAATTAAAGAATGCGGATGAAATGCTCGGTGGAAATGGGCCAGCCGTTTGAGTTCATGTTTATTACATGTAAAACACGTACGGGGCCTAGATTTAACCATAGTTCAATCTAAATAACATTTTTTTTAGGAGTTGTCACTAGAGAAAAATTGCTGTGTGCTAAATGACAATCATTGTTGCGCATTTTGATTATGCAAATGAGAGAGGACGACAATGATCCGCTATTATAACTGGAACAAATTTTTTTTTCAAAAATCGCATGGCGTCCGAGGGGAGCTAAAAAAAGACGCGTTCAAAAAACATTTCCCACCGCGTGTTTTCTAAAACAAGGGAGACATACCCCACAGGTGGCCGATTTGTTATGCGCATTCTAACCGAACGCTAAGTATATACAGTTAAGCGCATATTATGCCGAATCTTTTTTTAGTTAAGTGAAACGCCCCGAATGTAATCTGCCGTCTTTTTTGTCTTTCGCGATTTCAACGAGCCGTTGACCGCACCTTTGTGCACAAACAGCAGTTGTTGCGCAATCAAGTACAGAAGATCGCCCCAAAACGCATACGCAAATGGGGCTGATTATAAAGCCCATTAAACATTATACATTTAAATCCTGTTATTGAATGTTAGAATTGGAAATTTTCATTCGTACGTGATTTCCCGAGTGCATGCCGCTATCGTTCGTGTCCCGAACGCGCAATTATAGCCTCGAGCTAATATAGCAATATTTTATTCAGACGTCGTCTAAAATTTTTTTTTAAATAATAATACTTAAATGATTCATCGTCTAGAGCGGACGCAAACATCGAAAGGAAAAGGCGAAGGCGTGCAGATTTGAACGAAGAACGTCTTGGTACTGACCGTGATGTAATCCACCGACGTGCTGGTGACGGTCACGAGCACCGTCGTGACGATCGTGATGGATTTGATGCGTTTCTTCAAGGCCAATTTCAAGCCGAGCAGATTGTGAAAACCCAGGAGATGTCTGTCGGCTTCGCCCGGCTCTTCCGGCCGCCACACGGACGATCGGATCGTCGGATCGGAGGACGCAAATAAACGACGCCCGCGGCCGTGTACCCAATGATCCGACTCCGGTCCTTGAACGTTCGGTTCAGCAGTCGCTTCGATGCTGCAGTTCAAACAGACGGGTCGGAGGCGGCCACGGCCAGCAGCGAACATGGAATTGGATTAAGATATGCGTTTTGGAACATTGGAAACGTTTCAAAATGGATTGCCTCATACCTGTAAGTTTTAGTGGGCGTCAGGATGGAATCAATGGAGTCCATGTCATCGTCGAATGATAGGACGATGGGATGTTCCATGCGGAAGCCTCTGTGCAATCGACACGGACCCGTGACGTTGACCAGCTGGGCGCAAAGTGCGACGGTCGGCGATGTCGTTAAAGCTGTGACGATGGCCGTCCTCGTCACGGTGGACACGATGGGCTCCTTCTTCTTCTTCTTCTTTTTATTGGGCCATGGAACTGGATGCTTATGGAACAACTTGCGCTCGTCATCTCCCATCAACAATTGATGGATATCCGTTTCGGGTGATGCTGGGCAAATGGTGTAGGGAAACGGACTCGGAGTGCAGCCCATCAAGAAGAAGCTGGCCGTCCTCGTAGCTGTCGTCCTGGATAAAATATCTGTCCGTCCACAACCAAGACGAATGGCAAATCAATTTTCAAATGAAGTTGACAAATGTTACGTGTAAAAACGTTGGTGATGGTGACGTTGACGGACGCCATTCGATTGAGAAAAGCGTTGCCCATTTTAGACAAATGGCCCAGCTGCTGTTTCCTTCTGGCCGATGTCCTCGGCATTGATGGCTCAATGCTCGTCTGGAACGAATGATCGATCGGCCAATCAGGCGGTACAATCAAAGGCGTTGCTTCGATGCTATACACGAAATAAATTTGAGTACATAATTGATTTGTTTAACATGGAATTCATTTATACCGTAGTGTTGGTGTGGACATGAATTGTGAAAGCGGATGGTAGTACTCGTCTGTCGGCGGATGGAACGGCCCATCCATCATCAGGAGGATGGGCTGCTCCATCGCGAATCCTCGCCGTTGGCGACATCGTCCAGTTACGTTCACCAGTTTCGCGCAGATCAACTTTAATTGAATGTACAAACAAACATGATCAATCACCGGATAAATGATGTCGGAAGTCAATCACTTACGTTACTGGAGAAATCAACTGTCGAACTGATTGTTCTCGACTCGGTGTAGGTGGACGTCCGTTGTCCATCGACCACCAACGTCGTGATGAGTAACTGAACAATTAACTCCCACATGCCCTTCATGATTGGAATACGAACTTATTTAATTTTGATTGAGTGTGACATACGCAACCTGACGTCTCCGGTGCTTTAATACTTTCTGTTGCTCGCATCCGTACCTCTTTGTCCTTTTTATATCGACGCTGTGTGTGTACATCACATTTTTTTTTTTTTTAATCCTATTGTTTTTTGTGTGTGTAAGGTATAACAAATCGTTTCTTTTTTTTTTATTGCTTCGTCATACACCGGGAATATCCTCTTCGAAACGTTTGGCCAATTGGATCGAACGTATATGCCCTTCGGGATAAATCGTGTATAGCTGATAACAAAGCTCGCGTGCATGTTTCAAAGATATAGACGATTGGGCTGGTGGTGACATTTCCGGGTCTTTGACACCTCAGTGCCATCCGACCTACGCAATATTTCAACGTAACCCGACGTAACTTTATGTATACCGCGGGACCTTCTGCATCAAACACGTGACGGTGCTTGATTAACATGTGTATGCGGTTAACACAACAAGCTGGCCGCTTTGTAAAGTGTGTCTCCGTAATTCAAGTGGCTATTTAAAGAAACAATATTTGTTGCCGTCTCTATAGATATTACATATTTGCTTGACCCACAGTTCCCTATGTGTACACATCCGTTACACAGGCAGGCGTGAATGTGCGGGACTCTGATGTACCGTGGACAGTGTGGATCAGCAATTTTCTTGACAGCCTTTAGAGTAACGAAGCCGCCGAACACTCGACGGATAGCGTGGGACATGTTGCTGGAACAATTGGAATGGTTAAGCTCTACGCTAGCTAGCTAGAATTAAGCTGTATCAGCAGATTCCAAACAATATTGTTTCATCGGCGATTCCTAGAAATGCAATGAACAAAAGCGGTGCGAATCAAAGAGCGTTTCAATTTTTACATATGTCATCGTGGGCTTGTGGAATTCAGTCAATTTCCCCCATTCGTTTTATGACTGAATACGAATAAATCAAAGAATTTATCGCCGCGTGAGTGATGGCTCCATTGCTCTACCGTTGTCGGTCGATCCATTCAACCGTGTCAGCTGTTTCACGGGAACCCCGCCGTTTGTTTTCCCTTGCCCCGTTTCGGAAGTATGAAAATATTTGTTTAACAAACGATCCCCGTTGTTTGTTTTTTTCAAAACGATCGTCCATCTGTTGGTCAACTTAACCCATTGAGCAATTACACCGAAAATGTACCGTTCGGTTGAGGGAAGGGGAGCGTGAGTCCTCAACACGTTTCGCCATCTAGCGCTGCTCGGTACTTCACGATTCACGAACCCTTTCCCGTTATCCGCGTCACAGTTCTTTAAGGAAGGGACACGCATATTTGGCCTGAGGGGTAACTGCTACCTTGGACGAGACGTGGAGCACATATGTGGCCCGAACGGGTCCCGCACCGCCCGCTGGTCCGTGCAAACGAACGGCCTGCGTGTCCCGTCAAACGAAAATCACGATCCCGATGACGTGCTGTGTCTATACATATACTCCGTTTACACAGTACCTTTACACGATAACACTAAAAACGGCAACCGCAATCGTTACGAATGTCAAGTGCGTTAAGTTGTGCCAAGACAAATGGAACGATCATCGTGTTTACAGTAGAACTGAGCTGTTATTAATAAATAAAGCTTTGCACGAAACAGATGTTTTCGGACTTTGTCTCGACTTGCGTTTCCGCCGGAATGCGAGCCTATCAAACTGTTTAATAGCTTAACGAGAGGGGGGGGGGATAGCACAAAAGTATAAGAATGTATTAATATAAGATGATTGAGTTTATTGTTATGGATTGTTATTGTTAGTGGTTTTCATCACAGCACTTTGGTCTCTGAATGTTTTCATGTTTAAAATAATTGGGGGAAAAATTGAAATCAAAATTTCGGTAGGATAGGAAATAATAAATAAATAAGTTTTAAATGAAATAAATTAAATTGGGAATCAATTTCTCCTTGAATTTTACTTAAATAAGCAGCTCCTTTGAGAAAATCCCGATTGATCTTATGTAAGCTCAACAGACGCAGAGGAACGAATCAGGTCCAGCCCCATCCATTCCGAATCCAAATAAATAATTGAATACAAATAACAAGGACTTGAAATTCAAACAACTTTTCCTCGCATTTAAAAAACTATGCGAGTATTCTTTCTAAATATTCCATTATATAATTCGTATGATGTGTAAGTTGATAGAGCCTTCAAGAATTTTGATTGCCGGCCCTGTTGAGCTCTTCCAGCTCGGCCTGTCGTCTCTTCCGGCCGTTGCAAATGACGAACGGGAACGGCGACGGAGTGCACAGCTGGATGAAGAACGTCTTCGTGCTGATGGTGACGTAGTACGTCGACGTGCTGGTGGACGTCACGACCGTCGTCGTGATCACCGTGATGAATTTGATTTTCTTTTTGAATTTCTTCTTCAATCCGAAGAAGCCGAACCGGCCTTCATTGCCATCGTCATCGTCCCTCGATTCCCCCTCGTCTTTCGACGAATGGATCAACGCTCCCGAACGAACGGATATCCTCCTGTTCCGGTTGTCATTTGCATCGATGCCACTCCGCTCTTCCGGCATCGCCGTTGTTTCAATACTATTTTTAATTTTTTTTTAAACCAACGACCCCAAATTAAAAACTAAAGAATATAAGCCGCGTGATAGTATAATCCGGTCCTACCTGAATATTTTGCTGGGCGAGAGGGCCTCGTCGATCGAGTCCATGTCGTCTTCGAACGATAAGACGATGGGATCCTCCTCCCACAGGCCTCTACGCAACCGACAGGGCCCCGTGACGTTCACCAATTTCGCGCACAGTCCGACGGTCGATGACGTGACCAGGGCGGTCACGGTGGACGTCTGCGTGACGGTGGAGAAGCTGACGAACGGCCGCTTCTTCTTCATGAAGACGTGCAGCGGGAATTTGTTGTAGAAGCGCTCCTCCTGGTCGGTGCCGTTGATGATGGTCGATTCGATGCCATCCAATTCTAACGAACCGGCCCCTTCGTCTTCGTAATCTTTGTCTTCGTCCGGCTTGCCCACCCGACGCTCAACGCCCATCCGGTTCACCGTCGACGTGCTCGTGCTGTTCGCTAATTTCGCTTTGATTTTGCCCCAAACGCACAACGAAGGCCCCACGCACAGGGTCACCATAAAGAGAACCACAATGATTTTCATTTTGTTGATGTATTTTGATTATAATTCGAATGTGTGTTAATCAGCAACGATGGATGATTAAAGGGGGGCACTGAGTCCGCACTATCAACACTGACAATCTAATTATGGAACGATAGTCGATCAGGAGATCAGGCGGCATTTCATCATCGTGTTGGACTGTATTGATGTGTGTGACACTTATACAAAACGCACAAGATTTAAATATGATTGAATTTGAGCGAGTTGTTGAACGAACGACGCTGACTTAGCGAATGACCAGACTGACTACATCCAAGCTGAGCATTTATATACTAGTATAAATATACACTTGTGTGTGTGTGCAGAGAGACGGCGGAGAAGTTAGACGGGGGCGTCTCTCTTTCTCCTATCCGCTTTGTGCGATGTAGCAAAAAGAATAACAAGCTGTTCTTTTTTTTTGTCCGTCACTCCGCTGGCCCGCTGATGGTCGTGGCTTATTCCGATGGAGGCGGAGACTAAACATGTGAATTTGACAAAAGAAAAAAAATAGTTTTTTTCTTGTATATAAATTGCCGAGTTCAAAGACTCGACGCTTGAAAGGATTCGCTGTGTCTGCATTATCTATACTAACAAACTGACTGCAACAATGACATCGGCGTTCCAGTCCGAAATCGGGTATAACTCTTTCACATATAACCGTTGAATTGAAACAGTTAAGATCATCATCAAATGCTATATCGGTTTGTGCGTACCACGTTAAGATACATTAACCCTGTATCGATAATTTGTTTATAACTCTTCTCCCACTCAGTTTTTTAAACATCGATCGCTAGCGGCGCAAAAGGATGTGCTGCGGTATCAAATAATTCTTGTCACACACTCGACAATTACGTCATCATTTTTATACACATCCCTTTTTGCTTTTTATAGGTAAAGAACACACATCTCCCCCCTTTCTTTTCATCACCCTTCCCCTACCGTTAATGGCGTATCTTCGTCATAATAATCGGGTATTCAAATGTTTCACCTTCTCGAACGTATCGGGCGGTGTGTGTGTGTGTGAATGGCCACACCGTCCGTGACACTCATATCCCGGCGTGCATATACGACGTGAAATGATGATTCACGCGACAAGGCTATTATTTTGTTTCACGCCACTTCTTTTTTTCTGATTGGGTCGATTCTTATACGATAAACCGAACCCTATTGCTAAAAATATCGTTATAATAAATCATTTGCAATTCGATTGAAAATTTGTGGGGCGTTGTATTTCGCAATTGGCATTTCTTATTGCGATGGGAAATGCACATAAAAGCTTTTGAAATCATATCAGGTATTTTTGTTTTAGCGCACAGTTTATCTGATTGCATATTGCGGGATGAAAAAAAAAACATACCTGAGATTCATACTTGCATTATTCAAATGAGCCGTAAAATGTAAATGGCAAATGTTTCGGTGCAATACAATAGCCACCAGTCATACACAGATGTCCATCACTGTGTACAAACAAATATCCATCACTCATCTCAGATTTTCTTTTCCCAAAACGAAAGGTTTTGATAAACTAAATGTGTGACCCAATTTGAATGAAAAGATTATTAAGAGTCCCTGTGCTGGTAATTATTTTTAAAAAATTAGCTACCTGGAGTGAGTCATCCCGAATGGGACCATACACCTGGATTTCAGGTGTAATAAAAAAAACATGGCGGCCGTGGTTTATAGGACACAAGGTATATATAGAAAAATTATTTAAAGTGATGTTGAATCAAGTGAGAACAAAAGGCGTTCGGCAAAATCAAAAGAAGTGTTTCTCTGTTAGATTTTGCATTTCAACATCGCATCTATATTAAGGGACGTGTCTGAACTTGACCGTATCAGGTGAGCGGGGGGAGAGAGATCATTTTTCGTTTGTTCTACAAACTGCTGTCATTTCAATCTTTGTCATTTTTTGGGGGGGGGGAGGTTTGAAGAATCATTTTGCGATCTCCACCTCTGGTGCGACAAACTAAAAAAAGATCATTTCTGAAAGGTGGGCGTTCAAACGCGTTCAAGGTTCTTTTTGTACAGGAGAACAAAGTAAGAGAAGGAAAGGTAACCTTTTTGTTTTTGTACAATCATTTGCATGAAATTCGAAAGTGCCCACATTTTTGGCTTAATCTGAATCAGTAAGACACGAGACGTTCAGTGCAACTAGTCGATCCCGTCCCCGCGTTCCAGAGTGCCTGTGTACCTGGAATTCACTCATTTCGACAGTAAGATGATTTAATTCCATTAATTTTTCATCGCCATAACTCCTCGTTTCCCTCAGAAAACAATTTACGGTGCAGTCTTAAATGAATTTGTTATCGTGACACATTTTTACGTTTGATCGTTCGCATTTCGTCGTGCAAATGTTCCGGTTTAAGTTCTGGTATTTCCGGTATTTTAACATATTGTGGACGAAAAGCCTTTTTGTTTTTCGAAACGCTGTTGATGCTTGAAACAGCTGACGGACAAGTTACGTTGAGCCGTTCGCAAACGTGGGCAGTTAGAATTAGTCTCGAAAAATTCCCTTCTTTTTTATTAGGATAACTGGACCCGAAATCGTGAGAAAAGCGTGACCAAAAGAAATGTTATTGTTTTTACTGCTGATTAGTGTTATTATCGTTCTGCGTAAGTCTTTTCATCAAAACAATCAATTTGCTCATTCTTATTCGCCTTCTGCTGTTGGGCTGAGATGTTATACCGATGAACGAATTAGGTTTAATTTTTTGCATTTCAAAACAAAAGGGGTGTTGTGTTTTACCTTTTTATTGAGTCTAATCTTTGCTGTTTTGTATCTGAAAGATGTTATCTTGTCGGACATGATTTTTCAGTCCGTTTACACGTCGATTTTTGTTTTCGTTCGTGAGTTGGACGTTTCCAACTGCTCGTTTATCTGATGCGAGAGCCTCTAGCTATTGAATATTAACGTACGCAGGCATTGGAAAGCATTTGATTTTAAATTCTTTTCACTATACACGTCTGCATGCATAATTGGATCTATTTAGTATATGTTTTGAAACGATGCGGCTCCTCGTGAATTGTTTTTACCTTTTTAGCACGCAACACTTCCTTTCTATTTTCAGTTCACTAGTTGTCTTTCGGCTCGCAATCGAAATGGATCTTTATTTTTGAATATTCATTTCGATTTACCAGGAAAACTCTATAATTTGCTTGTATCGATTCAAACCGGAGGCTTTTTTTTTTCAATTTCATTATTACGAACGTTTAAAGAAAATACAATTTCTCGGGTCACAAAAATAAAAGCGCTGCGAGCAAACAGATTTAGGAAAGGTAGGCGTTGAAGGGCGCGGTTCGTCCGCACATTGCCTGGTCACGCTAATGAACGCTCTTTATCCAACCCCAACCCAATATAGCGGTCGCCCACCGTAAAATGTGTAGTATTTTATTTAAAGTCGTTCTTCCTCTTTTTGTTTGTTTGTGAATTATAGCTTCGCCAATGCATCATCAAGTCCCCCCATTCGCTTTAAATATTTTTCCTCTTTTCACGACATTCCTTGCTTTGAATTTATGCGGCGTTCTGCCATATACCTGTGTTCTCTCTCCGTGACAGCAAAGTTCTTAATCGGCGCCTGTGCATAACGTCCCTTTTTTCTCGCAGCTCTGGGCTTTGATATCCCGAAAAAAAAGATTGATTGCCTCATTTCGGGTGTTTAGATGATCAAGATATTTTTTAAAAAATCCCCTCCCTACAGCCAGCATTCCTCTTTTAACGAGCGTGATAGCGTCAGGTAGTTTTTTCGTGAAGAGCGTCTCCAAGCGTCGCAACTCAAACAAATTTGCATTGAAAATCTGAAAGGGATATTCCTTTTGGACCAGTGTGAAATGAACGCATTATAGTAACTAAGCAAAATGTTTGTTCAAAAATGCAAATTTGTTTTTAAAAGATGCAGAGCGCCAGTATATTACGTGCGTTTGCGTTCAATTTTTGCGGGAACAACGTGAAGTGAAATAGAAAAATAGAAATGATTTTTCATTTTGGAAATTTAAAAACCATTTTGAATTGCAATTGTTTTAAAGGATGTCTTAATGACACGACACCTGTTCTGCCGAAATCTTAATTTGCTTTTGAGAATATTTCACGTGTGATGCATCAACATTTTTCTCTTTCTCCTCGCGTGCAACGGCCAACAGCAGCAGCCCGAGTTGACTAATCGATTCAAATCGTTTACGGGAGCGTGATCATGACATCTACAAACTCCCGTTTGTATATCTCTTGTTACACGAGTGATCATTGCCTTTACCACTGTTCGTCTCGTCTTTCTCTTGACTTTTGGCCGGGTCAGTTTAACCCACTTTCGTATACATACCTGCATCTCGGTGTGGATCTCGGAATTCCCGTCTGACGATGCGCGTTAATGGGCCCGAGGCGTCCCTGCGTGAACGAGGACTCCCGCTCTCGTATCCTATACAAATTTTTTTTTCTTTTCGGCGAGCTTGTTGACAAGTCCAATACATCGCACTGGGTATGAACGTATAAAAAAAGGGGGAATCTCCGCGGGGACGTTTGCCCAATTAAGAACGCGTGAAAGAAATGCATTAACGGTAGATATATTTAAAAAATGGAGCCTGAAATAGTGTCGCAGCCTTTGGTAATGAACGAATTGTCCCTTATCCGCAAGTCTGCGTTCGTTTGTCCGAGTTGACCGCCAGTTCTAATTTGCATGCTGTTGCGCGTATATACTTTTACAAAGGGGGGTTGTTGGGTACAAACGAATTTTTTGTGGGGAAACCTATTTTTTTTTTCACGACTCTAAATAATTTCACGAATTTCTAAAACTTTCGAACGTCTTTCGTGTCTATGTTTGCTGTTCTATTGGACTTGGTTGATGGATAATTGCAGTGATTTAAACAAAAAGTCAATTCTGTTACTGGAATTGTTTAACATTTTTAATTGCCAAACGTATTTTCCCATTTGTGAGTTTACTGGAACAATTTCCATAACGGACTAGTAGCGGTAAAGAGCACGTCACGTTTAAACTGCATTATCTCCTGATTGAGTAACGTTCACACGAAATCATTTGAAAATGGTGATATTCATCAAGAGAAATATGCAATTGCAAATGAATTCGGTGTGACGTTAATGTAGAACAAGAATTAACGTTTTAATGTTGATTGCAATTGCATATAGCGCACCATGTAAGGGAAGGGGGTTTAGGTCGTGAAAGAATTTTATCGTCACTCTTCTACTGCCATTCTAATTAAAATACAATACATCAGGACTCCTTCCGCATAGTGCGTCGTAAACATTTGCTTATAGCAGCAGGGCAGCCGTTAAAAAGAAAGGATAAGATCCCTAGAAAACGATATTACACGAATAATAGGCCGCGAAATGAAGGGAAAATTTCAATTCTTTTGCAACACAACGGTTTATTTTTTTTTGTCGTGCCGACCAGAAGTCAAGAAAAAAAAATTCGTGTTTGATATCTCGCGTTACGATCTTCTTCGCATTATGTAAATCCCTACGTAACGCGCTAAAAAGAAGTTCGGTTCTTTACTGGTCCGCATCAGAGAAACGGACGTCCAAATGACCGTGTATAATTCGAGAACAAATTGCGTATGCGCATCGGGATTTTTTTTTTTTATCCATCAAAATGTGTTATTGTTATTACGGAGATAGTCTGACATGTGCGCAAGACGAATGATTCGCTCCACTAGAGCGAGGTAGCCCTCATTTTTTTCCCCTTTAACGAGATAAGGCACTTGAACGAACAAAAGAGTTAGACGGGCCATCATTTTGGAAAAATGGATTTTTTGTTTGATATGTCGGTGTAACAATGTGTCAGCTGTTCTTGCAGCCACTGTCCACGTAGAAGTCGTTCATCAAATGATGTCCGTGTTTAACTCTCTGCGTATAATCTAAATCGTAGCGCGTTTGTTGAAATTAGAGTCAAAGCCAGTTGTAGTACATTCATTGATAATACGTTAACTAACAAGAGAGGTGGACTGATGTAATCTGTGGAATTCAAGGCCTGTTGATATGCTAAACAAGCCTTTAATTACACACTGCGTGCAGAGCTGTGTATGGCACCGTGTGATTATTCAATTCTTCGATGACTTAACGTTTCGTTTGTTGTAACCTATCATCATGATCGGAAAAGAAATTGTGTCTGATTAGTGGCGTGATTGCCACGTTGCAAAACACATCGTATATAGTCTAGTACAAATAAGCGAACGTTCATTCAAAAGCAAGAAGGGGGGAATTTTTTTTGAACGAAATATTTGTGTTTTTGGAAGCGCCAGATGTTTTTGCAACAAGTATATTAGAAAGAATACCAAGTAGGTATATGTGCGTTTCTTCGTTTTGTTCAGGTAAAAAGGCTGTCTAAAATAAGAAAAAAAAAATATATTCCTGTTGTATGCATCCGCCCATTTAATGAGCAACTTGAACTCACGTCGGAGGTGGTCCAATAGTCCCGACACGGACTCTTTTTTTTTCTCTTAAACAACAGATGGGTTATTCGTGCCCCTCATTCTCTCGACTTACCTAAATACAAAAGAAGCGGATTCTTTTTCTTAAAGATTCTAGTTCAACTTAAATATCGATTCTCCCTGCGTTTATCTAAACTTTCGGACGTGAGTGTGTATCTGTATAACGCAGCTCAACCAGTTGGCCAATTTTTGCTAATACATTCAATTGTTTTTGCTATTTTCTTTTGGGGGTGGGGTAAGGGGGGGGGATACAGGTTCAGAATTGCGGATTCGTTCCAGAGTTGGGTTCTCTTTAAACAAGTTTTATTGATGGATTCTGTCAAACGATACGAGATAAAAAGAGAAAGAATTTAACTTTGGCGGTAAATTTGAAATTCGATGCGGATCGCGGACCGGAAAATGCTTCTCCGAACATGCCGAATTTCTTTTACATGACTGACCTGGAACAATCACTAAACTATATCACAACATCTTTGAGCTAAAAAAAGGGAACGTTCCGAGAGACCCGCAGCGATTTTCAACATGATTTGCATATTTCTCTTTTGATTACTTTCCGTGTAATAAAATAATATCCGCACGCGGATCATTGAACGCCGTTATTGATCCGTAGAACTTTGTTTTTCAGTTTGCAGGCCTAGAAAAAAAAAGAAATGTTCCAGACAGTTCGTCTAAAAGAAATCCAACGTTTTCCTTTGTACTAATAAAAACATAATTTTGCGGTCAACTTGTTTAAACACAGATTGTTTCGTTTGCTCTGTGCTGGAAAACAAAAATCACACGGTTTTTTTCCGTGAACAAGACAGAAGGCTGGAACACAAGAAGCCGCAACACGAAACATATGGATGACGTTTTAGCTGTAGAACTCTGACATATTTGTTTTTATCGTTATTCACGTGTGTATGCTCCCCTGTGCTGCTGCTGCCTTTCTTTTCGGGTTATTTCAGCTGTGAGTTCGAAACATCGTTTGGAACAGCTGCTGGCCCCTCATTTTTTGAGGCCGGCCTTAGAAAAAAAAAATATGTCCGCCTATGTATGTTATCACAATTTCCAAAAGCAGCTCAATTTCTTTTCGGGAATAATTTGTAATCGATCGTGATTGACAACACGAATCGTTTATTATCGTGACGGTTACACGCAAAGTCCAACACCGGGAATAATCAAAGTAATCCTGTTTTTTTTTGTGCGTGCGTGCTTCTGTTTAACGTTTAAATTATTCCATTATGTCTCATTTAGAACTTTTCATTTGCATATCTAAAACTTGTTTAATCATTTAGTGTTTGTAGCAATGTCACCGTGGAGATTGCACACATTATCCTGGAATAGTGTCAGTTGTTTTAAACGGCGCAGGTTGGCAGGTTCTGCAGACAACGGGGCACGCACGTCCCACCCAAGAACGTCACGGCCGTTGTGCCGGTGATTGAAATCTCAGTCACGACCGTTAGACCCGTCACGGTCACGGTGGTGGTCGGTCTTCCTTGCGTGATTACGTTAAGGAAACGACCTTCTACCTTGTTCTCACCTCCATTTGATCGCGCGTTGTCCGCCATGGAAGGTCCCACCATGGAACTAGCAATCGGAATGGAAGCCTCTTTATTGCAATCAGACAATGATGGCATAACTGTCATCAAGATCCTAAAACGATTCATTAAAGTGAGTTGAATATTTTCGATTAAGTCTCTTGAAAATGTTTTTACTTTTGAACTTGTGAAGGTTGAATCGTTTCGCCCTCCATCGATAACATGGCTGACTGTTCCTCTTCTTCCGTGGCGGCGGATCGCTTCCTGCGGAAGGAGCACCAAGGTGAAGGATCTACCAGGGCTCCACCCGGATTGGCGGATGAGAAACAATAGGCGTTGACGATGGTCGTCGTGGCGGTGAACACGGTCGACGTGTAAACGGTGGATGTTCCAGTTTGAAGCAAGTTCTGTTTCGTGTAGACGAGCGTGTTATTACCGACGATGTGCGTCTTCCCAGGTGTACCGTTTGCCCAGTTGCCCAGGAACGGTACGCGAGCTTCTGCTTGTCCGGTACCTGCAATCTGCACAGTGGTCCATTGTTAATAACAAAGCCTCTCTACTTTGTTTTGCTTAACTAACCGAGGACTGAATGCTAGGCACTGCCGATGTCCACGGTCTTTGTTGTTTGATTGGGCGACGGTAGTATACCTCTTCGGGTAGAGCAATCAGTGGCTTAACCAGCTGATAACGAGTGGGTACATTCTCAGACTGGGCCGTGCAATAAAATTAGCGGAAATTTGGTATATGATAATAATAATAATCATATTGCTTATTAGTATATACCATTATGCGGACGGGCCCAATTGCAGACTGCTGGCTGATTGCTGGAACAAACCACGGTTTCGTTTGTCTGACGGGCTGCTCTTGATTCACAGTTTTGCGTGCCGTCTGTAAAATGAAACGAGGTAATCTTAGCCATGTTTAGCAATTCATGTATTTTCATCTGATGATAATCTACACACACAGTTTGATATCATATTTAGTTAATATGTTTCAACCTGTGGCTGATTGTAGTAGTTCTCTACTATCCACGGTCTCAATTGCTTCATTGGCTTTAACGGTTGCTGGACCTCAGCCGGTAAGAGCGTGGCAATGAGCGGCCCAGACGGCCACACGCCAGCCGGTTGTTGCTGGACGTCATCATAGTAGCCATTTTTTACCTGTACAATAAAGACAAGTAGAATTGTATTCCCCTCTGTCTCTCTCTCACGTGAACAGCAAATTGAGACAACAATGAGAATTGACGTGATCCGTTATGCAAATGCCTAATTTCTAAATTTTTTTTACTTACAAAGACAGGCTGATCAGCGTAAATGAAAGGGCGAGCTGCTTGATAGCTGGGTCTTATCACGACGGGTGTTCCACGATAAACGGCCCATGGCGCAACAGGACGGCCAGCCTCCAACTGCTGGACAGAATCATCTTGTTGCACTGCCTTTGACTGTGGTAAAATCATTTGTACTCTTTATCGTTTGAAAAAAAAAAAAAACAAAAGAAGTTTACGTTACCATTGATGGCCTTGTTCCACGAACGGGCGAATCGTCTACGAACCACGGTCTGAGATAACTGGTTGGCTTCGTAACTTTTACCGGTTGTTCCACGAACGGTATGGTCATTGCATTCTGTTTAATTATGAAAAACACACGAAAACAAAATGAATTTTTATCATATTTTTTAAGTGTAACGCAACATGTACCGGTGCTCTAATTGGAGACGTTAAATCTTCTTCGGCCGGCGCTTGCTGGTCGAAACTGTCCGCATAGTCTGCTTCCGGTGTCTGTTGCGGCTTTGCATCGTCAGCACCTGTTACAACTGATGGACGGAGATAGGACGATGGCTTGCCGGGATTCTTTGTTTCTTGACGTAAATCGAAAGGTAAAGTGACCGCAACATTGCCCGTCTTTTAAAATTATAAAATTAAAGATGATTTAATTTGAAAGAAAATTTGAATTTGTAAGGATTTTTTTTTACAGGGAAATAGTAGAAGGGTTTTGTTGAGCGGATGGGTTGTTCATCTTCCATCGGTTTAGCTTCGTTTACATCCTCATCCGTCATGATGGCCGGCCTCAGGTAAGACGTGGGCTTATTGCGGAATGGGAGAGTAACAGCCACACCCTTCTTTTTTGTTCCAGAAACACAAACATTTAAGTTAACGGCCGTTTTTGAAAATTGTTTTGTTTTTTTTAGTTTACTGGAGATGGTGCGGATGATAAATCTTCTTCTGCCGGAAGGAACCAGGGTTTCGTCTGCCGGATGGGTTGTTGCGAATCGTCTTGCATAATTGGGTCGATCATGATGATGGGTCTCAGGTAAGACGGAGGTCTTTTAGCTGACGGTTTCATCTGCGGACGTTGCATAACGAAAGGCAAAGTAACCGGCACTTGAAACTGCGGTGGCGATGCCTGCTAAAGAATGTTGTTGTGTTCGGTCACGTGACGTCGTCACGCCAAAAACAAACGGTGCATCTTATTAGCCGATCATAAATTATGCCTCTTTATTGTGCTGCTGCATACCTGTAAAACGACAACAGGTTCAGATGATGGAGATGTCAGATCTTCTTCCGCTGGCTGCTGCTGTTGGCCCGTTCCAGCAGCAGACGGATGTTTCTCCGGCGGGAAAGTATCCGTAGCGATGGGGTGAACGAACCCAACGTTATGCTGGCCAAAAGTGAGGACTGGGCCCTGGATCATCAACGAGAGTGAGACGAACAAGAAGCGACTAGCGAACAGCAGCGGCCACATCTGTGCGGTTGGAACAGAAAGAGTTATGCATATAAAGTGAAAGGTGAATTAACAATTGATTAGCAATATACTTTTTTGTTTATGGATGTATCCAGAAATGAACGTCTTCTTTCTGAAATGTGTAGTCTAACGAGCTGCTTCGATGCTGTGCTGATGGATATCACTGTCTGTGGATGAGTTCGAGTTCCACGATGATTTATATAGTCAGGCTCTCTTCCACTTTTCAAGGTTTGGCAAATGATTCAAAATTGTTTAAACTCTCACTTGTTTGAACTGTTCAAATATTGATCTCGATGAGCCGACGATATTTTGTTGGAATATCCATCTCGCAATATATGGACGAGCAAACATGGCATCATGTCTCTATTTGAACGCGGGCGGAATCGTGCGATGAAAAAGACCTTGGTTGCACAGGTAAATAAATTATTTTGCTTCAGAGTATCAATATTGATTCAACTAAAGGGATAACAGGTAAAAGAGATTTAAGGTTAAGACTCATTTCAAAAGCAAACGTTGACAGACTTGAAGCGTGTGCGCAAACCGCCAATTGTTCCTCTCCTTTCTCACGATAATATTCACGCAGACGTCTTAATAAATGATAACTTCGGTTCAGATTTTTCGTGTTTTTATGTATAACCTGCTTCTTTTTTAAATTCATTATACTGTTAATAGCTTCTATTGTCTTGTGCTTCTCTTTCTCCTTCGGCAAAGTTTAACAATGACTTGATTATTTGCATATGTCCAGCTCATTGCAACAGCACCGTCATCGTGGGATTTCCCATTTGCATAAGTAGGCGGCCTTTCCTCGGACATCCGGCCACCCGTTATCCCCACTTCAAATGAGAACGTGGGTTTTATGTTCAACGTCCCAGAAAAGACCATCAATTCATGCCATTAGTTACAATTCTTGTGTATTATATTGTAATAATTTATTAGTGTTTCATCGTAACATATATGTTGAAATTAGCCATCATTTTAACATAGCGCTAAAGTGGATAAACAAGCCGGAATGCATCCAGCGATTGAAATTGAAACGAATCCAGCGTTAGTTGAGTTCACGACAGTGACAGCTGTCATAGTAACAGTGGTCGTCGTGGCGAAATACCACTGACCGTGTCTTGCACGACCTTCACGTGTAATTGACTCTTCTGGTGACGTCATCGAAGCATCCAGTAAGGCCGTCCCTGCTGGACCGCGCGAATTCTCCATCGGCATTTCCGTTGTTAACATCCTTGTGCAATAGCAGTTTAGTTTTGCCTGTTTGGCCATTGATCTTAGCTTCAATTTAGCTTAATGTATTCGTACCTGGAAACCTCTGACGGCTGGAACGGCTGGCCGTCTATGTAGACCAGCTGGTCTTCTTCCAGCACAGCTCTCTTTCGACGAACAGAGCAAACAGAAGTCGCTCCGTTGATGCAATAAGCGTCGATGGTCCTTGTGAAAGTCGTCGGCACGATTTGAGTGGCCGTGATGGTGGACGTCGGAATCAATTCCGACAGGTAAAACGGCCCAAATGGTAAGGTGTAGGGTTTGAACGGAAAGAAAAACCTTCCCAAAGCTGGTGATGGTTTATCTGCCTTTAAATTTTCACTGTTAATTAAAAGAAAAATAATGAAATGAAGAAGGAAATGGTACTTGAAAGTAGCTGTAACGTCCAGCTCCAAACTGTCCAGCACAAAGCGAGATACATGCCAAGAGGAACACAGTCGATCGAATCATTTCTTTCGTTTAGCTTAACGAGTTCCACTCGATCGGGCAGTTCAATCTTCAATGGGGCATTTCCAATGCGTGAACTCTGACTTTTGAAGGAAATCCAGCCGTTGGTGCGATGCTCTCCAATATTGAAAAGGCCATTAGTGTTTTGTTGGCAAAGTCCATATTTGATTAAGAGCGTTTACCCAATATTGAACCAACTCGATGAATTATACGTTGAAAAAATTTAGTTATTTAACGATGGAACACTTCCGCCCTTATACAGAGCCGACAGCTGATGGATGTCGTGTGATTTTTCATATGTTTACTTCTTTTTCTTTGCCATTCGCTTGCGTCCAAAGAAAACGAGATAAAGTTGATGATTCAATTAACCTCGTTCAACAGCAATAATAACAACAAACAAGAAACCGTGCTAATTTCCACTGTCACCGTTGTTACGGCTTCCAGTTGGCCGTCTTCCCAGTTGGGTAAGGCTGTAATTACTGTGCACCGTTTCCCAGAAAGTGGCCTGTTGACTAAGCATTGTGAAAATTATTCATTTCCCGGTATTCTGCTTTCCATCGGCCTCCCCTTAGCCACCACAGAATAAGTATGGGACGTCTAAATACATGCATTAACGTAGATATACAGTAAGGTAGGTGTATTATTTTGACGCACTTCGTGTTGACCTGGCCAGAAGAGGTGCAGCACAACACCTGGCAATCACGTATCGAGTGAGAAAAAAGAAAGGAATAATGCAAACCGTCAGATGCTAATCTGCATTCATCTGTTTAACTATTACCTTCTTCGGTATTAATAATACTCCGCCCTGTGTTGCTAGTACCGAGAGACATTGCTGGTCATCGCTGGTATTAGGTTTTTTGTTAATGCAATGTGTTTTATGGACAGGTCTTACTCAGCGTTAAAAATTCTGTATTCACCCGGAAATGCAAAATATAGATGATAACTAAACATGTGCCTCTCTCTCCATTCCATAAAACAGTTCAGTTTTTCTTAAATAATGTTTTAGATATTTCCAAATGTTAATTACCTTCAAACTAAGAAAATTAGTTTGCTTGCTTCACCGATTCCACTGTTTCTCCTTCTTTTTTTGTCTTAGCACTATCTTAGTCTCATAGTAATTTGCGTGATTACAAACTCACGCTAGGAATTTGTTTTTCGGCAGAAATTGTGTGTTAAATCTGATAGCCAGATGGCTCTTGCGTCATTGGGCGCCAATAAAATTGTCACAACAGGTTACTCGTTAGTCGGTATCAGACCCTGTTTTTCTACCTCTCACATGTGTAGAGAAAAATGTTTTGAACTGATTTACCGTTGGGGAATGAAAACCTGGCTTTAGTAGTAAAACATTTTCCATATCTTCGTCGGCCTCTTGAAAATATTTAGGTCGTTAAAAGACGGGAAATTACGAGGTTTATTTTTAGTACATACAGGTACTATTTGAAAATCCTGTGCTTTCTTTTCTTGAATGTTACGATCATGTTTTGTTGCCGTGTCGCTCTGAAAGTTTTACGACCGTGTGTTGATTTGTTTCTAGGGCTTCGTTATGGCGGGAGACCCAGTGGCAGAAAAAGCAGCTGCATCTGTCCTGAAACGGGCTGTGGAGCTGGACACAGCGAGAAGATTTACTGAATCTCTGGTGTGCTATCAAGAAGGCCTGCAACTGCTGATGGAAGCCCTCAAAGCTAATGGTATAAATCCAACAAGTTCATAAAATTTTTTCCATGCTGTACTCTGTTTGTGTACTTAATCACAGGACAAGATGAAAACAGGAGGGCTGAACTAAGAAAAAGAGCCGAAAGCTATATGAGCAGGGTATTCAAGTTGGCTTAAAGTTATTTGATGTCATGTGAACTAAGATTTTATTCCCTCCCTTCTTCTAGGCAGAGTTTTTGAAGAAGCATATTGAAAATGAGAAAGAAGCAGGCAAATACCACGAGAAGATTGAAATTGTTGCCAATTCAATAGGACACAGCTATCAAAAAGTCCTGGGAAGGTTCCTTGATGAATATGTCACGAAAGTGGAGATTGAAGATCCTTACGTTCGTAGCACTCACCAGGTTTGTTTCCTAAATGTCATCGTTGTTTTATGCACCTCAGTTTTCATGGTTTCTTTTAATTGAATTACATTATAGGTATACAACCTGTTGAGACTCAGTGAACTGTTAGTTGGCAGCTGCCGTAACTTGAAAAGTATATTTTTACTGACGGGAAAAGAATCCGGCAATCAACAAGACATGCTGGATGAACTGAAGCAAAGTTTAGCCAAACACAAAGTTGTGCTCGCAGTTGAATATTCAAGTACTCTTCATGATCGAGAAATCAGGTTTGGCCTCTTGTTCTTGATTTTTATGATAGCACATCTAAAAGACTCGAAAACAAATTTATTTCGCCCACAGGTTAGACAATGGTTGGATTATCAAGATTGGTCGAGGACTGGACTATTTCCGTCCACCTGAAGGTAAATTCTCTCTTGGCTACTGTGATTACGACTTGAGGCCATGCCATGCTACGACAGTTGACATTTTCCACAGTAGCAAAGTTCGATCGGTTTCCAACAAGTGACAAACTCCTAAGTGCCCAATTCATAGCCAATATTAAAGATTTGTTAGAGGCTCACCTTAAGGTGACTTTAGTGATGGAAGTGATATCTTTAAGGTTGAAGGCGCAGGTCTTTGACCTTTCTTTTTTTTTAAATAATATTCGTCGCGCCAGCCATCTTCTTTTAACCAAAAAAGTACAATGACTCGTCGGTTGCTTTTCCTGTATACAGGGAAAACGAATCGGCCTTTTTAGGCACGCATGTACCGCCAGGGCAAACTTCCGGGGTTTCTTAATATCAAGTCAATTTTGTGTTGTATGTTTAAAATTGCATATTTGCAGGCAAAACAAAGAAGGTTTACCTCGCTAGACCAAACTCAGTGCTTAGTTTTCCTCACGAGCCTTTTTCAATATGGCAATCAATTCAAAATGTTATTTTGATTCTTAAATAAAGTGTATTTTTGCTGATTGAGCAACCCCACATCAAATGTACCATGCCCGATTTACCGTAAGTAACCACTTTAATTTCAATGGAAAGAGAAGTTATTATTCTTAAACTATTTTGCCCTGTAATTAGTGTTGCTATTCAACGTCTTTGCTCGGAGAGATGGCGGGCGAATCATCTTGGCATTCACCATCGTCTTCGGCAGCAACAATAGACGGACGTGCTTGCGGACCTACAGCTAATGGTAAAGACATCGGATGGAAGAGCTTGTGCGCCGCGTTGATTGGGAGATCGTGTCGGCTGCGAACTGCATTAGCTGGTAGAAGATAATAGGCACCAACCGGAAGCCGGAATTGACGTCTATTGGGTAGTGAAGGCAACCTAACGACAGTTGGGTAGGAAGGATTGGGAGCTGTGTTGGCCGTCATCGTAGGGAACCCGCTAGCTGGCCGAAGGAGAGGCTGCATAACACGAACGTAGTACGGGTGGACTCCTTCATATTGGCTGTATTCCGCCGGAATGTAGAAACCTGGACGTTGGGGCTTGGCGTAAGCGAGTACAAGACAAACGAGTAAAATGGTCAGTTTGATCATTTTTCTAAGAAAAGAAAAAGAAAATTGTTAAGATTCCTCCAGAATATTGCTAAGAAGGAAGAAAGATGCAACTTACTTTGACGAGGTTTTCGAATGCCGACAAGAAACGCTCTGACGATTCCAGACAGAATCAAATCTCTTTTATATCCGTTTGAAAATGTGGCCGTCAACATTTACGACGTCGTGATGTTTCCGTGAAGAAATCAGTCAATGACCAGCAGGCAAAAAGGTAAGAATGATATCACTTTTGCTATAGCATCGTTTATGACAGTTCTAATATGCCAATAAAACGATTCGAATTTCAGGGTCAAGATTCGCTCTGGTCGAATACAACTTTAAAAAAGAAAAGATTGAACAACGGAACAAAGAAATTTGTATTGGTCGTAACGATACGATCTAGTAATATAGAGGTCCAATTCAACAAAAAAAGGTTTATATTAGAATTGAAAGAACTAAAGCTTTTCTTTTATTATTTGGTCTTTGCCTGAATTCATTTTTTTCTTTCTTCTATAGTCGTTGATCCCTAGGAAAGGTGGTTGTGACGAGAGGAGCTAAGAGGTAAGTTGATGTCGTCTTTATGATCCCCGTTGGGTATGACATTGTTGGTCTGTTTGACAGTAGATGCTCCACCGATAGCTGCGATGAGATTGTGCATGACTTCCATTCTCTCTTGGTGATGTTGATTGAGCAAGTGGATCAAATCGCGTTGAAAATCGAAAATATCTCGCTGCATTTTCAGCCGTTCACGCCGGTCTTCGCGAAAGTGTGCTCGTTCCTGAGCCCTCATTTCAAGTAAAAGGCGAAGGACGGGATCTTTAACTCCGGCAGTGTGAGGATCACGGGATATGCTGATTTCCTGATCGGAGGAGGAGAAGACTAGATCTTTATTGTCGGAGAAAGTGGGCGATGGCGGTAATTCATCTTCGACGTAAGTATCACACAATTCGGCATCCATATTAGGCGGTCCTGCTTCATCTGTCATATTTGAATTTTCTCGTTCTAGCTGCTCCTCGTAGTAATATTCAAGAAGTTCTTCGTTCGTCATCTCTGCTGATTGTTGGGTGTCGTCGCCATCGTTCGGATTCGGGTAACTGGTATCGAAACCTGACGAGCTATCCGATATTAGCATGGACTCTGTGTGGTACTTTCCAGCAAGGAGTTCGTGTAGATCATCAAAGAACTCCATGGTTGCCGCGCCTGGAGCCAACCCCTTGTTACGAATGTTTTGCACGTGCATACGGTAAGTGCGCTCCATGTTTCGCCATTTCTGACTGACTTTTTCCCAAGCGCTCTCTTTGTTACGGAAATGGAAACCCTCAGCCATAAGTTGTGAAGCTATTTCAACCCATACTTCTTTTTTTCTCATCTTTTTGTTAGTGAATAGCTCACCATTATCTTGATAATTTTTTAGGATATCTATCAGTTTGGCAGTGGCTAATTTGTCTTGAGTCTTGTCTGAAGATCGGTGTCCACTCCAAACATCTGCAGCAAACAAGATAAAGTAAACAAGGTAATTAACTTTGAACATATTTGATTGCATGATGATCATCTGAGATGATAAGGCTTTTTATTGAAGCCTTTAATCTGCAAAAATACCACAAATGATCATGCAGGTTCCTATGTTTAGTTTAACACTACCATAATGTCAATTTTATGCCTAGATGCAATTCTCACACTTAACACTAACCTTCTTCTGAATTCCGAGCTGGATTGCTTCTTTTCCTTGGTCGACTGGGTGTTCCCAACCGGTTGACTGTTTGAACATCCAGCATTATTATTTTCTGATCTTAAAGATTACAAAAAAATCTATTTAAAATCAAACTAAACTTTAAACAAGCAAAAAGCTTTAACACTAACAAATATACTTACTAGGCCCTTGATAGACAAGTTGATCACCCTGACGACCAACAAATTCGAGTTTCTGGAACCCTTCTCGACTCAGATTGGGTTGATCCGCCATCACTGCAGGTACATATATAGTTTTAATACTAGTTGCAAAATGACTTGAGTTTTCGATGGCGTTGTGCCAGGAATGGATCAAAACTTGTTAAACCAGATTTCGACTTCAGACCGAATTTGACTTTTGGTTGTTTCGTTACGTGTCTGGTCGCCAATGTTCTGTCTGCTAGACCAGACCCAACTACACAGCAGCGCCAGCCATCTGGTAGGGATCGATCAATAAATGAACAGAACAAGAATTTGGGTAAGAAATTTCTGTTATTTACGAAGTGTGATCACAGTGTCAAAAAGCATACACGGAATTTAGCGCACACAAAAGGCCGTATTCTAAGGAATGGATATCATTTTTTAGTAGGTGAAGTGCCACCCCTCATTGCCGCCGCCTTTTGCTGCTCTAGTAGTCGTTCAAGGGGAGACGGACCAGGACCACTCCACAAAGAAGCAGGACCTAACTGATGCTGCATTGTCCGCTGTTGCTGCTCGTTTGGATTTATTAAGTTATTGATTGGGAAACTAGGTAACTGAACGGGATGCCACGGCGCTGTCGAGTTGAACAAACTATAAGGAGGTACAATAGAAGACGGTGGCGGAGGGAGGTTGCCAGCCATTGCCCAGGCTGCAGGCGGTGGAGGAAAACCTAAACCGGGCGGTGGGACTGTCGGAGGAGGAATAGACAAATCTGGTAAGTCAGTTGTAGCGCCAAAACTTGAGTACATTCCCCCAAAATTATTATTTATCTGTTCTCGTTCTTTTTGCTCGGCTTTAAGACGTTCCAGGCGAGGAGGTAAAGATGGTCTCGGGTAATTGGTGCTGCTGCTAGATTGCTTCACGGGAGGAAGAGGAGGAGCCAGAGTATGTTGAAAGGTCACCTGCTTGTTACTGGCATCTTCCTGCTTAGGGGGCGGAATTGAATCATCCTCGACTTTTTGTCTGAGAATAGCTGTAAGTGCCACATTACGCTGAGGAGGTCGGGCCAGAATTTTGATTTCCTTTACCGGCTCGATTGACAAGTTCTCAATCATTTTATCAACAGGTGACTCATCCGTTCTCAGACTTGTGAACAGCCATTCAGGAGATCCATCACTTTGATGCGTTAATGCCAAACAGCCAGGTTGTTGTTCGACTAACCACTTTCCTCGCTGGACGATTCTTGCGGCCCGAACTCGATTCTCATCCCCTTGCGTCATTTGCGTTGAAGGCCATTTGGCAATGCGGCGAAGTGGTGCAAACTCCAATAAGTCGAGATCTTCCGGAAGAGGCTTTCCATCATCTTCTACAGTGAACGAACCATTAGAAGCAAAGCATATTTGGAGCTGATTAAGTAATTTGGCTGCTGATGACCAGAGATGGCTGCGCTTAATTTTGGTGAGTACTTCCGGCTGGGCAAAGAACCAATCGAGAACAAGTTTGATCACGCACAAGTATCTGGAGTTGGGTAGTTGTTCATCAGGCAGGGAACAGCACGCTGTAAGGCAGGCATTGAAAACGGACGAAGCAACATCGATAGCCAACTGTAGTGACCTCTTTTGGGCGTCGGTAGCTGAGGCCCCAGTGCACCGACCAACGGAATAGATAGTGATGGTCAGCATGCGGATCAATTGTGTTGGAGAAAGAGCTTCCGTTGCTACAAGCGATGGCCATGTCAGTGTGAGAAGATTTACCGTTTGTTCAGCTTGATCGAGGTCGCAACAAAGTCCGATTTGTCCTTGTAGTTTGAGGAAAGCGACGAGAAACTCTTCTGCGCTCAATCGACCTCCACGTGTCTTTTGGTATGTTGACATTTGAAGCGAAAGCTTCTTTAGGAGCTTATCGAGATTGATCCTGGCTGGTGGAAATGGGTGCTTGAGAGCTAGGCTTCGGACGTAATAGAAAAGAGTGGACAACATGTCTCCACGGGCCGATACAAGTAGCGCAAGTTGATTGTACGGATGGCCACTGGAGGGTTCGACATTGATGGCCTGTTTGTAGTAACCTTCGGCCTCTCCTAATAGATTTCTGTAGCGAGCCAAATCACCCAAATGGATCAGGCAATGTTGACAGATGTAAAGAATTGACTCATTCTTAGGCTGGAGGGTGTACGATGGACCATGGAAGATGCCTAGCTGGGCATTTCTCTTACATAGGGATGAGTTTGTGTCACATTGGGCACATATTTCTTGAAGAAGTAACATATAAAACCCAGCAGCTCCTTCCAAGAACAACTTCAGGATTGGGTTGCTAATTTTCTTGCCTTGTTTAGGCTGCAGTTCAGAGATGGGAACTTTAAAACACACATTCCACAAATCTTGTTCAACCTTTTTGTCAAGCGCATAGTCCAAGTTTGTCAAAATAATGTCTTTGTACAAATTGCGCAAAATATAGAGAAAGCTAGAGTGAGAATCATTGGTCACGTCAAGGATATCAGGCATAGTTGATCTGATGTCCCCTGCCTCTCTGCAACAACAAAGGGAAACAAGTGTGAGTATAATAATGTCCCTACTGTTAATACATTGTGAAAACTTCTAAATTTTACTTTAAAAATATTACAGAAAACACATTTTAAAGCCATCAGCTTCTTGGGAGAAGACTAGACTTCTGTTTCCAATAACCAAAATGAAGAATTGTAGTTTCAACAGGTAAACAAAGCTCTTACCTCCATAGTTCCTCAACTGTTTTCATTCTTAAGACGTTTCACATTAACTACTGTGCTATACCCGAAATTACAATCGGGAGTATTACTTTTCCTCACTTGCACATTCACAAAAAAATTTCGGTTCTTCCTGTTCCGATACACATTCGTCTGCTCTGTGTTGGCCATCTAGTAGTAACTGACTGAACCTTTAACTTTTAAAAGCACACCTTTGAACAACATGATTGTTCGAGAACATATTTCTAAAAGATTCCTATGAGAGATAAAATATTTTGAGAAAACTTTGGTAAGATATTTCGTCAGTTCGGATCAGTCAGTCACGTTACGGTCTATGGTCGAAAATAATTATATAAATAGGCAGCACTTGGTTCAGTTTAAAATTCGAGCACTTTCAGTTTCAGTGAAGCAGAAGACGAATTGGCAAAAGTCACCTTCTCGCCCAGTTCTGCTTTGCATATTTGCTGTATCAGACCAGTCAGACGTTGATTTTCACCCAGTACAGTTGCATTATGCCGAGGACAATTGATGAGGTATTTTTCATTTCGTAAACTAAGTCATTGTATGTCGTAGTTATCACCATACTTTGTGAATGGCATGTACGCTAAACGGTTGTTGAAACTTTGTAGTTGCGTGCAGATGTAGATGAGCTGAAGAAATTGACAGATTTGGCCACGCGCCAGTCAGTAAAAGATGTTTTGGGTCTCGAAACACGCCGTCTCGAAACTGAAATCAGTCTTCAGCTCAAGGACAACATGTTTAATCTTGAAACAAAACCAGTTGCCCAAGCTGCTAGTGCCGTGAGGTGCTATGAAGTCAAGCTTACAAACTATGGTACCATTCACTTTGTTTGCATTTTCCGAACACTAAGAAAACATTCTAATCATGTTCTATTTTTACACGTCTAGCTTGGGATCAATCAGACAAATTCTTCAAGCTATTTGTTACGCTCCCAGGTGTTCAGACTTTACCAGCTGAGAATGTAGTCTGCACTTTTGGCAACAGGTAAAAAAATCAAAGCACACTTAAGTGAAACTGATTAACGGTATTGGTCGTACCCAGGTCTCTAGACCTGTTAGTAAAGGAACTCAACGGTAAAAATTATTCTCTGGTCATTAAAAATCTTGCTGAGTTGATTGATGCATCAAAAAGCCATTGGAAAGTTAAATCAGGTAAGAAAACATTTAGACGCCTTACTTATGAAGGGGAAGACTCATGGATACTTTCTTTGTAGATTCGGTGGTTGTGTTTCTGGCAAAACTTAAACCAATCACTTGGCCAGCTGTTACAATGGAAGAGAAAAAAATTAAAGAATCAAAGGCACCGAAATTTGATGCATCATCAGGTGACGATCCACAAGCTAGTATGATGAATATGATGAAACAGCTCTATCAGGAAGGTGATGATGACATGAAACGGCAAATAGCTAAGTCATTTGCAGAAGGCAGAGGAGGGAAAACACCCGACTTAGGACTTTAAATACCTCTGTTACACGTATTTCCATTTTCTTTAACGAAAAAATAAAGAAAAATAACGTTTCCGAAATTATTTTAACTTCTTTGTATTGCATGAGAAAATGTGCAAGTTTTCAGGTTCAGGAATACGCCCGGCGGTATCCATGTGGGAAACAGAAGAGAATACTTTAATACTTTTCCGCGCTCAGACATTCATTTCCGAATTTACAAATCGACATGATCAATCATCAACATTTTAACAAAAAAATTTGCAAGGCTTCCATCTACTTCGATGAATGTCTTCATGGAACAATCTTAATGCAGTCGTGGAGCGGAATCAAAGTATCCAACTGACTTTCAGCGACGTCCGACTGCAGAACGTGTTCAGGTTTTACGAGATTCCATTTGTAACTGGTCGAGGCAACGACTTCAATGTCTTGGCGTGGTTTCGTGATCAATTCAAACAAGAATCCTATCGTTTTCTGGCTGACTTCTCGCATGCGCTCTTTGGATGGAGCGGCGTGGTGATGACTGTAGGAAGCTGCACCCATAACCGAATTCAACCAAAATCGAATCTTGTTGATGAGGAGCACATCCTGCATGGCCATCCAAAACACAGGAAATTGTTATACGGTAAGGTAGTTTTAAAATAACAAAGAAACTTACGGAAAGAGATATTTCAGAGTCGAAAGCGACTTCCATATCGTGTTCTGGATAGAAGGACTGCTTCCGCTCCCGATCGTAACCCAGCCCACAAATGGCACCAGTAAGACGAGTTCTGTTAGCATCTGCTCGGAATTCAGCTCTCGGTGCAAAAAGGAGTGTCAAAATAGCAGGCAATCCTGGAATGTTTGGAAGCAACGTGGTACTGCGCGCGATGACGCGATTGGTGGTCAACTGAGACCCGATCTAAAGAGGAAAATTGTGTTTAATTATTTTTGTTCGACTTCCATTTAGATATCTCAAAACTTCATACATGCGCAGCCACGAGTACGCGTTCGTGATTATCCCCAGGTTGATCGTCCAACATGACCGAATTGACGGAATCATCTTCAATCTTGAGAATAGTACCTAGGAGGGCGTGCGCTTTGCCATACATCCTCATTTCCAACGGACTGTAAGGGCCCTGAAGTTTGTGCAACGTGGCGTTGTAATGCTTTGGCTCATTCACTTCGTGTTCCATTGCTAAAAACTCGGCAGCTATGGATCTCTGTTCCTCCAATCTAACTCAAGAAAAAGTGTTACGTTCCAGCTCGAAGAACAGATATGAATCAGTGCCTTACTCTCGTTGCCTGTAGCGAGCCATGTGTGAATTGGGTTTGGTTTCTTGTGCAGATCGGCGTTGTTCATTGTCCTGTTTGTTCACGAAAGATTCCTCCACTCTGACAGCATAGTTGAGTGCCAACATTTGGGAAGAGATCGGATTCTCCCAATCACCACCTTCTTCAATCAGATCCATCGTAGTGATTCCATTGACGACCGAAAACACCTTTAAAAGAAAACGGAAAAGTTAATGTGAAACCCACGGATAGATTTTTAATTCAATTACCCTGGCTTTGAGTTGTTGGTCTACCGTGCGAGCTTCAAACCATTCTTTAGCGGACTTTGTCCACTTTCCTTTCGGATCTTTAATCAACGAGGGACCCACACCAGTCAAATAACATTCGATAGCCAACGGCGGGAACTTCAGCAAGCCTTCAGGAACTACCCGCAAATTCTTGATGGGGGCTTCACCGGCATTACCGAAATCAATGAAGTAGAGACGGACGAGACGGTCTGGAGTCGGCCCGTGTTGCTGAGCGCTTAGCACCTTGGCTCGATAATAGTCTACCAAATCGTTGTTAACATTGTATGGTCCCATCACCAATTTGCCCTTGTGGACGGGCACAGAAAGATCCCACGGTTCCAGGTAGCGGCCCTGCGGACCGATCAGCTTGTTGATGTGGGTGTAATCACGTCTGGAGCGCTCTTCTAAGCGATGACACCAGAAGTGATTGGGCTCCTCAACGTGACACACGCTCACGGATATCTCGTTTTCATGGAGTTCGGGAAGCCTTGGAGGCGGAATCTGCAGGACGTAAGGCACTTCACTTCGATTGCTCACACTGGACACCACCGATTCCACGTCGCTCACGTTCAACAGTCTTTTAGCCGATTCTTCCACCTTAACGAAATTGGTTTTTAGAAAAATGTCAGCTAATTTGTTGTAAGAAGATTTCAACATACCAGAGAAGTGTACTTTTCGGCAGTCCTTCTGTCAAGTAACTGAAGTGTATAGTTCGATCCGAGTTGCTTTTGTTTTACAGCCAGATAAACGGGCAAACAAATCCTCCCGGGAACTCGCTTGTGTTGGAACGGATTGCCTTCTTGGTGGAATTGGATGAAGACCCGCTGCGAATCGAATGTTATCTTGGCATTCCACGTATCCTCCTTCAGCATATCTTTCAGAGACACAAGCGAAATTAATAACAGCAGCCAAACGTTTCCTATTCAAGACTTACTGAAGATTTCGGACATGTTGTTCTTAATTTGACGGACGTAAGCTTTGGGAGGTTGGTCAAGAGGAAATCCTTGAAGGCGAACCGTGCGAAAGGGATCCAATCCACAGAGACTCTTGACAGCTTCGCGTTCATCGATCTGGCCGCTGACGGCGTCACGCGTGAAATAATTGGGATAGAAAGCTCCATAGAGGACGACACGAAGCAACAACGCCTTTTGACTTTCTGTTAAAGGTCTAATATTAGGCCCAATCGCCTCCTCAATACCAATGGCTTTCAATCGATCCTTGATTTCTATCACCAGTCGATCCATTTCCTAAGAAGATTTCAAGCATAATCATTTCTTTCTTAAAAAAAACAAAACAGAGTAATTATTACTTTGAGTGCCTTGAGCTCGATAAAATGTTCTTCAGCCCAGCGCCTTTCTCTACTAGTTTCCGATTCCCCGCTCCTTTTAAAATGCTCCTTATGCACATAGTTTTTATAGACTTGATATGCATTTAGAATGGTAATGGGATCGCTAAACGAGCCTTCTGCCCACGCCATTTTGACTTGATAGGCCAGCAACTTTTTTTGATAAGGAGAAGTGAAGATGTTCTTTGAACTGAGCCCAGCTGCCATAATGATGCACTCTTCCAGGATGTTGAACACGTAGCCTATTAAAACGGAACCCACGCATCAAGTAAGTGCTCCCAATAGGCTTTGAGAAACATGAAATTGATAAAAAAAAATTTAGGTGCATACCTAGCATTACGAGCTTGCCCAAGTGGACGTCCATTGGGAGACGTGAGACGACACGGCCAAGGTAACTCAAGTCACCATCCACTGGGGAGACAACGCCGTTCGCTGTAGCGAAAAGGGCTCCCATTTCTTTCAACGTCAGTATGGTTCGGGCAATGTTATCCAGCCTTGGAGGGTCGATGACGAGTGCCAACAGAGCCACCGGCGCCCCCAAATCCAACAATTTAGTACGCAGAACGGCTTGCTCCAGAGGACAGCGGAGGATCTCGGGAGTCACGTCATCCGGCAGGACACTTTCAGGCGAAATAAAAGGGTAATTTAGTTAGTAAAGTGCACTGAGTACATGATATGATTGTTTTTACTTGTTGTAAAAGGATTCAGAGATCATTCGATAAACGACACCCTCGTTTACACGACCGACACGGCCTCTTCGCTGGACGCAGCTGCTCTTGGGGGCCCATTCAACCTAATAGAAATAAATTATCCATTTCTAGATTTAGGACGTCGGAAGAAATCTAATTAAACATTGTTCTACCTTGAGAGAACAAAAATTGGTCTCTGGATCCGTGACGAGCTGCTTCATGAGACAGAAATCAACGATGTAGGTGATGTCTGGCACCGTCAGCGAACTTTCGGCGATATTAGTGGACAAAATGATTTTCCGAAAGTGTCTCAAATGCGGAGCTAAACTCGACATGGGCTGGAAAACGCGACTTTGCTCTTCACTGGTGATCCGGGAATGCAGTGGTAGAATGTACCAATAGTTTTTAACATCCGCAGCGTTATCATAGTCGAGCAAAGCCTTGTGCATGTTCTCAATTTCAGCCACACCGGGCAGGAATATAAGAAAGGCGCTGCGAACGCTGGAAATGTTTTCATACTCTGGATGACGACCGTAGCGCTGGATCTCGCGTTTGCCATCGATAGCCGAAATTAACTTAGCGACCGCGTCGTATTTGAGCTTGTGGATTGTCGGTTCACCATCATCGGGAAAGTGCATACTAGTCGCGAGAAACTGAAGACAAAAACGGTTATTATGGCAATATATTTTTTCTTTCTTTACGATTTTTTAATGCTAATGTATACTGACCTCTAGTTCCTGAAGCTGTTCCTTGTAGTAAACGCGGATGGCGTGAGGCTCACCGGGATCTACTTCAACTATGGGAGCGTTGCGGAAGGGTCTTTCAGCCTCATTCGGAACATCTCCAGTGACGGGGCTATTGAAATACTGCGCAAATTTGCCGGCATCAGCAGTGGCTGACATCAGAATGACTTTGGTCGCCGTCTTCGTGTGGCGGAGGAATTTGCGGACGACCAAGAGAAGTAAGTCAGTGTCTTCATCTCTCTCGTGTACTTCGTCAACAATAACTAGAAAAGAAACAGACATTAGCATAAAAACATTTAGCTAACGGCTAGGAACTTACTATGGGTATAGCCTTCAAGGGATTTTTTTGCTACCAATGCTTCAAGAAGGCATCCTGTGGTCACATAGGTGAGCAAAGTTGATTCACTTGTTTGACGTTCCATGCCAACCTAACAAACACACAGCTTTCATAAGTAACAGTGATAATAATAAGCCAAAATATTCATAGCTACTTTGTATCCAACGACAGTTCCCAATGTCCAATTCCTTTCATAGCAGACTCTTTTGGCTATGCTAATGGCTGCAATGCGCCTTGGTTGAGTCACAACAATGTTGCAAGGAGTTTTTGTTCTGTAGCACTCATCTAAAATGAACTGAGGAACTTGAGTGGTTTTACCACAACCTGTGAAACCCTTGACGATGATGACATTTTCTTTCTCGAGAAGACTAAGAATGGCTGTTCTTTGACTGTCTATTGCCAATGGACTTCGGTTAGGTGCCTCAAAGTTGTAATCATTGAAAGCAGCCGCCTTAGCTTGGAGACCATTAATATCCAAAGCATTGAGCATGTCTTCACAGATGGTAGATCCATCTTCAAGCAAGCTCATGCCAGCACCTTTCATTCTGCATTCTACAAAGCTCTGTGTTAGAGTAGCAGCCTAAAAAAGAATCACTATGTTTGAAACAATTGAAACCAAGGATGTGCAGGATACTAGAAACTTACTTCCAAGACTTTTTGCCTTTCTTCCTGGCGATATTTTTCAACATATTCTGTGTTGCTTTCAGTAATGTATGGCTGGCGTTCAGCTTCCGGAGAGCTGCACGTAAAAGAGAAACGTGGTGAAAAATGTTTTACTGAATCCAAACCAACTTAACTTACGATTTCCGTCTCCTTCTAGAAGAGGTTCCCGGTGCAAATTCGCCCATTTGGGCAACTGTCTTCCCGTAAATCAGGGTATCAAACATGTCCAACTTTGAATCGAAATCCCCCATTTCGAGAGTTTTATTTTTATAAATTTTCCTTAAATAACAGCCTGTTAAAGATGACTTGGCGATTTAAACAACCCTAAGGTGGTAATGATTCATCTACAAATGGCCAACAACGTGTTGTTTTCTCCCTCCTGCAGGGCTGCCGTCTTCTTCATAACAAAGAAACGAAACAGTTTTTTAAATTATTCACTTTGAAAAATAAAAGAAAAAACTTCTTCATATTTAATATAACTTTATTCTAATTTTCATTAAAATTTATAGACATGCTAAAATGGAAACTTTGCAATTTTTGCAACTCCGTTGAACGATTTGGCGATGTGTGTGATGCAGAAATGGGCGCCCAGACCATTTCATCCTGAAGATATGTCACATTGTGTTATCGATTCGCATCTATACCCGAGCCTCTTCCAGATCATTGATGCTTAGTATATTTTACTGTTTGCATGGTCTTTCATTGTAAGTATGCGTTGGAACGATAGAGAAAGCACGTTCATCAGTTTTATAGCCCAACTCGTGATACTAAACGAATTCCCTCCCACTTTGTCTATTTTATTCCGTATCATAACTTTTGCAGACAACAAATCTTTCAGCCGGTATCACGATGCTATTCCATCCATCGTTGTTCGGTAGCTGTACGCGGAAGAAGATAGACAAGAGGCGAAGAAATAACAGGATTCCTTTCATTCTTCCTTCGACGCGGTCCAGACGCACCCGAGTTATAAATAACCTAACCAACTTGATTAATGAAAACGTAGAGCGAGGAGGCTCATCGTCCCTGTGTGCGCAGGATATGGAAGTCTCCCGAAACTAATCAATCCGCAACAAACTTGGTTGGCATTCCTCCTTCTTGCCTCTAGAGTGGGTATTTTCTTTCCTCAACCAAGAATAATAATTCACGCTAACGTCACCTAATCCCGCTATTCTTTTATACGCAATTACGTTGATACTAGACTCATATTCATTGTCATAAATAATGGCTACATTTTTTGTCTCTTTTCAAGTGTTCTGTCGTCGTGCCTTTATCCGCTTTTGAATAATCGACTTTTTTTTTTCTCAAAAGCCTCGAGAGTTACTTCCACCGCAGCGCACTAACCAGAGTTATCTACGAGGCCTTTTTCTCTCCAAGCCAAGAGATTTTGCTGCCCTTTTATTTAGAGAGAAAAGTCATTGGATAAAGAGACATCTACGTATACGGAGCTGGCATGTATTTGTTTTCTATTCAACAAAAAACAATTTTCATTTGATTTATCGATTCATATAGAGAGATAAAACTATATACAGCCCCATTGTGTATGGATTGGATGCAGCAGTTCCGATCTACAGTAGCTTGTGACGTAGTTCTAAATGGAAATCAGTTAAAAGCTTAGAGATAAAGAGAGTGGATATATGTTGTCGCAAGACATGTCGGATAACATCAAGAAGCACTCTAGACGTCTTCTCTGTAATTCTATTGCTGGCCAACAACAACGTCGAGCTCCCCCATCTATGTTTTGTTGTCCGAAACAGAGCCACAGGAATTCGATTTTGTCCATCTGAAAAAAGAAAAGAAGCTTTAAAACTTGTTCATCAACAAGTCAACACTTGGGATGATACTCGTTGTGGTTTGGCTCCGATCGATATTTAATCCCACTTTGAACAAGGCACGACAGCTTGAGTTTTGACCGAACCCAGCTGCTGGGCAAATGTCCAGCACTTTACAGGTGCCCAACTTCTCATAACTCTTTGATATTTATACGAACATTGGTGTCACGTTTTTTACTTTGTTTGTCCAGGACTTGAAAGAAAACAAAGGGTGATAGATGGCTGCATGAAATCGCACGAAAAACTATAGAAAAGAAAAAAAGTAAATCAAGGATATATAACTGTAACGTGTGTTTTTTGGCGTGCAGTGCTTTTTACGGCCTTCCGGCTCCCTTTGACATTTCATTCCACTGATGTATCAAGCAGGCGATGGCGTGTATACTATATATACTTACTATATATACGTAGTATACCACCCTTGCACTCATGGCTAGATTATTATTCTACGCCATGCACGACAAGTTTGTCTCGCCATCTCAACCCAATGTTTTGAAGTAGCCCACAGCGAAAAATAAGAAGCACACGATGCCGAGACTTCGTGTTTGGCCAACATTTTGCAACATTGATGATTGTTTTCATCTAAATTTCACGATAGAATGTCGTCACATTCAGATAGGTATGTAAATAAATCGTAAAAATCGAAGATCGATATGTGGGGGCACGTTGGAACTACGTAGTGCAGACGTGCAAATAATGAAATTATTATTCTGCGTGCCGATTGCCACATTGATAATTTCTTTGTATGTGCCTATATTCTCGCCAAATAATGGTAGTAATTGATCGATGATCGAGACACCAACACGCAAAAATTGTGTATTTGGCTTTTTGTTTGGCAAAACCGGGCAAAACGTTTGGTGACGTCAATAGCAGAGAATAATCGAATCATTTCGTCTGCTTGAAACGCCCCAATCATTAAAACTTTTGAAAATAAAATGTAATAATATTTAATTGTATTATCACATTTTATTTATTTTGCTTTCAATCATCCTTAATAGTATTGCAACAAAGTAGTATTTAAAAAAAGGAGATCAAGATTTTTTAATGACGAGTGATGAACTCGCGACAGGCTTCCCCATCCCCACGAGACAACCTTTAATTCCGTATTACTTTTCTTTTTTCAACATTTCAGTATCATGTCTCTCATAAATGCTGCAGTTCTGCACAGCTCTGCGTCCTCGTTGCGTGCATTTTATTTCCCAATCGATTTGTTTGCTGGAAATAGTTATTTCTACTACTGTTTATCCAATGTGTGCTGGCCATGTTTAATTAACATCAGTGCTGTTAGTGTGTTGAACCACGTGGTGGATCGCCACTGGTGCAGAAGCTCGTCACAAAATCAGTCTATTTTGGGTAAGTACTTCTCGTTAGTCTCATTGCCAGTCTAAAAGAATAACGTTTTATATTCCTACAAGTCCAGTTGTTAGTCGTTTTAAAGCACAAAAGAAATTGCATTGAAACTATTGTTGCATAAGGCGTGTGTGTCTTGATCGATTTCTTGGAAATCTCATCTCGTGTAGCCTTCGAGAAATTGGTATTTTGATTGATGTTGCAGTTTTTTGTACGTCAGTTGCAGTGAAAAAAGGGGGAATTTTTAAAACCAAGAAAAATCGGGTAGGACATAACTCTTTTTGGAAGACTTATACCTCGTGTTAATCCTCAGACTGGCTCGTTTATATACGTAGGTTATTAATCGTTACTGGGAGAGCTTAAAGCAAAAGGGCCGTCTTTAACGTGCACTATTTACAAGGGCAATACGTTCTTGTTGGCCCACAGTCGTATATATACATTTAACTTGACCCAAAATGGCCGGTCTAGATTGAATTTCACACCAGTTTCTTTAGTATTACCTTAAAGTTGTCAACAATTTTGCCATAAAAGTCCCCGAATGTTAGTCCTTTTTATTATTATTCTTGTTATTGGTTGAACGAGTTAGACGACGCCAAATCGAAAAGGATCGATCGACCTTTTTTATCCTGGCGGTGACGGCGGCCAAGTTGCTCCAAACAAAAAAGAAAACTTGGACAACGACAACAGAGAGAGAAAATCATATTGTTGATGTTCGGATAGGCGAGCAGCATTTCCCTGTGGGTGATGGGCCGCGTGATGACGTCATTGAGTAACGTGAAAGAGATGAATCCACCGGAAGACACACGGTCCCGTCGATGGGTGATTGATGTTGGGTGGTCCCGCGAAGAGAAGGATTGGGTGGGTTGGTGGGGCGGTGTTCCAATAATCGAATCACGCGGACCATCCGTCAAAATATTTTCGGATGTTCCAACCAGAAAACAAATAGAACCTCATTTTTCCCGATTTTCTTTTGTTTTCACGATCCAATCTGAATCTTGTACAAGGGGCACAGAGAGCAAAAAGGCCAACCGATTGATTGCCCCGCGGTGCGGTTTTGTGGCGCCATTTTCAAATGTTTGTCGTTTAATTAGTTTTTTTTTGCGGGGTGATCGATAACAGGTAGAGCACGCGTTTGATCTATTTCCATTTTTGTGTGTGTTCGATTAAACAAAATTCCGCCTCGTATAAACTCACGCGGCCGTGAGTAAAGTGGGATAGGTTTGGACGGTGCGAGCTTGGGGGGGGCAGGGCAGAATGGAACAGCGACGGCGCAATCCAATACTTTTGCCATTCCATGGCTACTTTGAAGTTGACGGACTGGTCTAGAATTGCTGGGGAGAAAAAATAGGACGGGAGGAGAAAAGCTGACACAGTCCCGCACGATCCCGCATTCTGCCCAGTCGGTGGATCTAACGTGCTGGCCAATTTGGACCATATGATCTAATTCTTTTCGCGCAATTGTGACATCAAGTTTTGTTCACTAGCTAAAAAAAATGTGGTAATGCTTTCGTGGATTGAGGAACTAATTAGCTAAACAATGAGGTAGACGCATGTGAAATTCATGTACTTTAACTTTAACGAAATGTTGTTTTTGAAATTGTAAAAGGTTAATGGAGACATTGCACTGGAGATTGTGCCGTTCCACCTGAAAAGAAAAGGAGACCCTCGGTGATAAGTGTTCCATTCCGATCGGGATTGAAAACGAAACGCAATCGGATCCTCCCGAGGGTAGTGTTTTGGTGTAGTGTTTAGTGTTGATTGCGTGCACTGTGATTGATTTTTTTTTCTTCATCTAGTGAATTCACTCAATTCCTCAATTCGAAAATGGGTAAGAAGAATTCCAAGCTCAAACAGGAGACCATCGATTCTCTCACTCACGATACCTACTGTAAGTATTTCTTTTTTTTTATTAAATAGTTTAACTGCGTGAACGATAAAGCGCAGTTTGAATAACAAATGGGGGTGATTTAACTATATTTTGACACGGCATTTTCGATGCGGATGTCGGGAGGGGCCAAAACAAGCGGCGGCACCCGCTGGCGTTTGACGGACACGGGCCATTAAAAACCAAAGGTTCCACGCCCCTGACTCGTTGTGTCATTCTAGGCTTCCGGTGTAGTACGCCGTGCAGAATAAATAATGAGATTGTCCAACCCTGAAACAGTTTTAAAGTATTTTTTTTTAAATGTAAATTTTCTTCCAATGGAATAGAAATATTTTTTAAGGGAGGGTTAGATTCTACCGTCTGTCCGGAATAATCTTTCTGGGTCGTTCCACATGCCCCGAAATTCGAATAAAAATTTCAGTAAAAATCGATCCAGTTGAACAAGAATTCCGTCGCGTGCAATAAGCGAAGAAAAACAAGAATCCTGAACGATTGCGAATAAAGAACTACCGCTGAGAATACGATAGGGCGAATGGGGTGGAAGGAGGATGGGCATAGAAAAGGTTACGACCGCATCCTAATACAAAAGGCATCCGCAGAGAAGGCGAGACACACGGACATTTGGTTGTCATGACAACCATTGGCAACTATTGCAACAAAACAACGCACGTAACCTTAAAAATGACTCACGAACATCCGAGAATTTACGAAATCTGTCGATAATTGAACTGCATTGATTTTTTATTCAAATTTTGTGTTTCACCTGATTTAATTAATTTTTTTTCTAAACTTTTATTGCAGTTACCGAGAAGGAAATCAGGCAGTGGTAAGTTTATTTATCGATATCTTGTTTGTTTACTGCTGTAGTTTTTTTTTTTGGGGGGGGGGGTTACATTGGAAATGTATACCCAGATATGTTTTACGACCACTGCGCCATTGCTCACGGGACAAAAAATACGGGACTCACGTTGCCTTCAATTTGCATAAAGTAATAGACGTATACGAAAAAAAGGGTGGGGTAGTCCCAGAGAACACGCAACGACAAGGGATGCCCTTGGCGGGACATCCCGCGATGAAAGGGCTTTTTTTGTTGTTGAAACTCGATTATTTAACGCGTCTGTTTTACTCGTGTAACAATTTTCGTCACCTTTTAAAGAAAAGTTGATCTTTCACGAAGAAAAATGCGCGTCCCAATGCGGTATAAACACTGCAGAATCGAAATAGTGTTTGATGTTTATCTAATAAAAAATCGTAGATCGATGAGAAAAGTTGTGTCGAGATTTACAAAGGGAAAACCTCGGCACGATGCCTCATTGAGTATGGGATTTTTGGAACGCATAGCATGCCTCAGGGCTGCACATAAATGATCCTTGTGAAATGTAGCGTGACAGCCTTTTCGATCTTCTACTTAAGAAGTCGAAGCATGTTTCTGTGCTGAAAGAACGAACATACTTTGACCAAACTTTTTTCTTTTCCGCACGCGAAAAAAGAAAGTTGTTAATCAAATATTTTCGCTGTATGTCTTCTAGTTTGAAAAAGTTTGATTCAATTTGAACAAAGTTTTTAATGCTTTTCGTGTTATTTCATAATTTCAGGCATAAAGGATTTCTGAAGGATTGCCCTAATGGTCTCTTGACTGAAAAGGTAATATTGAAATTCGTGATAACGAGAACATTTTAATTATACATTTTAATTTTGATAGGGTTTCATCCGAATCTACAAGCAGTTCTTCCCACAAGGCGATCCTTCAAAATTCGCTACGCTGGTTTTTCGAGTCTTTGACGAGAATAACGTAACTATTTCCCTAGCTATGCAAATTATTCAGCTAATGAACATCGACTTTGTTGATTACCCTCTTTTATTAGAATTTTTTAGCATATAAATTCCCCAAGTTGCACCACGGAAGAAGCTCTTTTTTACAAACAAAACGTGCCAACCGATCCTAGGTTGTGTAGGCTCGTGTTATTACAGTCAACTTGCCCTATCGTTTAATATTTCTGCACCGTGTCTCTGGGTATATCTAAAAGTTTTGTTGTAGTTCTAGGAGAGGAACGATCGATATATCCTTTAGATGGCACCCACACACACTACCCCGCAAAACTCTTGATGCAGGGATCCTTTTTTTCTCTTATTTTTGTGAGTTTGTAATTAGCAACTCGGGAGTTGCTTGGTGACCACCGCTCAGAACATCTTTGAAGAATAATAGAAAGTTTTGAGGGGGGAAACTGATAGCTCTATAGCAAAATGAAACGATGTGAAAACATGGTTTCTTTTACCTTATTGAATTTTTCTTCTTATTTTGCAGGATGGATCTATCGAATTTGAAGAGTTTATTCGAGCACTATCAGTGACGTCAAGAGGCAATCTGGATGAGAAACTTCAATGTAATAGACGAAATTGAAAAAAGCTTTATATTTGTGCGATTTACGAGGCACTTTGCATTCAATTTCATTTTGATATGTTTCAATTCTCCTTTTATTGACGAGGTTTTTTCTTTTTTATTTGGCTATTTTTTAAAAAGGGGCGTTTAAACTCTATGACGTCGACAACGACGGTTTCATCACGCGAACGGAAATGTACAACATCGTGGACGCCATTTACCAGATGGTGGTAAGCTTCCTTTTTTCCTTTATTTATATCGTTTTCTTTTAGACTGACAAATGAACGTGGACAACAAAGGCGTTTGTACAGGCTGTTGCTCACAGGGATCAATGGAAGTCGTTCAAGTTGATTGAATTCAGTGACGACGTGTGCTGTATAAAACACATGTCGACACAGTGTGTGTGTTTGTTTTGAAAATAGGGTGGTCGTTTACCATGTCTTTTTCGACATTTAGGGCCAAACACCGAACTCTGAAGACGAGAACACTCCACAACGACGGGTGGACAAGATTTTCAGCCAGATGGACAAAAACAACGATGACAAGCTGACGCTCGACGAGTTTCGTGAAGGCAGCAAAGCCGATCCCAGGATCGTCCAGGCTCTTTCTTTGGGTGACACTTGAAAGCCCAAATTAGGAGTACCTAACCCTGAACTGCGATCCATCCACACACAAAATGACATCTGGAATTTCTTTTTCTTCTCTCGCATTCATTTACATTTCATGATACATTCTGCCAGGTTTACTATTATACTTTTTTTCTCCTTTCTTTACATGTATTTTCTTCTTTGCTCATATTTATTTCACGTGTATTAAGCTATCCATTTCCCCCGTTTTACATTTTCAAAACCCAATCTGTCATGTGAAGATCACCCCCCTTTTTTCCATAATTCTACTTCACTTTGGCATAAATTTACACTTGCAGTCTTTCTTCCTTCTCATTGTTTTGTTTCAAGTTCTTTATGGTTCTCTCGTGGTGTGGTTCTTATTCGGTCGTCCTATTTTTTCGAATAATAATCCACTTGTATTTTTTTAAATATTATTATTCCTTGTCTGTGTCGTCTGCTGTGCGTGTGAGTAAAACAAAACAAACAACAGCCATTCAATCATATTTAGCAGCTTTGAGTGAGAATTTACTTCATATTATATCTTTATTATTACCATGTTGTTTCCCTTAATAATAACTTCTTCATTACTATATACAGTCGATTGATAAGCAAAAAAAAAAAAAAAGAAAACGAAATGTTTCAGAACAAAAGTTCTCCATAATACACCGTTGTCAATTTTGGGAATGGTCTCCACTCCAACTCGTGTATCTTCATTATTTTACAAGCGTTTCGATAATTATTAAAGATGGATTTGGTGTGTAGACTCTAGTGTCCAATTACGTTTTGATATGTGTTGGACGATTCCACAATGGTCATTACAACTATACTTGGCGGTATAAACTTCAGGGTAAATATAGGACAGTATAACCCTTTGATATTGATATAACGACGACACTCTTTGGACTTCCTTGTCGCTCGGGGAGATTCGAAGAGCTCCATCCTTGGTTCACGCTTGCCCGATTCCAGTTCGTGTTGTGGGTTAGTCTTCTATCGTTACAGAACTGGATACTAGACAGTCTCACTCTTTTTAGTTCCCACTCACTTTCCATCTTTATCTCTTTTGATGTTCGTTTGATCTACTATAGCAACTCTATTACGTTGAAAAAGGCAGGATATCGACCCAAGGCGCTCTTCATATTATCGACTGGGGAATTTAATAGATTATACATTTGACAAGAGACTCCCAGACTATACGCTAGTTAGGCATCACCGTCATCGCTGTTTTCGTAAAACAAAAGAAATGGTGAGAGCAACGAAAAATGTATTTTTGATACCTGTAATGGGATAAATTCCCCTCCGTCTTCTTTGTTCTGTCCCCTAATAACACTGCATTGGAAATTTGGAACCATGTGGGAAATAACGATTCGCTTGCACTGACCTCTCACAAATCAATCTCAATTTCTTCTTTCATCGTTCATGTCTGTTTATGCATTTTAGCCATTTTATGCATTCTGCACGAGCATGGTCAAATAACCATTAGCCAAGGGGCCAAGGCCTTGGGGTTCTTTGACCGCCATGATTTGTTGGGTTGTTTTGAATCTGTCTTTAAATTCTTCGAAAAAGGGGTGAAATCTGGCAGTGTCCTTGTTCATTGGTATTCGTACAATGCTGCAATAACTTTTAAACTGTTACTATTGAACTGGGTACTGCTGAACTTGAATTACAGCTATCATATCTGTGGGTTCTTTGACCATGGCACAAGACAAAAATGGCGGCAACGTTCATGTCGAGTTCTCTTTCATTTAAAAGAATTAATTTTTTCTTAACTTTTTTGTATTTATTTCTCATTTTCTTTCTAGGTTCGACTTTTTCAACGTTATAGTTCCTTTACCTAATTTGTGATAATTGTTTCTCAGAAACGCGACACGTCATAAAGTGAATCGATAATTAGCAGACGAAAAAATTTAAATCACAAATGGACCTCGTCGAGGAAAGATTATGGATTGGTAATTGTATTTTCTCTTCTCGCTCGTAAGATTAGCCATACATTCCTGATCCCTTTTAACATCTTGTTACCTGATCGTTTTCTCAGGAGGTTTGTCTTCAGCTCTGGATAAGAAGCTTTTGCGTGATCATGGAATCACAAACATCGTGACTGTTGATATAAAACCTCTGCCCCCTAACGGGGATGTCCATTACCTATTTGTCCCGGGTAAATATTTGAGTTGCTTAACTGATTTTATTTCCTGTACTGTTCTGATCCTAAATTGCAGCCCATGATGTGAGCGGCCAGGATTTGTTTGGTTGTTTTGAATCCGTCTTTGAATTCATCGAAAAAGGGGTGAAATCTGGCAGTGTCCTTGTTCACTGGTATGCATACAATGCTGCAGTAATTTTTAAACTGTTACTGTTGAAATGGGAACTGTTGAACTTGAATTACAGCTATCATGGAGTGTCCCGGAGTGCCACATTAGTTATCAGCTACCTTCAGAAAAAGTACAAAATTTCACCTGAGGAAGGCTTAGCAAGGTAAGCTGCTTAATTTGTTCAGTAAACTTAAGTATTAATAACACAAAATTTAATATGCTATTATGTTCTAGGCTACAAGCTGTGAGGCCATCAGTTCTGCCCAATGAAGGTTTCCTAGCGCAACTCAGGCTTTATGGAGTGCTTATGGAACTGAATAAAATGGATTCGATTGTCTCAAGATGGTACCAATTACAACAAATGGCAAACTTGCATGGTAAGCTAACCTGTCAAAGCCCTACCATATTGCAATACCAAATAAATACTATTCCCATATAGGTGGTACTCCAGTGGCCTATCCACAAGGAGAAGTGTCATGTGAATCCACACTTAAGTGTAGAACCTGCAGGTAAATTACCGGATAACTTTATTTTCAGTGACATAATTTATTGAATTTATTGTTTTAAGGTATGTCTTGGCTTATGGCAAAGATGTTTTATATCACAGACCAGGGGAAAATCCTGACTGGAGGGATCTTTCTTGGGTTCGATTCGCTCTTAACAACCAGCAGATTAGAATAGGTTCCTGTCGGCAAGCCTTCTTTATCATCCCACCACCTTGGATAACAGCTAGTTCTGCACCACAGGGCAAACTTCTTTGCCCAAAATGCCGTAGTAAAATCGGAGCGTTCAGCTGGAATCAGAATATAAAATGTCCGTGCGCCGCATCGTATCAACCGGGATTCTACTTCACCCCTTCAAAAATCGACTTCATCGCCAACAAGTGAGTTGAAATAAACTTTATTTAATTCCCACAAACAAAATCCCACTTAGAAAATAAGGAATGATAAAGCAGTAACGTGTGAACAGTGGTACATCCACAGCTCTTTTCCACTACAATTGGCTGGCAGCGGCTCGATCCAAGATCCAAAGCAATTCAGTCGGTTTGACACGATTTGCTGGCAAGTCTTCCTTGTCCTTTAATAGACGCTGCAAAATTGCGTAATTTCAAGCTTTTACTGGAAAGAGTGGTTTGGATGAATCAGTTTGTTTATGTCATACCTTAACCAATTCGGCTTTGCCAGCGCCGGCGAAGGCGAAGACAGCGCTAAGAGCATTATTTATGATGGGATAAGTCAACGTAACTCTGCTTGGCGGTGGCTTCGGCGAATCCTCGATCGAAGCTACCCATCTATCTGTTACGTCCAACAATGGATGACCTAATTGGTGACAGATGTTAGAATTAATGAATGCATGGAGCCGCGGTCGAACCATATTGGATAATATTGAACCTATCCTAATACCTGGAAAAAGAGAACAAGTGTGTCCATCTGGACCAGCCCCAAGTAATAACAAATCGAATTTCGGTAGATCCACGTCATCAGGGTACAGAGCTCTGAGTTTACGTTCATAGTCTTCAGCAGCTTCCTTGGCTAAAAGAAATCAAGTCAGTATCGGCATATGAGAATTCACTTGTAATTTGATTACCGGGCAAAGAAGGATCGATGATGACGAATTGTTCATCGTTGAATGGAATCTTAGAAAATAAATTATTCTTGTAAACAGAAAACGTACACTCGGCGTCATCGAACGGCACGACTCGTTCATCACAAAATATGAATTTCCATTTAGTCCAGTCAGATGAGATCATGGGTAAGCCTTTGCAGAGAAATGTGCTAGCTGAGCCACCTAATAAATCAGAGATTTTATAGCCATTACCTATTAAATACTCCCAAATTGGAGATCTAATTGATGTAAAATTTCATTTCCATTATGAAACTTATAGGACCTTATTATTCCTTTACAATATCCTTACTGTTTATTGTTCTATTATTTTAGCTGATGTTAGAGTATATAACAGAAAGTTGTGATTGCCATTCTAAACTGAAATCTAATTACTTTTCTAGGTAACCTACAAAATAAGGTAAGGAGTAAGGACACACCTGACAGGCCCATAACGAACCGATCTCTCTCCGCAATTGCTGATTTGGATTTCTCTTCGACAAAGTGAACCAGCGCGTGAACCACTTGTTCTTCGGAATCGACCACTTCTATTTTCTCCATTATGTTCGAAGATTCTGTGTTTGAGTTAAACTGCTGTAATTCGCTTTGATTTCCGGCAACACTTTGACACTGACGACAGCAGCAGAAGACGCGAGAAAGCCACGAGGCAGACGACGACATGGCTGATCAAAACTTGTTTGATCTGTTTATAATTTGGGAAAGTTACCGGTAGACTTAAAAGAAATTTCTAAATAGTCCAGTGAACGAGAATTAGAGCATAAAACGAAGCCATGGCCGTTTCCACTTCAGTTAAGACGATACGAGAGGCCTGGTTTCAGTTAAATGGTGTCATGTGCCTCTACAAACCTACCCAAATATCATGGAAACAACTAAGGAATACGCTCGCGTTTAATATTTCAAGAGGTAACCTCTCAATCCTTTGACTAAGGTGATAGTAAATTAACTTAATCAACCCTTTTAATCTAGATATAAATGAACTTGAACAAGATGCTCCAAGGAAATATGTGAAAATTGAATCCCTCACTGATGGCACAAATGTAGACCTGCCGGCACCCGCTAGTTACTCAGTAGCCACCACCCAAAATCTTGCTGACCATGAACTTGTCAGAGGACCAGCAATTCTTGCTGATGACCTTCGTCTACGCCCAGGAAATTTGCTAGGTTTTAGGACTGCTGGAGTAATTGGTAAATACATAATTTGTATTTTCAAAGTTGAAAAGCAACTTACAATGTACAGCTTTAACCATTTTATGTAGTGGTAGGACTTAACAAAGGCAATAGGACCATACACAACTTAAATCTCAGCCGACCTACAAGTGCCTACCATATTAAAAGTCAATTTGGGCTGGCCACCGACTCTCATTGGGATGATGGTAAGATTTGGGAAAAAACTACTTTTATACACATCACTAGAGACAAACTGGATCGAATGCTGGCATCAATCCAAGCATCAAATCAAAAGAAAATGTTTGAGTAAGAAAGTAAACCTTATTTACTGATTTTTCCATGTTGTAATCTAAGGTTATTTTATTTCATACAGGTATTGTGGAGTGGACCCCCAAAGTCAAACCGCTTACGAACTTGCCAGTAAAGGGTTACTTAGACCTGCAGTTAATGGACCTCCACTCATTTATGGAATTAAATGTATTCATTTTAATCCTCCTGATTTCACATTAGGTAATCAAAGTATAATTTTACTACACAGATTGGCGTGGATAAATATTTATGGATTTTTTTTTTAGAAATCCATTGCGTCAATGAAAATGAGCAGTATATGGCAGCCCTCATCCATGATTTGGGCTTATCGCTGAAAACTACTGCCGTGTGCCAACAGATACGTTGTATCCGTTATGGGTGCTTCACAGTAGATGACGCATTACTTAGAAAACATTGGTCACTGAAATACCTTCCAGACCATATGAGTCATTGTCACACGAAATTGAGATCTCTTCCAGACATAGGACCGCAATTGGCAGCTTACGATCGGCTACAACCGTCACACAATCCGTCAACAAAAAGTTAAAGTAAAAAGACGTAAACTATAACCTTATTATTAACGAAGCCGCGTGGAATACAACCACTCAAGGAATACAACGTGAAAATAGTGCTATAATCGTAATCAGTACTTTACAGATAATGAAGGCCCAGAGCAGTTTCGTAGCGCTCCTCAGATAGATAATCCGTACTGTGAACATGGAAGAGAAAAAAACGCCATTTCCAGATTTTTAATTACAGTTACATGGAAAATTCGCTAATCGGAGACCTATTCGACGATGGACTGTCTTCAGATGAGTCGCTTGTTCCTCTCAGTCCGAGAACGCTACGGACTTCTATACCAACCGAAGGTGAGTCTTTAATTTGTATGAAAATTCCTTCAGCCTTTGCTAGCGCTTCTTCCAGGTCAATGTACAACGCCAGATCGTTTACATGCTGTCAACAACAAACATTGTTAGTATGCACAAAAGTACTTAAATTTTAATTCATTTCAATACCTTAAGTATTTCAGTAAATCCAAAACGATTTTCCAGGATAGTGTTCCTTTGACTGTCCAAAATACTAAGGGCGAATAATAGGTGAAAATTGGAAGATGAATATGAGTCGCCATGGAATGGTCCATCCGTCCAGAAGACTTCCCATAAGCGCAAGATTTGCGGATAGTTAAACTCGCGCTTGAAGAGTACTAAGAGCCAGCGAAAGCAGAAAAACAGGTTGCCAGAGTCGCGCGTATCAAGATAGGAAGCCAAATGAGGATCAACAGCTTGCAAAAGCAATCGAAGCTGACTCAATTGCCGCTTAATACCAGCCTGGTCTAGCTGGAAGTTTAAACTCTACACGACAATGGTTAGAGCTTAAAATCAAGTGCTGCTGAGGTTATTAGACGCTTGGTGCAATGACTTACTACGCGCTCCATGTATGCCACAAAACACCAAAAGGCATCTACTTCGTCATCTAGAACGTAGAGAAGCGGGGCCAACAAATCGCTCATGCCCTATATTTACAAGAAATTTCTTTTAAAAATCAATTTTATAACATTTTGAATAATAATTTAGCTTACTTGAACATATCCCAGGTCGAAATCGTACATCATGTACGTCATGAGAACATCACGAAGGGTGGATACATTGGCATTATTCTCCCCGGCGTAATAGGGAATTGTTCGATCTGTTCGATTGACATCTTTTTCTATTGAAATGGAAGAACGCATTTAAAATGTTCCAAATGTTTGCTTGTTTTTGTTTTTACCGATTAAGTCTTTTCGTTGCTTGAAAGCGGCAAAGCGCGATTCTTGATCGGCAGACATTGAACGCCATTGAAGTTTCATGCGGAAATATTCTTCCACTTTTGTGTCACGTAGCTCTTTCCTCTCGACCTGGCTTGTGTGCCAGGGGTAGTAGCCTAAAAGGAATTTCCAGACTTCGCTTCTGATTGACGGCTCTATTCCCTACTCTCCATAGATTATGATGCAATTAATTAAAAAACTGATGCTATGCAGTATTGTTTACCCCTGAAAATATTTTGCGACGAATCTCATCTGAATTCTGGATGATCCCTTCATCATCAAAATAGGTTTGCCACTCAGCTTCGGTTAAGGGTTGCCCTCGAACAACTTTCGGTCTCGGAATGAGATCTGCCACTGGAGGTTGAATTACTTCATACCTGAAATTCGTTACAAGTAAGCGGCTCACTTTCACGTTTCCTCTAAGTAACTACTTAATAAAATTTGTCTTACCCTTCAACAGAAGAATCAGAGCTACCCACAAGAACCGTGTTTTCATCCGCATCGCAGGTGGCAATAGGAACGCGCTGAACAGCCGTTGTGGGATCATCCAATGACAAACTTTTCTGAAGTAATTCTGCTATGTCTTCGTTTGCCTTTTCCTCTTCATGCACTAAAAAAGAACGATGATACATTTCCGGAAAACTATTCCCATTTAGAAAAATATTCCCCTTTGAACTTACGCAAATAATCTGATATTTTTGAAAAAGCTGTCATTGTTGCAGTGTAAGGATCTCTCTTCAGATCATTAACAAATCTCCAAGCTCCAACACCAATTTGACCCAACTGGCCTAGATTTTGCGAAAAAAAATAGTAGTATTACGAAAGCTTAAAAAATGTAGAGGAAGGAAAATACCTAATCTAGCATAGCTGGCTGAATACATTGCGGCTGGGTTTCTGTCCGGGAAGAGGCGGAGCTCAGCTAGTGATCGCTCATACGGATCTCTTCTTGCTTTGGGGGATTTGGGTTCACACAAAATCATCGAGTCATCATGGCAAGATCTAGTGATAGGGTTGAAATATTACTCCTTTTAAGGATCATTTTAAGCTATGTGCTGGTTATACCGTTTCAACACTAAATGTTGTGTAAGAGCATCAAGTAGACCAGATGTTGATCCACCAGGAAAAATAAGGTTAGAATATGTTGTTCCATCAGTTTGCACAAATGTTACATTGCAGGTCCTTGCAGGGTCAGCTTTAGCCCCACTGTTGTGTCTTCTAGGTTGGCCTTAGCACAATCCATTATGTATAAAGTAAACAAAAGTTGAAACAATATTTTGATGAATACCATTACTATCGGAAATGGGGGATAAACAGATGCACTTCAGATCCTCAACTTCAAAACGAATAGGTCTCCCTGTACCATTGCTATGATAACCCACAGAGCCTTGATTAGGGTTAATAACTGTCCAATCAGTTTCTGCCGATCCAGAAAATGGTGGACCTCCAATGTTTTCCTCACTCAACCATAGCATGTATATTCCTGTTTTCTACAAAACAAAAACAATGAGACCCATGAATCTGACTTGCTATGACCAATTTTTATAAGAAAAACCTCTTTAACGATGCGTAACTTCCCGAGGTGAAGATTAGAACTGTCTCCACTAATTCCTTTCGTAGTCAAAAGAACTCCGTCTTGCTCGTACAGGAGGAACTAGGAAATAACAGTAGAAAAATGCCGTCATGCAAATTCTACGCAAGTTACAGATATTAAACCTTACCGATCCTCCATCAGCCTCTGAATTATGCATAGCACTTCAGGAGTAATATTGTTTTACTGCTAAATCCAGATTGAAAACTTTGACGATGACTCAGTGTGACGCATGAAAAATGGTAAACAATGTGTGCACGTTTGGTGTCAACTCGCGAGTCGACTGCGGAAGACGACATAAAAACATCGCAATTGGATGATTGGACGAAAATGGGTTGGCAACGCTGCTTCTAAATAATAAAGGAAAACAAATGAATGTTCAAAATCCGGTTCGGGTTTTCAGATTTCAGTGTAGGCACTAGTCAGCAATGTGCTCGATGTCAGTGAACATCTCCCCGTCAGGCTCAGGACGAGCAGGTAAATACTGTTAAATATAATAGCACGACCTGAGAAAAGTATATGAACTACAGGAACTGCTCGAACGGTCGGTTCCTGTAGTTCATATACTATTGATTTATGTACGTGAAATTTTTTTTGGTTGAATCCATTTTTTGAATTCATACATTCATAGAAAATGAAGAACTAAAATTAATTTTTTTAAACAATAAATAATGCATTTCATTAATGTTGTTCATACTGCATATTGTGTTTGGTGTGATACAATAAATATTCATAAAATTTTTTTTTTGCATTAGGGTTCAATTTGGGAGTTATCTGTTGTTTCCAGCAACAACAGCAGTAGATAATGAACTTATTTTCAACATAAACTATGGAATGCTGCCCCTTCAATGGTAAGTCCAAGTCCATCTGACGTATAGCAGTTACCCAAGCCAAACGTGTTGATTTAATATGCATGATCATCTGAAAAGGCTTGAAGTTGTGTTCCGTTATCTTCATATGTTTGAGTAAGTCATTTGAAAAAGTAGCCTGGTGTCTAATATTTGCCTAGAGTTGATTGAAATTGTAAAGATAGGAATTTGCTTGTCATGTTTGAATCTCTTTTCCCATTTTGAAAGACATTAGTTATTACTAACGCCACTCCCCGTTTGATCACTAGAAAGGTTTTGTTATCAGACCTGATCGTTGCAGCTTTATCTCGTGTAGGCTCTTCATTTCGTGTTGTTGTTACATACTATTTTACAGTACCCCTGCTGTGCCACTGCCAAATCTAGCAGAAACGTCGTTAGTTTAAATTTCGAAAATTTATGATACCAAAAGAATACCAGCTAATTTCTGCGTAAAATCCTCCTTGGTCCTCGCGAAATCTTGCTTCATTGCCGCAATATCTAATAAAGATATGATCAGTAATTTAAAAGTTATAATAATTCAAGAAATTATTTACCATCCAATTTTTTTGTGGCATTCGCGAAATCTTGTTTGATCACAGTCAAATCTAATGAAAAGACTCACCATTATCTGTTTCATTCTGTTAACTATTGACAAAAGTAGGCCCTACCGTGAAACTGTTTTATGTAGTCAACCTTCATGGCTGTTATTGAATCTTGTTTAATAACTGACCAATCTAATGAAAGATTCATTTGGATTCAATTTTGGGATAATTTATTATTCAGGCTATTACAACAGTACCATCAAATTGCTTTGTATAATCCGCCCTCATTGCGCTCACCAAGTCTTGCTGAGTGGCTGCCAAATCTAATAAAATTTTTTTAGTATCCATTTGAGGGGAAACAAATCTTTGAATTGATCAAAATTACCGTCCAATTGTCTTGTGTAATCTGCCTTTATGGAATCCACTAACTCTTGTTGGGCTACTTCCAATTCTAATCAAAGATAACGTTAGTGAAAATTCGAAACGTTCATATTAATGAAATGCTACCTTCCATTTGTTTTACAAAATCTGCTTTGACGTTCAGCAGTTCGTGCTTCGTTACCGCAATGTCTGTTCAAAAATTTGCAAATTTAGCACCCAAAGTGAATCAAAATTAGGACACTAGTACCATCCAATTGCTTTGCATATTCCACTTTAGCTTCTGTCAACCTTTGCTGAATTGCTGCCGAATTGATAATGCGTTAGTATCTCAAGCGAAATTTAAAATATTCTGCGGGGTTTTACCGTGCAGTTGTTCCGTGGCGTTCACTAGCTCTTGATTAACTGCTTCCAAATCTATACTCAAATTTTATTAGTAATTTTGGAGGTAAAATTATGATTGAATGATTACCTTCGTATTGTTTTACGTAAGCTTCTTTTGCTATTATTAGATCTTGCTTGATTACCGCAAAATCTAATAAGATTGGGATTAATATGCATTAAAAAACATTTATTATTGCGATGCTTACCCTGCGATTGGTTTGTGTAATCCACTTTGGCGTTCATTAAATCGTGATGACTTGCTATTCGAAATTAGATCAAATTGAGATTAATTTTTGAAAATTACCAATCAAGTATTTTGAAAAATTACCCTCCAATTTCTTGGTGATGCTCATGAAATCTTTTTTTAGTGTTGCAGTCTCTAAAAAATCGTTATATTCACGTAAAAAAATATTCGCTATTCAGTTTGTTGAAATATTACCGTTTACTTGTTTGGTGTAATCCGCCTTAGCGCTGGCGATGTCCTTTTTGATTACCGCAATGTCTAATTAGATTTGCTTATTAATCAAAAGAAAAATGATGCCGTAGCTATCAAAATGTTACCGTTCAAATGTTTTGCGTAATCTGCCGTAACGGTTTTTAGAGCTTTCTGTGCGGCTGTAAAAGAATAATCAAAGGTGGTGAAAAAATAACAAATAATTGACGTAAAATCTAGTACTACCATCCAATTCTTTAGTAGCGTTGATCATATCTTGTTTTATCACTAAAATTTCTGCTCGAGAATTTCAATGAAAATGTTAAATTCACTTTTTAAATGATTTGGATTCAAAGTACCTTGTTGTTCTTTTACGTAATCCGTCTTGGCAGACATTAAGCCATGCTGAGTTTCTGCGAATGTGATCAAAAGCATTATTAGCGTGTCTATGCCAAAGTAAGCGAATTCCAATAGAAATTATACCATCCAATCGTTTTGCGTAATATGAGCTGGTGCTCACCAGATCCTGTTTACTTTGGATGACGCCTAATAAAGTTGGTTGTATTCGTTAAAAAAAATCGGTCTTTGAAATAATGAACTTGAAGTACCTTCCACTTGTTTGGCGTAATCAGTCTTGATGGTCATTAACTCTTGATGAATAGCTGAAAAATGAAAAACAATTGATTCAAATTCATTTTAAAAGCAACATTAGAATGTTCATACCGTTGGACTGTTTGGTATTGTTCATCAGCTCGTACTTGATTGCTGAAATATCTGTTGAAACATTCGTTAATCATTTCGAAAGGTAAATCAAAACCTCCAAATCATACCTTCTAAATGTTTCGTGTAATCTTTTTTGGCTGCCGTTAAATCTTGTTGGGTCGCTATTCAAAATTGAGAATTGTTAAATGTAAAGTAAAATCGCCTATGCCATTCATTTACCTTCTAATTGTTTGGTAGCGTACATCAAATTTTGATGGAAAATCACCGTCATATCTGTAAAGATTGACGTTAGTTATTCATTTTTAAAAAGACCGTTGACGTAATACCGTCTAGGTGTTTCTTATAATCCGCTGTGGTGTTGAGTAAATCTTGTTTGAGTACGAAGACATCTGAAAAACAATTCATTGACGTAATCAAAAATCTTCATTTGAGAATAGTAAATATTACCCTCCAATTGTTCTGCATATTGTTCCTTAACTTTCACCAGTTCGTCTTTTTCAGCAGCAGTGTCTAGTAAAATTTTCATTGTTTTTAAGATGAATTACTATTTAAACTGTTGAAATACGTTACCCTTTGATTGCTTGACGTAATCCACCTTGACGCTCGCCAGTTCTTGATGAATAACTACCACAGTTTGAAAATGTCAATTAACAAACAGTTCAAAAGGAAAATGAGTTTAAACTATTACCGTCCAGTTTCTTCGTGGCATTCATTAAATCTTGTTTAACGATTGATACATCTATTCAAATTGCTGTAGTAATATTCAAATTCAAAACAACTTTGACTAGCTATATTACCATCCAATTGTTTCCCGTAATCCGATTTGGCATTTAGCAAATGTCCTCTAATTTCTGCCATGTCTGTGAAATGTTGATTAGCATTATTTTCAAACGCGTGAAGTTAGTAAGGATATTACCTTCGTTTTGCTTTGCAAATTCCTCTTTGGCATTCGCCAAATCTTGTTGAATCAGGGCCACATCTAATAGGATTTATTATTGCGATTAATTTTCAAAAAGCCCAATAGCTGTTACTAAAAAGTTTTAAACGATACCGTCAAGTCGTTTTGCATACTCCAACTTAGTGTTGTCTAAGTCTTGCCGTATTATCGCCAAATCTAAACAAAACTTCTTTTATATCTGTTGAACATTTGGCTCTGTTGAAGCTTACCTTCCATCTGTTTCACGTAATCTGATTTAGCGACCACCAATTCTTGTTTCATGGCTTCCCATTCTAATTAAATGCGCAACAATTTTGGGGTGAATAGCAAGTTAAATGAAATTATTGAAAAATTACCGTCCATTTGTTTTGCGTGATCCGCCTTCATAGCGGCCACCAAATCCTGTTGAGTTAACGTCAAATCTAACAAACTTTTCTTAGTATTTCGCGTGAAAATCTCTTAACATTAAACTGATTAATATTGAAAAGTTCAGCACCTTCGAATTGTTTTTTAGCGTCCAAAAATTGTTGTTTCAGTACATCCATATCTGAAATGGGGGATAAAATCTATTGTCCGTCTCCAAAACTATCTAAAAATTTCTAAATGTTGGAAAATTACCTTCGAATCTTTTGACGAAATCATCCTTTGTGCCCGTCAAATCTTGTTTAATTGACTCGTAATCTAATCAAATATTACATCAGGACCAATTGAGAAAATTGAATGAACTAGTCGTTACCGTCCAATTGTTTAGTATAATCCGATCTTGCGGAGACGAAATCTTGTCTTACATCTGTCAATTGTTCCGTTGCGTCTACAAATTATTTAAACCATTACTTTAATTCATCAGATTTGAATTAATATTCATTCAATTCTCTTACCTTTTAATTCCCGCTTTAAATCCACAACTTCAGCTTGTGTTTCGGCCAACGTTTTCAATGAAGTCTCTAATCGGCGCGTAGTGTCAGTCAGGTGCATTGAAGTTTCTGTAAAACAATCATCATTTCATTCATTGCCAACAAAACCCGAGTTATGTTTAATCGTACCTCTCAAGCTAATGCCTAAATCTTCTGCGGTCTGTTCCAGTTTTTCGAATCGCGTAGATGTCCTTCTAAAAATGAGTCCTCTCCCTTCTGGCACTTTCTTGGGCACATCTGAATGCGGGTCCGGATAAAAGAAGTCCGCGTACGGCTGATTATCCCATCCGTCCGGTAACTGAGCCGATGCGGCACAGGCCAGCGCAACAACTACGGCGGCAAACTGAAAATCGAACGAATTTTTTTTTTTTTTTTTCAGATTTTAGGGTTAATTCCTGAATAAAGATGAGCGCACTTACTGAGGAGCTCTTCATGTTGCGTCAACAATACTACGACTAGGGTCCCATTAAGCGATGCAAGCTTTGACTATCACCCCTTTATATAGTCTACTTACGTTAACTGTTTGCGTTCTTATCGGCTTTCACGACGAGGGCAGGTTTACATTCAAACGGATCGAAAAGACTTCCACATTCTTTCGGGATATACTAATAGAGCGCGCAGAGCATGTATTTTGTTTGGTGTGCAAGGCCATTGTCCTTTGATGACCGTAACTATGCAGCTTAACTAGTTTGTCAAACATTTCGATTTGCGGGTTTTGCTCCCGTTATTTCGGAAAAGAAATCGTTATCTGTTTTAATTTTCTTTTGATTTCGGAAGAAATGTGATCGATTTCTACATTTTTGGTCAAAGGAAATAATGGAAATCTACGATTATCTTTTTGAGTGACGTCGTATCATGACTGCAATAGCCCTCTTAGCCAGCCTAAAGAAATTTTGAAAACTTTGAGTTTCAAATCAACAGGGCTCCTTTGATTGAACAAGTTGACACAAGAAGCGTGTCCACCCCACGGTATAACTTGTGTCTCTTGTAAAACACGAAGGCTTCATTAAATTTCCAGACCGTCTGGAATGCGCTTTGTTGTGACAATTTTAATTGATTCCCCTACACCCTCAGATTTTTCCATCAGTTTGACATTAATTATTTTTCAAAGTAAAAAAAAAAAACTTGTTGCTACTGTAGAATATTGTTAAACAACATGAAGACTTGTTTTGTGTCGTGCGTTTTGCATACGATCAAATCTATCCCTGACAGGAAGCTTCATGGCTACCGTTAGACGGCTGCACTAATGAGGATGTATCCTCACCGCCCAAAAACCCTTTTTAGCTAGACATCCTGACATAATAACAGTTGTTTGGAGCAAGATAAAGTGATTCTTTTGAATTTTTCAGCCACATTCTGATTGCGGGAACTCCAATAACATACTTTTTTTCTGTGCGTTAGTAATTGGGTTTCTTGGGCATAATGTCAAACTGTAGTAACGGAAAGGTCATGTCTCGGTAAACCCGAAAAATCGTGTTACCGATTTTTGATTGTTTATTCCTTAGGTTACTTTTTGAATCAAATTCTAATTGTTGATTGAATCGAAATAGTATTGGGAAGCGAGTAGGAATCATAATTTCCAGCGCTATGGGGAGTTTTCATAGCGCAAATTCACGTCTGACTTTCAATTTTGTGCTAAACTGTACCACATCTGCTGATTTACCATGTTGTTGTGGCACGTGGAAGTGTTATTTTGTGGTGATAATTTTAATTTAAATCTTTCCCCGCCGAATAATTTCAAAGCCAACGTGCTAGCGCAGAATTCCCTGTCACGCAAGAACAAGTAAAGCTAGGTCAACAATGAGTTTTAAAGGTTTGAACGTTTTAAGGATTTCATCACGTTTGATGGTCATTGAGAAACATTCTGGGTCTGTGGAACATGTTTCGTTTATCTCAACAATGTAAGCTATTTACGGCGATGTGGCGAGTTGAGCAATCGTGTTATGTTACACATTCTTCTGTTGGGCGATAGCCCACATAAAAGTTGACAGGATTCTTTCCCCCTTTTCTTTTACCCTGAAATCAGAGCAGCCTTTATTTGCATGACGGAAGTAAGCAGAGCGTGACCTGAAAATTTTGAAGTAGACGATTAAAAAAAAATAATTTTTTTTGATTGCTTGACAATTCAGCAAAAAAGAGATTCGATGGAACTTGTTGTCTGCACTCCTCCGTTGCTTATCAGGGCATTGGAAGGAGGACAAAAGGTATACTAATAATTATGCATAACAGGCCACTTGTTTACCTTGTTTATATATATTTTTGCTCTGTTCTTCGCGTTTGAACTGGGCGCGACTGAAGCTGTCATCAACAAAGTGTTGCCACGTCTCATGATGTAATTTTTATTGCCCTGCTCAGCTCATTGAAGTTGTTAAATTTATTTCGTAAATGTAATTCCTTCTCTTATCTAACATTGATATCGAATGCTAATCTCCTTTAATTGTCACTTCTCGAACTTTTCTGTTTCAGTTAAACATGCAATCGCGCGTTGTCGGGGAATCGGAGCACTTTCACTTTGACAGGACTCTATTCTCAATCGTGCAGTGAATTCATTGTGTTGAAATGGCGGATATTTTAAACAATTCGCAACAACTGGGAGCAGAGAAATATCCCCGGAAATCTGAAAAATGGATTCAATATGGCACATCCGGATTCAGAACTAAGTATGATACATACTAGATGTATAATTGTAAATCAATTTATCTTTCATCAGATGTTAATCATATTCCATATGGTCATCTTTGCCAAAAGTTTATATTCATGGTTATTTTTTGTTTCCAGAGCAGAAGACCTAGCTCATGTCATGTATCGGATGGGAGTTCTTGCAGCTTTAAGATCCATGCAGAAAAATGGTAACTTGGTTTAATGTTTAGCTTTCCATCGGAACTATTTATAATATTATTATCTAGCTGTTATTGGTGCTATGATAACTGCATCCCATAATGATGAGCCTGATAATGGAGTCAAATTGGTAGACCCTCATGGTGAAATGCTTGAAGCTTCCTGGGAAGGGATTGCCACAAAACTAGCTAACGTCAAGTGAGTAACACAACCAAGCTGTAATGAAAACCAATCAGCTTCTTTCATGTTATATGCTAAATGATTTTTCTGTTATTTTACAGGGATGAAGAACTTAAGTCAACAATATGTGATATATTGGAAGAAAACAAAATAGAGCTTGGCAAAAATGCAATGGTTTATGTTGGCAGAGACACCAGGTATTTTCTGTGAAGCAAAAAATCTAACTCTTTATGTAACTCTGGTTTGATTATTACATTGCAGACCAAGTAGTCCATACTTAGCTCAAGCAGTCATTGACGGTGTTGAATCAGTCCAAGGATGTGTCACTGATTTTGGTGTTGTCTCCACTCCTCAGTTGCATTTCTTTGTGACTTGCCAGAACACCAACAAGACTTATGGAGAGCCTAATGAAGAAGGGTACTATAAAAAGCTAGCTACAGCATTTAAAGTTCTCAGAGGAGAAAGTGCTGACAATGGCCAATACCAGCATAGTCTCATTCTTGATGGTGCTAATGGGGTTGGTGCTTTAAAAATGAAGATTCTTCAGGAATATCTGGGAAATAGCCTTGAAGTGTCTATTTTCAGTAGTGGAGATGGCAAGCTAAATTATCAATGCGGAGCAGACTATGTGAAAGTTCAGCAGAAGCCTCCACATGTAAAGTTTTCAAACATTCTATCTCTTTATTTCACTTTTGACAATATGTAACTTCATTTTTACAGAGTATGCAACTTGAAGTAGGCCAGCGTGCGGCATCACTGGACGGCGATGCTGACCGTTTGGTTTATTTCTATCTCGATACTCAAGGAAAATTTAAACTGCTTGATGGTGATAAAATTGCCACTCTAGGTTTGTTGTTTCTATCTTCTGTTAGCCTTTTCTGCAGACTTTTAAAACATTTTTATTGTTTTTTAAATTTTCATAGTCGCTGGTTACATTAAAAAACTAATCAAAGAAAGTGGCTTGAACTTGAATATGGGACTAGTTCAAACTGCTTATGCAAATGGAAGTTCAACTGAATACATCAACAATACTTTGGTAAGTTAGATTTCGATAAAATGTCTCATGAATTCCCATCTCATGTTCTTTATCTTAATGATAGGGAGTTGAAGTGGCGTGTGTTCCAACCGGCGTCAAGTACCTTCATCATCGTGCTCTAGATTTTGACATAGGCGTGTACTTCGAAGCAAACGGCCATGGCACTGTAATATTTAGTCCTGCGGCCACCGATATCATCAAAAAAGCTGCATCTGATGAAACGTATTACCTTTAAAACTTACTCGATACCATTTTGTCATAACTAATGATTCATACTTATTCCACAGCCTGCCGTCAGATCAAGTCGTAGCCGCAAAACGAATTTTCTTACTTATGGACGTGATAAATCAAACAGTTGGCGACGCACTCTCAGATCTCCTACTGGTAGAAACAGTGCTTCATGCATTTGGTTGGAGTCTTGCTGAATGGGATGCAGCCTACACTGACTTACCAAATAGACAAATGAAGGTCTATATCTAGGTTCTGTACCCTGCTAAGCGTATTTGTAATGTCTCGTTTCTTTAACGTAGGTCAGCGTCGCTGATAGGAATGTTATTCAGACTACAGATGCGGAACGGCGTTGCGTGGAACCTCCTGGATTGCAAACTGAAATTGATTCAATAGTGGCTAAATATAACAAAGGTCGTTCCTTTGCTCGGTAATGACTTTTTAAATTAAGGAATGCCTAAAAAAAAAACTGAATCATTCTTTTTCAAATTTGTTAGCCCCTCTGGTACTGAAGATGTAGTCCGAGTATACGCAGAGGCTGACACTCAAGCTAATGCCGATCAATTGGCCCATGAGGTAGCATTGAAGATTTACGAATTAGCTAATGGTGTTGGCATTGTGCCCTCACTGCCCAACTAAGATAACAATGCAATAGAATCCAAGTAAGAAAATTCGATGTGAGTATGGGCATATGTTAGTTATGTGTACGATATTATATGGTGTTGGATTAGATTTCATATTTTACAGCTGTTAAAAACTTACTTTTCAAATACACATTCCAGTTTTGTTTGATTGCATAGCATAAAGTGTAATACAAGTTGTGTCAGTGTTTTGTGTGTAAATTCTTGTATTTCATGATTATTTTGCATGCTTGGAGTGTCGATGGATGCCAATTATTTACTAAAGGCTAATTTTAAACATGAAAGGTAAATACCTGAAGTTACGACAAGAGGTAATCACCAAAATTAACAAAAAAAAATGAATTCTTATTTTGGAATCGGGCTCTATAAACTAATGTCCTGCATTCTTGTCAATTCGCTCTTTTTTATGGATACATTCCTTCAACCTCTTTTAATAATAAAAAACAAATCAAATAGATAAAAATCTTGCTAAACCGAGTAATTACCGAGTAAGAGTAAATAAAGTTGGACGGTTATTTGATCATTTTCACGGGTATTTATATTCCCATCAATACGAACTAGTTAATACCTCAAATTCATTAAACATTAAATTTAGAGTTTACTGCTTAGTGCTTACTCGTTAAAAATTACACACGAGGTCGCTTTTTATTACAATCCCGCCAATCGGACTAGCTCTCTTCTCTAGGGCAAGAACAGCCAATCATCAACGACCTTCTTTGAACTCAATAAGAGGCTTCTGCAAAACCCGAAACGGCGAAACCTTATTGGCCCATTCAACATTCAGTTGCAGCTTGCAGTGTGAGTTGTGAGACGGAGCATGGAGGAGTGCTTGTGCCAAGTTCTAAACTAAATAACTGTAACAACAGCATCTCAATTTCCCTTTTTCTTTATTCAAGTGAGTATAGATTTCAATCGCTTTCCCGATTTAAAAATTGTTGGTCTATTGGTGTGCAAGACGAAATTTTCTCGAAAAATTTCCTACCATGGTGTTCCATGCGTGCTTGTTTCACTGTCTATCACCGTCTTCACTTGACCCCTGGAATCCCAGAATTAGTCAGTCACATCTAAATCTGACTTTATCCCTTCAGGTTACGTGAGAGGATATCCCAAAGAGAAGTGATTTTTGCCTTAGCCTACCCAATCCAAGAAATTATAATCATGTCCCGAAACAGTAAAGGCAAAAAGGTCCCAAATCATGCTTCAACTCCACTAAGTGACACGGATGAAGAAGAATACATTGTGGAGAAAATTCTTGACCGGAGGTTAGTTTGGAAATTGTTTCTATCCTTCAAAACATGAATATAAATGGACAGCCTTGTGATTATGACTGGATCTTAATATCATATTAGGGAGAAGAATGGTGAAGTTGAGTATTTGCTTAAATGGACAGGCTTTTCAGATGAGGACAATACTTGGGAACCGAAGAGAAATCTTGGCTGCTATGATTTGATTGCAGCATTCGAAAGGGAAAGAAACGAGAAGGAAAAAATGAAAAAGAAACATACTAGCATACAAGAAAAAGAGAAACATCAAGGGTTGAATGAAAATCATGAAAATAAACAAGACAGGCTAAGCCAGGATAAGAAAGCTGTAAAGAAAAAAACTAAAGTGCAGGTTTGTTTCAAATTCTTACCTTGGGATAATCGATATCAAGATGTGGTCAGCAAATCTATGGTTTTCTACATGTCATTATAGATGCCCAGTCTTCTAACAGGATTTGATCGAAATCTGGAGGCCGAGAAAATTTTAGGAGCGACGGATGACAGTCCTAATGGTGAACTTCTCTTCCTTATAAAATGGTTCGTTCAATTTATATCAGTATCAAAAGGATTTCGTAAACTATTAACGTGTTTAGTAGCGTTATTGAATATTGACCATCAGTCAAACTTTTCCTTACGGCAAAGTCCAGTTCCTTATGAAGTTCAGATGCATTTATTTTTGCGGTTAGAACATTGCTTGTTAGTCGTTCGGTTGCTGTTAAATTCCGTTTATTTTATTTTCAGGAAATCCTCCGATGACTGTGATCTAGTTCCTGCAAGCCTAGCTAACAAACTTTGCCCGCAAGTCGTGATCAAGTTCTATGAGAAGAATTTGTATTGGCCTAATTTAAAGAGCAAAACGTCCGTGAAAAATTGAGAACACAGTATGTACTTAAGCATCATTTTTATAACTGTAATCAAACACTTTTATTAAGGGTTGAAGTGTGGAAAGGTACGACCCTTTTTTCACGATTGCCCTATACGCTCGTCTTTATCTATCGATTTGTCATGTAAACATCAAATTCCCAAGTCCTTGATACACGGTTTTTATACGGGAATAAAAGTAAAATTTGTGGATTTGAAAATCTCGTTTTCTTGTACTTTTGTCCCACTCATCATTTCATATAAGTTTCAGTTTCGTAAAATCAGCTTGTTCCTTTATATTGTATTGCAAAAAGTTAACCAACATTTCAACAATTTTATTTTTATTTCTATTTTTCCAGCCAACACACGCCTTTTGTTTCGTCCGTCACCCTGTCTTCGCTTCGCCCGTCGGGGTCTTCGTGGTCGCTTCGTCATCGCCTCGCCCGTCGTCCCTTCCGTTCCTCCCGTCATCTCCTCGCACATCGTCGCTTCGTGATCGCCCCGTCATCGTATTATTTTTCAATTCTAGTCTATTTAGATGTCAGAATTGCAAATTGTACTTTTAGAACATTTAAAACGCAGCATAGCTTTTATTAACAATAGTGTACTTACACTACTATCAGAATACTGTTAACCTTTTAAAGGAGAACAAAGCTAATTTTTCAGATTTCGGAAATTTCAACTTCCGGTTTACCTTCCGGTTTTAAAATGACAAATAACTCGTTATTTGTCTGTCTGTTAGAAGAAAGATTTAGATTTTCGTGATCCTCGTCAAATTTGGGGTCGATTCCATGTATCAGCACAAAATACCCGAAAATCGTCAAAAATCGCAAATTTTCCTGAGTCGTATGAAAAATCGCGATTTTGGTCAAATCCGACGTTTGGCTACAAAGACTTCATTTTAACTCCAAATTTGACAAGCATGACGAAAATCCTACTCATTTTGTTGTGGGGACAATATTTCTGGAGGTATTAGCCACTTCCGGTTACTTCAGAAAAATTGTGCCAATTTGCAAAATGAGCTGTGTTATTCTAACAATTTTATATGTTTTTCTTGCAAATTTTCTTGACAACAACAAGTTAAAGCTATGAGCTTATATCGGTACAGTTCATCTTAAAAAAAAAAGAAAAAACCATTCTTGTGCAGCATTTTAACACTGTTTTATCTTTACAAAACCAGATGGCGTTGATGTGAATTGTTATTGCTACGGGAGAAGACAGAGTCGAAACCTTGTGTAAAAAATCGTTAACTTCGGTTGTTAGAAAGGCAAATTCAACTCAAACGTAACGGTGTGTAATTTACTACTCAGTTTTTTTAATCCTCTGTGAGAACTCTACTTAAAATCCATTGTTTTACATATAACAGGTTATCCTTGGTTATTGGCTCCCTAGCAAGCCGTTGAAATACACACAACATGAAATACAAACAAACTATTTCCAGCATCCAAGTGTGTTCGCACAGACCAAGAAAAGATTTAATTCTTGGCCTGTGGTGGTAGCTGTAACACCTTTCCTCATCATAGTTCATTAATGGATTCCACTCGTCTAAGCCATCAAGGGTGCTTAATCATTGAATATATTGTCACAAGAATTTCATACAAGGTAATTTTGTGTAGACAAGTCATTGGATTTCTTCTTACATAATGATTTCCATTTTGTGTCTTTTGTATGTGTTTTCATTAGGTATTTGGTTTAACAACCACCAAAAATGGGCCACAAGAAACTCATTTATTTTCGTGTTCCATTCTGGATATGATTTCTTGGTTGTGGAATTAACCATGCAGCATTTGTTGGTTACTCGCCTGATTACAGATTCCTTGGTGTACTCTTCTCCTTGCATAGGTGAGCTTTATGATAAACAGTATCTTCCTCTGTTCAGATATTCATTAATTACCATGTTCCCAGGTTCTCGCTTTTGTCTGATGATTGTGTGAAGGAATTGTTTGTGTAGATGAGGACAAACTGTAGCAAAGATTTGTATACGCCTGAAAAGCGAATTAAGCTTCCACGTTGCAGCCAGGACGTCTACACGCGAAACAAAGAGTTGGTAGGGTGACACAAAATTTCTCGATTTTCTCACATAATGATGGGTCTGCAAAAAGAAAACCCCTTTCTCTAGCTCATAAGCTATGTCAATATTTCAAGGAGGTATATATTAAAACAACCTCTTTTTCTTAAATTTATTTCAACACCAGGAAAAGGCAATAGGAAAAAACCGTTCCTCTGCTACTTGGGATCTCCGTCACCGAAAGAGAATTGCATAGTCTTCAGATTCGGGTGGTAAAAATGAAATTTCAAAAATCTCCAGCCCAGAGTTAGCATAAGGTACTTCAAAAGATTACAGTGCATTAAAAAAGAAATAGTCAACTTTAATAAAACTGCCATGACACATTTTACCTGACAACTTGCTTTAAACGGTTTTAGGTCATCCACTATTTACGAAGCACAATGTATAGATGCGTCGCGTCCGGGAAGTAAAGAAGTAAGCTTCGTGGTCGCCCCGCAATCGCCTCGCCCGTCATCGCCTCTCCCGTCATCGCCTCGCCCGTCATCGCCTCGCCCGTCATCGTCTCGCCAGTCATCGCTTCGTGGTCTCTCCGTCATTGCCTCGTGGTTTCTCCGTCATCGCCTCCTGGTCTCTCCGTCATCGCCTCCTGGTCTCTCCGTCGTCGCCTCCTGGTCTCTCCGTCGTCGTCTCGTTGTCTCCCCGTCATCGCCTCGCCCATCGTCGCTTCGTGGTCGCCCCATCATCACCTCGCCCGTCATCGCTTCGTGGTCGCCCAATCATCGCCTCGCCCCGTCATCGCCTCGAGGTCGCCCCGTCATCGCCTCGTGGTCGTGGTATTATTGTATTTAGTTAAGTGTTTGTATTAATTATACCGTTGGCTGCCACGCCACCTTGATCCCCTTTTTTTTTTAGCTTATAGGGACGGGCCGCGCTGTTCTGTCCCATGGTCTCTGCCATGGGATGGGACAGTCGCCACTGCCCAAGATTCGCCTTCGGGCGCCGTAGGCAACGCACCACATAGGGACTTTCCCTTTTCGATTTTTTGATGGAGACCTGGGGGTGTGCGTTCCCCTAAAGGTTTCCATCAACAAAATCAGCCCGGACTTGTCTTCGGACAAGTCCCCCAAGTAGCTAGCGTAGATATTAAGTGGCGTGGCAGCCAACGGTATAGTTAAGTGTATTTGTGTATGTGTTGTATGTTGTATTGTAAAATGTTAAACAGTGGTGGAATTGTGGGTGGATGGAGGGGCAATAAAATATTCTTAAACTTATTTCAATTTGCTTTTTATTTATATAAGTATTTCAGTTGGTTGAGTTGGGATTCGAACCCAAGACCTTCTATGACATCTGACTTACCAGGCCGGTGCTCTACCACTGAGCTGCCATCGTTGTAACTTTAATTACTATATCTCAAACACATTGTCGTAACTTGAGACGTTAGTCAATAGACTATCTGTTATCATTCGGGGGGATGATAGGGGGGGTTGCCAGGTTGCTATCGCATCAGCCTAGCAACTCCAAGGTCCGGGGTTCGATTCCCAGTCAGGTTCCCAAACTTCCCAGGTGCAAGTCGAGTCGAGAAACTTCCCCGTTACGAAGTAACGGGATGAATATTTTGGCAAAGTTTGATATGATATCCAATAACAGATTTTTTAAAAATGTTCCTTGAAATTTACTGATGTAAGTGCGCGTTGTTTTAGATAAACATTTTGCAACAGATTATAACCAGCCTCTCAATTGACATTAGTAATATTTTTTTTCGACTCATTCTGGATTTGAACCTGCATACTTCGGCGTACCATGCCGATGCTCTACCACTGAGCCATGAGTCATACAATCAAATTTTCTATATTTTCGGGTCAATTTAGTTCAATAAATTTGGACTTAGAATAATTTTGAAATACGATTCTCAATAAATCTACATTCCAACACATATACGTTCGCCTTTAATTTAATTAATAGTATATTAACTCGACATTATAGTCTTTATAAGTTTACGTTGCCGAGATTTGAACCCGAGTCACTTAGATTCGCAAGCCAACGCTCTACCACAGAGCTATGATCCTTACGACAAAATCTTTAAGGTTAGATATACAATAGTCAGCCTCCACAAATTGCCTTTACAATATTTTCTTTTCATGTTTTCTTGTAACAGTAAAAAATGTAATAGGTCTCATGGCTCAACGGTTCAGCATCGGCAACGCAACACGATAGTACCAGGATCAATCCCGAAAGAGGTAACTTAAGTTCTACAACAGTGATCTACTACAACTAATACACAGATGTAACCAAAGGTAATAAATGACTAAAATACATTCTACAAATTAACAAATCACTCTTAAATGTGGTATTCAGATATGTACTACCGAATTGCGAACTCCAGAATTAGATTGGTCATTGATGGTACGATAGGGGCACAACGAAATTATCAAGATCCAGGCCTTTAAGCAGATTTGAAATCGACGAGCTCTCATCCTTAACGACAAAAAAAAGGCAATCATAAGTAACGTGCAGAATGTGAGAATGATATAAGGAAATACATGAACACACAAGTACCAACTACTAACCACTCAAAATGCTAACACACATAACACTGACAAGTTTTTAAAACTGATATTGAACAATGTTTTGTATTGGAGTTTTATCACATAATTATGTTATACTATCAGTTTGTTAAAAAGACATTGAAAATATCACAACTGTTTCTTATTTTTCTTGCATTTTTTGGAAGTTAATGTACGTTTTCTCGTACCTTACATTTTTAGACGTTGATGCACGTTTCATAGATCTACCACGATACGATGTAAACTGTGCAGAGCGGGACAATATCCTTATTTATAATCTTTACTTAAGTTGAACGCAAACAATCATCCACTACATCGTCACACGGGCGTAATATTTCGCCATGATGAATATCTACTCAATGACACATATCTCAAAAGTCTCCCAGCCTTTTTCACCGTCTTCATTACCTGTGAGCAGGAAATTGCTTATCCATAGATCTCCACTACAGATGTTATTTACTTAGCTGACAAATGGTAAATACGTTCTTTGCTGGGGTGAAGACCACATCTCAAGTTCAGAAATAGTTCATTCAAATCTGGAAATAGCTCTACAAATTCCTGCAACCAAACGTACTGCACAGGGCCAGTGAAGGAAACTTTTAATGCTTTAAAAAGCATTTCGCAGAAAATGATTTCATTACCTAAATCTTTCCATTTCTTCAATTGTAAGACAGAGTCATCCATTTCCGTGTGAAGGAACAGTTACTCCAACAACTACTGATCAAAATGCATCAAACAGTGTTGACAATTGTAATGTAACAATAATTTCTTTTAGAAAAAATGTTTAAAACTTATTAACAAAAACATACTCCACTTTACTTACCATATTCCTCTTTACCAAACCATTCTTAGATGAATAATCCAATAAAATTTCTTCTCATATTCCTTGTTTTTCTTCTGCAAAACTGCATTCCTAAGTCGACGAACTACACAAATTAACTTTCTAGACTATTTGTCTGAGGTTTGTTTTCTTCACTTACCAATTTTTCAATTTACAACAGTTTTGATTGGTTTTCCCTTATTTGCCCCTCTCATATTTTTGTTCCCATTTCAATTAATTTTTTTATTATTCTGATCAGTCTGCATCAAAAAGTAACACATCATATCAAAATAAAACTTTTCTCCTTCACATATGGTGATAAATGTACATTTCTTTTACATACCTTAATAACTTTCACTCGTAGTTGAATATAAAGTCCCATGCAGTTGATGCTTTAAGTGGAAACACAATCTCATGGAGTTTGAATTGCATAAACAATCGCAGCATGGTCACCTGAAGTAAAGAAGATTTTCACTTATCAGACATTTGTCATTGCCAAAGTCGACTATCGAACTATATGTTTTTCTTCTAACTTTGTAGTCTACTCCGGGACCAGCCATATAACAATTCCTGTCAATTGATTAATTTCTATTAGTGATAGGCTGAAGAGAAGTATACTAAACCTAAAATTTATACCTCCTTTTCTTCAAAACTAAATGGCTGTACAGCTGTAAACAATCCCTTAGGTATCCTTCACCTCCAATTTCCAGTCAACTTGATGCAAGACGCCTTTCCCTCGGGATATTTGAGTCGAAAGTGTCAAACTGTGAGACTAAAAAGACAAAATGGAAAAGAAAGAAACTTGCTACTGGGCGATTGCTAGCTGCACATACCTTTACGTTAAATCATGGAGCAAGAACTGCCCACAACTTCGACAATTATCTTTGAAATACTCGCTTTTCCGCTCGAGAATTACGATATTATCATAGACATCTATGATATAGTGTACTTCACAGACTACTTCGTAGTCTGTGATAATATCGTACTACGAACTACTACGACGTGATAATATCAGACTACGAAGTAGTCTGTGATGTTATCATCTCCTAGACGATCTACCTATCTCCCTCAGGGGGCGCTGCAACGCTGCTAAATACATAAAAAAAACGAACACATTAAGACAATTTTATTTGAAAGATAAATAACATGACCTTGATATCTAATAATTCGGCGACCATCGGCATATTCCAATATCCTCTTTAGTTTCCTCCTAAATGTGATGAAACAAAAAAAAAACAAGTTTAATAATTCGAACAAACATTGTGTAACAAATTACAATAACATTTAATTGTAACATTCCTGTAAACAAATTTGTTTCGTTGGTTACAAGTCGAAGGTTTTGGAGATTGATTGATGGCGATGGGCAGAGGTGTAGCTATGCCTAAATAAGGAGTTTAGATTAAGAATGATTTAAAAATATAAGGATGGTCATAACTTAAACTTATGCTTACTTATCTTAATCCTAATCTACATACTTTTATTTATCTAAACTTAAATTTCTATCCAGTTAACCACAGTTTGCATACTTAACTAAACAAAACCAGTGCAGAAGCAAATTTTGGTGATGATATGGTGCATTATTGGTGTGTGATAGGTGAATCTACAAATTCTGAATCACATCTAGCTTGTAACTACTACAGAATTAATGAACTATGTCCACGTGCAAAACTTCTCTGAATTACTACACCCGGTGATAAATCAAGACTTGTGCACAACACAACAATGTTGAGGACTCCGACGACAATTTTCATTGATTAATTGCCACCTATTCGATGGTGATTTATGCCATCCTAAATACACAATTAAAAAAACACAAATATAGTGAAATATCAATTTTTTAAAATTAATAATGAGCAATGTATGTAACCAACCTCGTCGCTCGTCCCTATAAGTGCACCACAACAACGACGATCTAGTTGCTCCAGCGGCAAACCTCAATGTTGAACGTCCTCTTCAGTGGTGGTGAAACCCTCCTAGCTCCACAAGACAAAAAGCATAATCAAATCTTTTTTAAAAACTTTAAATTTTATACCTTTAAATCCTGAGAGAAGATCTCGTTTCTCTGGCGACCATCTTCAATCCCCTTAGTCTTTTTCAGTGATGATAAAACTCTCCTCCTTACAGAAAAAAAAAAATGATTAAACTATTTATTTTTTAAAACATATAACTTAAAAATTTCAGTCGATCATTTCATTGTTCGGGCGGTATCCTCGATGTCCAGCTCCTCTTTGCTGGTGGTACAAGTCCCTTCCAGTTGAAAAAAACAATAATAAAGAACTAAACATTCGTATTAAGATAATAAGATTTAAAAAAAAATACCCGATCAACCCTGTCAACGATCTCATTTCAACAGGCGATGCTCAATGTTCAGCGTCCTCTTCAGTGGTAGTAAACTCCTACTTCCACAAGACAAGCATGATTAGACAAATCATTTTTTTAAACTTTAAATTTTATACTTAAAAATCTTCAGCGAAGATCACGTTTCTCTGGCAATAGTCCTCTATGTCCTTCCTTTTTAGTGATGATAAGGCTCTCCTACTTAAATGAAAAAAAAAAAGATTAAACAATAAAGTTTTTAAATATACACCTTAAAATTCTGGTCGATGATCTCATTATTCCGACGACGATCCTCAATGCCCAACTGCTCTTCGAAGGTGGTAGGCACCTCCTAGTTGCACGAAAAAAAATGATAATGAGAACTAAAATTCGTAATACGAAAAATAAATTTTATAACACAAACCCGACAAACCTTCGACGCCTATTAGGTTGATGCCAGCGGAGATTCCAGCGGATATAATCGCTACCCACCGTATACATTTCTATCATGGGTGATGATGGAACTCCCCTAGATGCATAGAACATTATTAAACTATGAAGTAAAAAATAAAAATGCTGAAATTTTTAAATTCAATTAAATAAAATGCGGAACAACCCTCATTGTTCCGGCGACAATCCTCGGTATCCAGTGTCCGTATCAGTGGTGTTAACACCCTCCAAATTACATAAGACAACAGGCATGATTAGACACATCATAAAAAAAAAAACTTCTATTGTTTCCCTTACAATCCTGGGAAACAACCTCGTTGTTTCGGCGACGATTGTCAATTTCCCACTTCATCTTCGGTCATGCTTCCCTATTACATATCCATTTCGGTAATGTTAGGACTACCGACTCCCCTAGATACATAACATACAGGATTACACCATTTATTTTTAAAACTTACATTATAAATGCTAGGCAATTTTCTCGTTCCTTCCCTAGATACACACAAAGAAAATGAATATCCACGAAATTTAGCAAAACATGTAGCTTACCCAAGTGAAACTTCTAATGGCTCCGGCGGTGATCCTCGATCTCCAACTTCCTCTTCGGCCTGCAGAGACAAGTCCCAGCAACTATCTCCGTTATCCTATAGTCCTCTTCGGTGGTACCATAAGCCTATCTAAATACATAAAAACCCATTAATAACATCATTTAACATTTTAGATTTTAAATAACCTTCCAAGTCCCTGATGATAATTCTAGTGGCTCTAACGACGATCCTTGAAGTCCAGCAATTTCCCTCAGGGGGCACTGCAACTCCGCTAAATACACACAAAAAAGAAACACGTTAATAGAATTAAATTTTAAAGATAAATGGCAAACCTTGGCGTCTGTTAATTCGACGACCATCGGCGAATTCCAGTGTCCTCTTCGGTTCCCTCCTGAATGAGATGAAACAGAGAAATAAAAGCGGGTTTAATAATTCGAATAGATATCGTGTAACAAATTACAAAACATGTAATTATAACGTGCCTGTAAAGAAATTTGGTTTCGTTGATTAGAAGTCGAAGGTTTTGGGGATTGATTGATGACAAATGTCAGAGCTCAGAGGTAGTGCTATGCTTAAATAACGAGTTTAGATTACGCATTACTTAAATAGAAAGAGTGGTCATAATTTAAACTTATGCTTACTTATCCAAAACTTAATCTACGTACTTCTATTTCATCTAGACTTATATTACTACCCAGTTTAAACACAGTTTGCATACGCAACTAAACAAAACCAGTGCAGAGGCAAATTTTGGTGATGATACGGTGCGTTATTAGTGTGTGATAGGTGAATCTACAAATTGTGAATCACATCTAGCTTGTAACTACTACAGAATTACAGAACTATAACCACGTGCAAAAGTTCTGTGAATTACTACACCCGGCGATAAATCTAGACTTGTGCACAACGTGCAGGTGGACGAGCTACTGAATACTGATCTTGAAAAAGCAAAACGTGGTCTTGATCCCCCAACCCCTGCCCTTTTTTTTTTCAACGAATAACCCGAGGTTATTCACCTTTTCTCGGTGAATGCAAAATATCGGTCAAACGAGGGGGAATGGCCATATCCCTGAGCGCACATGAAAGAAATACAAAATTTTTCTTTCAACAGCTGTTGACCTTCAAAATTGGTTACCTCTACCCCAATAACTTCAATTCCTGGAAAGGCAGTGGACGTGGAACGTGTCTCTGTGTGTATATAAGGCGATATACAATTCTTAATTACAGTCATGCTAGGATCTTTCCCTGCATCTGTACAGCTGATTCAAATCTACCAATCCAGGTAAGTCTATGCTCGTTTCCATTGTTTCTTAAATGTTAATTGAAGTTACCACAATTACATCTCTAAATTTTAAAATTTTTTAAAACCTTTGTAAGCAAATGCATGTACTAATTTGTCATTCTGTTTTAACATAAGAATACCTTTACTTTAGATTATAGCTTATTTTGCATACCTGTAGATGTGTATCCACTGAGCCGCCCGCGCTGAGCAATGCTGCGAATTCTAGACGCCTTGTCTGCTGTATGTTCCTGCTTCGCAAACGTCACGCCATTCTCCAAAAGCGTATCTGGAACAACGCCAATCGGGTGGTATGGTAACAATCAGTTGAGTAAATTAGAGTGTCAATAATTTACCAGTAGAAGTGTTAATGTCATGGAAGTAGTTATCTTCATCTACAATTTTTACGTCGCCACTTTCTTAGTTTCCATTTAATTGTTAAGGGTATTTTGGGTCCATAAATACGAACGTAGTTGTTCTTCCGTCGGTGTTATGATCCGTCGTCAGCGTGAAATTTGCAAATTAAGTTATCTGCAATAACTGTCAAATGTTATTAGAAAGGAAAATACCAATCAAACTGTATACAAGTCTTGAAAATCTACCAGCCTTTATCACCGTCTTCAATGAAACCTTAACAAAGTAGCCTGTTGACGATTGACACCTGAAAATTTGACTCCGCCCTAAACAAAAAACTCATGATTTTTAAGTTGATAAGCAAAACCTAGGGGGAAAATCTTGTGATATTATTTCAGATGATGGAGCTCCATAATGGTACTAATACCTCCTTCAGGAAAGCTGCATCCAGTTAGTTTGAAGATTATCATACTGTCTATTAATTCTCGTTCGTTTCCTGACAACAAGTCAATTTATAAAATAAAATCATTTGTTTGAACACCAATACCCTAACATAAAAAAGTTTTAATTTAAGTATTTGTTTATGCAATATGTTTACAAATAACAGACTTGCCTTTTTAAATGCATTTTTCCGAGTTAACTTTCCTTTTACTGCGTTAAATTGCTACGTTGGGCCGTTAAAATTCTTATGTGTTATTGCTGTTGTCCAAATGCCAGCAGACGACATCGAGGAGATCAAGGAGACAATAAGAACGAAGGTAAAGCTCGGCTTGCCCCCCGCTTGCCCCACTATTTGTGGAATCAGCATTCGTGAATGAAATTGATGCAACGTGGGTCACGGGCCCGCAGGATTTCTACGGCAGAATACACGATCCAGAATGTAGATGACGGAGCCAATTCCAAAGCCTATGAAAATGCAGCTATTCGTTTTGGAAAGTGGTGCTGAATTTGTTGGCAACGCAAGACGAAGTCCTCCTAATTTAATGCAGCATCCTACAACGAAGAAAATTTTATTTTCAATTAAAAAGTTGCCGTATTAAACCACACAGGCACACACTGACCTGAAAGGAGGCTAAGGACGTTACATTGGCAGCATCATGAACTATTGACATTTAGCAAACTGCCCATGTAACTGATTCTTCTCCGTCCTAAGCAAGAGACGTAGATACGAAGTATTCGAGGTTCTACCCGATAACTGTGGAGGTTTCTGCTGGAAGTGGGTAATCGTTGTTATCAGCCACGTCGCTGTTGGAATCTAAGCTGGTTGACGTAACGCTATGATCAGTAATATCGAGCAGGCCCAGTTTGTCTATTAAATGAGAAACAAAGAAATCATCAGTGGCAAATTCAGAAAATGTAAAAATATTCTTACATCATGGCTTAACTGCTTTTTAGTAAACGATTGTTGGTGTCTGGGACAGTTCCACGCACCAGTTCCAGCAGCCCCCACGCAGCATCAATCTATCTATTTATAATACTCAAAAAGCGTAATTGCGTATTACCTTAACGAGAAATCAGAACGTTTAACAGATAAAGTGTACATAAATCAAATCACGTTTGCGTACTTCATTTTTTGCACATGACTGTTAAAAAATGGTAGTTGACGATATAACATAATAAGTAGGACGCTTTTACAGCACATTACGGAAAAAAAAAACCTGCAGAGACGACCCGTCAACCTTTGCCTTTATTTATCGTTTCTGCATATAAAGCACCTGCGTAAGCCCTGTCAAAACAGCACGTCGATCAGCTATAATCATAATCACGCTGTCAACAACGCAGAGCAAGTGTGAAGTCTTATGAACCAAAAGATGTTCGGCATGCGATAACATTCATACTTTAAAAGCAAGATCGGGAATCTGACTTTCCCCGTCTATCTCCAAAGCCGTCAGGTCAATGCGAACGTCCAGGTGACGAGATAATCATAACAAAAAATTACCAACAATCACTAAGCGCAAGCAATTGCTGAGGGTCTAGTTTCCTATAAAATCTGGGTAATAGACCAGTTAAAGCTAGGTAGGACTAACGTTAAAACAGGAACTGTCCGAAACATTAGTGAAAAGGTAAAATATGGTTCGTTCTTATTCAATTTGGATTCCAATTGGAATCCTGGTTCTTGCTTGGTCGGCTTCCTCCACTCCTACTGCCCCCAATTTGGAGGATCAATTTCAACAGCTACGAAAAGAATTTGTAAGAAAATTGTTCGTTCTACTTTGATGTCTTCAATTTCACTTTGCTAAGATTGATTCTAAACAGTCCAACTTACTACGTTTCGCAGATTCAATTCAAGGAGGTGATGAATGAAAAAGAAGCAACGTTCGAGGCGGTGTTAACTGAACTCAAGGCAAAGGACCAACAGAATGTAAGTGTTGTTCTCTTGTTAGTATACTAAGACAGCATACCGCAATTTCATTCCATGTCGGACCATGTTTCTGTTAGAGCAAAATCAGGGAATTATTGGCAAATAAAATTAATGAATTGGAAGAAAAAATTGCAGGCCTGGAGGCAAAAACCCATGAAAAGGTAAGCCCACCACGTTAAATTTCTACAGTCTAAAACGCTTATGACCAACAACCTGTCATAGATTCAACAACCTGGTGCAAGTCCTAATGGTGTCAATGAATTGAAACACCAGTCGCGGTCTATCAATGGAATGCCATCCTCGTGTGGTGATCTGCAGATGATTGGCCACACTTGGAATGGGTTGTACACAGTTATGGGTCTCAGGACAGTTTCAACTGTCTACTGTGACTTCACCAAGTCCCTAGACGATCCAGGTAGATTAATTTTCTAGAAAATTAAAGAAAAATGTAACAACAACGAAAAGAAGGATCTTACTCCTAACAATTGAAATAATTGCAGGTTTTGAAACACGGATTGGATACACAGATACTAAATCAATGCCCGTGTACTTTTACGTTCAAAGGGAAACCCGATATTTTAACGGAGGACCCATGCCGTTTGAAATTGAGCAATTAAATACTGGCGGGTTCATGGATATAGCATCGGGCAAATTCACTGCGCCTCGACCGGGAATTTATTTCTTTTCTTACACCGGGATCGCAGCATTCCCAGCTTCGACTACACCGAAATCTTACTTAGTGGTGGGCCTTTATTTGAACGGAGTCGGTGTTGGGGTTAGTGAAGCTAACGTAAGCAATAACGCTGAAGACGAATATGAGCAGCTTTCCCTCCAAGCAACATTGCATATGAATGCCGGGGATCAGGTTTGGTTAGGACTTATGTACGCATCTGCGGGTTCGTATCTGCATGATGACATTCGTCACTTCACCCACTTTAATGGTTGGCTTTTGGAGGAAGATATTTCCCAAGCCGTGTAACCGCAGATTGGATTTCCAAAACGCTTTTCAATTCAATACTTTTCATGTGACTAGGTCAGATAATAGTTCAAAGATGGAAGAACGCACGACGATGGCACCCCTTTCGATGGATTGCTTTTAGAAGAGGAATTGGTTTAGAACGATTTTCGGTATCGAAAAATGAATTCGCAAGGACTTCAAAAGGCGATACTCCCCCCACCCCCCAATTACTTGTATCAAATTCTTGTTCTGTTACATCTTAGATTGCATTTAATACACACACAGTCAAGAAAGTTTTTTTTTCTAGATGTCTTTTCATCATTGAAAGTTAGATCATTCCTTTACATGATATTTGCACAAAAATAGATGCGCAACGATTTCGCAAAACGGAAACATTTGCTTTTTTTCGACGAAAAAGAGCAAATGAATCCGCGGCAGCTAAAAGTCAAACGAAAATAAATGCAGCCTAATATGACAGTTGCAGTTAGATACGCGGACACTTCCACGTGTATCCAAGTGGTTTGGAAACGGCATCACCACTATGGCAGTTACGCCAATTTATCAGCAATTCCAAAATGCACCATTTATTTACAGAAAACTACCGTGGTTTCAACCGTGGGAAAAAAATTTTAATAACTAGCATGTTTATAAGCGACCTGTAAGCTGTACATGTAAACATGTCCATAAACGGGAAAACCGTCTTGTTACAAAACAGATAAGGTTTTCATGCATGCATGATGCATGAAATTCAAAATCATTGCAGGATGCAATGAAACCCTGTAAACGGACTTGCTGAGCCATAACGACGCTTAGAACCGCACAAAAAATGTCGAGGTCAAAGTCCCCGCCCCCTCACACTGAACCTCAATTAACACATCGTTCTTTGAAGCACTAAAGCTAGCTTTCTTTTAGAAGTTATCGAACAAGTTAACTAGAATTATTTAGTGGACTAACCTGGTTGCCAAAGTGAAAATCTTCTCATCCGCATGCTCGTTTAGCTGGCCGACGAAACGGGGCGATGAAGAAGCTGGCATTACTAACAATAACACTAACCGCAGTTGTTCCTCCAATGTAGTTAAGTGGATGTCAAAATGGTTTCCTAAATACGACAAGATTAGGAAACTCGCAGGAATCATTACACATATTTCGCTTACGAGTGCAATGTGCTGGGTGGATAAAAGGCAATCAATGCAGACTAAGGCTCAGTCTTTGCAAACAGCATCGTGAAATTGGGAATTACCTATATAAACAAAATGAAAAATTATCAAGCAGTGGGTGGTTACTGGGACTATAAAGCACAGAGCTCACCATCAACATGCACTTCGACTTACTGTAAAGAGGACGATCAACTCTGGCTAATTGGAGGTTGGGGAGAGATGAAAAACGTGTTCCGGTCATCCGAACTCTCTCGGTAGGCTTCTGAAGTTTCACATCGATTGAATCACCATTGAATGTACATGGGTACTCTGTAAAGGCATAGTAAATGGATTAAGTCAGGAAAAAATGCACCTATCAATATCGATCGTACTTACTACCTGGCCCGACACATACCACGTAATAAATCTCGACGGAGATGACAGCTAGTGTTGATGTTCGGCTGGATCGCCACCTTCCGCCAAAAAAAAAAGCATGTAAAGAAGTCCGTGTTGAGGCACTACTGGCCGCGTTGAAACATTCTGGAGCACTGCCGTGATTGGACCAGAGATAAGATCTCTGGATTGGACGGATTGGTACAGCGCTGCTTGACGTATCCATCGCCGTAGCTAGTTCCGCCATTCTACTCCAATTACTACTCCATTCTACTCCGACAGCAAACAGTCAATGGCGGCCCACTTATTCAGAGCTTCTTCGGCACCGTTTCACGAATGGAGGCGCCTTCTTGACGTCGCACATTGTCCCTGATTCCGTCCACTGAAAAGATGAAGAAAGATTACATAAAATGAATGAAAAAAAAAAAAAACAGGAAACTGTAAGGAATCATAGACATATTTTGATTACTAGTATGCTGTAAGTGTACCAAAACAGTAGATGCCCGCTATGGCATAGTCATTGCTAACTTCATTATGGAATTGGAAATTATCTGTAAAAGGAAAACAATTTTAAAGTATTCATTTAAACTTGGGGAAATGCCGTGATGAGAACTTGCAGTACAAGTACTTCAATTAGCATTTCAACACGCAGCCATCATCAACCGATTGGTAAATAATTTTCAGTGATGCAACAAACGAATGTGCCAAGAAATTCCACTATGTGTTCAGAACAATTAATACCTCATGATTATAATTACTTACGTGTGTACATTCAACTCACGAACTATCCGTTATGTGTTTAAAAGAAGCGACCATTTTGCGCCGCAGATGTTGCCATATTCGACCATTTTAGTCGACTCGTTTTCAACCGTCAGATTTCTCCTTAACGTTTTCAATCCAAAAGGCACTCTCTGATGTCAAGCAATCTAAAAAGTTAATTGAAAACATTTAGATAAACAGCTGAGATTTGTTTGATAGTTACAACGACAAATACTTCGATTTAAAGTAACAGCTACGGCACACGTCATGTTTGCTCATCAATTGTTTTTCCACGGAGATAAAAACAAATGTCAGTGACACGTAAAAAAGTAGGTTACCCGCGACTAATCGATAACATTTGTAAATACACTCAATGAACTAACGACTTTTAGCTTTAATTGTCGTTCCTGCCAACGACAAACTGGGTGAATTACAAAATTCCGTCCATCAAAGTAACTCGATTTTCAGCTAAAATTATCGTAATATCAAAAACCCAGTGCAACTACAACGTAAACCCAAAAATGTTCAGCATACGAAACTTAAAGACGTTTTTTTCAAATCAGGAATTCGGGAATCCCCATTTCGTCAAACATATCTCGAAAGCCATCGAGTACATGCATACGTCAAGATAACGCCACAATCGTAGGCTAATACAAAATCTAACAACCGTACAATCGCTGTAGGCCTACATAAACCCCTATATAAACAGAATTTGCGCCTACCTTTAAAACAGGAACTACCCGAAATATTTGAAAACGGCAAAACATGGCTCGTCCTTCTTCCGTTTTGATACCAATTGGAATCCTGGTGTTAGCTTGGACGACTTGCTCCACGGCTGCTGCCCTCAGTTTGGAGGATCTATTTCAACAGCTTCAAGAAAATAACGTAAGAAATTTGTTAATCCATTTTCCATGTCGATTGTTCACATTGTCAGTACTTATTCATTACAACAATCCAACTCACCCGATACATATCGTATCATCCAATTCAAGGCGGCGATGAAGGAAACTCAAGCAGAATTTGAAGCGGACTTGGTTGAACTCAAGGCAAAGGATCAACAAATGGCAAGTCTTGTTCTACTATAACTGGCTAGCGAACCGCAATGTCATGTGATGTCGAATCATGTTTCTTTTAGAGTGAAATCGTGGAATCCTTGGTAAATGAAATAAACGAACTGAAAGAAAAAGTTGCAGGCCTGGAAGCCCAACTTCAGCAACAGGTAAGCCTTTCACAACGAAATAATTCCAAACTATTTAAAAAACGCTTACCATCGGACTGTAGAACCCACACAGCCCTGTTGCGATTGGCTCCTCCGATACTAGTCCCACTGTCTTCGATGAATCCAAACACCAACCGCGGTCCATCAACGGGATGCCATCATCTTGTGGAGATCTACAAATGATAGGCCACACTTTAAATGGACTGTATTCAATTGTAGGACTTCGGGAAGTTGAAACTGTCTACTGTGACTTCAACAAGCCAGTAGGTGATCCAGGTAATTATTTTATTTCGTTAATTTAAACATAAAGATAGAGAGAAATTATTTCAAATTAACTTCGAAAATATTAGGTTTCCAGACGAGGATTGGCTATCAAGATTTAAAAACAAGACCAATATACTTTTACGTACAGAAAACCGAACCATTTTCGACAGAGAACATCCCAATGCCTTTTGAGCGTGCAATGCTAAACAATGGAGGAGCCATGAATTTAGAAACAGGGATATTCACAGCACCCGTTACTGGAACTTACTTCTTTTCTTTTACTGGACTTGTGCAATTTGAGGTGACTTCTACTGGAATTCTAAGTGAGTTAGTCATAAGGCTTTTCAGAAATAATCAAGAAATAGCGCGCAGTCAGATAAACGAAGTCAACGCCGTTACAAATCCCAATTATCTAAGTCCAATAACCCTTCAATCTACTCTGAAGTTGAACGCCACAGATGAAGTCTGGGTGGAGATCGATAGGGGAATTGTGTTTGGTTATTTATTTGATTACAGTAATACCTATTGCACGAATTTTAACGGCTGGCTTTTAGAAGAAGAAATCTTAATTAACGTAAATGTTTTCCACACCTAATATGACAGCAAATACTAGGACCATGATTGAAAATAAAAGAACACTGAGGAATACAGTATTTACCCGCATTCAGTTAGACATTCCGCTTTAAGCAAAGATATAGATTAGATGAAAACGATTTTTTTTGCTTACCAACGGCCGTTTCACCGGGTGCTTTGTCCAGTTGCGATAGGAAAGGGAAATAGTCCTGAAATCTGCTAAAATCTAACAACCAAATATTCATTGTTAAAAATTTTAAACATCATCAAAATTAAACTTAGAAAATATACTTGCATTAAATCTTCCTTCACTTAATTTGTATGATTTCTCTCTCACTGGCTTGTTAAGTTGGTTGTAAATAACTAGTTCATTCTTTGGACACCCCACGTTCAATTGTAAATAATAGACCGGCATTTCTAGCAATAACACTAATCACAGCTCTGTTCCTTCATTGTGGTAAAGAGGATGTCATCTAGGCTTCCTAAAAACGAACAACTAAGTTGAAATAAACACTTGACTTAGCAAGCAAAATCAACCTCCTATCACGTGAAAATTCCATTTGAACAAAATTCCGACGTGCCCTTTTAACGATCAGTATTCTATGAATTAACAGATACATAGAATCTGAATAGAATGGTACCACCACTTGGGGAGTATAAAATCTAAGTCAACGGACGAAAGATTGCTGGACCATAATGACGCTTACAACCACGCGGAAAAAGAGTTAAAATTAATTCGTAGTTGTTCCCTTTCACACTGAACCTCGATTAAAACATCGCTTTTCGAAGCGCTAAATATGGAACCTTTTTTGGGAAGGGCTCGAACGCGTTAACTAGAATTATTACATGGACTTACCTAGTTGCCAAAACGGAAATCCTCTCATCTACGGGCTTGCTTGTCTGGTCGATGAAGAAGCTGGCGTAACTAAGCAACAACACTAATCACAGCCCTCTTCCTCCATTATGATAAAGTGGATGTGAATACGGCTTCCTAAATAGGAAAACATTAGGAAACTAGAAGGAATCATTAGACATATTTTGCTTACTAGTGCAATGTGATGGGTGCATAAAAGGCAGTCAATGCAGGCCATGGCACAGCCTTTGCGAACAGCATCATGGAATTGGGAATTACCTATAAAAGCAAAATGAAAAATTATCAAGCAGTGGGTGGTTACTGGGACTATAAAGCACAGAACACCGTCAACATGCACTTCGACTTGCTGTGAAGAGGACGATAAACTCTGGCTAATTGGAGGTTGGGAAGAGATGAAAAACGTGTTCTGGCATCCGAACGAAACGAACACGCGTCTACTGGGGCTTCTCGGTATAGTTCAGTGTAAAGTACTCTGTAACGGCATAGTAAATGGATTAAGTCAAGAAAAAATGCACCTATCAATATCGATTGCACTTACTACCTGGCCCGATCCATGCCACGTAATAAATCTCGAAGGAGACGATAGCTGGTGGTGGTGTTCGGCTGTAACACCACCTTACAGCAAAGAGAGGCAGGTAAAGAAGTCCGAGTTGGAGGAATTAGTGGCTGTTTCGATAGTACGCCAGTTTGGTCCAGTGCTGCTTGACGTGGCTGTCACCGTAGTTAGTCCCGCCATTTTGCTCCAACTACAGAAGCTTGGGTCGGGGCACAGACTTCATCAACTAACATTTCAACGCCTCACTAGACATCATCCGTGTACGACAGCAAACAGTAAATGGCGGCGCACTTCTTTAGAGCCACATCGTCATCTGGGGACGTTTGTTGACGTCGCTCACTGACCCCGGTTCTGTCTACTGAAAAAACCAAAGTTTAGCATATTGCAATTAACAGATATGATAACGAAAGTTGAACATACTTGTTGTTGGCCATGCTGATCGCCCATTTGCAGAATAGCATAGCCCGTGCCACAAACTGGGGTTGCAAAATCCTGTTTGACAGACTATCACGCTTCGTTTCCTTCGTGTGACATCCCCAGCCGCAGTTCCAGTTCGTAAGCGGTGTGTGAAGTCTACGAGTTGCGTCTTCGGATCCACTTTGCGATAAGCAATAGGGAAATAATTAATGGTTGAGCAAACCTAGGGTATTCTATTCGTTTTTTAAATAAAAGTCAAGGTTTGTACTCACCAAATGTCGGCAGGTGATGCCTATATGGCAGATTCTGTTTTTGACTCCTGCCTCAAAAAGCACCTACATCTTCAAACCGGGTAGCTTCACGTACCGTTCACGAATCTAGATATAGATCAGACAACTTCGGATGAATGGCTGTAAAATGCAGATGTCATTTTTATTCTTTAAATTAGATTTCTGACAAATTCGATGTTAGTCAACAGCTATAACAAATGCCGACCTCTTATTAGCTCTAAGTTTTTCTCCATAGAGACGCTATTATGTAACACAACATAACAAACAAAAACAAACAAGAAAAAAGCCCAATTAAGGTACGACCTATCGACCTTTGGTTCTTTTTCCGTTCCTGTCGAAAGCCAACTGCGTCCACCCGTCAAACTGGCCTGTCAATTAACTACAATCATCGCATTGTCAACAAAGAAAGCAAACATGGATCCTAAAACAAAATATGTTTCGACATACAAAATTTAAAGGATTTCTTATTTTAGATCGGGTATCTCCCGTTTTGTTTTATACCAAAAGCCATCTTAGTCTACGCGAACGTCATGTTGATGAGATAACAGTGACACAAGGTAGATTAAGAATCAATAAAGGTAAACAATCTGCTGAAGGCTCCGTGTCCTATATAAACTGGATTGTGGCAGAGGTCAGAATAGGAACTGCACAAAATATTTGAGAAAAGTTAAAACATGGCTCGTCCTTCATCAATTTTAATTCCAATTGGAATCCTGATGTTGACTTGGTCGACTTGCTCCACGGCTGCTGCACTCAGTTTGGAGGATCGATTTCAACAGTTTCAAGAAGATTACGTAAGAAAATTATTTTTCTACCTCGATGTCGTTCATGCATTTCGTTTCACGCTTTGCTAAGTTAGATTCACTTACAACAGCCAACTAACTCTCTACATTTCTCAGATTCAATTCAAGAAGACGGTGAATGAAAAAGAAGTGACAATTGAAGCGGAGCAGAAAGCGAAGGATCAACAGAATGTAAGTCTCTTTCGATTGTTACTAACTGGATAGCGTACCCGCAATTCCATTCAATGTCGCATCATTTTTCTATTAGAGCAAATTTCGGGAATCACTAGTAAATAAAATTAATGAATTGGAAGGAAAAGTTGCAATACTGGAATCCCAACTTCATCAACAGGTGTGCCTTTCACGACGTTTAAATAATTCAAACTAATCAAAATGGTTATGATTGGCCTGCAGGATCAACAAACTGCTGCAATTAGCTCCATCAATGCTATCCCAATTGACGTAAATGACACAAAACACCAGTCGCGATTTATCAACGAAATGCCATCCTCGTGTAGAGATCTAAAGGTGATTGGCCACACTTTAAATGGCCTTTATTCAATTATAGGACTCCAGGCAGTTGAAACTGTCTACTGTAACTTCAACAAGCAGTTAGATGATCCGGGTAATTATTTGATTCCGTAAATGTACGAAAAATTCAAAGAAAAAAAATTATTTTTTCTTCTTCAAATAACGAAGAACACACGCAAAAAAAATAATAATTAAAAATTTAATTATTAAATTTCAGACTTAGAGAATTGGATTGGGTATCAAGATTTAAAGACAAGATCAACATACTTCCACGTACAGAAAACCGAAAAATTTTCGACAGTGGACATTCCAATTCCGTTCGAGCGTCTATTGCTTAACAAGGGAGGAGCCATGAATTTAGAAACAGGGATTTTCACAGCACCAGTTACGGGAACTTACTTCTTTTCTTTTAATGGAGTAGTGCAATTTGAGTTGACTTCAGCTGGAGAACTAAGCGAATTCGCCGTAAGGCTTTACCGAAACAATCAAGAAGTAGGACGTAGTCAGATAAACGAAGTCAACGCAATTACAAACATTAATTATCTAATGCCAATAACCCTTCAATCTACTCTAAAGCTTAAGGCCGCAGATAAAGTCTGGGTCCAGGTAAATAGGGGTCCTGTATATGGCTACTTATTCGACTACGCTGATACCTATAGCACTAATTTTAACGGGTGGCTTTTGGAAGAAGAAATCTTTGACATCGAGAACGTTGTCCACGCCCAATTAGACAGCAAATACTAAAACCACGACTTAAAAAAAAAGGGAGAGGGGCAAAAGAAACGAAGAATTTCCTAAAATCCACCCCATCCAGTTAGACCTTCGCCCCTAAGGAAACAAAAATTATTTGGTTGGCTTACTAATAGTCCGTTTCGCCATTTGCTATGCCCAGCCTCTATAGGATAAAAAGGGGCTAACACAACATTCAATTTTGCTTGAATCAAACAGACAAATATCCATTATTGGAAATTAAAGTATCGTCAAAACGGAAAATACACAAGCATTAAACCTCCCTCCACTTTCTGTTTGTGCAATTTCTCAGTCATAGTTTTGCTAAGTTGTCTTAAGATGGTTTGTACATTACAACATCCCATGTTCTTTTAAAAAGATGTTTACGAGAATCTGCCATAGGTGAAGGCACTAAATATAGAACTAGTAAAATAGAATTACTATATGGAATTATGGACTTACCTAATTGCGAAAAAGGAAATCTTCTCATCTACGGCTTGCTTGTCTGGCTGATGAAGAAGCTGGCAGTACTAAGTAATACCACTAACAGCAGCTCTCTTCCTCCATTATTGTAAAGTGGATGTGAATATGGCTTCCTAAATAGGAAAACATTAGGAAACTAGAAGGAATCATTAGACATATTTTGCCTACTATATTGCAATATGCTGTGTGCATGAAAGGCAGTGATTGCAGACCATGGCAGACTTTGTGAACAGCATCATGAAATACGGAATTACCTATAAAAGCAAAATGAAAAATTATCCAGCAGTGGGTGGTTACAGGGACTTCAAAATACAGAACTCATCAACATGCACTTCTACTTGCTGTGAAGAGGGCCAATGAACTATGGCTATTTGGAGTTTGTGAGGTGTTCTGTCATCCGAACGAAAGGAACACCGAAACGAACACGCGTCTAGTGGGGCTTCTCGATAAGCTTCTCGAGTTTCACATCGATTCAATCACCGAATGGGTATTCTGTAAAGGCATAGCAAATGGTTAAATCAGGAAAAGATGAACCTATCAATATCGACTGTACATCCCTTCCTGCCTTACATACTACCCGGCCCGAGCCATAACCAGCAGTAATATATCTTGGGGAAAATGAAACCTGATGATAGGTATAGCGCTGCTTGACGTGACCGTGACCATCGTAGCTGGTGCCACCATGCTGCTCCAATTACAGGAGCTTGAGGCGGGGTGCATAGTTCATTGACCAACTTTTCAACAGGCCCCCACTGGCCATCATGCGTGTCGAAGAAGATATTCAATAGCGGCGCACTTCTTCAGAGCTTCATCGTCAAATTTTCACGAACGGGCACGCCTTCTTTACGTCGCACATTGTCCCTGGTCATGGATGTGACCAGGGAAAAAAAACTTGAACTGAAAAAAAAACTTGAACTGAAAAAAAAACTTGTTGGTGGCCGTGTTGATTGACCGTTATGATCAGTGTCATAAAAAAAAGCATTACAACATTACAGCTATATTTCAGTAAAAAAAAAACAAATGAACAAATAAAAGAATTAGCTTGCCAGATAAAAATCTGATGTGTTCAAACAGCTGCATTTCCATTCTCATTCTTTTACCCGATTGACAAGTGAGAAAACTGAACACCATAACTAAACCACCATACAAACAGGGTAGCAATGAAATCTATGTCAACCGACATACGAAGCATTGCTCACCCAAACAATCAACTACTTTGTTGCAGTTCACTTCAACATAGAACCTCGAATACCACATGTGTTTTTGAAGCAAGAAACATAGAAACTTTTCTTTTGGGCCTTAAGTAAGTTAACTAAGATTATTACTAGGGATTACCTGGTTGCTAAAAAGATCATCTTTTCATCTGCAGCTTGTTAGTGTAGCCAACTGAGCAGGGTGTCGTGGAAATGGCATTATCAGGAATTGTCAGAAAAAAACCACTCTTTTCCTCCCCGATGTAGTGGAATTTAATACAGCTTCCTAAATAGAAAAAAAAATGAGACAACTAGAAAGTTACAACAGGCATATTCTCTTTACTTGTGCAACATACGGGCTGAATGTGAGCCAATGCAGCAAATGCACTGTTGCAGTCTCTATCAACAGCAACATAGCAACAGTGATGGGCTAAAACTAAAGAAAAACTGTTAATTGGTAGACGAATAACATGTTATGCTCAATACTCACAATACTAATATCTGTTGATGAACAGATGACATCAAAGGTTGTACACATTTCTTGTGAGAATCATTTTGAGATCCAAAGCTTCTACAGCATATAACATTGTAAAAAAATAAGATTTTAAGGTAATTATTTTATAATTAAAAAACAAAACATGACTCTTGTATGAAAGAAAGGCAGATGAAAAGGCTTGTGCTCGTTCACGGAATAAGCACATGTTTGCGCTTGTCAACTGATAGGGTTCATGGATCAAATATGTGCAAGCACTATCATCTAAAACAGGTTTTGGCAAAACAAAACTTCTTCTTACTTGAAAAGAACTTTCCATTCTCATGCAACACAAAACTTGAAGTTAAATGCTTCTTAATTCGGATTACATAACACAACCTATCTGAATAAAACTTGGACAGACAATGGCGGAATGAAATTTCGCGAGGGAAAATTTTTCGGAAATTCAACGTTGCCACTGTTGCCAAAATATTTATTCTGATTTCCGTCGAATCGGGTCGCAAAAACCGGTTTGCCTACGGTTCACCGCAAAAAAAAAAGTCGCCCACAGCCATAGGCGATCCGGTTGAAACCGTTGAAACTGATTCCAAGATGGGTAGGTTAGGTTAAGTTTGGTTTTTGCTGTGCAAACCGGGTCTAGATACCGCCATCTTGAAAAATAACAGCTTGAACGGCATCAACTTTTAAAAAGGCCAAAAATGAGTTTTCTAATAATTTGGATTACATTAAAGGTGCTACGTCGACTTCAATTCATGGTTTTAACTGGAATTAAACGAAAAGCCAAGTAAATGTAAGTATTTTGTTTTACTTTATTAGGAAAGACGCCTGGGGCCTGGCATTTCCAAAATAAACTTTAGGGTAGAGGTAACAAAAACTTGAAAACCTAAAGGCTGTTGAAAGATAAAATAATATTTTGACATAAGCTGAGAAAATGCCAATATCACCTCTGTTGACCTACCCTGTAGCAGTGGCCTTGAACACATTAATAACCTTAGGCAAAAAAATTCAGAAAACCAAAAATCCCATCTCACTTTCCATCTCAGTAGTTCACTCACCTGCACACGGCACACTAGTGTAGAAATACCTGTTTGGGTGTTATAAAAGTGTTTCACGCCTTTACACATGGATCACATGAGCACTAGATTTTGCATCTGCACTGGTTTAGTCTAGTTTAGCCTAGATAGATTAGAAAAACGTTGATTTAGTTAAGGTTAAATACCTAACACGTTGCGTATTTTGCACTGCACTGTCTCACTGGTCTGTCTGCACGTAGTCCGTATGTTCCCATGCTTGCATTTTGCACTTTCCACATTTACTGGCATCCTCAAACCTATTGGCACAACAGCAAACACACTCTAAACATTAACAAACCAACTACCAAACCAAACGATTCATCATTAAACAAAATTTTTAGGACCTTTCTCTAAAAAACTGTTGCTATGCGTGTTCTTGATATGTGTTAGCATTAAGCAGACATTGTCATTTCTCGATTAATCAAAAGGAATTCTTTGTTTTTTGTTTTTCTTTCTCTTCCACGATGAATTAGGAGGGCAATCTCTCGGCATTACCATGGACAGCAGGCCAACGTGGATTGTCGTCGAAGACCGTCGCCACCAAAAAAAAAGGGGGTATCACGTATTAGTGATAAATTTATTGTACTAACTGGTTTTTTGCTTTTATTTAATTAGATTGGCCAAACCACCGAAAAGGTTCAACAGGACCGTTGAGGGCGCTACAAGATCACCGAGGGAGTTATGAGAACGTCGCCATTAAAGGTATTATTGATTAAATTTAAATTGTACTGTGCCCTTCACGTATTTATGTTCGTCAAGGCACCGAAGAAACACAAGGGGGATCATCTGGGAGCTGCAAGATCGTCGGGGGAGGTGTAAGATCGTCGTGGAAGCTACAAGATCATCGTCATGGGCGGTATTATTGTTAAGTTTAAAGAGTACTTTACTAACTGCTTTTTTTTATGCTTTCAGCTTGGCTAAGGCACCGAAGAGGTCCAACGGGGATCATCGTGGGAGGTGTGAGATCATCGAGCGTGGTACAAGATCGACGCCATTAAAGGTATCATTGATAAGTTAAAGTTTACCATGTTATTTTTCCTTTCACGTGTTTCTGTTGGCCAAGGCACCGAAGAAGCACAACGGGGATCATCTGGGATCTACAAGATCATCGGGGGAGGTGCGAGATCGTCGTGGAAGCTACAACTACAAGATCATCGTCATGGGCGGTATTATTAATAAGTTTAAAGGATTCTTTACTAACTGCTTTTTTTTAATGCTTTCAGCTTGGCTAAGGCACCGAAGAGGTCCAACGGGGATTATCGTGGGAGGTGCGAGATCATCGAGGGTGGTATAAGATCGACGCCATTAAAGGTATCATTGATTAGTTAAAGTTTACTGTGTTATTTTTCCTTTCACGTATTTCTGTTGGCCAAGGCACCGAAGAAATACAACGGGGATCATCTGGGAGCTACAAGGTCGTCGGGGGAGGTGCGAGATCGTCGTGGAACTACAAGATCATCGTCATGGGCGGTATTATTGATAAGTTAAATGATACTTTACTAACTGTTTTTTTTCTGCATTCAGCTTGGCCAAGGTACCGAAGAGGTCCAACGGGGATTATCGTGGGAGGTGCGAGATCATCGAGGGTTTTACAAGATTGTCGCCATTAAAGGTATCATTGATAAGTTGAAATCTAACGGTGTCATTTTATCTTTTACGTGTTTACATTGGCGAAGGTGCTGAAGAGGTACAACGAGGATCATCGCCGGAGCTTCGAGATCATCGCCGGAGCTTCGAGATCATCGCCGGAGCTTCGAGATCATCGCTGGAGCTTCGAGATCATCGCCGGAGCTACGAGATCGTCGCCGATGTCACCTGAGATCTTCGCCCCTTCGTATGAAGAAGTAATCAAGATGGTACGGTTTAGTATGGGCTAATTGGCATTTTCTTACTTCATTTTAGTTATTGAAATTTGTGTCGTTTGTGTGTCCCTAAATCCCCTTTCCTTACTTCATTTAACCTTTAAACATTATGGCTTATGGGTAGTTCACTTAGCATTCACATTGCACTGATCATTCACGCTCATTGCACGTTTTCCCTGGGTTTAGTTCTCTGCTCACTCACCTTTTAGTTCTGGCTTTCACACACCTGGCTTTTCTTTAGAACACATAATAACTAACAAAATTTAAAAAAACATTTATTGCTCGATTATTTGCCTTTTGCCAATAATAACGAATTCAGTTATACCTGAAATGACGTTATCTTATCAAAATTAAATTTAAATAATAATAAAAAAATGCAAAGTCATTTTAGTTTGATTTTTTTTTCACGTTGACCCAAACTACAAACAAAAATAGATTTGGGGAGGGGAAGTTTATTGTGAAATCATCCTCTCAAGTAAATTTTGTATATGTTTTTGGGGGGAGTTTCTCTCTATCATCTAAAGAGATACACCTTGTTATTTTTTCCCTCCTTCCCTCTCACAATCGATGACATTTTGCTACTTCACTCAACATTTGCATTTCGACGAAATACGAAAATTAAAGGGGAGCAGTAGAGGGAAAGAAAGGACAGTTCATTAGCGACGAAACGAACTAACACGGACTCGAAGACGTCACAAGAACGCAAAAGAAAAATAAATCAAGACGAGAACACGTGCGGGAAAGACGGTGACAGGCGGGCTTTTTCCTCCTTGTTTTGAAAAACTCGTAAAAAAAATTTCAACAATAAAAAAAAAGATGGCAGCAAATTTTTCAAATTTTTGTAAAGAGATTAATTTTGAATTGAAATGAAATTGAAAGCACCGCGAGATGTACGCCATTCCAGCGCTCCAGAAAAAAACTGGGGAGACCAACGGACAGAAAGAAAAGGAAACTAAAGTGCCGGAAGAATAGGAAACGGAAATGAATGAAAAAATCGACAAAAAAAAGGGAGGAAGCCTCGGAACGACGTCACAATCACACACAAAAAAAGATTATTTGGGAGACATGGATGAAGAAACGAGGCAACTTGTAAAAAAAATTTTGAAAACCAACAGAGGTGGGTAGATTTGTGAATTTAAAAGAAACTGATGAAATTAACGAGAAATTAACTTTAAGGGAGAAATAGGTTACATTTGCTTTCTTCTTTTCATGAATGAGAGCCAAGCACATTGTAGATGGTAAAAATGGCGGGCTGGGCGAGATTTAAGGTGGTTAAAACGTGTTTGGTAGAGATTGGCAGAAGCTAAATATAAATCTTTCTTATCATTAAATTTTTTGTTTGTTTTTTTCTTGTAAGGGGGTAGTAACTAAAAACACGTACACAACTCGTACAATAGGACCACCGGTTGGAGAAAAAGAGGGGGGTGTAGGATTCACGTAGTTGTTGTCTAGTTGTTGTAAAGTTGTCCTTAACCTTCTTTGTAGCTGGAAGAGAGACGCAGACGCGACCCTATTCCCCCGTGAACGACAATCACGCTCCCATTGTCGTGCTCCGATTTAGTACGTCGTCGCTCCGATTGCGTCACGACGCCGATGGCCTCGACATTCCTCTTGCTGACCTTCTCTTGGCGTTTATATCCAGCCGTGGTCGTGCACAGAGTCACTTTGGCCACTTTACGGGATCGTTTCCCAGCCGGCACCACGTTGATAGAAACAGTTTCACCAGGAGAAGATTCAGTTGAAGTTCCAACCTGTAAACATTGTTGAAAAGGTCATAAACATTAATGCTAAACGTGGCATTTAAATAAATTAATATTTCATACGAAGTTGAAAGCGCTAACGCGTTGACATGGGAAGCGTTTGCGACGCCGTTTCAATCCACTGTTGGCCGGCATTTCGCCCGCTCCATTCTCCAAGGACGATCCGGCGGTGGTTGAAGTGTGGTCAGCGGCAGCAAACCCTTGCGTGATGGCGATGGGACGAGACTGACTGATCAACGGACCGGCCCCGGAACGTGTAGGTTTCGGGTCACCTGTTTGATTGTTGATCTTGGCCTGCGAAAGCGAAGGGAAGTCGGCTTCCAAGTCGAACTGGAACTTCTTGCGGCCATGACTGGATTTGCCAGCACGGCCAAATTTATGCGGAAATTCCGCAGCATCCTCGGAACCACAGCTTTCCGACAATTCGGCATCTGAGCAGCTGCGGTTCCGATCGCGCGAATTGTCGGCAACTGGTAGACCATGTAGAAATGGACATTCTTCACCTGAATTGAATTTTTGAGATTTTTAATGAACTTTATGGACCATCAATAAGGCAAAAGAATACCTTTAAAACAAGAGGACTCGATCCAAAATCTACACGGAATAGATCCAAGGTCGTGAGAAAACTTGCAATCTGGGCGACGACATTCACCTTCCACGAAAAAACTACACGGACGCTTGGGACGCCGGACCGTTTGATGCTTCTGGCTAGTGCGACGCCTTCTACGACGGCTGTTCTTGCCAGCACCGCTAGCCGTTTCCGAAGCCTTCATCGAATCCAGCGAGCCGTAAATTTCTTCAAAGAACTCGTCGTCCAGATACTCAACGGGGATATTGGGAGGTGGCCACGATTCCGCCAAGGCATCCGGATCGGCCCACTGTTCGCAGCCGTCATCCGTCAGGCCGTAGGACTGTGGAATCCATTCGCAAACGTCGACTTGGTCAACACGTCCACTTTCGTCCTCGAATGGATCCCACAGTTCGTCTAGAGTGTATTCGTTAACATCCTCTTCAACAGGTGCTGTTGTCACAGCAACAGTTTCCGCTGGCACCATCACTACCTTCACATCAGGAACTTGGTCAATGTCAGCAGCTGTCTCTAACACATCACCGGATGGAGAGATGATGCCACCATCGACAAGTTCTTCGTCATCGCCGTTGAGAGTAGTGGCAACGTTCCAAACTTCATTCAACAGTCCGTCCATTTCCTCCTCTTTGCTACTGATCAGCTCCTTTTCCTCGTTCGCATCTCCGAGTTCATCATCTCCTTTCAGATCTTCTTTCAGCTCTTTGGTAACCGCTTCCGCATCGAACTTCCACACATCTCCTACATCCAACAAACCATGGCTAGTAGTCAAAGACGCTGAAAAAGGATAGGAGATTGCCCGAGGTGTTACAGACGACAATTTATCTGCAAATGAAACAAAAACGGATCAATAAATATTTAAGTGAATCAAGTTTTTTTTTAAATGTAGGACAGGAAAAAGCAATTACCAGGATTGATGGATAGCCTCGAATCAGTTTGACAGCACTTTTCCGTTTGAACAACACGAAATTTCAATGTAAACGGAGTGGCAGAGCGGCTGGTCTGTTGCTCCTGTTCCGTCTGATCTGAAGTCAACGTCAACGGACTTGGTGAAGTTGGTAACTTGTAGATCATGTACTTGGCCCATCCCTTCCATCCATCGCCACTTTCCTCGCAATCCGGTAGGTAAAGGGCACCACTTGGGCTGCGCAGAAAGTGAACTTCTTCCGGCTGGGCATCTACATCAAAGGTCGCTCCATCGCTTACCTTAAATTCATACAAATAAACGCAAAGGATAAGCTACAAAATTCATACACACACAAAATCATATTGATTTCAATTACCTGAACTTCAACATCCCCTTCTTGTTGAATGGGACAGAAGTGGGTTTTCGGTGAAGTCAAGAGATTCTCTTCTTCCTCATCATCAGGCCGTTCGGTTTCTTTCAAAATGTGTTCCACTTCGTGCTCGTCATTGTCAGGGTCGCCTTTTCCAACTTCTGCATTCGTGGCGAGATTGGCCAACCATTCCAACAATTTGCTGCTCTTGGGCAAAGCCTTTTGCAGCGATCTGGCCAACACGGGGCTGAATCCGCTCTTCTCCGGATGGTGATTAAGCAGAGCCAAGCTCAGCTGGACAGCCGTGTCTGCGGGCGATTTTGCCACCAAATCGGAAAGCCATGGCGTTGTTGGCTCGGGCCCCATTAAAGCCCAATCCGACTCGACCGGAGCCCAAATATTGCTAGCATCTCCAACCGGATGACTCCAATCAGATTCGCTCTTCCAATCATTCAGAGTACCCACATTTTGACTGACGGGCGATTCCGAGCAAAGGACGGGATATTCGTCTTCGTGTAGCTGACAGAACGACTTGAAGGCATTGTTCAGCACGTCGCTCAAAAGTGCAGCTCCATCTTCCCCATCGAAGCCGCTGCCTCGTTCATAAAGACGCCCTTTGGTGTTGCTGTTGGCCGTGCAACTGTTGACGGGCGGGGTCGGAGCTCGCTCCAGGGAACTATCTCTTGAACAATCCCCAAAGTAAGCCTCCGAAGCACAAGACTCACCATAGACCTCGACTTGTTGAGAAGAGGACGAATCAACTATGGCTAATTGGGGATTGGGAGGCGGTGACAAACGTGTTCCGGGCATCCGGACGAAACGAACACGCGTCTGCTGGGTCTTCTCGGCAGACTTGCGAACGTTCCATATCGGTTCAGTCACCAACTGGGTACTCTGTAATTACAAGACAAATGGTTTATGACATGAGGCAACTATCGACTTTGTTTCTTACCTGGTCCGAGTCGGAGAGGATCTCGAGTGGGGGGAAAGCCTGGCGGTAGTGTTCGGCCGGATCGCCACCTTCCGGCGACGAGACGCTGGTAAAGGAGTCCGAGTCGGAAGAGCTGCTGGCCGCTTCGAAACATTCTGGGGCACTGCCGTGATTGGTCCAGCGCTGCTTGACGTGTCCGTCAACGCAGCTAGCCCCGCCATTCTGCTCCAACTGAAGGAGCTTGAGGCGGGCGCAAAGTTCATCGACCAGTTTCTCGACAGGGCCCCACTGACCATCGTCCGTGGCCGACAGCAGACACTCAATGGCGGCGCACTTCTTCAGAGCCTCTTCGTCACCGTTCCACGAATGGGGACGCCTTCTTGGCGTCGCACATTGTTCCTGGTTGCGTCCACTGAAAAGAAAAGTCCAAAGTTTAGCAAATTGCAACTGTGACATTAAACATGTGATAAGGGAAATGCACACATACTTGTTGGTGGCCATGTTGCTCGACCGTTTGGAGAGATGATGGCCAGTTCCACAACTTTTGGTTGCAAAGTTCTTCTTCGACGGACGGCCACGTCTCGTTTCCTTCGTATGACGTTCCAGTCGCAGTTCCAGCTCGAAGGCAGCGCGTGGATTCCATGCGGGTTGCGTCTCGGGATCCAGCTCAAGCTCAGCTTCCGCCACTTCCGAATGAAGCAGGATGGATAACACAGCACGAGCATAGAGCGAAGCAGCTTCAACACCCCTGGCCTCCAGTTCGGCGCCGAGCCATTCACCCAGGCCAGCAGGCATGGCAACGGGAGCTGCGTAACGCATGGCACTACGACTGCTCCCAAAACCCGTCTGCCCCTCCACCTCCTCGTCCGACCGTACCCACCAACAGGACTTTCACCTCCTCTTCCCTTATTTTTTTAAACCTGGTTGATAAAACGTGGAGACAGGTTAGTTATTGCACTTGGTAAATAGTACAGCATGTTTTACGTACCTTTATAATAGAAAATATGCATAGTAGCAGTAACGACTGCAACGAATTATTCTAACGTCCAACAGACTACGATCTGTTTCGGTTTACAACTGACTTTTAGTGGGATTTCTTGTGTTTCGTGAATGAAAAACTCAATTAAAGTGGGGTAAGAATCAAAACTAACAGACGTTGGATGACGCTGAAAACGAGTTGAAGGGCGTAAATAAATCAATAAATAGTTTTTTCTGTTTCCTTTTTTCTTGCTTGTTTTTTGTTTAAATGAAGATTTCTTTTTGCTTTGTGTTTTCTTGTTTTGTTTCGTTTTTCGTTTTTTGTATGAAAAAATACAGAGTGAAGTTCTGGGCTGTATCTTCACTTTGGCTTTCAAATCTTGTTCTTTTCTTTCCAATTCCTATTTTGTCCCCGTCTCTTAAAAAGATGGTGTTTGGTGAGGTTGGCTTTTTTGTGCCCTGTTGACTAGATCGGGTAACTATTTTTGTTTTTTCTTCAAGGGTTGAAGGCCCGAAACAACTTGAAGACTGGAAAGTAAAGCCTGCTACCAGTACAATGTGAAAACCAGAGGGATGCAAGAGTTACGCACACACACACTTTACAAGTGTTTTTGAAGATTCATATAAAACCTGCAGATGAAAAACCAAATGAAATCTAATGTAAAAACTATATGAAATGTAGATGTTTGGTACTCACAAGAAGCACGGGATGTCCCCTAATGCCAGAACACGCAGCTTTCCCAAGAAGGTTCAGGATTGAACCTTCCGAGCGTGAGTTACAAAATAAAGCAGTAGTGTTTGATGGGATTTTCAAGGATATATAACATAGATTGGTTTTGGTAAAGCGCTCAGAAACTCAGAAAACTCGTGGAGGGCAAACAGAATCGGTCAGCAGATTGTGGGCCGAGTGGTGGCCGGCACAGCTCACAAGGCTGGCACAAGGGCTAACCACATATAACACCACTTCAAAAGGCATGGCACATAATCTAAAATGAGAAATAAAATTGGAAAAAAAAAGTGTTAAGTAATTAAATCTGCTGCAACGTCAGAAACGCGTTTAAAAATATTTGTCAAAACACTGATAACGTGATGTGGGTCACCTAATGTTGATAAATCATTTCTGGGAAGCCAAAATTCTATTCGAAATACAATTTGATCGAGGTACGTTATCACGAAGTTCAAAGAAAGGCAAAATCCCACGACGCAGTCACCAAGTGAGTCTCGAAAAACACCACTTTAGTTGCCCCTTTCCACTAGAATTGAATGGTGAAATGACGCAAGAGGGAGCGCGCGCGATGTAGTATCAGGGGGTAGAAAAAGAAAATGAAAAAAAAATCGAAGGCTGACGTCACTTCGTGAAATTTGGAAATTTCCCACCTAACCCCATTGTTCGCTCGATTGTTTTCACAGATCAGGGAGACGAATGCTATCGCCCCCTGCCTTAAACCAAATCGAATTCAATTGCAATTCGATGTGATATTTAGGTAGTAGTGGGGAATTAAGAGATCAAAACAAAGCACGACAGAAGGTGGGCGGGAGCCAGAGAGAGCCACCCAACAACAACCACCAGAAATGGACGACTGTTTAATCACTAGCGTTCACAATACGTTACGATTCATCTGCATAAGAAAATAGACACAAACAAGTGGCCGTCAAGGTGAGAACTTTACCTTGGAACGAAGCATTTTTGCGACGAAGAGAAAAAGAAACTGCGTCCAACGATGGGGCACAGAACGGCTTGGTTTTCCTAACGAAACCAAAGTCACAAGACTTCTCTCGTTGTCCCTCCCGGCCTTGACGCAGAGAGGACGGGAAAATGGCGGCTCGAAAGAGGAGAGGGCAGAGCGAGATAGAAAACGTTGGCGAAACGTCATTCGAAAAACACTCGCGAGATGCCGTTCAATGCCAGCGTAAAACGTCCAATTGAAAATTTCTTCAGGGGAAATGAGGAAGGCCGAGCTGGTCCCTCTCAGAAGGTGGCCTCGGTCGTTGTACTTGACTTGACCAACAACCTTAAATCGTGCTTAAGTGATAAAACTTCATGGTCGATTTGTTTACGTAAAATAATGAAGTAGATGAATAAATTTACCGTAGCCGATTTTTCGCCCGTAAGATTTCTATTGAGAAAATATTTTTAGCATTGACGTCATCCATGGCAGCGTTTTCCAGTTCATTTCAATGCCAATGGACGGGTTGTGCCAAATGCTCATCTTAAAAATTTCAGCAGTTTTCTTTAATAAGAAAGAAAGACGGTTCTTCAGTAGTTCAATTCAAAACACGTACTATATTTATACAATTATTGGACAATATCTGCATTGGGAACTATTTGACTGATTGAGGTGTAGAATAATTACGTATCTCTTTACGACTTCAACTGGACGAGCACGTACGCCACAAGCAACAACGATTCACGACATTTTCGTCTGCTATACTTTTTTGATTTGTTTATCAATGGGCCACAGTACAATATTTATGATTATTTCGAATCATTGTTGCTGAGTTTTTCCTGTTTCCAGACATGTAAAAGTAATATTAGTTTTACACCATGATCAGCATTTATTTGATGGCCAAACACAACAATGATTGGTGTGTGTGCATTTACTCTCTGTATCTCTGTGTGTTTAAATAAATAGAATCGAGTACAATAATAATAATAATAACTACCGGTCATCAGAACGAGTTTGGTCTTTCTTCTTGGGATGGAAACGTGAGATGGTCATTCAAAAATATTGGGAGCCTGGCAGATGCTTTTCATGCATGAAGGCTACCTATCATAGCTACTACTACCGCTAGTCTTTACGTTAGCTGTCAGAACAGGGTGTATCATACCACTGTGTGTTTTAAGTAGAGGTTTGTTGCATTTGGGGAAACCATACATCTCAAAAATTGGAGAACATTGGAACGGAATCAAGGAAAGGTGATGAGTGAAACTTTGGGGGCCTTGGTATACACACAAACAAGTCAGATTTGAATAATATCACAGTCAGAGTTTCACCAACATATTAACTACAACACATACATACACAATAACGAAAACCAAAGGGGAGGACTTGACGTGGGAGCTGTAGGATTAACTACTTGTGGAAATCAATTGGCCACAAAACATTCGATGGGTTACACAAACAGAACTTTTATATGTTAATCATGTGTGTGCAATATAATACTCAAATATTTTGTTCCTATGTCAATAAATAATGGGTGGGGGGAACATTCAATTAGTTGAAGGTAGTAGTCATGTAGTTCTATAACAATTTTTTTGAGATAATAACCGACAAACATGAATTCCATTCCAGAGAAGTTCTTTTGACAATCCTTTCTAAGCTTTCTTTTGTTTGTTGTTTCTGTTCAGCTACTCGACCCTGACGGTCCATTTTGAAAGTGTTGCAAAACTTGATGAGTGTATTCCAGCAGGTTGATGTAGTCTCGCACGATAACGAAATCTCGGAGATTGCGACCCGAAGCGCTCCGCATATCGCGGTATTTGTTGTCCATTAACTGACGGACAGCGTCAGCGTCTGGCTCAACGTGTTTCTCGATCATGGCCATCTGCAGCGAACACAGGACCTACATTCACGTGAATCAAGTTAGTTAACGGGTAATGATTTTTAATCCTCCGTTCATATGAATGGTTCAAATCACTTACCATGGCGAGTTTATTTTCGGTAGTGGCAAATTGTTCCAAGAAATCCCCGCCATAAACGGCTCTGTCGAGGATGACCTGTTCAAGACCGACGGCAATCGTCTGAGCGGCCAGGTATAACTTTTTCAACGTTGCTCCCAACTAGAAGATTTCAGCAGAAAAGAGAAACAATTAAGTACACTTACTTAATGCAAATACACTAAATTGAAATGGAAGATTCATTACCTCGAGGGCTTGCAGTTGACGGGGGACGAGCTGGGCCCCAATGACCTTTGGCACAGCCTCGTAGGCCGGCAGCCAATCGTAATGGAAATGCGCCCATGTCCGAACCATTTCGTCAAAGTCCATCCGGAAGAGTGATCGCACCTGGTGGATCAAATAGAAAAAACAAACAAAAAACAAACATGATTAGACATGTAGTAGGACATGTTGAATGACACTTGTCACTTTCTACTCCACCCACTATCCGCCCCTTCGTCCCTACCCTGAAAATTGTTTGACCCCCTAAACGGAAAACAATTGAAAAACAGCTAAACGATTTCCATTGAATTTTAAATGACTTTCTCCTACAGAATCATCTTCAATATTAAACTGCTACAGAGAATCAAATTGCGGTTTTAAATTCGATATAGATATTGAGCAATCGGAACTACTGCGAATTCCGGATCGACAAGAGGTCGTCGGATATCCGGCTTTTGCGGTGTGTGTCTTCAAGACGACAGTAGAGCGAAAGAGGCGAAAAAAAATTGCGTGCAAGCGGAAGAGTGGATCGTGGGAAAATAGAACTCTCTTCGTGAGTCGTGTGGGTGTGTGCACACATACCGGAGATGGTATTTTATTTCTGCGGTCGCAAAAATTGAAAAATCCTTTTTTTCTTTCCTTTATTTTTCAAAAACGGTATTTGATGATTATTTGTACAAGTGACACTACGAAGAAGAAGTAAAAAAAAAATTCCAAAATTGTTTTTCAAGTAGTTCTTCAAGTTGCAAGACGGCCGTTTCGGGGAAAAAACACTAAGCGCTTATTTTCTTTTTTTAAAGGGGAAAAGATTTAAAATAATTATTTTCGTATAGGCCTTGTACTTTCTCTACTATGACTAGTACCCTGAATTTTCTTTTTTTTTTTTTTTTTTAATCCGGGGGTTTTTCCCCTTTCTAATTGTTTTCTTTTTTAAATTCTTTCTTTTCGCACATTTGCTGTTGGTTGGGGTGGACTTGAAAATAATTCAATCGTAATCGATTAAAATGAGATTGCGGTTATGTACATATATAGGTACTTCCGGCGGGTTATCGGGAGCCCAAAACGTGTCTCCGGTTCAATACCGCAAGTGACGTCACGTTTTCTACCGTGGGAAAAAAGATATTTTTTGCTATAAATTGTTTTTCTAAGGCATTCCCTTTGCGAGCGAGAGACAATTTTCACGTAAATTGATGCGTGGGCGGTCATTTCGTGTTGTTTTTGTACAGAAAACGGGAGCGCTCATCATAAAAAAGAGAAAAAGTGGAGTTTCCGGTACTCATTACCGTGTCTTAGGGGTCACCACAACCTGTTGAATAACGCCCGTTCGACAATCACGAAAGAAAAAAAAAGGAGCTAACACGCGAATTCATTTTGATTTTTCGCAAGGAGATGAAACTCAATTTTCAAAAAATAGCTTTAGTTGACTTAAAAATGAAAAAAGGAACTTTCTGGCTCAAGTGCACTTGCACCTTTTAAAGAAGATAATAAACATTCCTTTACAATTAAATTGTTTAGATAGAATGCTCCAGAGAGAATGAGAAGAAAGAAGAGCGCCAGAAATAGGGGAAAGAGTGAAAGGATTTTTGTTCATTCTATTTTTTAAAAAACTGGTACCGACTTGTAGGATTTTTTTTGTTTTGAATGACGGATCATAAAGTCGGACCCTTTCGACTCTCCAGAGATCAAGGATTTCGTCTTTTTTAAACACGAGAAAATAGAAATTGTGTTCCAGTGACACATTCCGCCGTGTGCCAAAACACCGCATAACCCTCTGCAGTTGCTGTAAAGTATCAAACATGTAAGGACAGGCCCATACAAGAAAATCTTCTTTGTCAAAGATGCGAAAAAGTCGAGCGACATTGGCAAAAGGAATTTCGGTTCTTAAAATCTCTCCGTGGGGATAGAAACGAATTTTTTGTGTGTGTGGCCCAGAGGCTGTGAAGGTATGTTAACGACATCCGGTGAATGTTTTTTAAGAAAAAAAATGTCTGTTGCCACATTCAAGAGATGAAAAAGAAAAAAAAAATGAATTAAAGAGACTTACAAAGTCGTCTTTGAAGGATTCTATCTGGTTGAGAGCGATGTCAACGTCCAGGATGGCATTGGCGGCGATTTCGGAATCTTCGAGCGGCGGGGCATCCGGGTCGATGCCGGAATCGTCCAGAATGCCACCGCACGGATTGACCCATTTGGGTCGGACATCGCGGAATCGATCACCTGTTCCACCTCCTTTTATTTGTAAAAAGAAATTAATTTAATAAAATTTAACTTGCAGAATTTAAATTTCAATTACCTTCAAGGTGAACGGGTTCATTATCGACATTCGCCTCTGTAGGCGTTTCATCTTCGAACATTGTCGGACTGTTGTTGCTCTTGTGACGTTGCACCGGTGCGGCCATAACGTTCCTCGTTGCACAGCAGATGATGAAAACGATCCAGCTGAAAGTTCGGGCTTCTGAAAATGAAAAAAAAAAAAATTATCAATTGAAATAAAACAAAAATTGTTGATCAAATTTGACTGGGACATCTGCAGAGTGACACGAGCGCCCTTTTAGCTTGTACCCGTGTAACACGACGTCGCGTGTGACTAACCAACCACAAAACCCCCCCACCACCACCCGTCCCGTTCACCACGCGATCGCACGGGACAATTTCCTCTCCTTTTTGTTGTTTGGGTGACTCAAAAAGAGAAACACTAAAGAAACAAAAAAATTGGAAAATGGAGTTGTTGGGAGACTAGCCTTAATGACGTCACTCTTGCTTTTCGAAATCCGGGTTGCACACAGGAACCAATTGAAGAAAAACTAATCATCATTAAACATGGTTGCGATGAATCATGGACGTCTAGACATGGACGGCACGTGAGGCCCAGCAAAAACATGAAGGCAAAATGTTTTTTTTTGCTCCAAAATGATTTTCTAAGGGGTAAAACAAAAAAATCTCAGGTAGTGACCACGAGGTGAGAAGGCCAGAGGGGATTAACTAAATGTTCGCGAATCAAAAGATTTTCTTTTTTTCTCAGGTGAAAATAACGACCTTGGTTCGACCTTTCCTCCAATTTTTGTCCTTTTAATTTCCCCTCATCAACAAACATGTCTATGCCGGCACAAATGTTGACGTGGTTTGCTCTCATTACTACCTGGAATCGAATCAAAGACGATAAACCCCCCACCCCTATACGTCATCACACACACACACAAAATGTGTTGATGAACAATGATGAGACACAAACATATTTTCTGTTTTCCACGGAATTGTGGACAATCTCCTCGCGTTCTTATCTCCAAAGATTAAAAAAAAAAAACAATCAAACGATGTGAGTAATCACAACAAACAGGCAAATGAGCGATTGAGGGATGGGGATTAAAAACTACTAATTTCACTTACGTTGACCAATGTGTTTGAGACTAAACAGGGGTGGACGTCGTTTAGCGATCACGATCCGTCTGACTGTAATCGGTTGAGCGACAATCACAAACTCACTCGATGAAATCATTTCAAAAAGTTTGGGAAATTAGGCAAATGAGCTGGCCCACGTTAGAGAGACACACACACACGCACAACTTAAGTCTGCACGACGTAATGAAATTCTCAATGGTTGCACCGATATCGCCAAAAAAAGGAGGTAGAGAGAGTTTAACGTTAGGTGATGCACCGATGAGTGTAGGGACGAGAAATATAAAACTCCTGTTAAGAGAGATAAGGGGGGAAACAACTGGCCTACTCGGAAGGAGCTTTGGATGTCAACTGATTGCAACTAACGTCGGACACGTTGTATTTTTGTGATCCGTTGCATCAACGTTTCGCCTACACCGAACTTTTTGTGGGTTGCCTTTACCACTTTTTTTTTCTACCCCGATGTGTGTATTTCACCCACTGGTTATAATTGTGTGGACCATCTCTGTGATGAGCGGAGGGGGGATACAACCCACCCATGGCCCACCCTATAGGCGCACACCTTTACCTATCTACAGGTGAGCTACACACACACACACACACACACACAGTGGAAAGAAATCGCAACCTTTGGATTCTTGGGAGGAGATTTGTGTTGTTTTACAGCCCCGCCCCGATGATTTGAAACCGTCCTTCTTTTTCACCCACTCTTCTTGTGTCGAAGGCTGCGATGCTGAGTTATAGCCGTTAACGAACAAGAGGAATCTTTTTTCTTGAACTGGTGCGTGTGTCTCGTGAGGAGTTGATCGTCATTGGTGGGTGAGAAGAAAATAGGCGGGGCCGCTGGGTGATGCGTACGAAAAGGAAGGGAAATCCGTGACGCAGGGCCCGTGATGACGTCACGAGGCCCCCGTCCGGCCACGAGGGTATCGTGAAAACCAAAAAAGCCACAAGTAGCGTTTGTTTTTCATCGGAATTTTCTTCGATTTTCGAGAAGAAGAAGAAACGAAACAGCATCTCGTGCTATATAGTACTTCCGGACGTTTTCTCAGAAATATTTGAATCGTTAAAAAACCAAAAATGGAGTTGTTCTAGTGTGGGATACGAGAAGATGCAAACGGGGCCGGAATTTCATTGAAATTTACTACGGCTAGTTAAGAAGAAAAAATAGTAAAAAACCTCAAGACCCAATTTTTTTTTACTACGAATTTCGATACGATAAATAAAATTCTATGGGCTATCTGCGGTTGATTCTAGAGGGCGGTATTCGAGCCAAAGAACCTTTCATTTTCAAGTAAATCTCAAGGCGTTGGATCACGTGAACGAGGGATGGAAGTTGACATTTAGACAGAGAAAATTGACGTTCCAGAACAATTTGAAAAAGAAATTTCATACGTTTTTTTTTCAATTGAGTACTAGGCTATATACCAGTTTGCTGAATCATTCGAATAACTAAAACTCAAAAAAATTGGGAAAACTGATGTAATAGGTAAAAGTTCACTCGCTTTCCTTATCTTCTTACGAAGCTTACGCAGCTTAAAAATTCCAAAAAAGAACGCACGTTTTACTTGTGAGAGAAAAAAATAACCTTAATACAACAAGATAAAGTTGTTATTCCAAAAAAAAATAAAATAAAATAAAATTCAACTGGACAATGTCTAGATAAGGCAAACGGAAATAGCCTAAACGGTGAACGTTTTTGTAGAAAAGAGAACATTCCAAGAGGATTGCACGACTACAGCTACACAAATGAAATGTAACTACTACGTCAAATTTGTGCAAGAACGCAATCTATCTCTGCACCCGAAACTTCATTTTCCCAGGTGGGGAATTTCCTAAACTAATCTCGAAAGATTTGATAAGCGACGAGAAAAGAAACAAATATCATCGGCCTCAACGTAGCGTGATTTGTCCATTTTTATCTTGGCTCACGGAAAAATGAAATGTAAGGTGAAAATAACACGACTGCATTGCAACGACGGTACCGGTGAAAGTTCAAAACCATATATAGACTTAATTGACGAGGTTTCCCTTTTTTTTTACTTCCGCAACACTTCCGGTTTTTGTCAAATTTCGCATGCAGGCAAGATTAACCAACGGGCTTTCCCACTAGAAAGAAAAAGTGACCGACTGCACTATTGTCACGGTTCTGTGCTCAATTATTTCCCAATTGCGGAACTGAATAAACGAGCATGGCTCTGAACGAAAGGAATAATGCATTCAGTAAAGTCGAAAAAGGCAGGGACGAAAAAGGAATGAAAAAGATATCGATGACGTTATGTTTTCATTGCTTCGCGTAACCCGTCAGACCAAACAGGAGTGACCCGTTTCCTTGGCAATAAGGAAACTTTGGGAATTTTTGTATCTACTAAACAAATCGGTGTGATTGCAGGACTGATAGGTCAAATTACATATTATGCTTTTACGAGTGCACACAATCACATGTGTGAACTAAAAGAGGTCAAGGATTAAATCGGATTGGATAACAAATCCCCAGTTCCTTGGGTTCATAAGGCACTGGTCTTTGGCACACGAGTAGGTGACACTGTCTGATGTTTCCCTGTGCAATGCCACCCTGGAATAAGGACACTAAGAAATAAACCCATTCAGCAGAACCCAAGAGACCTCAGAATTTACTGCAGGTATGTGTTGATGTAAAATATCTTCAAAAAACCTTATAAAATGGAGCTAGCAACCCAAAATTAAATATGTTTCATCACTGTTGGGAAGCCCAACCACACAAGCAAATGCAATACACTATTGGAAGACAAAAATTCAAAAGACTTACCCCTAGAAGAGCTGTTCCCTCGCCTCACGAATCAGGAACTAATCTAAAATTCGGAAAAGATTTTAAAATATTAAATATCAGCTTTCGATAAAGGCGCCAATATATATAAACACGAACACTGGTGGCACGTGTGTGCAAAATTTTTAGCAGACGAAAAAAATAATAAATATTTGAAAACACCATATTTGAAATTTGACAACGCTGAAACAACCAAAATCGTTTACAAGGAAACCGATAAGCGAAAAAAACACGTCAAATTTTGTGAACCATGGGTCGTTTGAAAGGCATTTCCCCACTTTTGTCTCCCGATTTACTGCACACACTCTGTTCCATGGGACATGGAGATGAATTAGGTAACTTTTTTAACATATAGAATGCCATTTGTCTTATTATTTTGCCTTAAAAATCGCTTTGGGGATCGACAAAAAAGAGAAGCACACTCACCTGTAGCTTATTTCAGTCTGCTCAGACACTGTCAGCTGTTGCATGTTGGAAAAAGCCTGTAGGGCCCTACGTGACCCGTTTCTTTTTTTCTTTCCTATTTTCGTGCTCACGTTCCGTCTAATTATAAAAACCGCGGCGCCTGTTTTGAAAACGAAAATCTTTGGCGTCTTTCCCGGAAGATCAAGAATGGGGGAACGCCATCTGCTAAACCGACAGAAGCTCCCATTATTGTCCCATTATCTTGTTTATTTTTCTAATGATCTAACAGAGATGTCGAGTTCATCTACATCGAATGCCGGGTCTTGATGACCGGCTGTTATTTTATTTTAGGAAATAGTGGCTTTCTGATGATCTTTGCACAGCCCAAAAGACTTCACCCACAACCTTGAGTCAATTCGTGGCAATCTGACATTTCGAAAGAACAAAACTACAGACATCAGAAGCCCCCTTCTGCCCCTGAAATTCAGCCTCAATGCTTCCTGACCTTGCAAGATATCCAGCGTTTTCTTTGGTCTAGCATTGTTCCTGCTTTGCGAAACAAGGTCCATCTAAGCATTGTCAACCCTCGACAGCAATCATTGGCCCAATAACACTGCTGTGTGTGGGTGGATTGTTGAATGGCAGACGATCAATTCTTGGGACATGAAAAGGCAATTGTTCAAACATAACCATTTTCAAAATAGATTCTACTCCTAAAAGATGTGGTCAGTGAAAGTCAAAGAAACATGTCACAGTGGAAGTAGTGACGGTCGGACTGGCGGGAGGAAGCCGTTGCGTACCCGTCGTCATTGGCGACAAGTTTGACCGCGGAGGCGGCCCTGATTTCCCGTCTCCGGACGTGTCTCTCACACAAAACCCACAATGGGCCGCACAGTTTTTGATAGTCGTCGTCGACTTGTAAGACTTCCATTTTTTTCCGTTTCTTATTCCCATTATTCATCTTTTTCATTCGGTCAGCATCACAAAAGCCAGGCCTTCGTAGCAATCAAAAACTTATTTCTGTTCTCATTTTTAGATCAGTGTTCATTCACTGACCTCTCGTGATTATAGTTTGCCAACACCCCAACCAAAATGGCGTAACCGTTTAGTGAATTTTGACAGGACCTTGGTTTGTTATAGGCAAGTTGTCCCGTTTTTTTCTTTTTCTTTCACGGTTTGATTAAACAACACATACAGAGAAGAAAGAGGATTCCTTTTTCTTTCTCTTTTTATTTTCCTCACCGTTCTCATGATGGACCCAAACGCGAAGGTGTTGATGGTATAAGAATCTGTTAGTATCTTCGTGTGTGTGTTAGAATTTCTTATTTCCATCTCATCACGTTCCCCTTTAAATAAGAAAACAGCGTGACTGCGATAAAGGAGCCTCAGCAGTTCTGCGAATCCTTACCGAGCAATAAAACGGTCCGGGAACGGGACGAGTTAGCTTCCCTCTTTTTTTTTTCTTAAATAAGAAAATTTCTAATAGTAATCCAATGGAATTAACAATAGCAACGAGATAAGGACGGACACTCATCTCCTATTTTTTCTTTTTTAAGGAGAAGAAAAAAAAATTGAAAAATAATTAACCGCCCCTTGAAAAAAAAAAGATCCAAAGGGAATTTCTAAAATTCGATCGAATAACGTTGCCAGTTTTTTCTAAAAAATTCTCGGAACTGAAAAGAGTTTTGTCGGCGTATATGTGTGTTAGGCCCCACAATAAAGAGTAGCTTCAACACCTGTCCCCCCCCCCCCCCTCACATTCCCCCCCACACACACGTACACAGGCAACAGGTAGACACCACGGGGGGTTTCTCTAAAAATAAATTTTGATATGTTTTTTTGTTGTAGACGGCGTAAAGCCAAAGGTGCGGAAAGAGGTGAACCCCCTCCCTTTTTATTTCATTCTTCGACTAAGTGAATAAAACAATGGATATTGTATTTTATTATTACAAGAAGAAGAAGAAACACTTGAAAAATCTTAAGCCATAATCACACAGGTGGACGGGAAGTAGTTCATTGTTTTAATCAATCAATTGAGCGGCATGTTTGTTTTTCTCTCATGTTTTTTTGTCTGTTTGTTCCATGCCCAGGTGTGTGACATGTTTGTTTAAGCGACAAAGTCGGAACGGATGGCTCAGGTAGGGACACTTTTGTTTGTCCCGTGCAATCTGATTTGTTTTTCAACTTCAGTAATGGGGATTGTCTTTTATCTTATTGTTTTATTTTCTACCACTGCCGGGATCGTCACCTGACAGGTGTTGATCGAGTAACCAACTCTTCTATTCCCGAATTCACTTTTTTTTTTCTAAATCTCGGCGTAACAGTTTTTTATTTCTGAAATGTTGAAAATCATCGTTTTTCCCCTTTTTTTTATTTTCCTTTGATCATTTTTCGTAGGAGACGGGAGGATAAAAAATGAAACGTTTTCGTTCTGTTCCCTGCGCCGTGTCACTATTCCCGGAAAACTCGCATAGGCCTACCATGTCTATCTACCCTCGTGTACGTGTTCTGTTGCTCCCGCCACGGGAGGAACACCATGTTAATGGCTAGAAAAATGTGAGGAAAAAGGCGCGAGCCCTCACATACATTCAATTTCTTTCGTTTTAAACATTTCTTTTCGTCTTATTGATTTTTAGAGAAAAAAGGAGGGAATTTCAAACACATTTTTTTCACGTCACGTTTGAAAAATCAAAGCGTTTGCGGATCTATGTCTGTTCTTTTTTTTTCACGAATCGAAAGAGAATTAAAAGCGTGACTGCAGTGATTGGTTAGCTCAGATACTGGGGTTTTTTCGTGTGGGTGAGACCTCATTGGTTCTCCCGGAGACTTTGTTGTTGTATCTCTTTATTTTCTTAGTGATGCTGGTGTATCGTGTCGGATCGGTCCATTCACGAAGCAGGCCAGCATATTCTTATTTATTTTTTTTTTCAAAGGGGGTATGGATTGAATTACACAGCGACCGGCAAAATATTGTTGTATTTGATGATAGTTCTTTCAGTTTTTTTTCAAAAGTCAGTTTCGGTAACAAGGTGCGCTTCATTGTTATTCATTTTCTCTTCTTCCCTTCTTTTAAAAAAATTCTTTTTTTTTTTTCTCTCTGGTGATGAGAGATCGTGTGGAGAGTGTCGACCGACGATACACATTTTCTTCTTTTCCTTGTTGAACGAGCAACGTGTTGTGTCCCAACATTCTCGCCGATCACCTTTCCGAGAAAACGCTGGCGCTTGTTGTGCGGGAGGCGAACGAAGGGGGCGCGAGGATTGAATGTTTTATTATTCTTCTATTTTTCCCGTTTCATGGATATTTTTTTTACAGGAAAAATTATTTTCATTTAATAATTTTTTTATTGATTTTATTATTTTGTGTTTTTAAAGTTTTGGCGGATGCCAATTTCCCGACGGCTTCCATGTGTAACGAAGGAGCCAAACAAATCAGAGCCGACGGACATTCGATTCCTGCCTTGTTGGAAGCGATCCTCACGTTGATGCCATTAGATACGTATTGTTGGTCACCGGTAAGTTTCTTTCTTTATTCAAAAAAAAAATAAGCATGCAGTCAATATGCAAATTTGATTTTGTTCCAGGCCAGCGTAATGGATATAACAGATACGGACCGGTGCAAAGGCCTACCGGAACCGCCTCTCTGGCCGGAATACAAGCGGCTAATGAAGGAAGCCGAAAAACGCGACATTCCACTGTAAGTTTTGAATTTAAAAAAAAAATTAATCCACACTCTCATCGTCTTCTTTTCTTGACATAATCAAAACACAAAATATGGATCACTAGGCAAACGATGGAACGGTTCGATTTCTACGGTCGGGCACGTAAAGCGTTTGCCATCGTTCAAACGGGGTTAGTTTATTTTTAGATTATTTGGATGATGGATAATTTCATGTCGTGTCATCACGTTTACCTTTTGCTCTCTCTCACTGCAGGGAAACAGCCCTTTACGGCAACATTATTCTGAAAATGGGCGTCATCGCCGAACCTACTACGGTGCAAACGGTGCCACCACAAGCAGCCACAACTGAGAAAAGTTGAGGAGAAATGCTTCAACTTTCTTTCCAATTCGATAACCATTCCCAATACAAGCCCGTCTCTCCTTAAATGGAGATGGAATACAAAAAAAAAAAATAAATGAATTCGCGTCTTTGACCGTTCATTTGATTGCATTGACGCACACGTTAAAATAGTGATGCGTCAATCTCGCATTTCAAGAGTGGAATTAACGCAGACGAATAAGCGCACCGGAATCTCGTGTAAGCTACTGAAAGGAGTATTGCACGCGACGATGGGTTCTTATCTTGCACGCGTTAGTCATCTTTTGTTTTAGATTGTCTTCAAACGATAGTCAATCATCGCTTAAAATAACACCCACACTCGATTGAAAGTGTGCTAGACGAGTAAAAGCAAACATGTAAAAGGTACTTAGAAAAAAGCCTACTGTTTGATTCATTTTTGAGCAAACATTATGCATTACTCATCTTTTATCGTTTTGTGATTGTCGGTGTGAATGTGTCCGAACTACTTTGTACTAGAAAAAAGTACATGAAGAAAGGGTGCGTGACTCATTTGATGATCTGTTTTGTTTTGTTGTGGAGGTACAATGAATCAAGTATGAGGGACCGCATTCGTTTTTACTGAGGTGTTATCTGAAAATAGATGGCATTTTATGGCGGGCCGTTTTTGGGGGGTTGTGGCGCAATTCAGGGGGTTTTTGCGACCTGTCGACGGAAGCAGACTTTGTTTTGTTTAATGTATGTCGCCAATGATTGAAATATTATTGCAACATCTTGTACCGATTTTACTCGCACGCGTGCGTCGAGAATAGATTAAGTGAAACAGATTCAGACTTGTCCCCTGTTGACTTGAAGCAGAGATTTCACGTTTTTATCACGTTTATAATATAAACGTGCTCCGCTTAAGATCGCTTAAGAACAGGGGATTTATTAAATAAATAAATATGTTAATTAGTTAAAGTATCAGAATTATCTCGTGGTCAGCCAAAAATAGAATTAAATGCAGGGAATCTTTTCTTAAAGCAACGCTTTAAAAAATGTGCATATTTTGAAATGGCGGAAAGTCCATTAATTTATGCGCGTGTTGGATCGCAATCCTGGAGAACTTGTCTTCTTCAAACGTAAAGCTTAGCTCATATTACAACTAGAACATTCTGTTACATAGGTTAATAACTGTTCGATTAGTAGTGCTCATGGCGCAATACAATAGCAACGATTTTATTCATTTGTTTTATTTTTGTGATCTCCTCCCCCTTTATTTTCGATCTGTTACACAAACGTGTCCGTACTTGCGTGCTACCGTGATTTTTTTCCACCTGGTTTTCCAACGATAAACCTTTGATAAGAACTGATTAAGATTAACTATATAATGGCCGAAAGGACATTCGGCTCATCATAACCTCTTCAGTCCGAATAAGAATGGTACACCACTGTCACAGTAGACATTTACTAGTGAAATTTAAGAATTTCTCATTGCCTTGTTGGCGAATCAACGCAGTCATAAGTCAAGTCACCGCAAAGATCTCGAGAATGTTCGCACTATTCACAGGTGAGTTTTAGCGTTTTTAGAACTACAAATAAAGTGATCTTTGGAATTGGCGGATGATGCAAAACTGACCGCTGCGAAGCAGACAGGTGTTGCAACATCCGTTTTTCAATTTTTGAACTTGGGCGCCAAAAATGAAAGATTCCGAAATTACTCACCGGTAGCGCCTTATTATCTGTGCAATATCCGGCCATCTTATCAGTTTAAAACATCTTCTGTCAGTTCAGCTTTCCGTGTTCCGGGCGTCTGTCAGGTTGTTACATCCATTTTCTGTGTGGCCGGTGGTCAGTTACACTGTTTAAACTTTGTCAAAAATAGCCACTCTGCTCCTTCTCGACACCTGTTAGATAATTCAACAGTTAAAACCAAATTCAATTTGTGATTGTAAATCAGCAATTATTTCCTCAATCCAACACAAATCTGACCCATTTACTCCTTTCTTTTTTTATCTAGTTATAATCTCCCTCGTCCAGAACGTCATGTCGCTACCGGTTACTGACGATTTGACTAGGAGCACACGAGTGGGGCCTGAAGGCCCGGAATTCTGGATTCAACCGTGCGGATTCACCGTGACCGGAAGTAACCCACCAGAACCTGATGCCGTATTGGCCGAAAATTATGCCCTTCAACTTGGGGTCGATCTTAGCTACGTTAACAATTGGAAGGAAAATTTTGTAAGTCTTATAACTAAACAAACTCTACTAACGAAAAGAATATTTAATTAAAACAATTTCATTTTTGAAGTGTCAAGACAAATTCAGAATGAGTTTCGATGCCAAAGTAGCAGAAGATGCTCCCTTTCGTTACGATTGGCTTCAAGTGAGCACCACCATCCCGAAAAAGCCCAGTGAAACTTTGAGTGCAACTTACTATTCTCAAAAGGAGGTACGTTAAACTAAATTAATAATTAGTTGAAAAAATGTAAGTACTGAATGTTTTTACTTGGAAATTGTGTGTAGTTTTCTGCTATGCTGACAGAGTCATCCAACATTTTTCAACGCATAGCTGTCGGTTGGGAACAGGTCGATTATGAACGAACCGATGCTTCTTATAGGGACCTCTTTACAAGCACTAAAAACAGAATGAAAAATGTTAGTTTTCTTTTTATTTTCAATGTTTCAAAAATAATAATATCAATTTTTTTTTCGGTTTTATAGACGTTGTGTCAATTGGATTATTACTTGGCTGAAAAACAAATGTCTCCAGCACCCAATCCGACCAGAGCCATCATGCCAACTGAACTACGCACGATTACGAGTGCTTCTCAACGCGACGAACGTAATTTCCGTATCTTGAAAGAATACGTCAATGCTGTCGAGTATTACGCCGATGGTTTCAACTATTTTAAGACGTCTTTGTCTTCCAGGTCTTCTCTTTAATTGTTGTCATAATTTATTTTTACGTCCAAATAATATTTATGCCTCTCGTTGTTAACGTTGAAGACCAAAGCAATCTTTTGTGAAAAATCTGACTAAATTATAGTAACATATGAGTGAAGAAGAAAACCAATGTGCTGCTCCTTCCATATTTTTGTATGTTTTGTAAAGTTACCTCGATGTTTTTATTTAATAGCGTTTCAGTGTGGGATGTCCAAATTGTTGCAGTCAGTGTTTGGATGTTATAGATCATCACGAAATGAATACAAAGTACAAACGAGTAAAAACAACTTGTGTTTTTGGGACGGAAAACGTGCTCTAAAACCGTATTCTATACCCATTGTAGAGTCAGAGAAATGGTGTAAACAGGAAGTGTAATTTCACAAACATCAAGCCCAACAAAAACATGAAGAACCTGTTGAAGAAAACTCATGGAAAATAGCCATTTGTTTAAGTTTCAGACATTTAAAAAAAAATAAACTTGAAGTTTTTATCTTAATCTGGCCAAAAAATTCGACATTACTATTAGTTTTTGTTTTATTTCTGGCCACTAGATGCCGTTTCAAATCGCTTTATTTTTTTTATTCTTCTTGATTCGTCTGCATAGCAATTGTCAAATCAATCGCTCCGAGTCCGAGTGTGAGTAACACTGCAATTTATACCATTTAATTTGAATTTAGGTTATCTCTGTATATCCTAACCTAATTAAGATGAGCAGATGTATAAAACCGACGCGAACAGTTTTGTTAGCAGTAGGATCGTTCAATCCGCCGACTAACATGCATATGAGAATATTTGGTAACTTGATCCATTCATTTTTTTACTTTTCCAAAATAATCCGTGTCTTTCCTGTTGAAATAAGAGCTTGCCAAAGATTTCCTACAAAAAAGTGACCATGAGGTACTTGGAGGCATCATTTCACCTGTTCATGATCAGTATGCCAAGAAGGTGCAGATTAGTTTTTCAAGCTGACCCACACTATTTAACATAGTGCTTACTAGCTGCTTGTAATGCCAGGGATTGGTGTCTGCTAGCCACAGATGTTCCATGGTCAAGTTAGCTGTTGAAACATCAAATTGGATTAACATTTCTGAATGGGAGACCCAACAAGAAGGGTGGAGTAGAACTGCAGAAACACTTCGTTTTCACAAGGTAAACTAAATTAAAAATGAAACAGTCATTGTCTAATTTAGTTTATTACATTGTAGACAGCATTGAATGATGTTCATTCTGAATATGAATGGGCAAAAAAAATCCATGCAAAACTTCCAGATAAAGAATCCCCTTTAAATATTAACTTGAAGCTCTTGTGTGGTGCTGATTTGATTGAATCATTCGCTGTACCTGGCCTCTGGAAAGATGAAGATGTTGGTTTTGAATTATTTAAATTCGTTTGAAATCTCAAATTTAGCAAAGCTATTATACAGATTGAAGATATTGTGTGCAATTACGGCTTAGTAGTCATTTCACGCTCAGGTTCAAATCCTCAGCTATTCATTTACGAATCCGATTTGCTTACTCGGCTGCAGGTTAGTTCAATTGCCAGCATTTTATTATGTATCTTTTAATTAGATCGTTTACATTTTTCTGAATCATTTTGCAGAGAAACATCAGCATAGTTCCCGAATGGATCACCAACGAAATCAGTTCAACCAAGATTCGGAGAGCATTAAGGCGAGAAGAAAGTGTTCGTTACCTCATCAGTGATTCGGTGCTAAATTACATTCAGAGTAATCAACTCTATACCAGTTGAGCCGGTTTGATCCGACCGTGCCGTCATGCACTGCTAGTCTTATCATTGCAACCGCTTATTTATTATAACAATGGTGCATCGTGGTTTGGTATATAAATTGAAAAATCTTGTGGAATAATCGTCTCCCTTAAATTGCTCAGGTTCGTCATTATATGGGCATCTGCATGGATGAACATTAAAGGCATACGCTTTGATAAATTAACTAATATGTTTAAATAAGCAATTTAATGGGCAACGTTTGCAGCTTTTACGAGAAATCTTCCTCTAAAAGAAAGCCACTAAAATGAGTTAGATGACGACTGTCGTCAAATAGTTCAACCCCACTGGATAAGCTTTCAATCTGCATCCAGACTTGATCTCCAGCCTCCAAATTCTGGGAAGACTGGAAGGTTAACGGACATAATTGATTGTTGTCCGAATGAAACTCGCCAACCTCAGCCGAACCAACTTTGTTACCGTTCCGGTAAAAACCTATCCTAAGGATTTCTACTTGAGTAAAAGAAGAAGGAAAACTCGCATGACCCGCAAAGGTGAAGAAATACGTCCCCTTGACGGGAGCAGTAAATTTTCCCGACGCCAAATCCATGGCTCTTCCGTTATTGACCGTTTCAACATCAAAAGGAATCGGGGTGTTTCTTCTCGAAAATTTCGTGTTTTTCTGAACGTAGAAGTTCGTGACCACCGATTTCACACCAACGGAACCAATCAGCACCTGGAAATCTGTTTTAATTGGTTATATTATTTTTCTATTTTGATTAGAGATGATTGGACGTACCTTCTGCGCCAAATGGTTTGGTGAAGTCGCAGAAAACAGTCTCGACTTGTTTGCTGCCCATAACGGAATAAAGTCCGTTCTTTGTGTGACCCATCTCTTGCAGGTCCCTACAGGAAGTTGGTATTTTACTGATGGATGCCATGGTGGTAATGGTAGGAACGGTACAGGCACATGCTGAGAATCCAGGTAATTGAACGTGAGTGTATTCTGTTTTCCCGAATTCCTAATATACCTTTCAATTTTTGAAGTTCAATTTCGAGGTTTTCAATTCTCGAATCTTGATTTTCTAGAATGAATCGATTGACGAGAGAGCCGAACATGCGGTTTGATTTATGCGGAGTACGGGTCTCAATCTCTTCGGATACTCCCTGCGTTGAACTCAGATAAGCATGAGGATCGTAGCCCCAATAAGTCAAATACTGGGCGGAAACGACACAACTCAGCACGAAAAACAAGGCCACAACCTGATTGAACAAGTAGGTGAAAACTAAACAACGTACGAGCTCAATAATGAAATATTAAATAACTTACCAAGTTCTTCATTTTCTTTTTAGATTGCGACCGTCCACGAAACTTGGCCGTAAGTGAACAAGAGGTCGATTCAACAGCCAGCCTTTATATACGTTTTGTCGATTGCTGGTTCGAAGTTCACATTATTCAAATCGAAAAGACAGCCGTGTAATTCATCCGGTCGTACTCGCCTTTTTGATTTGATACGGCCTATGTAACACCTACGGGACGTATAGGAAGGGTAAGATGACTTTTAGACCGATTGTTGTGTTGGCGTGATTCCCGCCGACAAGATTGAATGTTATGTACTAGCTAGTCTTTCCCTAGATATCAAAATATTTCATGTAATGCAAACGGAGCTATCAAAGAATAACGGCGGCTGAGATTGGAACCCTACGGTTTCAATGATGAACAACATCGAACGAACGTCCGTCACGCAATCAACAAATCAAAAACCAATCACAATATGCTAAAAAAGCTGATCGTGAAATTTGTTGTGGTCGATGTTTTGAGGATTGGCTCTGGTACTCTGGTAGTTCCGTTTGCATCTTGAAAACATCCAGCAGTCATCATTTAAAAATTTTGCTTGCTATTGATAGTAAAGAGTCAAATGTCTAGGATTTAATTCCTAGGATTTTCATCAAGCAAGTGTAATGGCCGTCTGTAAAATATATAGATCTAGTTATAGGTAGTTGTGGTAAGGAGTTATAGATGTTTTCAATTGACTGTTGGTCATCCGAAAACGACTTAACGAACTGACGAAACTATTAACAACGAAATTTTTTTTCTGTTTAACTAGAGAACTGAAATGTATTGACTTGAGCCTTATTCATAGAGAGTTGGGCATGGAAGTCATCGAGGTGAACAATCGGTAAGTAAATTACCTCATTTTAATCTAACCTACACAATTGCCTATCTTTAAACGCTCACGCTCTACATGAGCTCACACTTTACAAGGATGTGGTGATCTCTTCTTCTACGAGCCAACCGCTGAAATGCATGAAACGGCCCTCGCTGTCGTCGTATAGCAAACCTCCCGAATTTCTCTCGCTTTGCATCCAGATTTTGTCTCCAGCTTGCAACCTTAGAGCCGTTTGAAGAACTAATGGGGTTGCATGATTAGGGTTATTAATACCGTTAACTTCGTTCAACTGATTACGTGCAACGGCTTGACCGTTTCGATAAAGCACCACGTTAATAATTAAAAGAGTTGCCTGCGACACGGGAAACTGCGCAAGTCCAGTAAAAGAAAAGAAGTACGTTCCATTAACTGGTGCTGTGAATTTCCCAGTTGTCGTATTCATGGCTTCTCCGCTGTTGATTATGGTACGTTCATACGGAATCGGAAGACTGATTGACGAATATTTCTGAGTTTTCTGTACGTAGAAGTAGACTGGCTTTGATTTGATGTCTTGATAACCAATCCCTTTTTGGATACCTGAAATCGTGTGTGAATATCAATTCAAATTTGTTATTATAGGCTTTTCTTTTGTGTTCGCTGATCAAATTACTTGGGTCGCTGGGATCTTTGGTGAAATCGCAGTAAACGGTTTCGACTTGATGTATCCCCATGATGGAGTAGAGTCCACTCCTTGTATTGCCGACATTTTTGAGGTCTATACAGGAACTGGGGATTTTATCGATGGTCTTTGGATCGTCAGCGGAACAGGTGCACTTAAACGCTACAAATTTTATTAGACTTTTATTGCTTTAATTTCTAATAGTTTCAAGGTATTACCATCGACTTTGTTGGATACAACCGTCAATTTTGCATCGATCTCCGCCAACTCTTTTTGGTACAGGTAAATCGTTATTATTCTCGTAGTTTGATGTTAAATAAATAATTAATAAGGCATACTTTTTTCTAGATCTTTAATGTAGGTGTTGACAATCACATCGACGAGGGCGATTGTTGCGAGAACAGACTGCTGCGTTTGAAACTGTCCACCAGTGATGCGTTGTGTGGCAGTGGACGAATTAAACAAATTATTCTTCTCCGATGGTGGAAGGACAACGTAAGGACGAAATCCAATAAGATATTGATTCCAATTTCCAGGCAATTGACCGTAAACGATGCACGTTAGAACGGGGAAGAGAGCGACAAACTGGCAGATGACAACGTATTAAACATTTATGACTTGATTGAGAGAAAACAATCGTTAACTTACGGAATGTTTCATCGTGTCTCGTGCAGATGCTAGCTAATGAAAACAGTTGTCTCCACGTGAGAAGCGTTCTCATTTATATACCTACGGTTCGGATTCTCCATTCGGTCTGATGCTACTGCCTTCCCCAAAAGCGAAACAGGTTAGTCTACATCGTTTTCGTCCATTCTGGTTTTCGTTTTTTTTTTTTTTGCCTTGTTCTGGCATGCGTGCATCAAGGTTAACCTTTCTTGTGCGGCAATTCCATGTAGACGAACATGGGATGTTTGCTTAACGATTTAGCAAACTATAGAAACAAATTAACGCATCTTATCACTAACACACAAAGAAATTTTTGGCTCTTTTTCTTCTGGGTATTAGTTCGGCTTCTTACACTTTGTGGGCAGCTGGGCATGAAAATCGGAAAGAGAAGGACATGGGTAAGAAACGTAACCTACACTTGCCTACACTGACGGAACGCAGTTCCCCAGCTGCTTATATAGTACTCGCGCAGGGTGGATTCGAAAAGAATTTTAGGATTTCATCAGTAGATGCCCTTGACAACAATGGAACATCCAGTTGCGCAGTGTGGTCTTGAATTTATGAGGGCGTGGTTCAACATATGATTTCGGTACTGGTATACCTGTAAGACCCGGCCCTGATTTCACCGTAGGGACATAACATCCAAAAAGGAGCGAGAACGTTCGTGCGGGGATTTCTGTTTCTTTTTTGCTATAAAATTACATAGCATTTAAATGTTACTGCTCAGCCCCTTCTTCCTGAGAGGCTGGGCAAAGCAAACGGTGAGACGGACATGGGTAACCAAACGCTTGCCTACACCCAAGGCTCTTTGAAGGCGTTTTTTTTTAAGGATTTGTTATTGTTTGTTGGCCTTTACTTCATGGTGTCAGTATCGGATGTGCTACTGTGCGTGTATCATGTACTCGTCTCGTGATTGTGTTTGGCAAGTTAACTGTTGCGGCTAATGTGTGTAGGAGAAAAGCGTCAGACCAGTCGGTCATTGTCTTCGTGTTACACCTGGGGCCATTCGATTGCACAGCATTTGAAACAGGTTTGATATGTCTGTTAATTAACGTCCATCCATTTGTTAACATTTAACGTGATGGATGCCCTCCCAAGGTCCTTTGGCTGTTCTATTCTGGTTTGCGCCATTCACAGTTTCACACCCCTCTGGAGTTCTAATATTCTTTAAGAGATTTTGTGCTTTTCAAATGATGCTTCTTTTTTTTAAATTCTGGATATTTGTCTGTTTAATTCGAGTTACTCTAGAGTGATACACCATGGAAATCATCGAGATGAATAAGGATGGTGAAAATCATTTTTACGCAAAGGACTTTGGGCTTGGTCGTGACTTTGGTTGGCTTTGGAACTGCAAGGAAAGGGTGTGACACTGTCCAAAATAGGGGGTCGAGCATGGCAACCCGTGAGCCGGGCATGGGTAAGCAAAGCGCTGTTTGTCTCACCTGGATGTTTTTTTTTTTGAATTTTTCTTTTTCTTCAGTGGTGCATGTTGTTTTGGTGGTCGTATAGTGGCATCACTGTCAAAGTGTGTGTGTGGATCTCAAGTGAAAGGATGGCTCTGGAATTGGAAAAGGTGTGATATGGATATACTGAAAATCGCTCGAAGCAAATTTCTTCAAACTTGTGTTTCCCACGTGTCTTAAAAAAGGGTTCCTATTGAAGATCTGCAACTACGTAGTTGCGTCGACGTAACACGTGGAATCGTTTACATATCCTTCGTTGACTACGTCGTTCCTCCACCCTTACTTTGTTTCCGCCTTGCAATGCCAGATGTGGACTCAGTTAACTTGGGTTTGCAAAGCTATTAAGACCGATCGTTTGCGTGATTCTTGCCGATATCTAAATACTAGTTCACATGGAAGCAGGGGCTATCCAAAACATATCAGCGGATGACGTAGGAAGTGAAACATCTAGTCATAGTTTAAAAAATTATAATTGCTATTGATAGAAAACTTGTTTAGAGAGAAATTCATACGTAAACTATGTTTTGAATGATTTCATCTAAAAACCAACGAGTAGAATGCGTGTAGCCTGTCTTGGCAGCCAACAGGTTTTAATCTACGTTTATGCCTTCGTTTGATTAAAGCAATGGATGCTTTGCGAATGGAAAACTAGCGAATATTGTTTATTTGCAGGTTTTATTTCTACCACATTATTTTGATTTTTTTTGTTTTGTTTTTCGCAGGGGGATGGGCTTGAAAACCGTTGAGGTGGGCATGGGTAAGCAAAGTGCTTATAATCTGTCCTTGCCTACACCCACATTTGTCTTTCTATAAGGGGGCGTATTCTTGGACACTTTCTTCAACGGTCAGTCGTTGTGGTGTCAGTGTCTTAGTGTGGATGGATCTGGATGTCTCTGGAACAGTTTGTTAGTTGTGGCTCAAAATGGGAAATAGATATTGAAAATTGTGTGAAGCCTTTCAAACTTGTATTACACATGAATCTGCAATAGAAGTGAATCTGTGTTCTAGGTGAATTCATGTCCCTCTACGATCAAAAGGCGAATTCCTCTTCTAAAAGCCAACCGTTGAAATGCGTGCAACGGGTAACGTTATTGTCGAATAGAAACCCACCTGTAATTATTTCACTCTGCACCCAAATCTTGTCGCCGGCCCGCAAATTCAAAGTAGATTGAACAACTAATTGGTTTAGAAAATCACGGTGTGGTGAATCGTTGCGTTTGTTCAACTGACTACGTGCGACTGCTTGACCATTGTGGTAAATCATTGCGTTTACCGCTATGCGAGGTTCTTTTGACTCAGTCAAGTGATGCACTTGTCCAATAAACGAAAAAAAGTAAGTTCCATTGACGGGTGCTGTGAATTTCCCGACTGACGCATCCATGCCTCCTCCGGTGTTGATTATAGTACGTTCATACGGAATTGGAACGTTGCGTGTTGAATAATGTTCGGTTTTCTGTACGTAGAAGTAGACCGGCTGTGATTTTATATCTTGGTAACCAATCACCTTCTGTACAACTGAAATAATGTCAATTTGAATGTGAATTATTATTACAATATTTCAATCAAAGTTAAGGAATAGAGTTGGATTAAATCACCTGGCTCGCCAGCTAGTGTTGCGAAATCGCAGTAAACGGTTTGGACTTTATTACGTCCGAGTACGGAATACAGTCCACTCTTTGTATGACCAATTAGTTTTAGATCGTCACAGGAAGTGGGCATTCTACCGATGGACGTGACGGATTCGATGGAACTTGTGGTAGTAAATTCTGTTAAACCATAATATTTACAATTACGTTTAGCTACTATTTAATGAACACGTATATTACCATCTATTTTTTCCTCCAACATTTCTAGTTTATCCTTAGCATTTGCCGAAAAATCTGTGAATCACGTAAGCATTTTCAAACGTGGACCAGTAAGCCAGCTTTGTTACAACAGTAAGAAGAATAACGTGTATACCTTTTAAATCTTTTTTCACAGTTTCGATTGATAGCTGTTGTTCTTCCAATTTGTTTCTAGTTTGTGATAAATCTTTCTTCAGAACTGTACACAAAAGTGAACGAATTTTGCATGGATGTTCGTTTACTAACAGAAAAAGCATTTACCTTGTAATTCGGTGTTTACATTTTCCAGTCGTATGTTTGTTGCTGCCGATTCCTTGATCACACGTTCCAATCTACCTGTCATGCCTGTACCCAATAGCGAAACGATCGTTACATGTCTCTTAATAGTAAAAAAAAGAAACGTTTACTTTCTAAATCGGTTTTTACAGTGTCGATCGATAACTGTTTTTCCTCCAATACGGTTTTAATTTGCGTCATCATGTCCTTCGTACCTGACAATAGCGAACGAAGTTTACGTGCATGTCCGCCGATTCAAAGAGGAGCATTTACCTTGGAAATCCGTTGTCACCTTTTCCAGCGATGATTTTGTTTCTCCTAATTCGTTTCTAATTTGTGCTACAGCATCCGTCGCGTCTGCAAACAAAAGCGAATCGGTTTAGGTGGATGTCATCCGCTAATTAAAAGAAAAACATTGGACCTAGTAAGTCGGTTTTCACTGTTTCCAGCGACGATGTTGTTTGCGCCAATCCGTTTTCCGTTTGCTTCAGAGATTCGTTCGTTCCTGAAATAACGAGGCAGTTAAGTTGGATGTCTGTTAAAATGGTAAGATTAAATGTTTACTTCGTAAATCGTGTTGCATAGTTGTTAAAATAGGTTTTATTTCCGCCCATTCGTTTTTCATATCTTCCATAGCTTGTGTCGAACCTGATAACAATATTGCTTACAGTTTTAAAGTGGCTGTTTATACTAAATTCGAAAAATAGCAAACTTACTTGTATATTTGTTGTCCAAAAGTGTAACTTTCTCGTTGGTTTCCCTTTGCTTTTTGATTACAAAATCTGTTTTCATTCTAGATATTCTTAAATGTGAAGCTAATTCGTTGACAGTCATCTGCAAGAATTCTATTTTTGCAAGAAGATATTCATTTTGCAATTGAGGCTGTCCGTCAGCGAAATACAGTCCTTCAATGCGTGAACTAGCAGATTCGCTCTGCGCGGAAGGCGATTGCGCTACGGAAGGACGATAAGGATCGCGATTTGCAGGTAATTGACCGTAAACGATGCACGTAAAGATGGAGAAAACAACAACGAACTGGGCACATCAAAACGAATCGATTACATCTCTACATTAGAAAAGAAATGTGCTGACTTACCGAGTGTTTCATCATGGCCAAGTGCGGGCAGAGGCTGATGGCCACAGGTGTCGGAAGAGAACAGTAGTAGAATTGCAAAATTGACTCTTTATATATCATCTGTTTTCTCAGTTGAATACTGCCCTTGAAATGAAGCAAACGGGTTTTTCACACGAGTTCAAACAGTTTTGGAATCGATTTGATTCGAGTAAATTGCAGGGCGTTAGATATGCGCAGTCCAGTTTTCGCCAATTAGAGTTATCTCAATTATCGAGAACAGGAAAAACATTTCTATTTCATTTTGTGCATATTAAAGTGTCAACTTTTTAAAAAAGAAAGTCACATTCTGCATAAAATCAACGCTAACTAAGGATCGGCAGGGCGTTATCCCTTCCACGGATAAGGCATGTCGTTCACCTAATCTCTTCGTGATCAAGTTTAGAGACAAACATGGCTTTCTTGACGTGTTTTGTGGGAACCAATTAACAATACGATCATTTGTCAGTCGTGATAAATTCGTAAAGGAAAGTCCGAAAACGAACAAGGCTTTCTGTGCTCTGGGATGCTCGTTAAGTGTTAAAGAATTCGTGTGCTTAAATCGTTTAAAACTGAAGAAAGAGAAACAATTGCCAACTCAGCGAATATTATTATAGCATGGTTGAAGGTTATTTACTTTATTCTTTTTTAATTGGGGGTTAGGGCATGGAAACTGGCGAGACGGACATGGGTAAGCAAATTCCTATCGTTCTTATCTAACCTACCCTTGCCTACACCCCTGGGTGTAATTTTAAAGGGTTGTATTCCACGACATAATTTGTTTTCTTTCGCTAGCATCGGTTGCGTCAAAGTGTTGAATGCATTTCGATTGAAATCGTGGTTTTCCAAACACATGAAAAGGGTGGGGATCGAAATTATAAGTGGATACTTGAAACCAGTTTTGATTGAGATTATTTGCAAATTAATTCACACCAGGGTTTCTTTCTCCAAGAGCTCTAAATGGACTCATTTTCACGTTGCGATAAGTTTTTTTTGTCCAGTAGAAACAGCTAAGCTTGACAACAGGCTATCTTTCCAAACTATCCAGTTGTTTGCATCCCGATGGATGGCCTCACGATGTTCACTAATTTAAACCTTCCTTGTTTGGTCGGTCATTCACACCTAGTTCTTGATGATCTGCAACATTTCAAATCGAGTTTTGTATGATGACCGCAGGTTATTAACAAACTCCCGTCCTTATGTACATCCCGTCTGATTCAGTTAAAGTGTCGTTCCGCACTAATCTGATCGCCATTACCATCTAAAATCTAGCAGCTACATTCTGATTAACAAGTTCTTCACTCAAGTCTTTATTGTGTGTCTGTTTTCAGAGAGGCTGGGCATAGCAATCGATGAGGCGGACGTGGGTAAGCAAACGCCCCTACCCCAGGGCTTTTTAAGGGGGCGTATTTTTGTAGGGCTTATTCTTTTGTTCGTTATTTAGTTGGCTTTTCCTTTTCCTTGGTATAGTACCTACCATTCAAACTGTGAGTGGAACTGTGAATTCCGTCCTAGTTTTGTGATTGAAAAACGGAGAACATTGACACATTTGCTGACAATAGGAAGGCAATTCTTCGTTTTAAGTGTGGCATTTGCATATAGGAAATAAAAGTAGTCGAGTTAGTAGTTGTCATCTTTATACACCTGCCGTTCTTCAATTGGAAGCTACACTTGAAACACGTTATACCTGTCTCGTAAGCAACGGGCGTGACCATGATATCTATTTTCGTTCTTAGCAAAAAAAGCACGCGTTTCTCATAAACGAATCATTCACTGTACGTTAGCTGCGTTGATTTAGGCTTGCGCTCAATCGTAAACAGGTTATGTGAACTCTTGAACATCCCAATTATGTATTGACTTGACTGGTCTGAGGAAAAAAGTAATTCTGTTTGCATCGTGTAACAGCGAGTCAAGTTAAGAAGTTTGACTCGTTATTCATAGGAAAGTTACTATTGTCAAGGGGGAAATTCAACTTAACAAAATGAGTTTTTTTTACAACGAATTTTTTCCTGTTGTTTAACTAGAGTTTAGAGGACACTTGAAATGTATTGAAATCAGCGTCATTCATAGAGGGTTGGGCATGGAATTCATCGAGGTGAAGAATCGGTAAGTCAATTGCATCATTTTTATCTAACCTACACAATTGCCTACATTTAAACGCTCACGCTCTACTTGAACTCACGCTTACTCTACAAAGATATGGCGATCTCTTCTTCTAAAAGCCAGCCGTTGAAATTCGTGCATTGGGTGTCGTTGGTGTCGTATAGGAACCCCCCCATGATTGTCTCGCTCTGTACCCAGATTTGGTCTCCAGCTTGCAACCTTAGAGCCGTTTGAAGAACTAATGGACTTAAAGAATAAGGGTTCTTAATACCGTTAACCTCGTTCAACTGACTACGTGCAACGGCTTGACCGTTTCGATAAAGCATCACGTTAAACGCTCTCAGCGTTTCCGTCGACACGGAAAACATCGCAAGTCCAGTAAAGGAAAAAAAGTACGTTCCCTTTACTGGTGCTGTGAATTTCCCAGTTGTCGTATTCATGGCTTCTCCGCTGTTGATTATGGTTCGTTCATACGGAATGGGAACAGTGGTTGACGAATATTGCTTAGTTTTCTGTACGTAGAAGTAGACTGGCTTTGATTTGATGTTTTGATAACCAACCCCTTTTTGGATACCTGAAATCGTGTGTGAATATCAATTCAAATTTGTTATTATTGGATTTGTTTTGTGTTCGCTGATCAAATTACTTGGGTCGCTGGGATCTTTGGTGAAATCGCAGTAAACGGTTTCGACTTGTTGCGTTCCCATGATGGAGTAGAGTCCACTCCTTGTATTGCCGACATTTTTTAGGTCTATACAGGAACTGGGGATTTTATCGATGGTCTTTGGATCGTCAGCGGAACAGGTGCACTTAAACGCTACAAATTTTGTTAGATTTTTATTGCTCTAATCTCAAATAGTTTCAAGGTATTACCATCGAATTTGTTGGACACAACCGTCAGTTTTGCATCGGTCTCCGATAACTCTGTAGAAGGTAAAATTTGTTGATAAATTCTTACAAGTGAGTGGTAATTCATTCATACTCTTTTCCAGTTCTTTGATATTGTTCTGGGCAATCAAATCTTTTTCGGCTAAAGCGGCCAATTTTGCATCGGTCTCCACCAACTCTTTTTGGTACAGGTAAATCGTTATTATTCTCGTAGTTTAATGTAAAATAAGTAATTAATAAGGCATACTTCTTTCCAGATCTTTAATGTAGGTGTGGACAACCACATCGACGAGGGCGATTGTGGCGAGAACAGACTGCTGCGTTTGAAACTGTCCACCAGTGATGCGTTGTGTGGCGGTGGGTGAATTAAACAAATCGCTCTTTGTCGATGTTGGAAGGGCAACGTAAGGATGAAATCCATAAAGATATTGATTCCAATTTCCAGGCAATTGACCATAAACGATGCACGTTAGAACGGAGAAGAGGGCGACAAACTGGCGAATGACAACGAATTAAACATTTGTAAGTTATACATAACAGAAAATCAATGACTTACGGAATGTTTCATCGTGACTCGTGCAAACGGTGGCTGATAAAAACGGCTGTCCCCAGGTGAGAATCGCTCCCACTTATATACCTACGGTTTGGATTCTCCATTCGGTTCGACGCTACTTCCTTCCCCAAAAACAAAACAGGTTAGCCTACATCGTCTTGTTTTCGTCCATTCGGGTTTTCGTTTTTTTCCCTCTTGTTATGGCGTGCGTGCATCAAGGTTAACCTTTCTTGTGCGGCAATTCCATGTAGACGAACACGAGATGTTTACTTGATGATTCAGCAAACATTAGAAACAAAACGGTGCATCTTATAACAAACACGCCAAGAGAGTTTAGGCTCCTTTTCCTTTGGGTGTCCAGGTTTTTACTATTCGTGGGCAGTTGGGCATAAGAATTGACGAGAGAAGGACATGGGTAAGAAACGTAACTTGCACTTACCTACACCGTCAGAACTGAGTTCCCCAGCTGCTTATGTACTCGCGCAGAGTGGATCCAAGAAGATTTCATCAGTAGATGTCCTTGACACCAATGGAACATCCAGTTGCGCAGTGTCATCGTGGATGGCTTTGAAATTATGAGGGCGTGGTTCAAAACAGGATTTCGATACTGGTATACGTGTAAGACTCGACACCGATTTCATCGAGGGGATACAACATCCCTAAAAGGACGTTCGTGCGGGGATTTTTGTTTCTTTTTTGCTATAACAATACATAACATTTAAATGTTACTGCTCAGCCCCTTGTATTCTTCCTGAGAGGCTGGGCAAAGCAAACGGTGAGACGGACATGGGTAACCAAACGCTTGCCTACACCCAAGGCTCTTTGGAGGCGTTTTTTTTAAGGATTTGTTATTGTTTGTTGGCATTTACTTCATGGTGTCAGTATCGGATGTGCTACTGTGCGTGTATCATGTACTCGTCTCGTGATTGTGTTTGGCAAGTTAACTGTTGCGGCTAATGTGTGTAGGAGAAAAGCGTCAGACCAGTCGGTCATTGTCTTCGTGTTACACCTGGGGCCATTCGATTGCACAGCATTTGAAACAGGTTTGATATGTCTGTTAACTAACGTCCATCCATTTGTTAACATTTAACGTCAAGTCCACAAGTATAACAATACAGATATGATGTTGCTCCCAAACCCGCTTGTTTTTATTCTGTATCAAAGTTACGTGGATTCAGTTCATTTTTGAACATCTTTGCAGTTGCTGGACACAATTTTTTCTCAGGACAAGAGTTTGATTAGTTAGCATCGTCCATTCCCCGGGCCAATCCCATTCCAACGCTTTACATTTCGAATGGTAATTGCTTACGTTATCATTTATTCTCTGCTTACGTGGCATTCAATCGCAATCACCATCGGCCAAAAGGGAAGTGAATGTCACAAGGCACGTGCCGACGTCATTACAGGTGGAGTAAGAATAATATCGACCTTGTCATTTTCAATGCCATAGGCTACTGGCGTACATCAGGGGCACAACAGTTTCTTATATAATGAGGACAAAACATAATTGGAATTAGTCGAGTGGATTCATTGATTAGTAACGGCAGTAGAGTGACGCGGACTTGTCGACTATATCCAATCAACTTTATCTGATATCATGGGTAACTAAAAACTATCATACATTCGTACTTAATGACTTGTATTCTATGTGTAGATTCGTAGTTAGTTGAATCATTTTGATAAACATCTTTGATTGAATCAGTTTTACACCGGTTTCATTATCAATTCGCAGCTAAATACGGTGCAATGCTGCTGTTGACTGTTGTATCTCTAATGGCTAGAGAGGTTACCGGTGGACCAATTGGCTCGCCTTCATCAGCGTACTACACCACTCCAGCGCCCTACTACACCACCAAGTCTCCTGGATACTACACAACGAAGAAGGCCGAGTATTACACGACAGCATATGCTGTCCCCAGCTACTACACCGAGCCCCTCAAGTACTACACGACCAAAGCGCCGGAATACTATCCAACGACCTCGTACTACACCAGCACGTATGCTGCTCCTACCTACTACACTGATGCCCCGAAATACTACTCTTCCCCCAGTTACTACACTTCAGCTACTCCTTCGTACTACGTCAGACCTAGCTACTACTCCACAACTTATTCGGCTCCAAGGTACTACACAGAGGCTCCCCGGTACTACACTACTAAAGCCCCGGAGTACTATACAAAGGCTGCTGAATACTACACTACCACTAAAGCTGCCCCTATTTACTACACTGATGCTCCTAAGTACTATTCGTCCCCGAGCTTCTACCAAAGGGAAGCGCCACAGTACTACACCACTAAGGCACCTGAACACTACACTGCATCGTATGCCACTCCTAGCTACTTCACTGAGTCTCCAGCTTACTACACCACCAAGGCGCGCGAATACTACACCACCACGTATGCTGGTCCCAGCTATTACATCGAGGTTCCAAACCACTATTCTGCCCCCAGCTACTACACCGAAGCAGCTCCAAAATACTATTAGTTAGCCGTGCCTTTTCAAATACTTGAATGATGCATTTCATCCATATTTATTCGTTTATCAAAGTACAATAAAAAGTCCACGTTAACCGCATTCGATTTCTTTCTCCTTATAACACGTGTGCACAAAAGACGCGTGGTATGATGAATTGAGTTTATGTTTAACGAAATACCACTATATGAAACACCTTTACACTTGGGCATAGAACTCATGGAAATTCTTATTGCCAGATTAATAAGGTTTAAAGAATCCGATCTGCCCCCTTCTATCTTCACTTATCATCTTATTGTACAGTAACAATAGTTATGAATTAGTTTTTATGACATTTGAGTTTCTTATAAAGGAATTTCAGAAGTAAATATTTGCATCAACACACACCTATTTGCATGATTAAACAGATGCATTAACGTGGTCCTTTATCCAGCACATTGCGTCAAATGTCAATGAAACTGATAAGATTCCGCCTCCTCCGTTCTGTAAAACAAGCACCGCCATCACGTCTACACATCACATCAAATTAAATTAACAAAATGCTTCGTTATGAGTACAATCAGTTGCCGTGATGAATACCCCACAAGGCGTTTCCGATTGTTTCACTTCGATACAGATATAGAACTCTTTCTACGTGATCCCCTTCCGCATCTCATTTTTTGCTCTACGTCATCATACGCATTTTTGAAATCTGCATCCGGATGAATCAAATCAGCAGTCTAGTCGATTTTTCAAACGACTTACGGCTAAGTGTCTTGCAATCAAGTATACAGTTGCTTGCGAATAAAACGCCCCCCACAAATTAGTTCCTGGAAAACAATAACGCCAAGACCAAAGGTGGGGTAAGAATATTGGCCATTACGTCACTACCGGTAAGATGCACGTGTCGTAACCGCAGGGCTAATGACTAGAAACAGGGTGACTGTACAGTCATATAAATTGAGAAGAAAAAGGTGTTCTAATACAGTGTAGGACGCAACTTGGACACGTCAACAGCAAAACAATGTCTTCCAGCAGCTGAGTATCCTATTGTGCTTCCTAGCTGTTCAATTATGGGTAACCATTTGTTTGATTTGCCTTTGAACTGTAGGAATTGAAACTGTGAATTGAAATTAAGATGTGTGTATTTGCCTATCTGCGTTACACTCAGGTGAATTCTGTTAACCACGGCTCCATGTTGCTGTTGGCTGTTGTTTCTCTGATGGATGGAGAGGCCGTGAGTTGTCTTCATCTGGGTACTACTCCAACCCGGCGCCTTCCTACACCACGACGTATGCTTCCCCCAGCTACTACACCGAGCCTCTACTAGTGCTACACGATTAAATCGCCGGAATACCATCTAACAACCTCGTACTACACCAACACGTATGCCGCTCCTACCTATTACACTGATACCCCGAGATACTATTCTGCCCCCAGTTACTAAACCACAATTAATTTTCATTTAGATGGACAGCTTTCTTGTTGATATCTTAGGACCACAGCATTAGAGACAAATCAATTTGTTAAATTAACTTTTCAATATTCACTGCAAATTCACTGCTTCCTAATAACTTAGGTAACATCACAAGTTTTACATCTCTCCGTTGTGTGCCTCACTTTTCTCTTGCATTGTCGAAGAATTTGGGTTTTTGATCCAGTCAGTTTTTATCCTCTTCTTTCCCACGGATCTTTTTTGTTCTCGAAAGATTCGCATGTGCATCAACAGCTGTGGGAATGGTGAAAAAAAATCCATGATGGCCGCCGCTCTTATTCCTCGACACGCAATTGGTTGTAGAGTTGCAGAAAGGGCCAATCAGAAATCCATGATGGCCGCTTTAGCCCTTCTCTCTTCGAAAGGCATGGGAACTGGGGGGAAGGGTGAACAAAGATTCATGATGGCCGCTATCCCTTTCCTATCTCCCATCCTCTTTAGGCTCAGCTGTCAATCATCCGTTGGCCCGTTGGGACTAAGCTTACCGACTTGTAGAGCGGCCAGTGCACTGATAAGAAGAGGTGTGAGAACCTTTGACGGAAAGACGTGCTCTCACCATTCCCTATGGATTTTCAATTTTTCTCCCAGCAATAGATTCTCACGGCTTCAAGCGTTGCATCTTCGTAATCCATTTTTTTCCTCTGTTACTATGAGCAACAGTGAATTAGCCTTTTCGCAGGTCACGCCTAAATCTGATTGACGTGTTAATCAAAGGTATTGAAAAATTGTTTTTATTAATTCATCAAATTCATGTGTATCTAATAGTCTAATGTGATCCCAAGATATCAATAAGGAAGCTGCGCCTCTACGCTACATCGATACTAGTTTTTGAACGATGAATTTAATTTTGCAGACACAATGATTTTGCCATGTCCCTACTTAGCTATGCAAGGAAACCAGTTGGAGATCTGGACATTAGTCAAAACACCTTAGTACCGTGGACCAGTCCCCCTTCGTCGCACCCCTACGTGACAAAGACGCGTCCATGTGTTACTCCATGATAATGGGTTTAATTAAATTTCATGCCAGGTAATGCAGTTGGTGTAGCTGCCACGACGGTCTCACACCCTTTGAGCTAGTTAAAAAATTTTTCTTTCATAATATTGGGTTCATGGTATTGGGTGGGTAGAGTCATCTAGCACCCCAGCTGTGTTGTGAGATCGTGGTAAACGATTTCGGATTTTGTGTTCCCATGATCGAATATTGTTAGGGGGTTGGGTGAAAGAACTAGTGAGACAGAAATGGAGCTATAAAGCCCCTGTTGCCTACACCCAAACAGCCTTACATTAAGTGGATGTGAATTTTTCTTTTCTTTCAGTGGTGCCCGTTTTTGCGGTCGGATGGTGGTGTCGCTGTCAAAGTGTGTGTGGACTGTGGATTGCATGTGAAGTGATGGCTTTGGAATCGTCAAAGAAAGGTGTAGTTGAAAATGTGATATGGATATATTGCAGATAACTCGGAAGTACATGTGTGTTACACATGATCTACCATAAGGTTTCTAAATTAAGAACAAAGCCGTCCACCCAATACGTCTAAACGACAATCTCTTCTTCCAAGAGCCAGCCGTTGAAGTGAGTGCAACGGGCTTCACCGTAGTCGTGTACATATCCTCCATTGACTACGTCACTCTGCACCCATACGTTGTCTCCGGCTTGCAACGTTAAAGTGGTTTGAACAGTTAATGGGCTCAAATAATTAGGATTTGCGATGCCGTTGACTTTGTTCAGCTGACTACGTGCAACGGCTTGACCGTTTTTGTATATCAATACGTTAAGCTCTCTTAGTGGCAAATTAGACACGGAAAACTGCGCGAGTCCAGTAAAAGAAAAGAAGTAAGTTCCTTTAACGGGGGCTGTGAATCTTCCACTTGATGCGTCCATGGCTCCTCCAATGTTGATTATGGTACGCTCATACGGAATCGGAACAAAGGTTGCCGAATGATGTTGGTTTTTCTGTACGTAGAAGTATACTGGATTTGATTTTACGTCTTGATAACCAATCAATCTCTGTAAAACTGAAATTATGTGTTAAAATGTGAATTAATTTATATCTTTTTCTATAACAGATAATAGTCGGATGATATTACCTGGCGCTCCAACTGGTGTTGTGAAATCGCAATAAACAGTTTGAACTTGTTTACTTCCCATTACGGAATACAGTCCGCTCTTTCTATAACCAATTAGTTTCAGATCTTCACAGGATGCGGGGATTCTACCAATGGTCGTGGAAACTTCGGTGGAGTTTGTAGTAGCAATCTCTGCAAAGCCGTAAGATAATTAAGAATTTCTTTTAAATGTTGAACTATTTTTTTACTGATGCTGAAATACCATCAATTTTCCCTTCCAACGCCAACAGCATAGCCGCAGAATGTGTCGAAAAATCTACAAATCACAATCCGTTGACGAATCAGTTTAACACGTTCAATTGCTACACCAGCAAGAAAAAAGCGTACCTTGCAAACTGGTTTTCACAGCATCGATCAATAACTGTTTTTCTGCTAATTCGTTTCTAGTTTGCGTCAATTTTTCCGTTGTGTCTTTAAACAACAGAGAACGAATTCATGTGGATGTCCACTAATTAGAAGAAAAACAATCATACCTCGTAAATCAGTTTTCACAGTTTCAAGCGATGATTTCGTTTCTACCAATTCTTTGATGGTTTGTTCCAAAATTACCTTCGTTTCTGTACAAACATGTTTAGTTGGACGTTAATTAATTATAATACGAGACACTTACTCTGTAAATCGGCTTGCACAGTTGTTTGAGATGAGTTTGTATCTGCACACACGCTTTCCATTTGTTCCAAAGCTTTCGTAGGATATGTAAATAACATCGATCAGTTTAAACGAAGGTCAAGTATGATCTTGAAAAAGAAAATTTACCTGCTAATTTGTTGGCCAGATAAATAACTTTCCTGTTGGTTTCCCTTTGCTTTTTGATGAAAAAATCTGTTATTATTCTAGACGATCTTAATTCTAAAGCCAAGTCGGCGACAGTCGTTTCAAGGAATTCGATTTTTGCAAGAACGAATTGATTCTGCAATTGAGGATGTTCGTCGTCAACGTAGAAGTTAGTCGGACTGCTCTGCGCAGGTGAGAGCGCAACGGAAGGACGATTTCCATAAGGATTACGATTCTGATTTCCAGGTAATTGACCGTAAACGATGCAAATCAGAACAGAGAAAACGGCAACCGACTACAGGTAGATGTAAACGAATCGAGTTGTTTGTAAATTTGAACAGAAAATCAATGACTTACCGAGTGTTTCATCATGGCTTCGGACGGAGGCTGATGGCCACAGGTGTTGTAGAGAACTATTGTCCGTGTTGAAAATTGGGCTCTTTATATACTATCTTCCGTTTGGATGCTGCCCTTGAAATTTGAAAAACGGGTTTCATTTAAAATGTAAGCAGATATGGAAATGTTTGATTTGCCTGAGTAGATATGACATGCAGAGAGTGTTGGATGCGCTGTCTAGTTTTTGCCAATTTGGGTTATCTTGATCTCTGAGGACACGAGAAAAATGTCTTTCTGTTTCGTTTGGTTTAGTTTATAGGTACAAATCAATTTTTTTAGGAAACAAACAGTCGTGAGTGTGAAAGTGTTATCTTAAAAAAAAGACGAACATCTTATTTTGCATGAAACCTGCGCTAGTTTAAGATCGACAGGTCAGCGACTTTAGGGCGTTACCCCTACACATGTCGTATACCAAGATCACCTTCTCTTGAGCGAGTTTTCAGATGAACGAGTGGATGCTTGTTAGACGTGTTATGTAGAAACAAACAACACAAGATTGTGATTGTTAAATCGTGATAAATACGTAAAAGGAAGATTTAAAAGGAGTAAAACTCTGGACTTCTACAACGCGCTGAACGTGGGAACTCGAACTGAAGAAGAGGAAATGATTACCGACTTAGTAATCATCAATTTCCCTGTCGAAATTTTGGCAAAAGTTTTGAATGACACTTGATTCTTTCTCTCCAGTGGGATGGGTAAGCAAAGTGCTGTTTTTCATTTTTATCTAACCTTGCCTACACCCCAGTGTCTACTTCACTTCGCCACTGGGGGTTAGTTTTTGTTTAATAGTCTGCGCTTGGCAACAGACTAGACCATATCTAACCAAACAATCCAGTTCGATTGCATCCTCGATCTTGGATGCTGTCACAATTCATTGGCTATTCCCTCTTTTTTTAAACATCACACTTCACTTCACACTCACTTCTTGACGATGTGCGAGTAAAAGTCTATTTTTCGAATCTGGTTTCGTAGTGATGACAACCGCAGATTAACAACAAGCTATTTGTCAACATGATTGATTCAGAACAAGGCTCGCATCTCTAAATGGGATTTGGATTATTCTGTGTGTTTGAATCAGGTTTATTTGTGCAAACGTTCACGCCCTACATGAAATCTCCGTACGCCGAATGACTTCTTCTATCGTCGACAAACATGATAGTAGTTTGACGATTCATTCAAAAAACAACTTCGCAAAAAAGATGGCTAAGTAAATCACATCAAACCAAAGAAACATGGTAAAACAAGAATATTGCGTTTCTAAGAATTTTTCGTTTTCTTTTTATGGATAAATGTTCTAAATGTTTAAAAGCAAATTTGAAGGTTATTCGTTTCAACCTTTTTTTGTTTTTCCGAGGAGGCTGGGCGTAGAATACACTGAGAAGGGCACGGGTAAGCAAACGCTTGCCTACACCCAAGGCTCTATTTCAGGGGGGCGTGTATTTTTATGGCTCATTCTATTATTCGTTATACGTACTCAGCTGGCTTGTTTTGTTCAAGGTGGTAGTTTCGGAAGTGCAAGTGTGCTTGGATGATGTACTTATCTCGTGATTGAATTCCAGGAGTGTGGCTAGTCAAGTGTTGCAGATTCGTGCAGGAACATGGCGTCAATCGAGTTGGTATCTTCTTGTTGCACCTCCCGGCAGTTGATTACTCAGCATTTGAAGCAGGTTTGATTTCTCTCTTAACGTTTAATGGGCCATCCATTTGTTACCTTTTGAAGTGATGGATGCCTTTCGGTTTTTGTTTGCGTTAAACCGTCTGTCGTGCCTGTGTAAGAATTGCCAGTAGATTTAAGCAGATTTTCATTAATTGTATGAGAAACATTTAGGCTACTTTTCAATTCGGTTTTTACAGCTTCAAGCGATAATGTCACGTCCGATAATTCCGTTCTGGTTTGCTTTATAGCGTTTGTCGTGCCTCTAAACAATAGCGAATAAATTTTAATAGATCCTCATTGATTGAACGAGAAAAATTTTTTACTTTTTAAATCGGTTTTCACAGTTTCTAGCGTTAATTGTGTTTTCGCCAATTCTTGTTTCGTTTGCGTTAACGTGTCTGTCATACCTGTTAACGAAAGGGAATAGATATAAGTTAACATCTAACAATTGAATTAGAGAAACGTTTACTTTGTCCATCGATTTTCATTGTTGCTAAAGACGACCTTGTTTCCGCCAATTCTTTAGTAATTTGTGCCAGGATTTCTTTCACACCTGTTAACAACGGATGCCATTTCAGTAAGAAGTTTATTCATTTGCAAGAGGAACGTTTACCTTTCAAATCGGTATCCACGGTTACTACCGACGGAGTAAGGTGTAAAGCTTGGGACGTACCTGTAAATAACATCGGATCGGACGTAAGTGGCTATTCACAGCTCAAGTTTTAAAATCTTACTTTCCAATTTGCCACTCATTTCAGTCATTTTTGCATTGGTATCCGTTAATTCTTAGTTAATAAGAGAGAAAACATCATTATTTTAATTGCGTTGCATAAAACAGATGATTCATTCTTGTTCTTATTTCTTTGGCTAAACTTCTAAGGCTATCTTCTAGGTATGTCACTCGCAAACCAATAAATATATTTCGCCTTTGAGATGGGTCATTGGTGATCTGTTGCGCGCCAGCGTGAGGCGGTTGGCCTTGGCCGGCAGTTGAGAACGCAACGTATGGACGATATCCGTGAGGATCGTGATTACCAAACGATTGACCGTAGACGACGGAAGTTAAAATGGAGAATATCACGACAATCTGATGGCCCCGATGGAGATTAAAATCCTTAACAGTTCTAAGAAGAAGGCAATCAAAGACTTACGGAGTACCTCATCATGTTGGCGGACACCGGCTGATGAAAAGCGATGAACAATGGGCAAAGGGGGTGAGTTGTTCGTTGTTTTATACCCTCTATCGTTTAGTTGACGCCCTTGAAAACAGCAACCATCTTTTGAATGCTACCATCATCCACGCTTTATGTTTGCAGTTAACCCCACCCAAATCATTAGCAATAATTTCCTGTTTTGTTTTCGTTTTCTCGTGTTGGTTCCTCAGGTATTAAAACAGAATGTGTTACTCAGTATCTTGTCAATATTGTGTACTCAGTTTCTTGAAAGGGTAAGTGGGAAACGCCTCAAACGTACCCCAAGTTTCCTTCTACAATAAGAACGGGCAACGCCCTAAAAGAATTCCTCGTTCCACAAGAAACTAACAGAAATCGCGTAGCTTTACTAACATGCATTTGTCCATATTGGCATTCTGACGCGCACGGTGGCTAATGCCAACATTGTTTTTGTGAATTTATGCCTTTTAGCTTAATGTTGCGTTCAGCCAAACGGGTTTCACCTGGCCATGGAGGGACGGAGTCGATTTGCTTTTAAGAACGTGGATCGTACCCTGACGATATCGTCGAGTACACTGCCCAAGGCTTCTATTAGTTATCTCGATCGTTGTGAGAACGAGAAGACAAAGTTGATTGAAATTGCACGTCATGCTAGACCGGTCATCGATGACACGATCTTATACACTCAAGATTTTCTTTTGAAATTTGTGTAGGCAAAACAGGTATGTTTACTTAATGAATCTTTGAGAATTTCAAACGACATTCCAATCTCCACTAAGGTTTCTTTTCTTGACATCTTTAGAGAGCTCAGTGGACTACTTGTCGGAGTACTTCATCATAGAGTTTACGCAGCTAATTGCGTCTTTTCATTTCGGATAATACACCACTGTGTCCAGAGCCAAGCAATGTAGTTGGTAAATGTTTTCTCAATAACCTTTATCTTCCCTTGTAAAAAAGAAACAGCTTCCTGTTGGCCATGGAAGCGAAAGCATTTTTATCTATAACCTACCCTTTGCCTACACCGAGGAATCAAATTTTAAATAGGTGAATCTACATCAATGCAAACGCTGACGATCCACGTGAACTCGCTTTTACAATGAATTATCAATTTCTTCTTCCAGGAGCCAGCCTTGAAAATGAGTACCACGATCTGCAGCGGTGTCGTACAGGAATCCTCCAGAAATGTAATCGCACTGCAGCCAGACCTCATCTCCTTCTTGCAACTTCAGAGTAGCTTGAACAGTTATTGGACTCAAATGATTAGGGTTCCTAATGCCGTTGACTTCGGCCAGCTGAGTACGGCCCACTGCTACAGCGTTGTGGTAAATGAAGACGTTGACCGCACTGAGCGCCGCAGTCGACACCGAAAATTGAACAAGTCCAGTGAAAGAAAAGTAGTAAGTTCCTTTAACGGGCGCTGTGAATTTGCCGGTGCTTATAACCATGCCATTTCCCTTGTTGATTATGACACGCTCAAACGGCATGGGAACTTGTAAGGTCGAAAAATGTTGGGTCTTTTGCACGTAGAAGTAGACCGGCTTTGATTTGACGTCTTGATAACCAATCCATTTTTGGAAACCTGGAAATAGAATTGAAATGAATGCGAATTATTCGTTAAAGAAGCCCCTGATGAAATTACCGAAATCGCCGGTTGGTTTTGTGAAATCGCAGTAAACAATTTCGACTTGTTTTCTACCCATGACGGAGTAGAGTCCACTTCTCGTATTGCCAACACCTTTGAGATCCGCACAGGAACTGGGGATTTCGTTGATGGTCTTTGGAGTGTCGGCAGAACAGGTGCAAGTAAATGCTGTGGAAAACATGAATGACGTTTTATTTTTTAGTGTCCGTTTTGCTAGTTATCAATCGCATCTGGCATTACCGTTCAACCGGTTGGTTAAAGCCTCAACTTTAGCTTCGCTATCGGATAACTCTATGGTATAAGAAAAATAATTTAGTAATTCTACATTGTGTATGGCACAAGCATTAAACATGTACTTTTTCTAAATTCTTTCGCCAGTTCATCGATAGTCAGTTCGAGCATTGATATTTGTGTCATCAGAAGTACTTGATTGCGCGTTTCGGGCTGTTCGCTGGGTTCCACCGCAATGGGCGAGTTAACCACATTTCTCAGTGCCGAAGGTGATTTCGCTACGTAAGGACGAAAGCCATACGGATGATGATTCCAATTTGCAGGTAATTGGCCGTAAACGATGCACGTTAGAACGGAGAAAAGAGCGACAAACTGATTGGGGGAAATGTAAACGAATTGAACATGTGTCTATTAGGAAAAAAGAAAATGACTTACCGAATGTTTCATTTTGACTGCTGCGGATGGAGGTTGATGGTCACAGGTGATAAAGAGAATAAGAAAGGATTGTGCCCTTTTTATACATGTCCCCTGGATGTTGCCCTTGGAAATAGCAACAGCTTGTTAACCCCCGACGGGCATCAGAATTTGAATTGGCAAATGCCATCACGGAGGCACGGGAAATTTCGCCCGTTCGGTTTCTTTTGATAATGACCATAAATTAATACGTGTTCAGTGTCAAGATGTTGAACACTAAATCAATGTACTCTTTAACAAGTTTTTGGACGCTGAAAAATGCCTGAATCAGATATTTACATACTTGCTTCAACCTTAAAGGTATGAAAAGTTCAACGTTCGACATGGATGCACGTTCCGCTTCGTTATTTGAATACACAGGAATCACGTAGCTAATGGGTCGGTGATTGACATTTGCAACAGGTTTGTACTTGGACATGGAAAAAGTTGTTTGAAGTCGCTTTGAATTGATTAACCGGATGCTCTCGTTGGGGCCATTGCTTTTGATTTGAGATTCTCTACGACAAAGGTAATTTTTTTCGTGCGCATAACAATTAGCTCTAATTTATGCTAGACAACTTCAGGACTCTTGGTAGCCAAACATGGGTATATTTAGTTGACTAATGAATTAGAAACAAGTTAACAAGACGAGGATTGATATGAATAAAGGCCTTCTGTGTATTATTTGAAAGTTATTTACTTGTTTTTTTTTTGTGTGCAAAGAACGGGGTTGGGTGTAGTAATCGGAGAGACGGTGAAGATCAGTCATTTTTCTTTTACCTACCCTTGCGGCCTTGCCTACACCAAAAGATCCCCCTTCAGGAATACAAAAAAGAACAGCGCTAATAATGGACTCATATTCCGGTTGTGGTACTTTGTTATATAGAAATCAAACAATTGATTCATATCTTTTCTCCCCATAGGAGGCTGGGCATGTCAAAGGGTGAGGCAGACATGGGTAAGCAAACGCTTACCTACACCCAAGGCTCTATAACTCAAGGGCGGAGGGCGTATTTTTTGGGCCTTTGCTTATTGCTTTCCTTTTACGACGGTTGTATCTCTTGTACACGTCTGTATGAAAGACGTACATACTCTTCTGGTGATGAACAAGTGAAGGACATGTTCTGTTACACGAAAATGGTGTTGAACGCTGCGTGTCTGACAACAGGACATCAATGATGGGGTAAGCGTGTTTGATTACAACTATTTTACGAACCTGTTCCACACATTGACTTTAAGAATCCGGTTTTCGCGAAGGAAATGTGTTTTCTCAGCCAGATTTATGCATTGACGACGTGCTTTTTGCCTTGCGGGATCTTTGTGTTAACGCCGGACGTTTCTCAATCGGCATTTGGTAGGCTTGGCTCGTTGAGAATTAGTTTGTTCAGCATGTTTTTACTATTAGCATATATCAACGCTGTGATGCATTTGCCTTGAAATTTCAATGACTTGGCGTGCCACACAAGCATTCCCACTGAATGTGCTATTGATTGCACGGCATGTTACTTGCGTGATACTTGGCTTACCTTCGCGTAAGAAAGGTTTTCAGCTGAATTCTTTTCTATGTAAATCGTGTGAATTATTGTTTTTAATTGAAGCTTGCAAGCTTGTTCTGTCGATTTGCATTTCCTTATCCACCAGGTCTTTCGTTGTGGATGTAGGACGATGGTAACCTCCCAAGTTCGAAGTTGAACTATAACGTGTTTTCTATATATATACCTGCAGCTATTCGGGTCAGATGCTGCCCTTGAAAACTAAGGACAGGAGGTTTTACCTGTTTCTTAAGCAACGGTCATTCATTGGTTGCCGTACCCTGTCACGGACGCCTTCCCGCAGCCATTGGGTGTCCCAGTTCAGTGTGATTGTTATTCACGCCCCTCTTAGTTCTTAGAGGACGCTGGGTTTTAAAAGTCTAAAATGCAGGCGAATGTAGAACTTAACCGCCCTGACTTAAAAGCTGAAGAGACGTAACTGCTGTAAGAACTTAACTGCTCTCTAGCTCTCTAGCTATCCAACTATCCAACTATTCAGGTCTTCAGCTCTCCATGCAGCTATTCAGCTATAATAGCCATACTTTAAGTGTGAGAAAAGGTAAAACAAATGCAAGTTAGTATCGGATTTTGTTTTGTTTTTTTTGATCTGGGTATTGTTTGAAGGTTATTTTCCTTGAATATTTTTTATACAGGGGGCTGGGCATGAAAGCCGGCGATGTAGGAATGGTTAAGCAAAATGCGGCCATTTTCTTTTTTTTCTAACCTACCCCTTGCCTACACCCAGAAGCCTTTCTAGAAGGGGGCGTTTTCTGGAACTGCTCTTCCCTTCCTACCCGTTGTTTCCTTTCAGTCTACAGCTGCGAGTGGATCATGTGCTGGATGTGTCGTGGCTGAAGTGCCGGCTTCGAAATTGAGACAAAAGGGTGCGTCTAGAAAGGTGTTTACTGTAAAACGTTTAACTTTTAGTCGAAACGGTTATACACTCTAGTTGACTGCGAGAGTTCTCCACATCAACACGTCAAGCTCATCGCTCTCAAATGGAATTGTTCCTCGTTTGTTTTTAGATAATTGGTGTGTTAATGCGTTTTCAGTGATTATGTGATATTGGCGGAATTCTTCATCGTTGTTAGCACAGGTGCGTGTTGGAAAGAACTAGAGTCGAATTGGCAACTGTTCTTCTTTCTCGCCCATTCTCGTGGATGTCGCTCTTGAAACAAGCAACTGCTTGTCTATTTGAAAGGTAATCTAGTCTTGACCACTTGACCTTGTTGAAGTCTGCAGGTAGGCCAGTCTTTGGCTTTTGTTTTTTCGGTCAATCGCGACTTTCGTGGGCATGTGACAGTAAGAAACGAAGACTGTTTTCTTTTCCCATCTAATTTTGTGTTCGAAGACACAGTATGTGTATTGGCCAGTGGAGGGAACTAAGACAGTTTGTACTAGACAAATAATTATCAATTAGAGTTACCTGTTTACTCCCTACAGCGCAATGGCGATTTCTTCTTGTAAAAGCCAGCCAGTAAAAATCGTTGCAATGTCTGTGCCCAAGAGCTTTCCGTTCAAAGTCATTTCATCCATCTGCATCCAGATTGTATCGCCGGGAAGCAACTCGAGCATACACTGAAGTGTTATCGGACTGAGGTATGACGGTGTTGCAGGAATGGTGGTGACTTCGTACAACGCGGAGATGGCTACCGCATTACCATTTTTGTAAATATAAACTCTTGTCTTTGGGTTAACGGAATTAGGCGCAAATTCTACGTGTGACGTAAAAGAAAAAAAGTAAGTTCCTTTAACGGGGACCTCGAATTTCCCGGCTGATGGCGTCATGCCATTTCCGATGTTGACTATTGCATTGTCATAGGGAATTGGTACACGCGTTGACGCAAAATTTTGGCCTCTCTGTGCGTAGAAGTAGACTGGCTTTGATTTAACGCCTTGATAGCCAATTAACTTTTGGAAAACTGAAAATTGCGTTCATATCAATACGAGGTTGTCATTCAAGGCTTTTGTCTTTGATGATCAAATTACCTGGGTCGTTAATATCTTTGGTGAAATCACAGTAAACGGTTTCGACTTGTTGCGTTCCCATGATGGAGTAGAGTCCACTTCTTGTGTTGCCGACACTTTGGAGATCCGCGCAAGAACCGGGGATTCTATCGATTGTTTTGGGAACGTCAGCTGAACAGGTGCATTTAAAAGCTAATATAAATTCGTACGCATTAGACTTTTTTGTTCTAACTTTTTATAATTTCAGGGTATTACCGTCGACTTTGTCGGATAAAGCCGTCAATTCTTCTTTGATCTCCGATAACTCTGTATAAGGTAAAATTTTTAAATAAATTGTCGTAGTTGAATGTTAATTCAATCATACTCGTTTCCAATTCTCTTATATAGTTTTGGACGACCAAATCAATCAGTGCTATTGTTCCAAGAACTGGAACAAGACGCGTGTGGGGTTGTTCATCGATGAAGTGTTGTTTGGCGATGGGCAAATTAGCCAAGTCTTTCTGCGACGAAGGTGGTACGGCAACGTAAGGACGAAATCCATGAAGATTGTGATGCCAATGTCCAGGATATTGGCCGTAAACGATGCACGTTAGAATGGAGAAGAGGGCAACCAACTGGCGGATGCAAACGAGTTAAACATTTGTGATTTGAGAGAAAACAATTGGTGACTTACGGAATGCTTCATAATGGCTTGTGAAGACGGTGGCTGATGAAAATGGATTTGGAAGGGCACAATAGTCCAGGTAAAGATCGTTCTTCTTTTTATACCTGCCCCCGTTCGGTTGGATGAAGCGCTTAAGAAGCAGGTTTCGCTTAATTAATGCAAATAGCCTTGGATACAGATTCAATTGGATCTACAATATTGAGGGTCACTGGGTACGTCGTCTAGGTTTTGTTCCTTTTTGGCATGTTTTCGAAGGGAAGGTGTTGCACATTAAAACAAGCGCTTACTTGTTCTAGACGGATCGTTGACTTTAGGGTGGCAACCTTGCCCGTCCTTTTTTGGGAATGGCGTTCACCAAGGATACTTTCTCTTCCTTAATACTTAGCATGGACATAGGGTAGCTACTTGAACGAGTCATTTAAAATGCAAATAACTATCAAGATTGATCGAAACAACTTTATGAATTGACGTTTGAAACGAGCTTGTTCTTTTCGTGTGGCACAGCTGCTTGTTGATTGCTATTCTAACTTTGAAGTGATATCTCGTTAGGAACTCGATAAAGCAGGGAAATTCCGAACTTAATTGTTAAGCCTTTTGTGATATAGAACCAAGTGGGTGTCCTTGGCTGCATGTATAATTCAGGGTGTTTGAAGGGATCATCTTGTGCGTCAGTATGGAAGTTAATCAATTGTAATCGTTTAACGCTTTTCAAAATTGATATTTGGCTGGGCAGTGTTGCAGAGCTTTCCCTATGATCTATTTCCATTGGAGACTGGGCATGGCAACCGGCGAGACAGATATGGATAATCAAATGGTTGCCGACACCCGAGGATCTTACAATCGTTGGGGATTGAGTGCGCATTTTTATGGACATCCCTTTTAAGTGGCTTTTCAAACTGTGTGTGTGTGGTTCATGTGTTGAAGGTCTTGCGAAAGACACCTGAAGAACATCGACACATTCAGTGGCAACGTGCCATCGATTTGACTGCTCTCTCGATGCACCTGTTATGCTACGTGCTGATATGTGAACCTGATTCGACATTCGCTTCCAACGTAGCATTATATCGTTGTTAATTCTGACGCCGTAACAGTGCCGCGTGGGTACAGGTGTTTGAACTCGTTTGAATAGCCCCAGCGCTTAAGCCTCGCCCGGTCACAATATTTCACGTTACTTTACGGTATATTTTCGCTAAAATAAATTATCTAATTAATAAATAAAAGTCACGTTGTTAGTTAGATGATGTAGAAATGTCTTCTTGTAACAGGAAACCAGTGAAATGAGTTTGGTTATCGGAGTCGTCAAACAATGCCACGCCCTTGGAAAGGTACGTAATCTGAACCCAGATTTTATCTCCTGCTCTTAGTTTAAGTGTTGATTGTAGAGTGACTGGAATGATTTGATCTTCAGATGGATTGCCGTCTCGCGTAAAACTCATCCCGATCGGAGTGCCGTTAAAGTACAAACTTGCTCCGAGTTTGGACGCCAACGGTGGGAAGATGGCCAACCCGTTAAAAGAGAAAAAGTAAGTGCCATTGCGAGGAGCTGTGAATATTCCAGTTGATTTATCCATAGCGTTTCCAGTGTTAACCACTTCGATCTCGTACGGAATTGGAACATTCATGGCAGAGAAGTCAGCGTCCTTTTTCACGTAAAAGTAGGTGGGCACTGACTGGACGTCTTCGTAGCCAATCCATTTCTGGAAATCTGCGTAATCATTCATTGAGGTAACGAAATAACGAATAATTTAAGGAATTTATCAGTTAATTGTTTACCTGTTCCATTAGGATCTTTAGTGAAATCACAGTACACAGTCTCTACTTGATTTGTTCCCATTACAGAGTACAGTCCGCTCTTCCTGTGCCCAATTTGATGCAGATCCTTGCAGGATGTCGGGATTCGATCGATGGAAATGGTCCTTGTTTCCGCTGCCGAACGCGAGCCCAGCCATTAAACAACCGTAAGTTTTATTCGTTTCAATCATTAAGTATACGTTAAATTAGCATTAAATTGCTAGTGCAAATCTTTACCGTCCAATTTTGATGCCAAATTGCCAATCTTCGTTTGGGTTTCTGTTGAGCTTTGCGATGTTACTGTAGTATAACTATAATTAGTTTCTATTCATTCTTTGGCTTTATTAGAATGTAATTACCACGTAAATCTGTTTTGATAACATGAACTTCAGTTTTGGTCTCCTTCAAATCTTTCATCGTCGCTACAGTCGAGAATTCAAACGTTTTCATTGCGTAATGTTATAAAAACAAGTTAATATCTTACCGTTCAAATTTGTGCTGAGGCCTTCAAGTTTGGTTTTTGTTTCTCTCTCCCGTTTCGCTACTTCTTAAAAGTCAGCGCATTTGCTTGATTTTCATTAGATTCTTTTAAATAGATTAATATTTTTTTTACCTTCCAGCTTTTCTTTGATGGTTTTGAGGGCCTCTGCTTCGAAATTCGTGCCGTTATTTTTAGTCCTTTCTATTCCTTGGGTTGCGTCTAAAATATTCATCAATCATTTAATTAGAAAATCAGTTTTCATGTATTAATTTATGGAACATTTACTTTTGAGATTCATGTCAATAGCATCCACTTTAGTCTTGGTCTCCGTTAGATCTTTGGTAGTTCTCGCCAATGTTTGGGTAGTACCTGTCCATCAGAAAATGTTCCAGAGTTCCATTTTGTCCATCTTTTAATTTAAAACGAGGTTTACCAAACATTATTACGCCAAGATTGTCAACTTTCATATTCGTGTCGGTTAAATTCCTCGCCGTTTCTGCCAATTAACCGAATTCTTAGTTTAGATACGTTGTAACAAATGAAATCTCATTACCGGTCATTTGTCTTAACAGTTCCCTGATTTGTATTCCAGTTTCGCTCGATCGTTTAGATGTAACTGGAGAAAATGGCGCATGTTTAAATGTTTTTCAAACAATATAATTTTAATTTACCTTGCAGTTCAGTTTTGACGGATTGGATTTGCGTCTTTGCATCCACCAAACCTTTCGTATTGGCCGCAAGAAGGTATGCGGTACCTGCACAGTTAAAGGTATATAATTACTGTACTTTATTACATAAATGTATTAACAAAACACACCGTCCACTTTCGTAGTCAAATTCCCGATTTTCAGTTTAGTGTCTTCCAGTTCCTTTGCCGTGCCCGACAATGCCTTGACGGTACCTGTTCGACCATCAAAGTTAGTGCTGAAATCACGGTAAGTTTTGTTCTAATTATTACCTTTCAATTCAACATTAGTATCGTCGAGTTTCGTCTTGGTGTTTGTTAGATCGTTTGTAGTGGCAACGAGTTTTTTCGTGGCATCTGTGATGACGTAAGGTGTAAATTTTAAACCGTAAAGATAAGCGTTTCCCAAACAAGACCGGTTTACCATCCAATTTCGAAGTTAAATTTCCCATTCTGGTTTTTGTATCTTTGAGGTCCAACTGAGTTACTTCCAACGTTCGTGTTGTATCTGGAAATTAAGAATTATTTTTTAACAGCACTTTAAAACTTAAAGATTCAATTGAAACCTTTGAGAGTCGCGCTCATAGTGTTGATTGTGGACTTGGTGGCAGTCAAGTCTTTTGCAGTTGCTTCCAAATTCTGGGTTGCTCCTGCCGACAATTATTATTCAAACATCTCATTTGAAATGATTTTATTTTTCAGGTAATACATACCAAACACCAGCGAACTGAGATCCCCAATAAGGGTGTTGGTGACCGTTACGTTTCTCGCTGTTTCTGTTGTGGAAATTCACGTTAGTATGCATTAATTGTTATTAAATTTAAAGGACAATCAGCTATTTACCACTTAATTTTTTGGCCAGATTATCGACGTTTGACTTCACTTCCGTCATCGTCGTAGCTGCAAGTCAAGGTAAATTTCGTTTAGCACTCGTTAGTATAATAGCAAATGTATCACCTTGTAAATTTCTTTTGATGTTCTGGAACTCGTTTTTAGTGTCCTTTAAATCTTTCTCTGTTGCCGCCAGACCTTTGCTAGTCCCTGTTTAATGAACTTTTGTTAGAATTCTTTACTTAATTGCTCAATTTAAACACGGAATACCGTCTAATTTTGCAGTTAAACCATCGACTTTCGTTTTGGTGTTGTCCAAATCGTTGGTGGTTACTTCCAACATTTTGCGATTTCCTTTATCCCAATTATCGTTAATTTTCTTAAAATAGAACTGTCTAAAATTCCAACTGATAAAGAATTCTCACCTTCCATCTTTTTCATCAAATCAGTCTTCATCTGCGCAAAACTTTGCTTGGCATCAACTAAATCTTTTCTAGTCACTACGAATATCAATCCAATTAAGTTTTACAGTAGTAATTTAGTTTTGTATCAGAAAAAATCTTTTTACTTTGTAAATCGGATTTCATGACTTCTAACGTTGACTTTGTTTCTACCAATTCTTTTGTAGTGTGTTCCAAAATTTGCGACGCACCTGTAAACAGAAGTCCAAGTCAGTCGGCTGCCCATCACGTAAGTTTGTTATTTAAGTATACTTGCTAATTTCTGTGTTAATTCCGTAATTTTTGAATTGGCTTCCAATAAATCTTTGGCAGTTTCTGTACATACGAAACATAGAAGTCATGATTATTCTGGTAATTTCATATTTTTAAAATTTCGCTTACTTGTTTTAAATTCTTTGTTAATATTCGCGACAGCCCCTTCAAGATACTCCAGCCTGGGTACAATTCCCCGATTAAACACATTTCGTATTGGCGACTGTTTGCTGTTGGCCGCTACGCTGCGCGAATCAGCCGGATCGCTCTTTACGGACGGCGAGAGCACAAAGTAAGGACGATAGCCATAAGGATCGTTGTTCCAGTTTTCAGGTAATTGACCGTAGACCACGCACGTTGTAATGCTGAGAATAGCGACAATCAACTATGGCGAATGAAAACGAATTAAATCACGGAAAATGATGTACGAAAAAAAATCACGAACTTACGGAGCGCTTCATGTTTTCACTTGATGGGTGTAGGAAAGGAACGAGAGTGGAGTAGATAACGGTCTGCTTTATATATACTTCATTCGCGTTGGATGCTGTCCTTGAAAAACAGGTTCCACCTGTCCATTGAGTTAACGGTCATCTAAAATGTCGCTGATGTCTTCCCGGAGCCATTGGCTATATGTGATCCAGCTTTATTTGTGAATCGTGCTCGCTTTGTCCTTGTAGACCGCTCCCTTTACGGAGTGCGTCTCTTATCAAGCTAATCTAGCAGTCTTGGCATTCTACTTTTAACGAAGAAGCGCTCTTGCCTTAAGGGAATCAAGTGTTTCCACGAGATATTTCTATGTAGTTTTTTCCAATTAACTTTTTCTTTCAATCCAAATAATTGAACGTAATTTACGACATGCCGGCAACAGGTAAACCGGTAGCTGCGTTTCACTTGAAAAAAACAGAAAGTTATGTGATTACATTTTTGCTTGTAATATCCTAATCGGTTTCTAATATTCGAATATTGCGTGCTTTTCTAATGTGCACCATCATATTTGGAATTTTAGGAACGTATTCAACTTTGCTCAATGGATATTCATCTTTTATAATGAACTGGAGTTGCGCAAGGTATATACGTGCCTTGAATTTGTTGATTAATGAATCATTCCCTCATTTCTGTGTTGCAGGTGACCACATCTAAAAGAAATTCTGATTAAAATAAAAACGGCGCATCATTTCAGATGCGTAACGTTGAGTAAAAGGCAATTACCATTGATTCTCATCTGTTTTTCTCGTTGAAAACGAGTTTCAGAAGCGTGTTTTTCAATTAACATGCAGTTAGACAACGGTACAAAAGAGGTACGTGTTGACAATAATAAAAAAAAATGCGCATATTCAACTAGCTCTAATTTTTTGTTTGCTTATTGGGTGGGGTCACTGACTCTCGGCGTGAACTTGGGATGGCGTCCACAGACGACAGGTTCTTCCCCTGCACTGTTATAGCTGAAAAGGAAGTCTTGACAAGTCGTTTATAAACAGCGGGGTAGGATTCTTAGATATTTCTTGCCATTTGTTAATGCCCCTTTGCTTTTTCATGGTTGTTTAACAGGATCTACCTCGTCTCGGAAATGAGTCAGCATGGCTCGATCACAAGTTAAGGCAGGTGTATTTTTTAATTCGTTATCCAAATCAAAACAATTACAATGAATCGGCGATTTCTTCTTCTAAAAGCCAGCCATTAAAATGCGTGTATCGGGTGCCATCGGAGTCGAATAGATAGCCTACGCTAAACAATCCGTAACTAGCCTCTAACCACACCTCGTCTCCGGCTTTCAACATCAGCGTGGATTGAACGGTCACTGGACTTAAATAATAAATGTTGTCGACGGTGTCGACTTCGTTAAACTGACCTCTTCCTACTACTTGACCGTTCCGGTAGAGCGTTACGGATAGCTCGTTGAGCACCGTAGACGTGATTGGATATTGTACGAGTCCAATAAACGTGAAGAAATAAGTCCCCGTAACGGGTGCTTTAAATTTCCCGCTTGCTAAATTCATGGCTCCGCCGATGTTGAGTATCTCACGTTCAAACGGAATCGGAGTGTTTTTAGCTGAAAAACGTTTGGTTTTCTGTACGTAAAAGTATGTCGGCATTGATTTTACGTCTTGATAACCAATCCATTTCTGGAAACCTGACAATGTAAGTAGCAATTCAAACAAATCATCAATGATTATTTCTGTTTGTTATCACAGAGGAGTTTACCTGGTCCGTCAGCTGCTTCAGTGAAATCGCAATAAACAGTTTCGACTTGTTTGCTACCCAGTACAGAGTAGAGTCCACTTTTGGTGTGACCAATAGCTTTTAAATCTAAACAAGAGCTTGGGATTTTACTAATGCTCGTGGCGTCATCAGCAGAACAGGTGCAACTGAATGCTGCAAAAGAAATAATCAAAACTTCCTCTGTTATTTTTTATAAAATTATTTCTAATATTACCATCGATTTTTCCGTTCAGGATCTCAATGATGGCCCGGGTATCTGCCCAGTGATCTGCAAATCACAAGAAATATTCAGACGTGGATGACTGCAACAGATTTAATTATATACTGTACCGTCCAGTTCTTTCTTTAAATTACTGACTCCAATTTTTGTTTCTGATAAAAGTGCCAAGCTTTCTGTAAGTCGTGGAAACAATACAATTAAATCAAACATTTTGATTTTATGTCTAATACCTACTCACGTTGTTTTCCCAATTTTCTGGCCCAATAATCAGCTATTATTGATAAAAGGCCTCGGTAAAATAAATTTTGTTTAGAAAACAAGATACGGCTAACATCCACGTTAGGCTCTTTCTTTGATGAGGATAGGGTAGGTGCAGAATGATCAGGATAAGATTCGGAGCCGGCCAGCAAATGATCCGAAGCGATTAAAGTAAAAACGAAGAAAACGGCAACAAACTAGTTTGAATAATACTAAAATGTTAGTACAAAACGGGTGTAGAAGATGGAACACAGAAATAACTTACGAAGTTACTCATTTTAAAACTTGGCTGTGATCTTGGTGAACTTGTGCGTTGAAATACAAAGCGGTAAGAAGATACCAGAGACTTTTATGTATTTTTTAAAACTATTTATTCGCTCGGGTGACGCTCAAAAAACCGTTCTCTTGTATTTCGAGTAGATCGCACTCTTACGATTCTTTCATCGCTTCAGCGATTGTTTCCGGGCACCCCATATATGCAAAGTATATAAATAATTTAGTATAGCGTACGTCTAGTTTAAACCGTAAACGTGACTTGCACATTGTTTGCGTTACGCTCTTAAGCTGCATTCAACCATAGTGCAATCGCTAGTTACTTTTGAAATGGTATTTCAGCGATATTCTAGTAGATAAACGTTGGATAAAATCTAGTAGATACGACAAGTATAGGTCGAAAAACGTCCCGACAAATAAGGCCGACAAGGCTTACATTTTACCTCGCTATTGTAAATCTCAGGGAAAATCTTGTATTCCAAGAATGCCTACTTTTTGGTACTGGGGGTTTCCATAAAGCTGTACTCCAGCTATAAAACGATCGATCTATAGCTTCTGTGAGATTATTAACTTTAGCTGAAATGTCAACATCGATTCGTATACACTCAGGACAGGACTCAGGTGTCGTGTTTTTCAAATTAAAGATCTTGAATTTTGACATTTCCACACCTGCGTCACGTAGCGGTAAGTTTGGGAAATAGTACATTTGACAGCTCGACGTGTCAGACCATGGTTATAGTTCGCTGGGAGCTTAACTAGTAAAATTCCTCTCGTTAGTCTTTATACACCTGTTGATGGTACTCGTTGGCAGCGCAAGCCACATCACCATATTTTGTTCCCTCACGTGTCGGACAATGTTCTACCTGTTTCCGTTATAAAAATTATTTAAACGAGGTTTTGACCCTTGAACAGTTTTTAATCGTAATAATTCTATTACTGGCTGTATTTATATCGACACCATGGGTTTTGATTTGAGAAGGTAAAATTTGCTTTAGCTTACCTCTGTGGGTACACCATGTTTGTAATCATTAATTGTATCGACAGGTTGGATATTTATCGCAAAGTTCCTAAAGACCTGACTCAACCAACGGTGACTGGGGCCGTCATCTCTATTTGTTGCTGTGCCTTCATGACATTCCTCTTCTTCTCGGAGTTTTTTCACTTCATTTCTCCTGAAGTGTAGGCTTGTATGTTGCAAGTTTGACATTTCGTTTTCATTGATTTTCTCGTTTTTTTCGCAGAGTATCTGAACTTTTTGTGGACAACCCAGGAAATTCTGATGAAAAAATACCAGTACAAATAAATATAACACTGCCAAGGCTTGCTTGTGAATGTATGGTATATCTGAGTTAAATTATCATTAATATTTGTAAACTAATATTCCTGTTTTGATTTAGATGTTGGTATTGATATCCAAGATGATCTGGGAAGACATGATGTAGGTTTCATTGAAAATACTCTGAAGACTCCATGGAACAAAGGTAGAGGCTGCATTTTTGAGAGCCGCTTCCACATCAATAGGGTTCCAGGTGAGCTCAAAAAGCCACAATTTTTTTTTTCATTACCCCAATTACAGATGTTTACTTTCTTCTGCAGGAAACTTTCACGTCTCTACCCATTCTGCCGATAAGCAGCCGGATAACGCTGACATGGCTCACTATATTACTTCACTCACCTTTGGAGAAGTTTTGGATAACAAAAACTTACCGGGGAATTTTAATCCACTTGCCCGTAGAGATAGGAGTCAAGCTGATCCAGCAGAATCTCACGATTATACGATGAAGATTGTACCAACTATATACGAGGATTCTGCCGGGAAAACACTCGTTTCTTATCAATATACTTACGCATATTCGGTAAAATAATACGAATGATGAAGTTTAAAATGCAGCATAAAATCTTCACTTTTTCTTTTTAATTTTGCAGAATTACGTTTCGTTTTCTCTCGGTGGTCGTTCTCCAGCAGCCATTTGGTTCCGCTACGATTTGAACCCAATTACTGTAAAATATCACGAAAGGCGTCAACCGATTTACGCATTTCTGACCTCAGTATAATATCTTGACATAGACAAGTTGCTGAAACAAATTTCTAACAATGATTTTCTCATTTAAATGTAGGTTTGTGCAATTATTGGTGGAACTTTCACCGTGGCGGGCATTATCGATTCATTTGTGTTCACTGCTTCAGAAATTTTCAAAAAGTTTGAACTCGGCAAATTGAGTTAAAAAGCAAGAAGCCAAGCTGGCCGTTGGCACAAGTCAGTGCCCTACATTCTCGATACAAAATCGTTTTAATCTCATGACAATTATTGGCATTGTTATCGTTTCCGAACGACTATGAAAGAGAGAAGGCTGATAAAAATACAAAAAAACAAACAGACTATTCTAATCTCTGTGGAATTTTATCTATATATTACTCCCTTGGGCGAGCCGGGCGTTAAAGGGTAGTGTATATATAGTAATGCGACCTGGCACAGCTGCCGCTGTGTGTGTATTGCAGTGACGTCACAGAAAGACTGGTTCAAAATGGCGGATGAGTGTTTTGGCCCGTACGTGTCAGAAAGTATGCCTTAGGTCTGCGTCTTTTATTCACCACCCGCATAGCCTTCCACATTTTGTACTTGTTCAGTGCGGCTACGAATCGATGCAAGCTCTTTCTTCGATGTGAATAGGTTGGTGACAGTGAATGTAATTGCAAATAGTTTTTTTGTCTTGAGCTTGGTTTGGAAGCTATATATCGCGTCGGGGTGCGATTTGGGCGAAGCCGGACGTGACTCGCAGCGATAAGGTGTGGTGGGAGATTTTCTACTTCCGTACTTTAACAAATCCAATTAATTTGAGACATTTGCGTAGTGATTGGAGTGTTAACTGAGTTCTCCTGATGTGTTGACTACATACTCCCTGCATTCCATTTTCAACCTCCTGCATGGGCTAGGTGAAAAATGTCACTCTTCAATTTTGGAAGAAAGGTCAAAAAGGTCCTTCACATTGGTGGAACTGGTGGGGAGGCCAAGAAAAAGAGATTCTATAACAACATCAAAATCAACATCAATCCAGAAGAGATTTGGGAGATTGTCAACGAGCTTGGAGATGGTGCTTTTGGAAAAGTGTACAAGGCTCTGCATCGGGAGAAGAAAATTTACGCAGCAGCTAAAATCTGCAAGTTAGAAGGTGAAAACGACCTCAATGATTTCATGGTTGAAATCGACATCCTGACAGAATGCAGCCACTACAATGTTGTCGGCATGCATGAAGCATACTATTGGGATGGCAAACTGTGGATGCTGATAGAATATTGTGATGGAGGAGCTCTGGATTCGATCATGGTGGATCTTGACAAACCATTGACCGAGCCCCAAATCGCCTATGTTTGCCAACATATGGTCAGGGGACTAGAATACCTTCACAAGATGCACATCATTCATCGAGATTTAAAGGCTGGCAATGTTTTGCTGACCATTGATGGTGGAGTCAAGTTGGCTGATTTCGGTGTTTCTGCCAAGAACAAACACACCCTACAGAAACACGACACATTCATTGGCACTCCCTATTGGATGGCACCTGAAGTGGTATCTTGCGAAACATTCCGTGATAACCCGTACGACTACAAAGTTGATATCTGGTCCTTAGGTAACAAAGTACTTTTTTAAAACATTTTATGAGCATTTAGTAATAACCAAGTTATCTTTCAAAAGGTGTTACTTTAATTGAATTGGCACAAATGGAACCACCTAATCACGACCTTACTCCAATGAGAGTGCTTCTAAAAATTCAAAAATCCGACCCACCCCGCCTTGATTGTCCGTCTCGATGGTCAAAAGAGTTTAACGACTTCTTATCCAAGTGTCTGGTGAAAGACCCTGCCCAACGGCCTACAGCTACCGAATTGCTTCGACATCCGTTCATTGCGTGCACTCTAGATTCAAAGAACATCAAAGACCTGCTGATTGAATACAAGGCTGAAGTAGTCGAAGAAGAGGACGTTGATGTTGATGATACGCATGCAACGGAATCCAACGATGGTGATACAATTTCAGTACTAAGTGATGCCGACAGCCGCAAATCATCGGTAGTCACACCTGACGGGCCTCCTAAAAAGCATTTAAAAGGCCCAGCACCACCACCGCCAGTCTTCCAGTCGCCGGAACCCGTACCACCGCCAGTAACAAGCCCAACCAAACGGCCTGCTACACCAGAGCCTACACCACCAATACCTGAGCCTACGTCTTCAAACAATGATAGTGTCACCCCGAAACCCTCTACGCCTCCGCCCAGCGTTACGGTTACAGTAACTAGTCCAGCCGTCCAGGTCAGCCCTGACGCCAAACCGACAGCGACGTTACAACAAACTGAACAATTGAGCATCACTTTTGATGGCTGTGAATCGTCGACGGATGATTCACTACCGTTTGAAACCCAACCACCACCAGTTGAACGTTTTGTAAGTGTCGTCAGTGTCGTTAACGTTACGGAAGACAAACAAGAAACGGACGAGGAAAGTCAAATAATTGGCCAGAAACTCGACGAGTCTGAGGTGCTCATCCTCAACACTTCCAGCGTCGTGTCGAATGGTGTAGGACTCGAAACAGAGTCGAAGAATGAAGACAACGAAACCGCCCAAAAAGTCAAGCCGGACGAACCGGAACAGCAAAGCAACGAAGCAACGGACGAGCAAGACGGCCGACAAAATAACAATGCTGTTTTGGAATCACGTAGCGATGTCAGTTGTAATTTGTCTCAGGTATCCAGCCTTTCTCGTTCCAGTTCGGACAGCGAAAGAAGCAGTTTGTCGGAAAGACGAGATTCGTCCGTCATTCACACTTCCATTATTGTCGAAGGTGAGAAGGCAATTCATTCAATTATTATAATTGGTTGGTCAACTTGTTTACGACATTTCAGGCATCACACAAGAAGCAACAGACGACGATTCTTTTGTCCCGTCTGATGTTGTCCCTTCTTCAGAGATAGTTCCTCCATTGCCGGCCAAAGAACGATCGCGATCACCGAGCCCACCAATTGAAAAAGAAGTTCCAGTGAAAAAGGAAGCGGAAGAAGATGAAGAAGAAACCGCTGAACCGATCACGAGTCCGAATCGGAAAGAGAAGGCCGACCCGACTGGAGATTCTGGAACAGGCACAGTAGGCACTAGTATTCCTAGTACACCTGATTCCGTCTTCCTTGAACGGACCCTGGATCGCTCCGATATTGAAAGCACATCTGGGTATGTTTATTTTAAATAATTAATCAACTTAAAAATTAATCGTAATTATATTGGAAAACAGAACGGGCACGACGGGAAGTCGTAGTAGCCGCAAGAGTGACTCTGTCATTGATGTGGAAGACAACGAAGTGGTATTACGCAGTAAGCCGGCCTCAGGGCGTAGTTTGAGCACAGTCAGTAACGGGACGACGGTCAATTCCGAAATAGAACCATTGGAATCCGAGCAGTTACCCGCTCGGCGCACACCTCGAACTAAAGAAGAAATTGAATTGAGCAATCTGAAGAAAAAGACCCGCAAACGAACCCGCCGTTTCGAAGTTGACGGTGTAGTTGTCACGACGACCACCAGCAAGGTACTTTTAGCTGTAATTTCTATGATTCCTTGCACTCCATCACACACACGCTTTTGTCCTGCTATCCTTTGCTCTAACATAACATGATACCTTGCTTATAATTGGACGCTCTCTCTCTTTATCTTCGATTAACCCAAACGCTCTCAGATGGCTAAGGTAGTAATCTTATCCCCCAGCTGATTATATCGATCACTAATTCTACGTTTGGTATCCAGGTGTTTTACGCCGACGAGAATGATGGCAGGATCTACGATGAGCACTTACTGCGAAAGCAGGAATTACGCGAATTGAAGATGCTTCAAAAGGCGGAACAGAAGCAATTTCAAGACTTGACCATCAAAGCTCAAGTGGCCCGTGATCAACAAGAGCGACGCTTCGATCAGGAAACGACCAGCTTATTGCGAGGATACGACACGGAGTTGGAGACGATGACCCGGTCACAGAAACAGCAAGTGGAACGTGCCGAACAACAACAGGATTCGGATCTTCGCATCGCCTCTAAAAAAATCCGCTGCGAGCAGGAGCGCGAATTAAAACTATTTCGCGAAGGATTGAAACAAGAAGTCAGGCTATTGAAGCAAGAATCGGACCTATTGCCCAAAGACCAGCGCAAGACGGCCTTCCGTATTAAGCGCCAGCAGCAGGAGGTGGAACAGTCGGACAGGGAACGATGTTTTCTCGACAGTTTGAATCAAAGCCACGAAACGTCGTTGCGTCGGCTGAGTGACGGCCACCGCGAGAAAATCGCTCTACTGGAACGGCAGTTCTTGCAGCAAAAACAACAGCTGCTCCGTTCCCGCGAGTCAGCTGTGTGGGAATTGGAGGAACGGCAGTTGCACGAACGTCATCAACTGGCCAGAAGACAACTAAAAGAAATCTTTTTCCTCCAGCGACACCAAATGCTTGTCCGTCACGAGAAAGAACTGGAACAAATCCGCCGATTCCAAACCCGCAAAGAGGTTCTGTCTCTTGTCATATCAAATAACATTTCTTTTTCCTGTGTGCGTGCGTAATTTTAACTTTTTTAAAATTTGGTGTTCCAGGAGGATCTGTTGAAGAGACAGGCGATTGAGCGACGGGCTCTACCCAAGCGGATCCGAGTAGAAATGAAAGCCCGTGAAATGATGTTTAGAGAATCGATGCGCATTTCAGTCAATACCGCTAGTTTGCCCAGCGGATTGGCTAGCCTGGCTGGTGCCTTAAACTTCCCCGAAACTCCGGACAACGAGCGCGACAAGTTGCGCAAATTCCAGGAACAAGAGAAGAAACGCTACAAAGCTGAGGAGCAACGCTGCGAATTGAAACATCGTCGGCAATTGGAAGAACATCGAGCCGCAGCTGATTCAGCCGTCAAAGGCAAGTCTTTTGTTTATTTCTTTTTTAATTAACTAGTCTTTAATCCTTGTGAGTATTACAGAGCTGGAACAACTTCAAAACGAGAAACGTAAAATGTTGATGGAACACGAGACGATGAAACTCAAATCGCAAGATGACGAATACCAATCAGAATTGCGTGAATGGAGGGCTAAATTGAAGCCTCGCAAGCAGAAATTGGAAGACGATTTCGCTTTGCAATTGGAAGATCAAGAAAAATTCTACGGTCATTATCTGGCTCAAGCGATACCACCATTGTCTCCGCACGAGTTGACACCTGATACGGAATCCTCACATCATTCTCGTAGACATAGCTCTCAGCGGAGCACGAGCTCTAGTGTTTCTTCCGTCTCTGCCGACGGCTCATAAGTTATCAAAGCTTCAGATTCGTTTATTCATCTTCTCCTTTTATCCCGAGATGCGTAGAACTGTGTTGTGTCAATGACAGTTTTTGCCGCCCCACCCTTTAAAAAGCCATTTTTTTTTTTCTGTTTTTTTTTAAGATTTAATTTAAAAAGAAAACTTTCAGCTCAACCATTCATCACCCTCTCCTTCTATTCACTATAATTTACAGATGAAATAATAACAATTCTAAAGGGTGTGACTTTCTGATTCCTAGTTTCGTGGGAAAGAGGGGCTCTGCTCTATCGAAGCCCTATACAAACGACACATGCAATAAATAATGACCTAGTTACCGTACTAACACAGTTTTGCTCTTGTCTTTTTGCAGTTCGGGTCGATCCACGAGGAAAGTTTACTTTTGTGATTCGTTCAACGCAGTTAATCGCGTTTTTTTTGTCCGTGACACTTGGACGATCGAGAGTCATACAATCAAGGTTTCAAAGTTGAACTGGATTTTTTTTTTCTTTGTGTTTATTATATTTAAAGTAAAAACAACAAAAAAATTCCTTTTTTTTTGTCCATTAAAAAATATGTTTCCCCTTTATTTTGTCCCCTGAAATGAACGTGCATGGCTTAGGAATTATTACTTGATTTACCTGTCTACCTTTTTTTTTCCAGGGCTAACTAATATAACTTGCTTTCGTCCTATTTTACCTGCTCCCCATGCCGATTCTTCTTATCTTCGTCCGTGTGCCTTTTTCTATTGTACAGTAGGATATGTCGGCAATCTACCATATTAAACGGCTTTCAGTCTACCTTAACTTGTACAGGGTATGCAGCCTTTGAGACTACTGGAAGTAATCATTGTCCACAGTGTTTGATGCCGGAAACCCACTTTTAATATCCCCATGGCGGTCGTTAATGGCTATCTGAACGGAAATTGTTCTTGGTCGCTTTTTTTCTCACCTGAAATCTGAAACAGTATGGGCCTGTAGGCGTTTACAGAACTCGTTGAAAACAAAAGGATTGTTACTAATATTATTTTTAAAGCTATGACGGAACTTATTCAAGAATCTTATTATGTTTACCTGTGACGCCATGGAAAAAGAAAGAATTTTACGTCCATCACAAGATGGTTTCTGGTTTTCCTTTGTCTCCAGAATGTTCCCTTTGAAATTGGCACTGAAGGCTGCGTTGCCGGCTCGGATTACAGCAGGTATTTAGTTTTTTTTTGCTCTTTCAGTTAAAAATTCAAAAATTCCCTTTAAATCTGAAAAAATTTAATATTTTTATTTTTAAATTAAATTAAGCAAACTTTATTACTTAATATCTTCAAAATATTATGCTTTCATTTACAATGTAGCACCTGACGGCTGAAAGGGGTAGGTCATTATCGCCCAAGGTGCTCGATTAGCACACGTCTGTCAATCTGATTTCTTAGAGCACACTTCTCAGTTGTGATCAGCATTCTGAGAACGAAATCTGTCTTAGTCACATGTTTTCATTTTAATCAAAGTTAACATAGTTTTAACCTCGTTAATTCGCAGACAGAATCGGGATGACGTATCAGCAGTGGAATCACCATCATTACCAGGTAAAGCTTATTTTGTAAAACAGCACGTGCCTTTCTCAAGTTGTGATGTATGTTTAAATGTTACGTGTAAAGGCTATACCAGAATCGAGGCCTTTATTGATGCAGCCATGGCAGCACGAATTTGGCTGCCCCGTACCAAGACCACGTTCTTTCTCACTGGGTAGTCGCCCGACGGGCACTGATTTAATGCAAGTATCGTCAAAACAGATTTTCAACACATCGCCCATTATTCTGCCTGTCGATTCCAATCAAAATTACTGGTGTAATAATAACTACGTGAGCAGCAGCAGCAGCAGCAAGCCAAAAAATCATTCTAGAAAATGGCTACTCGTTCTCCTATTGTTGATTATTAGTAGTTTAGTAATACTAGGATGGTGGAAGTTACGTAAGACGCCATCGGCCATCATCGATTCAGATGTTGAAACAAATCAGGTTCTTATGGCATCAATGACGCAACAACAACACCAAAATCAACCGCCTTTACCACCACCTCCTCAACAATCAGTTTACCATCCGTTACCACCTCCACCAGCACCCTTAATGCCTCCCGGCAGTCAGCAACAATATTATGCACAGCAGCAACCACCAACTGGATGGCAACCACCTCAGCAGCAACAACAATACTATCAGCACGTTCCACCTGCTCCTTTGGATGGTCATCGCAACTACCAGCAACAATATCAACAACCGTACGCTAATCCTCAATACGGCTATCCTCAACCATATCAACAACCCCAGTATGGCCAGCAAGTTAATCCACATCAACATCATGCCCAACAGCACGTCAGTCATCAACCGGTAAATGAGATTTCCACTCTTTTTCGTATTTGGCTATAACATAATGTATTTTTACTTCAATTATCAGGAAATTTCTCATCAAGGAGAACAGGCACCGCGAAAATCTTGGGTGATGGAACACGTAGACAATCCGAAGATGCCAATTCAAAATGATATCAGGCATCATCAACAGCATCACCAACCTCCACATCAACATGCACACAAACCTGAACAGGTCCAGCAGAGTCAGCAGTCTCAACATCAACATCCCCAACCATCACCACCACCTCACGTCCATAAACAACAGCCAGTGGAGCCTGTTTTGAGCCGGCAGGAGGAACGAGCAAAAGCTAGAAATCAGGCCAGGACGATGAACCCGATCAAGAACTCAACCAAAGTTCAGAACGACGACATTTGGGAGGTATGGGATAATTTATTCAGTTTATTTTTAAAATAGGTATGTTAGAACGGGTTTTTTCTTGGGGGATTGCAGGAGAAGATGCCAGAGAATCAAACAACATTTGAGGTACCTATTGAACTAAAATTACGTTTAGAACCGGCACAGTTTTCGTTCAGCGAGTCCGTCGTGGGTAAAGATGGAACGATTTTCGTGACGTCTTTCGAAGACGACGAGGACGTCACTGTCGAAGTAATTGAAGATGCTTGAACAAATCATTGAAGCTCACTTAGTCACTTGTGTGTACATTTTGTAAGTAAGGAGTTTTTAAGAATGAGCGTGATCAATAGTTTTTATAAAATCCATTTTCCGTACAAAAGAATGCATATTTTAAATCAGAAAATCTATATAAGTTGAAAATGTCGGATCAATAAAACACGTAAATTGAAAAAAAAATCCCAAATTTCCAACTTCCTCCGTCCGTTAATGTAAAGGAATTTTAAAAACGGCCGCTAGATGGATCTGCGCCACGATGTGTCTTTGTGTTCCCTTCCTTACCCGTCCCCCTCCACTCATGAACACACGCCGTGTTTTCTACGCAGTTCGAGTTTCCATACCGTCTCTAGAAGATTCGTCGTTTGTATCGTTCCTCTTTCCCCAGAAATTTTTCAAAGACCTATTACAATTTACAGACTTTAAAACTTTGTCAAGCATTGGGTGTTTAAAAAAATATTTAAAGTTTGACTTGTTTTCTATTTTTAAAGATAGTTTTTCTCCGTTTTCGAGCGAAGAAAAATAATCCTATTTGTTTGGTATCTCGTGTTTTGATTCGACAACGTGGTGACGTCGTTCGTGTCGTGCGTCACATAAGAACAATTCTACAATCAATTCGACTAGAGAAGAAGAACTGATCTCACGCAGCTTTTACCACGCTAGTCTCTGAAACAATCCACGCGCTCAAACCCTGATTTGTTGCCATCATCTGACGATAATGGATCTTTATTCCGAAGTAGCTGACGCACCAATCGATGATGTCGAAGCTCCTGTTGAAAAAGGGGAAGAAGCTGAAACAAATGGCAACAGCACGCAGGTAGACTCGTCGGTGATGCCAGCATCGGCTTCTGTTGACGAAAGGCTTACACGACGGGCTAAAAGGCCATCAAAGTACCTGACCAAGCATCTCAACAAGGAAGGCAGTAGCAGCCCGAATGGCCAAAACAGTGGAGGTGAAGGATCGTCACTTGTCAATGGTGTTCGAACGGTCAAAAATCTTCGAAGACCCAGAAATGGCTATGGTAGAGGACTCCCGAAGAAAGGTATATCTTTTCAAATCATTATTACGTGATGCATGTTTCTTGTTCAAATCTTCATTTTTGAAAACAAAAAGAAAGTTTTTGTTTGTTACTGACCTTTTTGGGGTCTTCTAACTTATCATATCATCTCGGTTTTCCTTTCCTATCGTTTTATTTACAGAAAAAATGGTGGAACTGTGGAAAAAATGGGGGGAAAGAAACGTCTCGTGGCTGGTAAAAAATTCGCCCTTGACTTTGACCTTGGCATAAAGGGGGGCTGGAACTAGATATTACGTCGAGCTTTAAGATTGTGAAAAGAAAAAAAAATCACGTGTTTTTTAAACCATTTCCTTTTTTTTTTTTTCTTTAGGCGGTGCTGGCGGCAAGGGCGTTTGGGGTAAACCAGGTATCGAACTAGATGCTCCGGAGGTGATGGATGAGAAGGATCCGAATTATGATTCCGATTCATTGGATAATGGCGACGTGAGAATCGAAACTATCGTTCCTCAACTGACACATGCCGAAATTAATAAGCACTTGGAGCCCATTATTCTGGAATACTACGGTCACGGCGACACGAAGGAGGTTGTTTGCTAGGCGCGCTTGCTCAGCTGATAGCAACGTGTGTTTGTTTCTTATATGTAATCTCTAATCTTTCCGATAGGTGGCTCTGGCATTTGAAGATTATAATTTCGGCGAAAATCGCTACCTCATTGCTGTCGTTGCCATCGAGCTGGCCATGGATCACAAGCCGTCCAATCGTGAAATGACTTCCGTCCTGCTCTCTGATCTCTATCAGCATTACTTGACAGAACGAGAAATGGAAAAAGCGCTGGATCAATTGCTCCGCAATTTGCCTGATCTCGTTCTAGACACTCCAGATGCTCCCATCATCCTGGGCAATTATATTGCCCGCTCCGTGGCTGATGATACCTTGGCGCCTCGTTTCTTACAGAATTATCAAGGCAAAGTCGAATGCGATTTGGCCAAGTAATTTTTTAATTTATACGTAATTAACTATAGCGTACTAACATCTATTCTGCTTTATCACAGGCAAGCTCTGGCAAGGGCGGATGTGTTGCTGTCGATGAAGCATGGAATGACTCGTCTGGATAATGTCTGGGGCGTCGGTGGAGGATTGCGCCCAGTGACATCATTGGTTCGCTCGATGGGCCTCTTGTTGCAAGAGTATCTGACTTCCGACGATACTAAAGAAGCAGCCCGCTGTCTACAGGAATTAGAAGTGCCACACTTCCATCATGAGCTGGTCTACGAAGCGGTCGTGATGGCACTAGAAGCTAACAACGAGGAGACGGAGAATTCCATTGTTAAACTGCTCAAGTCATTTTACGATAGTACTATCGTCACTCCGGATCAAATGAAAAACGTAATCCAAGTTTATTTTTAATGATTATCACCAGTAGTGAACTCAACCTTCTTTTTAAAATTAGGGAATATATCGCGTTTTGGATGATCTAGATGATATTTGCCTAGATGTACCCAATGCGGCACTGTACCTGGAACGGTTGGGCGGCAAGTGCAAAACCGCTGGACTAATTGACGAAGCCATGTTGCAAAAGTGCAATGCTGCTAGGGGACGTAAGCGTTTCGTCTCCGAAGGCGATGGTGGACGATTCAAAGATTAAAGAGACGGATCCACCATCTTTTCTCGGGTGTGTCCAGTTGACTCGTGAGAACTCACACTGGATAGTAGAAAATCCAGAAACTGGGAGAGACTGGAGGTGAGATAGTGCGTGTCAGGTGTTGAGTGTTTTAAGAAGACATACAAATAACCGAAAATTTTTGGTTATATACCTAAACCCACCCCTCATTCTTGTTATGACCTCTTCCCTTACACCACTCTATTTTTTGTTTTTTTCTCACATTTCTCTTTTCCGGTGTTAATCTTGGCAAAAAAAAATTAACGGAATGTTTCTCCCATTTTTTTTTATTTACTCAAAAGATTACATGTAAAGGTTTGGAAGTAAATAAACCAAATGTTTTGATCTTTCAAATCCCTTCTGTATTTCTTTACTCATCTCATCAGGAATAGAAAATGTTTTAATCATTGTACAAACCACGGGAAATTGTTTGCTCTAATCTTTATTAGTTTACAAAAGATTGCTAACTTTTATGTAATGTTCAAACCACCTATTGTTGCCTCCAATATTTTCAAACTTTGCCAACCATTTCTTTCATCAACGTCGTGCCCAATTGAGCTGGACTCCGTGTAACCACTACACCAGCCTGTTAACCACAAGTACAATTCCGGAATTAAACAACAGGTAAATCAAACATTTACTAATTTCTCTTTACCTTTTCTAGTGCCATAATCTTGTCCTGGGCGCCGCCTTTGCCGCCCGAAATGATTGCACCAGCATGGCCCATACGTCGGCCTGGAGGAGCTGTCAGGCCGGCAATGAATGAAACAACAGGTTTCCGCTTATCACCCTGCGAAGACGGATATAGTTGAGGTAATCTGTATCTTTATCTGTTTGTTAAATTTCTTTTACCGTATTGTACTGCGTCAAATACTCAGCAGCACGTTCTTCGGCTCCACCACCGATCTCGCCGATAAGAATGATGCCTTTGGTTTCTGGGTCATTGAGGAAGACTTCCAAACAATCAATGAAATTGGTACCATTGAATGGATCACCGCCTATGCCTACACAGAGCGTTTGACCTAGACCGACCTTTGAAATAAAGTCGGCACATTTAGTTGTGGTAGAAGTGTTTGTTAGGTTCGTTGAACAGTCTTTATTACCTGAGTAGTTTGATGGACGGCTTCATAAGTCAAAGTGCCTGAGCGTGACACAATACCGACACATCCTTGCTGATGAATATGACCAGGCATAATACCAATTTTGCACTACTTAAGTAAAACCCCGGCATCAGTTAAGTTTTCCAATGATTCTAAAGACAAGGATAGATTACCTTGCCAGGAGCAATGATTCCAGGGCAGTTTGGACCAATCAAGCGTGACTTGTTCTGCCTAACAAGGCGATGCTTGACTTTAACCATGTCTTGCTGTGGGATTCCCTCAGTGATGCAGACAATCAGAGGGATTTCAGCATCCATTGCCTCCATGATTGCGTTGGCTGCTCCAGGAGGTGGCACATAGATGACTGTGGCATCTGGTTGCACTGCTTCTTTAGCCTGCCCATATTTGACTTGTTATTTTATTGAATATAAGTTAGATTTCTCTTAGGATTTACCTCGAGAACCGTGTTGAAAACAGGTACACCAAGATGTATTTTGCCTCCCTTGCCAGGTGAGACACCTCCTACTAAATTTGTGCCATAGTCGATGGCCTGCTTGCTGTGGAAAGTTCCCTGTTTCCCGGTAAATCCTTGGCAGAGGACCTTGGTTGATTTGGTCAGTTTCAAGTGATTTCTAGTTGAGGAATAGCACCACCTGACACCGACATTTTGCGGCCGGACAGAGGCTACAATAACAAACGTATTTCGGTAAACAAATTCTAAACGCTATTTGCATTTTGACAATAATTAGATGAACAAGTATGATAAACAAAAGAAATTACCCAAAATAGGGGACAAAATTCTAGCAGAAGCGGCCATGTTTTCGTGTTCTTCGGGAAAAGAATCAACAACTAAATTCTTGACTGAAAAGCAACATCGCATTTGATTTAATAAGTGTAAAAATTTTAAAAAATGTTATCGTGATCAATGGAAAATGAAATCATAATATTTTCTTTTAAAAATTAAGTAACATAACGTTTATGGGTTTGAAATTTTGAATTTGCCAAAATAGAAGCGCTTTTCTTCATGTACGATCTGACAACGGGGCATTGAACGATTCATATTCAAACATTTCAAATCCAACTGGCTTCCTGGTGTGTCCGCCTACTGCTCCCTGATTTTACCCAGTCACTTCGATTAGATGACCGTTGCATAAAGTGCGCCACAGTCTTTGTTCAGTTTTAATTAAACCAATGGTAGTAGTTAGATTATGAGCGAAGTTAAACGCAGAGAAATGAGAGACAAGAACCAAAATATCCAAGTTTTCGTCCGAATTCGGTAAGGGCGTATTTTGTTTTAACTGATGTGAATTTTGTTGTAACGATTTTGGTAAATTTTGTATAGGCCTGTTAGCTCGCAAGAAAAAGCAGCTCGCTCGCCCATCGTGGTTGAGACGCCAGCAGGCAATAACAAGGAGGTCCAAGTGGTTGAAAAAAGTTCCCTGACCAAATCATTTGCTTTTGATCGGGTCTTTGGAACCAATTCGAAGCAAGTAGATGTGTACAAAGTCGTTGCAGCTCCACTTGTGGATGAAGTATTGGCGGGTTACAACTGTACTGTCTTTGCCTATGGACAGACAGGTACGGGTAAGACTTTCACCATGGAAGGTGAACGACACGATGACTTGGCAATTTCTTGGGAAAATGTAAGTTATTTTTTGTTTGATTTAAGAAAATATTGTGGTGCAGGCATTCATAATATATTTAATTTAAGGATCCATTTTCTGGAATTATTCCGAGGACTTTGTCACATCTTTTTGACGAATTGAGAATTCAAGAGGTGGAATGCACTGTCCGTGTTTCGTTTATTGAAATTTACAATGAGGACATATATGATTTGCTCTCTGGAACTGATGACACTACTAAACTACGGTAAGTTAATTTTTTCTTATGTAGAAGCATCACAAATGAAAATACTAAAACTTTCCTTCTGTGCAGTTTGTATGACGATACCACAAAGAAAGGTTCAGTCATTATTCAAGGTATGGAGGAAGTTACCGTTCACAACAAGAATGAGGTGAGTCTTTTTCTTGATATGTTAAAGTAAAATCAAAGTTTAGATCTTATTTAATTTATCCCTTATTGTATTGTGTTTATAGGTCTACAGCATTTTAGCTAAAGGCTCGCTTAAGCGCCAGACAGCCGCCACGTTAATGAATGCCCATTCCAGCCGTTCTCACACCATCTTTTCCATCACTGTGCACATCAAGGAGAACACAGATGACGGTGAGGAGTTGATGAAGATTGGCAAGCTGAACTTGGTCGACTTGGCCGGGAGTGAAAACATTGGTCGATCAGGAGCCGTCGAACGTCGAGCTCGTGAGGCCGGTAATATCAATCAATCGTTGCTGACATTAGGCCGTGTTATCACGTCGCTCGTCGAGCGTGCGCCTCACATCCCCTACAGGTATAATAAAATAAATTGACTACGCCCCTTCCTGTTAAGTTCAACACATTATTATGATTAAACAAAAATGCTTTTGAAATTATTTAGGGAATCAAAGCTGACACGTTTGCTACAAGATTCTCTGGGTGGTCGGACTAAGACGTCTATCATCGCCACTATTTCGCCAGCGGCCGCCAACTTGGAGGAGACATTATCAACCCTCGACTACGCCCATCGCGCCAAGAACATCACCAACCGACCCGAGGTCAATCAGAAGCTTACTAAAAAGGCGCTACTCAAGGTAATCATCGCATATTTGAGCACATCCCATCACTTTCTCCGCCTTCAAAGACCTCTTGAAATATCTTTCGGTGCTAACGACCTATCCCACTCGGCCGTCTTTGACTAATGAGTTTAGATTCCCCACACACACACACGCAACTTTTTTGTATTAAGAAAATTGCCGGTGTGTTACTACGTCTGGAGCAGTTACCAATCCAGTCTCTTAAAAAGCCAAAGTAAGGGGGGAGGAAGAGACCCCACAATCAAAGCTGAGTCATTTCTTTCCCTAACAGATTCCTTCCAAGTTTTTCGGGTCTCTAGAGAAGAACATAGCGTTGCGTTTTTTAGATGTCTGTGGATGGGGTGTTTATGAGAGGAGGAGGAGGAGGAAAACTCTCGGGTTCGGAGTCGATAGCCTGTCCCGCCCGCGGGTAAAAGGTGGAGTGCGTCTAAGTCGAGATAGAAAGAAAGGTGAGTATTCTTAGGCCAAGGGAGGCCACGGTGGATTCTGTCTAGTTGGCACTTGCTTTAAGGAGGGGGAATTGGGGGAGGGGGGGGCTCACTACCCCACCCATTAGACTCTGAACAGTTCAACTGTCCGGATCGGGAGGATTCTTTTTAATTTGTGGCTGTTATGGACCCATTACTTGCGAAAACGGTGTGTGCCAATTTTAGCGATGGTTCTTCTGCGTAGGACTATAATGTTTAAAAAAAGATTTTTCTTCGTTGTTTAGAAGGATTACTGGCGCGTCAGTAAGAGACCTCCGCCCCTCTCAAGGTTACAATGCAAATTAGCCAACGATATAAATACCCTTTATGTCTTGTTGTCTGTGCTTGTGGTGAGGACGTTGGGGTTGAATAGGCCTGTCGGTCCACGACTTTAGACTAGGCGCTAAAATGAAGATGTATCTACATCTCTTTTTTCTCTGAATGGGTGTGTGTGTGATGGGCTCTTTGAATGGTTTATTCGAATTATCGGAGAAATTTAACGGGCTTTTTTTTTAGTTTCTTTCTCCTAGGGCGGTCCTCCACACCCGGACTTTTTTTTTCTCTTGTAGCTCTTAAGAAAGGAAGGGATAAATGTTAGGACTTTTTTGATTTGGGAGCGTTTCCAGCATGTGATGGATTGAAAATTGTCCGAAAGCCAGGTGCTGAGCATTTCATTTTTTTCCGATGATCTTTCAATCTTGGCGCATTCTTCAAAAAGAAGGGTGGACGATTGAATTGGAAATGAAGAGTTTTTTTTTTTTTTGCTTCTGTTAAAGGGCGATGATTAAACGATCGTTGTTTGACTAACTACTAAAAAGATGAATGGGGGTTGAGTGGGGGAGATGAACCTAAAGGTATTTTGACTGCCGCTGTATTTATTTGATTGGTAGGGAAGGAAAGGAAGAAAAAAACATATTTTGGATGGTTGCCCAGCTCGTCGGGACTACAACTAGTACTACTAACAGCACTGCTTTCTCGTGTGTAGTCGCCCAGTCTAATTTTGTGAGTTGTCGTCGGGATAGGTGGGGTGTGCTGTAGAGAACGGGGGGGTCGGATTGTTGTTGTTTTTCTATTTCTCGGGCTCGGATTTTTTGTTTTTGCTTCGATGTGTTTTTTCTTTTCCGAAACTCCTACGTAGGAGAAAAAGTCAGCATGTCTCGGCTATAACCTCCCCCTATCAGCATCAGACAGGGTCCATTTCAGTGCTCCCGACCGTCGTGAAAGGATGTGATTCTCTCGCTCGCTGGCGGTGCCCTTTCCAACACGCAACAATTTTTGTTTTTGTTTTTTCATTGAGAGTTGTGTTTGTGTAATTGATCATTCAGTCGAGTTAAACACGCGCGCGAGCGCTCGTGTTTGTGTGTGAAATGAAGGGTGAATTTGTTATTGGAATGAACGGCTATTGACTTTTAAAAACACCCTGAAAGCGAAGAAGAGGACAGGAAACTGATAGAAGAATAGAAACAAAAAAAAACTTGTGTGCGTGTGTTTTGTGTGTGTGGCGGTCCGTGCGTTGATGGGGAGAGTGAGATTGCCGGGCTGCGGCGGCGGCAGCGGAACGGCCACTCTATGGCTGCCCGCCCTGCTTCTCTTGCTCGTATTGACGGTCGGCGTTCTTGTCGGGACGTTTGCCCTTTTTTATCGAGTAAGTTGTGCGCGCGTGCCTAATTTCTCTATTGTCCATTTTCTAAATGCTGGGCAAAACGGCAGTTGTCATACTGATCTCTTGTCAATCGTTTGTTTTCTTGTCCGTCTCCACACCTGTTAGGTTTGTTTCGTCACGCATTAGCCGTCTTGCTTTTGTTTTTTTTCACTCCCTTATTTAGCTAAAGAAAAATATGGTTAAAGGAAGCTACCTTACTATCGTGTGGGCGCGACCCCCCATCGGCCCCTTCTATGGCTTATACACAGCGTTAGAGATTTACGAGCTCACGCCGGTTCTGACCAAGCTAAGCAGCTTTTTTGAAGCAAAGGAAGGGCTTTTGAACGAATCACGCCAAATAAGGGATCCCCCAAAACATTCGTTTTTTTTTATTTGGTCATGTGTAACATGATGGAGAAGAGATCATTTCTAAGCGGCCCTACTTTTTTATTGGTCCCTCTCTACAAATGATTATTCTGTGTGGAATGGAAGGAACAGAGAGAATGATGAGTTTGAAAGAGTAGTACTAACCGCACTTCTTCGGCTTTTTTATGAGATCGTAAAAAGAAAAAAACCGGCCGAGGAAGGGAATTAGAATAAAATTTGACTTTATTGACCGCTTGTCACTTTCGCGGCCCACGACACACAGAGAGATGGATATGATTATTCCAAAGGCCCAAGGTCTTTTTGAATCGGTGGCTGGGTGTATAGGGGGGACGGACGGATGATGGGAAACGCAGTGGTTGTTGAGAAACAAAAGAGCATTAGACTAACTAACTAACATTCCGCCCCTAACTTGTTGACCATATTGGTTGTGTATGTAGGTGGATCGGTCGCTAAATTCATCATAATTAATATTTTTGTGCGTCGAATTGTTTGTGTGTGTGTAGGAGTATACGGAGGAGATCGAGAGGCTACGTCGAGATCTGTTAGCAGCCCGCGAGAAGAACGGTGTCTACATGGCGCAGGAAAACTACGAGCAAATCACTCGCGAGATTGAATTACAACGCAAAGAGATTGTCGAAAAGCTGGAGCAGATCAAGGCCATGGAGGAGGAGCAGGCCCGCAAAGAGGAGTCTTGCCAGCAACTTCAGGGTCTCTACGACGAACAGCAGACTGTCCTTCACGTATGCGATTTTTATTGTTGTATCATGAATGACGTTTCATTTATTTAAATTGACTTGTGTGTAGGCTACGGCGGAGGAGCTGAACAATACCAAACACAGTTTGTCGATGACGCGTTCCAAATTGAAACAGACTCGACGCCAACGAGACGAAAAGGGACACATTGTCCTACATCAGACGCACACGGAACAGCAACTCGGCTCTCAAGCGCGTGAGTTGCTCAAAGTAGCCGATGTCTCCACCGATCACGTACGAAAACTCCATTCGAAACTGGATCGTAAACGGTAAGTGTTTGTCCTTATTTTTTCTTAAAGGCTATAATCAGAACACATATTTTAATGGATGTAGGTCCGTTGAAAAGGAGAATGAAAGAATCAACCAAGAATTCCGTCAGAGTTTCGCGCAGAACGTGGCCCGCATGGAAGACAGTCTGGAAAACTTCGTCAAAGATCACACGAAATTCCTCAGTGACGTTGCCGGTAGTTATGGAACTATTATGGCCAAGCAGAGTCGCGATCTGAGCGTCTTGAGCGAGTTGATGTCTTCGCTGGTCAAGTCGCAATCGCAGTTCGCCGAAGGTCTGCGCAAGGCGGCCACGGACAGCACGCACAGCACGCAGGAATTCACCAAGTCGTTCCTGGGCACGACTAGGACACAGGTCAATGTTCAAGCGGCCAATCAGCACCAATTTCTGGTGGACAATTTCTTGCCCAAGTTCCAGTCGGTGTCGAAATCTCTGCAAGAGCAAGGACAGGCCGTCCAGCAACTGCAGCGTTCCATGACGGAAGAGCTGCAGCAACAGGCGGACTTGGTCAACGTTTTGTTGACGGATCAAAAGGATGGAATGAACCGGCTGAGACAAGTCGCCCAGCAATGGGATCAGCAAACGGAATCGCATCTTCGTCGCATTAGCGAGCAGCAGACGCTGGCCAGCCAATCGCTCAGTGAATTCGACGCCGAGAGCAACAAGCAAATGCAGATGATCATCAATCTGGTCAACTCTGTCCAGCAGACCCGCGAGAACTACAAGACTCGCATCAACGACACGAGCGCCGAGGTGTCGAATGCCGTTCAGAAGGCGCAACAGGAGCGCAGTAACTTCTACCACGTCGTCGAGACGACGGCCAACGATTTTGTGGCCAAGGGCAAAGACCTTCGCAGCCAGCTGGAAAATTCTCGTTCCAGTTTGCTACAGACGGCCACCGCTTCACTAGAAAAGGGCGTCGGTCGGATGCAAGAAACGTACAAGACTTGCGCCGTCATCGAAGGAGATGTCTCCAGTCACGTGACCGCGTCTCAGGCCGCCTGGCAGGAGCTCTACAGCGCACAGGAGGGAGATTTGCGCAAGCATTCAGATCACCTGAACGGAGCTTTGCTCAGTCACGCTCACCTGACGACCGAATCGCTTCACTCGCTTCACGTGGCCGCCCAGACTCAGGAAGCTCTGCTGGAAGAACAGCGGGCCGATATGGTGACGACTGTCCGCGAGCGACAGGACGATGTGGAAGCCCATGCGTCGTCGATGAGCGATTGGAGCTCGCTGCTCTCGACTGAGATTCGTCAGCGCAACAGCGACGTTGTCAAATTCATCGTGGAAGATATGCGTCAAGATGTCCCGACCGGTATGTGTTATTCAAATGCGTTAATGAGGTTCTAAAATTATGTTCGTGATATTGAAAATTGTTGTATTTTCCAGGACAAACTCCTCAGCGAAGAGAATTTGGATTCCCGAGATTCTTGGCCTCTACCTCGCCCCATGAAAGAATCATAGAAAGGTTCCACGAAGAGCGTGGACCGTACAAGACAGACGACGAGGACGACGACGCTGCAGAGTTTTCGCAGCTCAGTCGACGCCACACTTCCGCAGACGCCAGCAAAACAACGGCAGGCACGACGGTCCCGCGTTCGGCGTCTATGAACGATTTGGCCCATACGGATAAATCGACGGCCCACGGATCTGCGATGTTGGTTCCGCCAGGCGGCAGTCGTTCCAGCACTGGCGAGTCTCACGCGAATCCGAGTCTACTGCGCACCCTGTCGGTGGAAGGATCACTCAACACGAGCCCCAACGCCAGCAAAGATAATAAAGAAAATTTTGCCGTTCCACAAGACCCTACTCCGGTAATTACAGGATCGTCGGGAGTGAAAAAGCTCCAGAGACAGCAATCCGGACAACAATCCGGCCGTAAAATCCTCAACGCCCAAAATACCAAAAGTTCTTAAAAACAGCAAAACAACATTTTTAAAGTAAACATACACGCGCGTGGAAAAGGTAATAAAAACCGATGATTCATTTTGCCGACACGTGGCAACAAACATTTGTTGCCCATATAAAAAATAATTATTACGAATAATTTTTTTTTAATTTGAAAAAAAAAACTTCTCATGTTTAATTTAGAAATCTTTCACCCACGGAAATAAGAACGAACAACTATCTCTTTTTATCTCTTAAAAGAAAATTTTTTTTTGCCATACGCTTTTTACAGGAATGTTTTGAAAACCTCAATATTGTCTATTTGTGGTAGTATTATACTCCCTTTATCTATTTTTTTTTTCATTATTTGTGGTCCCCTTTTCATTTACCTAAACGTGATTTTTGTTTCCAGGAATACACGTCTTCATTAATAAATTATCTTTGAATTAACATGTCTTGTTTTTGTTGTAGGAGACCTTCGTCGTAATGGAAAATTCAACGATTATCATCTCGAAAATCAAGCCCGCTGAGGTGTTAAGACTGGGTTCCTTTTTCTGGATTCAGGAATTGTTCTGTTGTTGAAACTGTTTTTGGCATGGTGACTTCATTATTTAAAAAGAAACCGGCTGCCGACGTCATCGTGGAGCCGAATGCGACACACCTATTTCTCGCCGATAACAAATAACACGGACTAGATGAGCCGGAGCGGATAGGGTAGCAGCCAAAAGTCGTAAACTGTGAAGCTCACGAGCGTCCTACAAATCTTAATTTTCTGATGACTTGACACATTTCCGGCTTGCAATTATTTGGAAAAAAGGAATATGTTTGTTATCTAAACATGCAAAGATCAGAAATGCTAGGAATTGATGGTTTTAAAGCATCTTGAATTTTCTAGGCGAAACCTGGAAATAATTAGCAACTTTACATTAATTGGACGTGTCTTGTTTCAAATAGTTGGGGACGCCTACTACCAGCGTGTGTCATGCTGCTGCTTCTGTTAACAAGTCTTAATTTCGAGCCAGCCCTTGAATTCGATCATTGCCAAGCATCACATGAGGGGGAGAGAAATTTTGTTCCAGGAATTTCAGGCGTTGCAACTGAAAGATTGGCGAGCCAAAGGACGCCCTGTTTACCATAGCGTTGAAGGATTGATGGATCTGCTGCCAAATCGCCACAGCTGGAACATTTGTATCGGCGAGCAAGCGCCCACCTAACACCAGCAGCAGACGAAATCCGAAGTGTACGTGCGCTTGTGACTCGTTTGACAACATCGTAACTCTCGAGCGGAAAAGCGAGTATTTCGAGATTATTGTTGAAGTTGTGGGCAGTTCTTGCTCCATGATTCAACGTAAAGGTATGTGCAGCTAGCAATCGCCCAGTTGCAAGTTTCTTTCTTTTCCATTTTGCCTTTTTAGTCTCACAGTTTGACACTTTCGACGTAAATATCCCGAGGGAAAGGCGTCTTGCATTAAGTTGGCTGGAAATTGTGGGTGAAGGACTGATTTTTGTAGTGTCATGCCAAAGCTATAAAGCTCTGATGCTGTGTCAAAATGATTTATGTTATTGCCAGGTTATTGCTCAGCCTCAGACTTTCATTGCCTTAAAAAATCGTCTACTCGCGAAATGCTAAACCACAGACTGGCTAAACCATCTTTCAATGTTACTCCTGCGAAAGCCGAATAACTGAAGCACTCATATCTTTGGTTTCTTTTATGCCTTATCTATAGGATGTGCATATACTGATTTGAATTCTTAAGACATTTAAACTTTCCCATGTAATTTTCAATTATGATTTATATTTGTTTTTAGGTAGCTGCAGGGATGTGTAAAGAATGGTGTTGTACAAGTCATGTAAGCCATTTTTTTAAGCAATAACTCTTTTCCATTTTTATTATTATCATTTTTATTTTTTAAATCAAAGAGTGTAGCTGGAAGAGGGCATATTGGAATATTAGCATCAAAACATTTGGCTGACTGGATGATCAACCGTACCTTCCCATTTGTGGACATAGACATTTTATAGTATTAATTACATTCATTAAATGTTTCTGGGATAATACCTTTGCTACCAAAACTGTGACTAGGATTGCTAACAGCTGAACAGCCATCTAGTTTTGAAGAAAAGGAGGTATTATAATTTTATGTTTAGTATACTTCTCTTTAGCCTATCACTAATTGAAATTAATCAATTGACAGGAATTTTTATATGGCTGGTCCCGGAGAAGACTAGAAGAAAAATTATTCTGAAATAAGTTCCAAAGAGTAGGTAAGGATAGAATTACTCCAAATATACTTCAGCTTGAAAGCGAAAACACCGTACGTGATGGAGAAAAATTTTATTTTGATATTATGTGACTTATGATGTATGTTCTTTTTGGTGCAGACTGATCAGAATAACAAAATAGTTTATTGAAATAGGAATCAAAATATGGGAGGATAAAACATAACTGTCGGGAATTGAAAACATGGTAAGTGAAGAAAGAATAAACCTCAGACAAATAGCAAGCAAATAGAAGCTTAGAAAGTTAATTTGTGTACTTTGTTGACTTAGGAATGCAGTTCTGCAGAATAAAAACAAAGGATGTGAGAAGATATCTTGATGGATTTTCCATCTAGGAATACAGTTTGGTAAAGTGGAATATGGTAAGTGAAGTGGATTACATTATTTTTGTTAATTACTTTTTAAACCTTTCTTTTAAAACTAATAAGTGTTACATTACAACTGTCAATTCCACGTTTCATGCAGTCTGATCAGTAGTTTACCAGAGTAATCATTCCTTCACACAGAAATGGATGACACTGCCATACAATGGAAGAAATGGGATGCCTTTGGTAATGAAACCTATTAAAAATAAACAGTTATAAAATCTAATATGTTTTGAATTACAATATTACAGGATTAATATGTTCATGTACGTTGTTACTACAACTTAAAGACTAAAGAAGTTTTACAAGTGAACATCAACTTATGAGAGGGGCAAAGCGTCCGACTATGTTGTTGGAGTGGTAGTATATCAGCAAAGGTAAGGCTACCGGTTTAAATACTCGATAACACGTGCCACATCCTGCCTTTCTCGAAGGGAAAGTGTAGGGTAGGGGGACATAATTCTGAAGGTCGACATGTTGAAGGGCAAATTGTTATTTCCAAGGAAGCTCGGGAATATGGCCATTCCCCCTCGTTTGACCCGATATTTTGCATTCACCGAGAAAAGGTGAATAACCTCGGGTTATTCGTAAAAAAAAAAGGGCAGGGGTTGGGGGATCAAGACCACGTTTTGCTTTTTCCAGATCAGTATTCAGTCGCTCGTTCACCTGCACGTTGTGCACAAGTCTAGATTTATCGCCGGGTGTAGTAGTAATTCACAGAACTTTTGCACGTGGTCATAGTTCTTTAATTCTGCAGTAGTTACAAGCTAGATGTGATTCACAATTTGTAGATTCACCTATCACACACTAATAACGCACCGTATCATCACTAGAATTTGCCTCTGCACTGGTTTTGTTTAGTAGCGTAAGCAAACTGTGTTTAACTGGGTAGTAATATAAGTCTAGATAAAATAGAAGTACGTAGATTAAGTTAAGGATAAGTAAGCATAAGTTTAAGTTATGACCATCCTTTCTATTTTTAAGTAATGCGTAATCTAAACTCGTTATTTAGGCATAGCTCTACCTCGGCCCTTTGCCATCAATCAATCCCCAAAACCTTCGACTTTTAACCAACGAAACCAAATTTGTTTACAGGAACGTTTTATTAATTAATTGTTATTGTAATGTGTTACACGTTGTCTATTCGAATTATTAAACCCGGCTTTATTTCTGTTTCATATCATTCAGGAGGGAACCAAAGAGGACTCTGGAATTCGCCGATGGTCGCCGAATTATCAGTTCAACGCCAAGGTTTTGCCATTTATCTAAAAAATTTAATTGTCTTAACGTGTTTTTTTTTATGTATTTAGCGGAGTTGCAGTGCCTCCTGAGGGAGATGGTTTTCAAGGATAAGGATGTAGTTTGTTGCACGATGTGTATTAACATTATTAAACTTGCTTTTTTTTTTCTGTTTCATTTCATTCAGGACATCAGGAGGGAATTAAAGAAGATACTGGAATTCGCCGAATGGTCTTCTTATCAGATCAACGCCAAGGTTTTTCAATTTATCTTAAAAATTTAATTATCATCACGTGTTCGTTTTTTTATGTGTATTTACTATTCAGCGGAGTTACAGCATCTCCTGAGGGAGATTGCTGCACTTCAAAGATCGTCGTTAGAGCCACTAGAATTATCATCAAAGACTTGAAGGTTATTTAAAATCCAAAATGCTAATTAATGTAATTTATGGGGTTTTTTGTATCTAGATAGGCGCATGACACCACCGAAGAGGACCATTGGATAACGGGGATTGTTGCTGGGACTAGTCTATGCGGGGCGAAGAGGAATTGGACATCGAGGATCGTTGCCGGAACAATGAGATCATCGACCAGAATTTTAAGGTATATATTTAAAAAATTTACTGTTTAATCTTTTTTTTTTTCATGTAAGTAGGAGAGTCTTATCATCACTAAGAAGGACAAAGGACATTAAGTATCATCGCCAGAAACACGTGATCTTTGCTCAAGATTTTTAAGTATAAAATTTAAAGCTTTAAAAAATAATTTGTCTAATCATGCTTGTCTTGTGAAAGTAGGAGTTCACTACCACTGAAGAGGACGCTGAACATTGAGTATCGCCGCTGGTGTAATGAGATCTTTGACAGGGTTGATCGGGTATGTGATTTAAAATCTAATTTTCCTACTACGAATAGTTTAGTTCTTTTATTATTGTTTTTTTTACTGGAAGGGACTTACCACCACAGAAGAGGAGCTGGACATTGAGGTCACCTCCCTAACAATGAAACGATCGACTGGAATTTTTAAATTATGTTTTAAAAAATTAATAGTTTAATCACTTTTTTTTCTGTAAGTAGGAGAGTTTTATCATCACTGAAAAAGACGAAGGAAATTGAAGATGATCGTTAGAGAAACGAGATCTTCTCTCAGGAGTTTAAGGTATAAAATTTTAAGTTTTTAAAAAAGATGTGATTATGCTTTTTGTCTTGTGGAGCTAGGAGGGTTTCACCACCACTGAAGAGGACGTTCAACATTGAGGTTTGCCGCTGGAACAACGAGATCGTCGTTGTTGTGGTGCACTTATAGGGACGAGTGACGAGGTTGGTTACATTGCTCATTATTAATTTTTAAAAATTGATCTTTCACTATAATTGTGTTTTTAAAATGTGTATTTAGAATTGTATAAATCACCATCGAATAGGTGGTAATTAATCAATGAAAATTGTCGTCGGAGTTCTCAACATTGTTGTGTTGTGCACAAGTCTAGATTTATCACCGGGTGTAGTAATTCAGAGAAGTTTTGCACGTGGACAGAGTTCTTTAATTCTGTTGTGAGTTACAAGCTAGATGTAATTCAGAAGATTATTTGTAGATTCACCTATCACACACTAATAACGCACCGTATCATCACCAAAATGCCTTTGCACTGGTTTTGTTTAGTTGGGTATGCAAACTGTGGTTAATTGGGTAGTAATATAAGTCTAGATAAATAAAAGTATGGAGATTAGGATTAAGATAAGTAAGCATAAGTTTAACTTATGACCATTCTTATATTTTTAAATAAAGCTTAATCTTAACGCATTATTTAGGCATAGCTCTACCTCTGCCCATTGCCATTAATTAATCTCCAAAACCTTCGACTTCTAACCAACGAAACCAAATTTGTTTACAGGAATGTTTTAATTAAATGTTATTGTAATTTGTTACACAATGTTTGTTCGAATGATTATATTTGTTTTTTTTTCTCTGTTTCATCACATTTAGGAGGGAACCAAAAAGGATATTGAAATTTGCCGATGGTCGCCGAATTATTAGATATCAAGGTCATGCCATTTATCTTTCAAATATAATCGTCTTAACATGTTTTTTTTTTTTAAATGTATTTAGCAACGTTGCAGCGCCCCCTGAGGGAGATAGGGAGATCGTCTAGGAGATGTAAACATCGTAACTCTCGAGCGGAAAAGCGAGTATTTCGAAGATAATTGTTGAAGTTGTGGGCAGTTCTTGCTCCATGATTTAACGTAAAGGTATGTGCAGTTAGCAATCGCCCAGTTGCAAGTTTCTTTCTTTTCCATTTTGCCTTTTTAGTCTCACAGTTTGACACTTTCGACGTAAATATCCCGAGGGAAAGGTGTCTTGCATTAAGTTGACTGGAAATTGTAGGTGTAGGATACGTAAGAGATTGTTAACAGCTGAACAGCCATTTAGTTTTGAAGAAAAGGAGGTATTAATTTTATGTTTAGTATACTTCTCTTCAGCCTATCACTAATAGAAATTAATCAATTCACAGGAATTGTTATATGGCTGGTCCTGGAGTAGACTACAAAGTTAGAAGAAAAACACATAGTTCGATAGTCGACTTCGGCAATGACAAATGTCTGATAAGTGATAATCTTCTTTACTTCTGGTGACCCTGCTGCGATTGTTTATGCAATTCAAACTTCATGAGATTGTGTTTCCACTTAAAGTATCAACTGCATGGGACTTTATATTCAACTGTGAGTAAAAGTTATTAAGGTATGTAAAAGAAATGTACATTTATCACCATATGTGATGGAGAAAAGTTTTATTTTGATATGATGTGTTACTTTTTGATGGAGACTGATCAGAATAACAAAAAAATTAATTGAAATGGGAACAAAAATATGAGAGGGTGAAACATAACTGTTGTAAATTGAAAAATTGGTAAGTGAAGAAAACAAACTTCAGACAAATTGTTTAGAAAGTTAATTTGTGTAGTTCGTCGACTTAGGAATGCAGTTTTGCTGAAGAAAAACAAGGGATATGAGAAGAAATTTTATTGGATTATTCATCTAGGAATGGTTTGGTAAAGTGGAATATGGTAAGTGAAGTGGAGTATGTTTTTGTTAATTAATTTTTTAAACATTTTTTCTAAAATAAATAATTGTTACATTACAATTGTCAACACTGTTTGATGCATTCTGATCAGTAGTTATCTGATCAGAAATTCTGTCAACTACTAAGAAATTCTGAACAGAACTACTGATCAAAAATATCTGATCAGTAGTTCTGTTCCTTCACACGGAAATGGATGACTCTGTCATACAATTGAAGAAATGGAATGTTTTAGGTAATGAAATTTACTAAAAGAGATTTAGTTATAAAATATAATGTATCTTGAATTGAAAATATCTTGAATTTTGCAAAGGTCTACCCCATTAAGATGATGACAAAATTGTATGGTGGGCTCTCACCATTTAGTTGACCATCATTTTCTGTGAAATGCTTATTAAAGGGTTTCCTTCACTGGCCTTGTGCAGTACGTTTGGTTGCAGGAATTTGTAGAGGTTACTATTTCCAGATTTGGATGAACTATTTCTGAACTTGGATGTGGAAATCTTCACCCCAGCAAAAAACGTTTTACCATTTGTCAGGTAAGTAAATAACAACTGTAGTGAAGATCTATGGATAAGCAATTTCCTGCTCACAGGTAATGAAGACGGTGAAAAAGGCTGGGAGAGTTTTGAGAAATGTGTTGTTGAGTAGATATTCATCATGGCGAAATATTACACCCGTGTGACGATTCAGTGGATGATTGTTTGCGTTCAACTTAAGTAAACATTATAAATAAGGATATTGTCCCGCTCTGCACAGTTTACATCGTATGGACTGGTAGGTCTATGAAGCGTGCATCAACGTCTAAAAATGTAAGGTATGAGAAAACGCATATTAACTTCCAAAAAATGCAAGAAAAATAAGAAACTGTTGTGATATTTTCAATGTATTTTTAACAAATTGATAATATAACATAATTATGTGATAAAACTCCAATACAAAACATTGTTCAATATCAATTTTAAAAACTTGTCAGTGTTTTGTGTGTCAGCATTTTTCATGGTTGGTACTTGTGTGTTCATGTATTTGCTTGTATCATTATCACATTTTGCACGTTACTTATGATTGCATTTTTATTTTCGTTAAGGATGGGAGTTCGTCGACTTGAAATCTGCTTAAAGGCCTGGATCCTGATAATTTCGGTGTGTCACTATCGTACCATCGATGACCAATCCAATTCCGGAGTTCGCAATTCGGTAGTACATATTTGAATATCACATTTAAGAACGATTTGTTAATTTGTAGAATGTATTTTAATCATTTATTACCTTTGGTTACATCGGAGTATTAGGTGTAGTAGATCACTGTTGTAGAACTTAAGTTACCTCTTTCGGGATTGATCCTGGTACTATCGTGTTGCGTTGCCGATGCTGAACCGTTGAGCCATGAGACACATTGTACTTTTCACTGTTACAAGAAAACATGAAAAGAAAATATTGTAAAGGCAATTTGTGGAGGCTCACTATTCTATATCTAACCTTAAAGATTTTGTCGTAAGGATCATAGCTCTGTGGTAGAGCGTTGGCTTGCGGATCTAAGTGACTCGGGTTCAAATCTCGGCATCGGAAAACATATAAAGAATATAATGTTGAATTCATTTACTCTTAATTAAATTAAACGCGAACGTATATGTGTTGGAATGTAAATTTATTGAGAATCATGCTTCAGAAATATTCTAAGTCCAAATTTATTGAACTAAATTGACCCGAAAATATAGACAATTTGATTGTATGACTCATGGCTCAGTGGTAGAGCATCGGCATGGTGCGCCGAAGTATGCAGGTTCAAATCCTGAATGAGTCGAAAAAATATCACTAATGTCAATTGGTTACATTCTGTTGTAAAATGTTTATCTAAAACAATACGCACTTACATCAGTAAATCTCAAGGACCAATTTTTAAAAATATGTTATTGGATATCATATCAAACTTTGCCAAAATATCCGTCCCGTTACTTCGTAACGGGGAAGTTTCTCAACTCGACTTGCACCTGGGAAGTTTGGGAACCTGACTGGGAATCGAACCCCGGACCTTGGAGTTACTAGGCTGATGCGATACCAACCTGGCAACCCCCCCTATCATCCCCCCCAATGATAACAGATAGTCTATTGACTAACGTCTCAAGTTACGACAATGTGTTTGAAATATAGTAGTTAGTGATGCAACGATGGTAGCTCAGTGGTAGAGCACCGGCCTGGTAAGTCATATGTCATAGAAGGTCTTGGGTTCGAATCCCAACTCATCCAACTAAAATACTTATATAAATAAAAACAAATTGAAATAAAGTTAAAAGTATTTTATTGTCCCTCCATCCACCCACAATTCCACCACTGTTTAACTACAATACAAGATACAACACATACACAAATACACTTAACTATACCGTTGGCTGCCACGCCACTTAATATCTACGCTAGCTACTTGGGGGACTTGTCCGAAGACAAGTCCGGGCTGATTTTGTTGATGGAAACCTTTAGGGGAACGCACACCCCCAGGTCTCCATCAAAAAATCGAAAAGGGAAAGTCCCTATGGGGTGCGTTGCCTACGGCGCCCGAAGGCGAATCTTGGGCAGTGGCACTGTCCCTTCCCATGGCAGAGACCATGGGACAGAACAGCGCGGCCCGTCCCTATAAGCTAAAAAAAAAAGGGGATCAAGGTGGCGTGGCAGCCAACGGTATAATTAATACAAACACTTAACTATATACAATGAGATACCACGATGACGGAGAAACCACGAGGCAATGACGGACGAGGCGACGACGGGCGAGGCGACCACGAAGCGACGACGGGCGAGGCGATGACGGACGAGGCGATGACGGGCGAGGCGATGACGGACGAGGCGATGACGGACGAGGAGAGGACGGCCGAGGCGATGACGGGGCGACCACGAGACGACGACAGGGCGACCACGAGGCGATGACGCGGCGACCACGAGGCGATGAGGGGGCGACCACGAGACGATGACGGGCGAGGCAAAGAAGAGGCTGGTTTTGTAAAGATAAAACAGTGTTAAAATGCTGCACAAGAACAGTTTTTTTCTTTTTTTTTTAAGATGAACTGTACCGATATCAGCTCATAGCTTTAACTTGTTGTCAAGAAAATTTGCAAGAAAAACATATAAAATTGTTAGAATAACACAGCTCATTTTTTACTTTTTGCAAATTGCCACGCAAATTTTTCTGAAGTAATTTGAAGAAGCCAATATCTCCGGAAAAATTGATCCCACAACAAAACGAGTAGGATGTTCGTGATCCTTATCAAATTTCGGGTTGAAATGACGTGTTTATAGCCAAAAGTCGATTTGACCAAAATCGCGATTTTTTATGAACTCAGGAAAAATTGCGATTTTTGACGATTTTCGGGTATTTTGTGCTGATACATGGAATCGACCCAAAATTTGACGAGGATCACGAAAATCTAAGTCTTTTTTCTAACAGATCATCAAATAACGAGTTATTTGTCATTTTAAAACCGGAAGAAAAACCGGAATGTAAATCAAAAAAATGAGCTTTGTTCTCCTTTAAAATGTTAACAGTATTCTGATAGTAGTAGAAGCACACTATTGTTAATAAAAGCTTTGCGGCGTTTTAAATATTCTAAAAGTACAATTTCAGGTCTGACATCTAAGTAGACTAGAATTGAAAAATAATACGATGATGGGGCGACCACGAAGCGACGATGGGCGAGGAGATGACGGGGCGAACACGAAGCGACGACGGGCGAGGCGATGACGAAGCGACGACGAAGACTGGACGATGGGCGAGGCGAAGACTGGACGACGGGCGAGGCGAAGATGGGGCGACGGACGAAACAAAGGCGTGTGTTGGCTGAAAAAGAAAAGAAATAAAAATAAAACTTTAAAGTTAACGATTTTTAGTTTAACGATTAAAGCAAACCTCGCTTTTTTCATGATTTTCATTCAACGGTAGATGTTTTTCTTGTACTGTATGTAAGTATGTTTCTTTTTCATTTCTTCCTCGTCATTTCGTTTGCTTTCAAACGTTGAAAAACATTTTCAAACGTTACTAACATCTGAAAAGCCTATCCATTAGAGGAAATAGTCAACTTCACCATTCTCCCTATTATGATATTAAGATGAAGTTATAAACACAAGGCCACCCATTTATACTAATGTAATTTAGGACAGAAATAATTTCCATACTAACCTCCAATCAAGAATTTTCTGAACAACATATGCTTCATCTGCTCTTTCATCTGGATCTGGAGTTGAGGCCTGATTGGGACTATTTCGGATCATGATTAAAATTACTTGGATTGGGTCGGCTAAGGCAGAATTACTTCCTCTTTGAGCTATCTTTCCATGAAACCTGAAGGGATAAAGCCAGATTTTGATGTGACTAGTTAGGATTCCAGAGGTCAACTGAACACAGTTAAACAAGCATGGAACATGTAACGAGTAAAAAAAGTTTTCAAGGAGATTTCCTCTTGCACACCAATGGACCAACAATTTTAAAATCATAATAGAAAATTCAAATCTATACCCACTCGAATAAAGAAAAAGGGAGAATAGAATATTGTTGCAATTAGCCTATTTACAGTTCCGTTCCTGCACGAGCACTCCACCATCTCAGCTCACAGTATCCAGTACCAGTGGTCACTGCATGAGGTTTTGTTGGATTCTATGATTGAGTACAAAGGAGGCCATTGATGATTGGTTGTTGATAGGCCTAGAGAAGGCAGCTAGTCCAATGATTGTTACAAAATGATCCAATCAGATTGTTACAAAAAGCGTCCTTCAGTCATGTCTGTAAATGAAAGAACTAACTAACCTTTTATCTATTCAGGGCAGATGAAGTTAACGGTGTAACACCAAGATAAAGGTTTCGAGTGGTAGGTTACCACAAGTGTGCAGGGGAAAAAGTATAAACAAATCATCCCTAACTGGATAATTCATCACGATACCACAGACTGTGACGTGACGACGACTGTGACGATACTGAAAAAAAAATGGCTGATGATTCGTTTCTGATGCCATCTGATGGCGAAAGCTGAATAGTCGTACGCCAAGAACTGGCCAATGACGTCATTGCCTAAAATAATTCGACAACTAGCGGCACCAGTAGAAAATGTTCCCTCACGCTTTCGTTGCTTGTCACATTCGATTTATTGCCACTAACAGTACAGATATTTAAACTTAAATAAAGAAAATGGAAATGCGACCTGTATAAGCAGAATCAAGACAAAATGTAGCAAACATCGATTGTTACGTTTTCCATTTTTTCAGGTATATAAATATTCTTGAAATTCAAACCAAACAAACTTTACGGACGGAAACACGAGACGTCATATTCAAAACTTCTTCTGGCACGTTATGAATGGCCTCCCTCTCGACGGGAGTGGGTAGCAAACGGAGTGTAACAGATAATGAACATACGATTGCTTACACGACAGTTGCTGTTGAATGTTTTTAGAATAATTCAACGAGTTAAATTCAAAACAAAAATCCGGAATTCTACACGAGGAAAATGTGGTCGTTTTGGCAATCAATCGGGAATAAATAAAGCGGGATCAGGTCAAAGACGAAAAGGAAGCAATCAAAACGAATTTGGTCCAATTCTCTGATGTGTACATGTATGTATATGATTAAAACGGTTGAAACAGGCAATTACGTTAAACCTAATTGCTTGCTGGCGTGGTCGTTACCATGTCGTCAGTGATTATCGTTACCAACATGGCGGACGCTTCGGCCATCATGTAGTCTTCTTCTTCGTCTTCGTTATCATCGAGTGACGATCGACATTCCACTTCGTGTTTGGGTAGGCAGCGGCTGTCCTGGCCACTGCATCGTTCACTTCGGGTACACCGGCCAGAGGGTCCGCAAGGACGGCCTGCCCGGCAGTAGAGATAGCCACGACATCCAGGAAAGCTCTGGTCGAGATAAAGGCCGTTCGTCTTTCCAGCTCACGGACTTTGCATTGAATTGGTGCGACCCTCGATGACAGCGTGATCATTGCAAGTCACGCGGCGACTGTTCGCGCACCTGCGTCCATCAAAGAGCTGGCCAGCCGGGCAACTTAGATTCGTTTGCACTTTCCCCAGGCACAGGAAATAATTCCGGCATCCAGACTGCTTGTCGGGATAGACTCCATCCGATTTACCTTGGCAATCCGCTTTGTGGATGGATTCCGACGGGCGAGGCGATTACGAAGCGGAATTGTTACAAAAAGTAAGCTTCTCATCTGTAAATGGAAGAACTTATTTAACACTGTGTCAATATTAGCTAAATAGCTATTCCAGGATTATTTGGAAACCGATTTTTTCCTCCATTTACATATTCTAACGTCTCCTTTTGCAAGAATCGTGAATCGTTTCACGACGATGATGTCCTATTCAAGAGTTACTTTCGTTTTTATCGGGATGATCAGCTTGCAAAACGCTGTCAAATTTTGCGAATCTTCCATTGTTCACGATGTCGGCTGCATCGACTGTTTTATAAACATCTATTAGACGCAATTTTTACTCCTTTTCAGCTACTTGAGCCTTGACTCGACTGTGATTTTATCCTGCACAGAAGAAAAGTTAAGCATAAAATGATCACACTGAATGACAATTGTTTTCTTTTGTGCACTGTGTTACAAAAGAATATACTAGGAGTGGGCCTTTCTTCTTCCATAGCGGCTTTATCGTGAGGTTATGGGTGAGTTATTGAAAATCCTTTAACCACTTAAATGATGTAATGTTTACCAAATTCTGATATAAGTTGGAATATATCACAAATCTAGTCAAAATACTTGTCCAATTTGAGGCGCGGGGCAATGTTCATCGCTTGAAGTTCTTGAAAGAGAAGCTTGCAAGCGTAGGGAATACGGATTGACGAAACTGAAGCACTTGATTTGCAATAGTGGCACCAACCAAAATATCCCATGAGACCACACTGATTGCAGACATCGACATCAAACGCATCACTCGAGATCATCAATCGTTCCAAGATTAGCATGCTGCAAATAATGATTCGATCAGAAAAATTTCAATGATATCTATGACCGATCTCATGCGAACCTAGATCCGTATGCGATCAGACAATCACGTTCCATTTCACCAAGACGAAGGCCTCCATCGCGGGCACGACCTTCTGTGGGTTGCCGTGTCAAGACAGCTCGAGGTCCACGTGAACGCGCATGCATCTTATCCATCACCATGTGCTTCAACTTTTGATAGTAAACCTAAAAATTTAAAAAGTAAATTAAATCCGTTCACTGCCGCAATAAGATCTCGGTTCGCTTGAGTACAGGTCCAAAATAAATGTAAGCCGTTAGTTGCTCCCCCGTTGTTCCAGAAGTCAAACACTCTTTGCCTTGATAATTGTACCCATGTTTGATCAATTCTTCACTGACATCTTGGACCTGTAATAAAAATTTGACATAACAAAATCCCAAATGAAATATGAAATTCGCACCTTTGATCCGCCAAATGCGGTGCCATAGTGAAATTTTCCTTCCATGAGCCCGGCTTTTCCAGCCAAAAGTTCAATCAGTTTTCCGACTGTCATGCGAGATGGAAATCCGTGGGGATTCATAATTACATCAGGACAAATTCCAAGCTCTGTGAAGGGTAAGTCTTCCTGTTCTGCAACAAGTGCTATAGTAAAGAAAATTGGTGGTTAAAAAAGGTCCATGGGAATCACACAACGAAAGACATTAACCGGTGACTCCTTTTTGACCATGTCGACTGCTGAACTTGTCGCCGATTTCAGGTCGCCGGGTCTGCCGCAATTGGATTTTAATAATGTTTGCCTCTTCGGCATTAGAAGAAAACATAACTTTCTCGACATAAGAAGGAATCGGTCCTTTGTATCTAAATTTGAATTAAACATTTAATTCTAAAAAACTAATCCTGTAAAATTGAACGAGCATACGTGATAGGCACGTCGCGATATTCCGGCATCGGAGCCGCAGCTGGTGCCCCCGGGGCTCCTGGTGCAACAGTAACCACGGGAACGGTTGGCATAATTTTATTGATTAGTACCTTTTATCAAATAATAATTAGAACCGATGCAAATACCAATTTTTATCGATTTTAATACCTGTTTAGGTTGAACAGGTTGGCCCACACAAGCAAATCCATCCATGTCAATAATTTCATGTTTCCATGTCGGTTTCTTAGTTGTTGGATCAACCATAGGTCCATTAACACGGTCTGAACTTTGATTGTTGTAACGCTTCAACACACATTTCGCATTCTTATAAACCAAACACCGCCCATAACCTTATGAAAATATTTGAAAAAATTGTGGTGGTAAATGAAAAAAGCTAACATTTCTTGTTACCTCGATCCAGAGAGGCTTTATTTAAAACAGTAGCATCTTCGATATCGAATCCAGAGTAGCTCATCACCGCGACCATAGCGTTTTGGCCAGCCGGAATATTTTCGAAATTGATGAGCTCGATGGTGCGTGTCTTAACCATTGGTTTATGTGGGTAAACCAGGTTGTAGAGGAGCGAATCAATTCGATTTCGTTGGTTGCACGCGATGGTCCCCATCGCTTGCTTGCCCATGGCGCACTGGTAAGTATTTCGTGGACTTTGGTTATGATGAGGATACGGAATCAATCCTGCACAGACGCCAAGCAAAGTAAATGGCTCAATTTCAAGATGAGTAGTCTCTTCGATGATATCCGACTCGTAGACAGCAATGTTGCTATCATTCTCTTCATTCACATCCAAATATTCTATCAGCCCGTCGTGAATGAAGTCCTCAAATGTCCGAAAGCCATCGGCCAATTCTTGCATATGTCTTTCTATTAAAGCTGGTTTCCCATTTCGAACGATTATATATGGCCTACGGTTAAAGAAAACTAAGGAAATTAAGTGGTAACTTAGGATTTTAGATTGTTATACCGGCATAGACGACCACCATCGCAGCTGATGTAAACCGCTCTTGTTAAGAAATGCGGATAAATGGAAACGAAGGCGTTGATGTAGCCATGGCGACGAGCCAGTTTGAAATATCGGATCAAGCGTTGATAATCTTTGACGAGTCCCAGGATATTGCCTACAATACGAAGAAATAATGCAATGAAAACCATCGTAATATACGAAACAAACATGTAAATTAAACGAACCGTTGAGGAAAACTGTGTATATATTCGGGTCGCTGATTTCTTCGCCACTGAATAGATTAATATCTTCAACTCCCATGTTCTGTGCAATCCGGATGATGGGTTCTTCCTCTGCCTCCGTGGTGATATGGGTCATCAGTGCGAGATTTTTTACCAGACCACATCCCTAGACGATGCCAACAACAAACAATAATAAAAAATAACATTTGCCTTATGATTAATAGTTTTTACCTCTCCTTCAGGTGTATCTGACGGACACAACATACCTATGTTTAAAAATTAAACATACAGAAATAGATTAAGAAGAATTAGAACATTTGATGACAAAGAAGATGGTATTGTCACCCCATTGAGAAGGTTGGAGAGAACGGGGACCAGACACTTTTCGTGTCTTCTCGAATTGGGAATTAACCCGGGTCATCATCCCAAGTCCAGAGATGTACGACAGGCGGCAGAGCATTTGTGTGACGCCTTGTCTTTCCATTCGGAAGCGTTTTATCGTCCAATTTCCCTAAAAAAAAAAAACAACAAAGCTACGGATTTCGAATATCAAACCAAGAGAAATTTGAGTATTACGGTGGCAATGGCATTTTCTAACCCCAAAGTTATATGATCAGTCCTGATGTGTTTGATTGCATCAAACTGGGCAGCCTTAACCTTGGGAATGTTCTTGTCCGCTATTGCTTTTAATTCGAAGTTCATGCGCTTGAACAAATCTTCGAACAGTAGTGAAAGCAGTGAGCCCGCTAATTCCATCCGCTTATTTCCATAATAATCACGGTCGTCAACAGACGTTGGGTCATTTTCGGCTTGAATGACCCGGCGAATCATCAAAGCTAAATACATCGCTTTAGCTTTAAAGTTGAAATTGTCAACCTAAACAAAAGTTATAGTTAAGAGTTAAGACACTGTGCATCTACGAAGAATTAAATCTTACCGGAACGTGCGCTAAAACGGCGGTGGCAAGCATCTCTCTAGCTTCTTCGACTGGCGTTTTTTTTGGACCCCCAAAAAATCGCTTTTGACGCAGTTTGTTGCCCAAATATCTGCAGTGGAAATACAAAAATATTATCATTGTGAATAAATATACAATAGTCCAAAGATGTATTAGATACTTTAGTGCTTGCTGTTCAGTAAAGATGGATGCGCGCACACATTCTTCTAAAGAAGGCGCAAATGCTGTCATTACACGATCATCAGTACCAATCATCTGGACTATTTCTTGATCAGCCAAAATCCCCATAGCTTTAAAAACTATGACAACAGGGATATCCTTGAAGTGTTTGAAGGAAATAAATATCAGTCTAAGCTTTCAAGAGTAACACATCCTAACTTTACATCCTGAAAACTATTTTGCTTCAAATAGTATTTTCCTTTGTTCATGGTCACATTGGTACGCGTTTTCGTTCCATGTGTGCTGCTCGTTACTTGACATGACATATTTCCTTTTCTATCCTGCTCAACAATCATGCGGTTTTTCGACATTTGTTCTTGAATCAAGATCACCTAAAATTGACTTTAGACTTTACTGAAAGGTACGATAAACAGCACTTTACCATTAACTTTATACCTTTTCATTTCCACGAACAATAAAATAACCACCACAATCATATGGACATTCATTCTTTTTTGCCATTTCTGCAGGGGAAAGACCAGCCAACGTGCAATTTGAGCTCCTTAACATGATTGGCATTCTTCCAATCGCTATACCATTGCGTACAACTCTTTGCTGCCCCCTGGTATACTCAATGTCAACAGTAACTGGTGCTGAATATGTCATGTCTCTTAATCTGCACTCATGAGGTGTGGTCAGACGAGACTAGGGATTTAAAAAGAATGTGGAATAAAGGCTGATACTTTAAATGATTCAAAAAAGCAATTACATGGTGCATATCTTCTATGGAATCTGGTTTTCCCACATGAATATCCAAGTACTTTAAGTAGAACGTTTGGTCAGCATGGCTCACTACTTTTTCATTTGCTTGAACAATTTTCTTGATGTCCACATTGATAAAGTAATTGTAGGAATCAATATGCTGTTTAACCAACCCCTTGTTCTTAAGAAAAGCTGGAACCAACTTCCATTTTTCCTGCAAAATTGACAAAAACATTAGCTTCTCCAACAAAAAAAAACATTTCAAATACCTCAACAGCCTTTATAGGTTCTAGCAATTTTTCCAAATCTCCATAAATGTCCCTGCGTGATTCACCCATCTTCCTGGTTTCACAATTTTTGCCACAATTATCTTTGTTTCACAACAGTCACTAAACCTTATTTTAAAATTTCCTTTTGTCATTAAATTTCCATCGTTTTACAACTTTCTTCGTTTCAAAGTGTTATACTTTCTCGAAATGTTCAGCGTACCCTTTCAGCCTTCGCTTTCAGCACGTGGAAGAAATTTATTCCAAGACGCGACCACGCGACGATTCCAAGATCACTGATCAACTGACAAAATCGATTGCGAATTTTCCTTACCCATTCCCTCCGACTCCGAACCTGAGCACGTGACATTCTCAGCTTGCTGCAGGCTGCCTGCAGCCAGGAAAAAACATGGACGTTAGGACGTGAGTTTAACCTGGTTTTTGGTTTAACATTGTTTTACTGGCCCAGATTTTGTGCTTATAATTCCGAAGGTGAGATTTGACAATTGGCTTTTAATTTTTTAGACATTAAACAAACAAGTACAATACATACCGTAAGTCCGTAACGTATGAAAGAATCTTATTCCAGCACAACAGTGGCTTGCAATCTGCTTTCAATTCTCGATGCCTAAGTTAAAGTGTAGTTGCAGGAAACAAAATTCAACGTGACTTGGGTTTAAATATTTTTAATTTGTTGTGTTTTGACAAATTATTTATTCTGTTATTTAAATGTTTTTAGCTAGATAGCTGCACGGCGTGGGTACCCTTAAATTAAAACGATCCATAAAAATCCAAATTTTACATCATTTTAAAAGAAGATACGTCGAAAACGAAAACTATAATTCAAGGACAAATGGCTCCACGTTTTTCTCAACAAATGGGGTGATCAAAGGCAGAAATTTTTTTTCCATTACAGGTACTAATAGTTACATGTTCAATCCCTTATTGGCAACAAGTTTCTTTGTTCATTTTTGTTTGGCTTCTTGCCAGGATCGTAAAGCCATGTTCCCAGTTGCATCTCTAATCAGCTTCTTCTTGTGATGAATTCCAAACTTTAGCAGGAACAAAAAAAAACAAGCAGCTGTTGATTGAAAAATTTCGAATGTGGGCCAAAAGGTCGGCACGCTAAGGAAGAACTGGTTTTTACTCACCTACTTGAAGAATCGGACCCGGTTTTCGCTGTATACGGGATATACAAGTATAAGAAACTCAAATGGCTTGCCCTTTTTCAGTATTGAAGACTAGTCGACGGAAGCAGGATAGAAAATGAAGCCGTCCACCTTTTATGTGGTTCATTTGTTTGTCTTAGCCTTCGTTTTATCTGGAATCAGCGGTCTGCCACAACCTCTGTGAGTTTCACATACTCCTCAAAATTTAGACTGTTAATAGTGTTTTTTGCATTGCTGGATTTTTTAACAGGTTGATAGACGATGATGCAATCTCCTTTGGTGAATCCGACTCTGTCATCGAAAGACAGATCATTCCAATGCTGTCAAACATGAGTCGAGGATCAGTGTCAGCTGATTCTAATATTGCTGAAGAATATTGGTCATCCGGTCTCTCGGCCACGGCCAATGTCAAACGTTTCAAAGCCATAAGAGCCGGCCTGCTATTGAATTTGAATGAGAGCGTCCGAGATTTGACAAACTCTATCAAGAAAAACGATCTTAAGGAGACGGAATATTACCTGAGAAAGATGAACGACAAGTGGAACAGGATTGAGAACCTACAAAAAACCATTATTCAATTAATTCCAGATGATGACCTCGAAATGTTGGTAGAAGAGTCAAAATTGTTTGAAGACAATCGCGATGTTGTTGATCGCCAACGTGAAATGGCTACTAGCTTCCTGCTAAAAACAGTTCGTTAAGATTTTTCAAAAGTGTTTACCTACCATTATTAATTTATAATTACAGAATCCATCGATTTTTATTGTTGGAAAAGAAACACAGAAACAAATACATATGTTACATTACACAGTTCTAATAAAACCGTCTTGTCACGAATCCGAATTTTTTAAAACATTCATGGGTAGTTAACAGTTCTATCATACTATGACGTGTTCCCTCTCGTCTACCGGTCTACTTCCCCTGGAAGTGTCCACCTGAATGGCATCCATATCGACGTTCCACAGGTCAACGTCGATATCAATATCTTCTTCCAGATCATGATTGTCACTCGAATTAGAGTTGTAACTGGATGGTAAATCACCTTGTGACGTAGATGAAAACTCGCCAGCCAGTTCGGATTGGCGGAAAATTTTTGAATTGTAAATGATGAAACGCGATCCGGTATTATCGCACAAGGAAGGGACTGACGGCATTTCGGAGATCTGCGATTTCGGGAAAATCGGACGTCGGCTAGGAGGTCGACCCAGAAAGCAGCAATGAGGCCAACGTTTTCTCAGCGCTTGCCAGACTTGTTTCTTGCAGGCAAAGATGACAAAGATGGTAACTCCCGTTAAAATGTTGACAGTGTCAGCAATCACCCAAGTTAGTAAGGATTGATCTGTCAGTAACGAGATAGAATCGGTCATCCACAGGGCTACCATCAACAAGAATAAGCCCATCGAGATTCGAACTCTAAAAACGAAAAAGAACCAAATTAATTGTTTGATCTATGTTTTCTCTGAAAATTTGTATACCCTGACAGGTTTGGAAGGACGATGGTGGGCGCCTCTTCGCTGTATCTGCTGATTTTACACAAGGCGAACACAATCATGATAACGATAATGGCGTTACCTAGTAACATGATCGTCACGGGCCCGTATAAGTAGGCAAATAGTGGAGGACGGTTTTCAACTATAGCAAGCAATAATATGTGATGGCGTGTTAATTAAACAATTATGAAAATGAGTGATTATACTTAAGAACCAGCATTGCGATTGGTCGAATTTGGGCGTGACAATGTGTTCTGGCAGAAACTGAACATTCTCCAGAACTTGCCCGATGATGTTGATGCTAACCGGCACACCCCAACCGTAGAAGGAATAAAACACTAGTCTTACACGTTTCGAGTCTCCAGAATGTTGGCTTTGCCGACTCGGGTCTTCGTCTGCCTTCATCGATTTCCTATTATCGTTCCCCAAAATGCAAGCGACAATCAGTATATCATTTTTCAGGTGTTGAATCAAAATGTACCTGATGTCCCACCAAAGGTCAAAACATAAGACATTGAGCCATGCGAAGGTAGCCAAACAGGCGAAATGGACCACTACCGCTGTGAAAACAAAAATGTGAATACATTAAGACAATTTAGAAAAATAATAGAAATCTTTTTTTACGCAAGGAGGAGCAGATTAGTTTCGGCATTTCTGGAAAGAGTTGAATAATTCCCAATCCCATATAGTAGACGGCCATAGAGCTGACGTATGACATGACGATTATTCCTGTCGTATCACGCAATTGCGGAACCAGGAAGTATGCCATCAAGGTAGCCGACAGGAACAACACCGACAAGAACAACAGGTAAGGATAAATGCTTGATGCCTTTATGAGGCTTTCGGGGACCTCTGGCATCGGCGGTAAGCATCTCAGTCCCATCATTTTCTAAACCATTTTAAAATATGTTAAATGTACAAGATGAGGGATTTATAAGAGCTTACGGTTGTGTTTCCTTCCACGAAATTGTCGATGCAATATTTGTCAGTTGGGCGATCTCCTGATTTGTCAAAGTGATAGAAATGGCGATTGGGCTGCATTAATCCGTCGTGATTTATGGCAAAATTGTCAACCATAACAATGTCTTCGTTGTGGCATTTGAATCCATATCCAGCGTGAATGGTCAGAGTATCCTTGTCCTCGATACCGATCGGTCCTCCATATTTCCTTGTCAGTTGGGACAGATTAAATGGAGCAGGATGAGCCCGGCAGGAATGTGTTGCACTGTCGATGGCCAATCCCTGTGGACAGCACTTGCGCAGGCATTTGGTCTTGTCTTCCATACAAGGATCGTGAACGCAATAACGAGCGACAAATTCCGGATTGGCAGGATCCACAGATGGGATTTCGTTGACACAAAACTGGCCAGGTGGCAAAACCAGTGCATCTGTGACCTTTAACGATCCGTCAACAAACACTTGGAATTCCATGGTGCTGGTAGCCATTTTCCCAATTCGACAAGCAGCCAATTTGTAACTCAAATGGAATTCATCCGCATCCACCAGGAATGTTTCCTCTTTTTCAACTGCGTAAAGCACAGGGATTCTCGATCCCGGATTAGGGATGTGAGTCCGATACAAACACCTGTCGAGTCCAGGTCTGTAGAATTCGCCATCTTTACAGCATTTCGTCAAAGGGGTTTTCTGGTACACTTGAACGGCATCGCTTTGACTTTGTCCGGTTACTGCGATATTAGCCCAACAGCACACCCACAATAAACACACTGACAAACGAATCACCGTTTGTTTCATCGTTGCCGACAGTGTGATGATTGCACTTCCACAGTTTAAACACATTTGATTGACTTCTTAGCCTCAAGCCAATTTGCCGGTTTGCCTGCGTGTAAATTAAGAATTTTATGTTAAAAGAGGAAAAGCCAATCAACGGATTAAGTACAATTTTACCTGCTGTTATTCGCTACATAAACCCAAGCGATAATTTTGAGATGATTGCGAAAGAATTGGCAGCATAACAGCCCTTATTTTTTTTGCGGAGACGGCAGTTGTTGGTTGACGTTCTGAATGTCGACTGGAACACTAGTAGGTTAGAGACCGAGTTTCAAGTACTGCTTCTTTGATATTCTGATTCTCCGGTTACGGAGCAAACAATGGGGTTAGCAACTGTGTCAAACCTCACCAAACCAGTTATCTTGATATACCTGTCTCAGTCTCCCACACGATTCAAGTATGAACGCAGTCACTGGAACGATGTTAGCTTCAAATCGATCGCTAGGAGCAACGATTCACGGTAGTAAAATCACGTTTTTCGTTCCTACCAATAAACGTATGGGCTGCTCTCGTTATTGGGATTCATGTGAGTCATGGATCATGATCCACACTCTTTTTTTCTTACCTGGATTGTAATAAAGTCATTATTTCGTGAGAAAAATTTGTGATTTTGTGTTGATTTACTTACATTATTAGCTATAAATTGATTGATTCGCTCCAGTTTGTTTTCATGCAACGACGGCATAACACTTGTAAGGAATAATCCTTTGTGGAAAGTGCCATTGTTTGCTTCAATTGCATTAAAGTGTTAACTAAACTTTCATTTTAACCGTTCCCCACTTTCTTCGATAACACAGTTCGACAATGTGGACAGCAGAAATAGATGTTAAGATAAATAGAGAAAGCTTCGATGACATTTCCTATAAAAGATTACAAATACACGGACAATAGTATCGACGATAACAGTCAAAGACACTTTATCAAGAAATTGAGTTTTAAACATTTTGAATAATATTAAGATGTTTCGTTACCAAACGCCTGTGGCGTTAGAGCTGGTTTCCATTTACTGTTTGAATGCAGTCTCTTATTGTAGTTCGAGTTTAGACAATGAGGCATCACGCGCGTTCTACTTGTTACAATCGTACAAGACCGCATTCCGGTTACACGCTTACTCGTTTTCGAGCGACATGTACGCAGTTTGGTGGCACAAGAATCACGAACATCACCTGCGCCAGCATTAGAGCTCCATGTATGTGATCCCGTACGAAATATTTCGTAAATTTTTTGTTTTTAACTGCAGCTAGAGGTAAACCAGTGACCCAATTCACACGTTTTGGAAATTACGAGTTCGTTATTGCCTAGTCTTAACGATTATTTTAGTTGGGATTTTAAAGCGTTTAGATAAAATCTATTGCAAATTCCTATGCTATTAATAGTAAGAAGATTCGTAAATCTTATCTTAATAAATCTTAGCAATATACTCAATTACCTACAAAACACGAATGACTGCAATCCGTTCACGGCCAAGGAACGGAAACAACAATGGTCGGTTGTTCCAGTTTCCGGAGATACAGCAGGTATCGGATTTTTCCCACAGTCTACAGAGCAGAAAAATGCAAATCAAGAAACTGAGCATTTGATGACATAATGATGAGAACTTAGAGGAAACCCCCGTTTTACCAGCAAATTTACACAGATGTAACGCTCGGAAAACAATGAAACTACTCACCTTGTTTACTTGAATCAAGTAAAACTACTTATGGTGATATCCAATTGCCACAGGTGCTAAACATACTAATTCTCTTCTCTGTTTTGGTGTCAGTGAAACCATGGGTGACGTTGGTTGCAACGGAAAGGTTAGCAGGGTGATGAGCATGACACCACAACAAAAAGCTCTCATTACATTCTATTAAAATGTAGAACCTGTTTCCAACTGAGACGCACAATCTTCATAGCCTTGCATGGAATTTTAAAACAGAAATTACACATGAAACTGGAAACGCATGTCACATCCTAGAATTTATCAATAAAAGTATTTAGTTTCTGACAAGCTGACATAATACACGTAAAATATAAATACCTCTCATTATGAAGTTGGCGTCGGGATTATTTCACGCCGGTGCAGCTAGGATATACAACACGATAGCTAGAATGTTGATAAAGAAGCTATTCGACTAGCAGGATAAAGCATATAAAGTTATGTTCTACGCGGATTAATTCAATCTCAATCGTCGAAATTCAGCCAAAATAAAAGGTGTTCTTGGCAAAATTTCAGCGATGCCTAAAACGCCGTTGGTTGGTATAAAGTTTGAAGTTAAATGCGTCGGCAAGGCCGTTGACGCCCAGGCATTGAAATAATTTGCTCGCAAAGGAAAGCCAAAAAGGCGAGGCTGATGCCAACCAGAAGGACAAGAAAGGCGCCCGTCAAATTCTTAAGCGACAACGGCGGATGCTTTTGAGTCCTTGAAGATTGCAATCTACTCGGTTTGAAGTTTTCCGTACATTGAACCGGCATGGGACGGAACCACAGATCCCAGTAATTGACTAACCCGCGTTCCTGTAGTTCCAAGAACCTGTTATGGAACCCAAATTCCGGTGCAACGCACGTCATAAACCGGGAAGCATTCAATAGTTGAAAATGACATACCCTTTGCTGATGGGGTTGGTGTAGGGACTGTGTTTTGGTAAAGCCATTGCGATCGGTAGGGTAGAATAGGAGTCCCTTGCCAGTTGCAAGTTGCATTTCCCAGTTTTTTCAAAGTCTTGCTTGATGGCGTCCAGTTGGTATGGTGCCCCCTGTGTAAAGTATGGGAATTGTTTGAATCGGTAGCTCTGTTTTAATGAGACGGAAAAATATTTACGTCGATAAAGACGTTGCGCGATCCCGGTAAAATAAACTTGATGCAATCGGATACCAAAACGCAACGAGAATCTGGGAATGAATTGACTCTGTTTCGGATTTTCTCGTAAATTCCAGTCCAATTATTATTCTAAATCCAATTAGAAATGGATATGTAAAATAAATTTCTTTATAATAACCAAATATTTCACTTGCAACGTACCATAAGTATTCCTTCCGGAGTCCCTGCTTTCTTCATCAACAAATTGATATCATCACTATCAGCGATGTCGTAAATAGAATTGATGAGCGGTAGATTGACTGGAGCCACCACATACGTGAAAAGAATCGACGTGTACGCTTGAACGAAAATGAACGCCGCCAACGTCCAAACACCGGCGACAAGACGAAAAGATAATCGATTACACACGCAAGGTCCACCTTAAAAAATTCAATTGATTCAGTGAGTTGCATGTTAACGTGGATCAAATTAAACCTTGTGAGAGTAAATTTCCCAAAACGTAAAGGTATTGTTTTCCAGCTCGTCCGTTCAAACGACTGTTGTTTCTTGTTAAATTAGGAAAAGGTTCCATTGCAGTTTCAGATGAGGAACGATGTTCCATGTACTCCAAATATCGCTGGATTAAATTCAAAACGACAACGACGCAAATGGCTGTCACGATTAGTCCAACCCAAACCTATTATTTTTTAAAGAATAGCAGTTTATCGAAGCTGATAATGAACGTGTCTGATATAGACATACCGGCCACTGGAAAGGCTTGACGACAGATTTGATGTTGGCTATATCTCTATGGACGGGAATCAGTAAAGAAAGCGTTGTGTAGTCCCAAGGCATAGTCAAATCGACAACCTTATTGCGCTCCCATGTTGGGACAACAGCTGTAACCAAGAAATCGCATTTCTAAATGAAAACATCGTTAAATTAAACATGATTAATGCTCAAAGAAATTAGAAAGAAGAAAAATTAAATCAACTCAACTCCATCCCATAAATAGTCAAAAAGTCCTCTTTGTTTCGGAGCAGGCTCTAGCCTATTTTCCGTGATTCTCACCATCTCGTAACTGTAATTTTAAGAAATAAATAAATAACTAAAGATGCAACATGCAAAATGAACTAGTTGGGTCATTCTGGAAATACTTACGTAAAACCTAATCGCGCTGCCAAGTAATCGATGATGACCCCTCCCTTGAGAGGACCGGAAAGTCCTTTAGGATTACCTAGATAAAATATATTACCAATTAAAATAGATTTTAGCCGCTGCTTACAGACATGTGGTAACAGATTACCTTCCCAACGAGGCTTAACAATGTTCCACAAGAAAACAAAGGGTTACAGGTTGACATTAATGAGATTAAATATTAAATAATTACCCAGATAATGCGAATATGTTGGCCTTTGAGAGGATTTGGCATTGAAGCTAGTGAGCTCTGGTATCTATCACCTAATACAATAACCAAAAAAATGATTAACTTAAATGGTATTAACTCGGGAGGAGCCATTAGGACACAACAAAAGGATCTTTGAAGCTCAACTGTGCTTGTAGGAAGAGGAATTTTCGTTTAAATACCTTCGACCATCTAGCTGATCAAGTATCAGAAGAAAACTAGTCATGGCAACGATGAGATACGGAATATTTAAAACAATGACTAAACTTTCTTGAGAAAACAATACTGAATACTAAATTGCTGAACGCGTGAGGAGTAAGTCGGGGCGAGCGCTGAAAGCGTCACTTGTTCTGGGGAGAGTGACACAAGTCTAGATATCACCAGCAATTGAAACGATAAATACGAGTTGTCATTTGTCTATGATTGACATTTTCTATCTCATTACTTATTAAAATGACCTTACGTCCAGTAAAAATCTACCATATTCTAGCAACTGCTCAAGTACTGGGTAAAGGACTGATATTATAACGTGACTCACGTTATCGGTCACACCAACTGGTGTTTGAGTACGCACTATTGGCTGATTTAACCTTTAGATGATTCGGTTCTTCGCACTGCATATTCATATTTCGCAGAGTATTGAGCTAGCATTATACTTGTTTAATTATTCACTGAATTGGGTCTAATGTGAACTGGCGAGAAAAAATGCCGTATTCGAAAGCTAGCAAACGTTACAGCCCGCTAACTGAGTTATAAAACGATTTGACGGATTACGGTTCTCAATCATCAACGATTAGAAATTAAAGTGTGTAAAGAATTCAAATGCAAGATTATCGAAAAGCATGCTTACCTGAAATCATTTCATGCTGCCAATTCTTCAACTAAAAATCCAGGGAAGACTTGTTGATTTGTTGACATTGCACAACGGTCAGGATCTCGTCAATACTTTGCTATACAGTATTGAATTCTTTCCCTTCACCCATGATGTGGAGACAGACACAATATGAGCCAATCCGATTTTACAAATCCATTTTCAAACTTTTGCCATTCCGAAAACTAATCTTTCCATACCTTTTAACACAAAGACAGAAATGATAAAGCTTTAGTAAAAGCAGCAAACACAAAGGAATTTAACAGCTCGTACCTTGATTCTTTTGAACACGATGACATGCCTGAAAAGAGAAATAATAAAATGATAAGCTATTGATTTGAACAGTAAAATTTATGACTGTCTGGCAGTCTAGGCACGCAGGTCTTACCAACAAGTTTGGGAATGTATCAAACAACACCAAGAACACTTTACCTTTTCAAGGGGCGTAATAACTTATGGAAGATCACATGTGTCTATCACCGGCTAGAGCGCCAACGCCACTGACCTTTTGTATCCGGACTTTTACTTGCACCAACCGGAAGATGGAAAATAAATGCTCCCTTCCCCATGAGAGCTTTACTGATGTCTGGTTGATTTTCCAGGTACAATCCATGAGCATAAAATATCTTACTCCTAACCTTAAAATACAATGAAAGAAAAAAGAATAGAGATAAGATATTGGTTCTGTAACTTGCCACCCTCACCACGTTGTACCGACATGTACCGTTAAAATTCCATTGCCAGCAGACGACGTTAGAAGCAGTCCACGAGAACATACAGAGTTACAGACAACATTGTCAAGTTTTCATGGAGACAAAATTTTCACGATTCATTCACGAAGTCACGAACTCACGATAGGCTGCCTGCCTTTTCGGTATCCAGCAAAAGGTTTTTGCGGGTTTCGAATTGGGTCATGGCTCGATGATGAGCTGCCTGCATCCATGAACCTAGGGGCCACGGGGAGTCTTACGAACAACCTACGAGCTACCAATTCTCTGCCAAGTTACGGGTTCGATCTTTTAACGTGTAGTGTACGGTACTACAGATCGAGTAAGCGTGTTGGAGACGTGTCGAGTTGTTGTGAAGGTGTCATACGTGTAGTATTGTTTTTTGTAGTGTGGTAGTGACGTGAATAGATGGCCTTTATTTAAGGCGACTTCTTTGAAGCATATCTTGCGCTGGAACAGTTGAAGCATATTTTGAGCGTTGAGTTGATGAAGTCGATGCGATGAATCTTGAATGATGAGCATACATACATACATGCATAGGGAACACTGAGGGCGGGAAGGAGGGCGGGCGGGAGGACGGGAGGGCGGGCGGGAGGACGGGAGGGAGGGCGGGAGGACGGAAGGGAGGGCGGGAGGGAGGGCGGGAGGACGGGAAACTTGGAGGTGGCGGGAATCGAACCTGGGGAAACTAGCATACAAGGGAGTGGCGATAACCACTGTGCCAGGACCGCACATCACAACCAAAACTTTCTTCGGCGGTCATCTGGTTAAATACCTTACGTATAACACCTGTAATAACATTAGCATGGCGCCGTGCTATAGTGCGCGATTCCCATGCCATTTAACGAAGGTTCGAATCTTGATAATTCGAAACGTGCTGAAGTATTTTTTTTCAAAATTACTTTCACGAAGATAGTCAACAATAACGCTACAAAATTTCATTTCTTTTGAAATTGAGGCTTACGCTTTTATTTTGAAACGAGTTTTATTGAAACATTTACTGCTTCTCATTCTATTTTACGGGTAAACTGTTTGGACTCGTACTTGCACTCGCGCTTGTCTGAAACGATGAACGGTTTATTGCCGAAATATAGCATGACTACGCAAATTTTCCGTAACTAATATTTAGGAAAATTTACTGATTTGGAACAATTGTTTTCTCTGCGGGATTCGTAGCCAAAATCTTCGATTTATTAAGCCGACGTTCTCAGCATAGAACTACATACGGCAACGGCAATAGATAAAATGTAGGTTCTCTTAACATAATGGTAATAAGATCGTTATTTTGTGTGTGTGTTTTGATTGTCTACTTCAAAAACAGTTGCACTCTACGTCATATTCTAGAAAATTGCGATAAAACAATGCGACTAATGCACAGCTCACGAGCCAGGATGAAACATTAAACTACATGAGTGATAGATTGTTCAAAGCTGGTTACTGAAACCGAGAGAACAAAACGCATTCGGCACTGCGTGCAGTTTCAGCGGTTAATTACGTCGGCAGAGGCGTTGGCTGGCATGCATTGAAATGATTTGCTCGCAAAGAAAAACCAAAACTGCAAGGCTGACACCAACCAAAAAGAGAAGGAAGGCCCCAGACAAATTCTTTAACGATAACGGCGGATGTTTTCTGCCTTTTGGTGGCTTGAAGCCACTGTTTTTGATGTTTTCCATACATTGGCCTGGCATTGGACGAAACCAGAGATCCCAGTAGTCAAAGAAACCGCCTTCCCGTAATTCCAGGATCCTGTAGAGGATCAACATTTCAATTAGAAACACGTTGTAAACGTAGGGAACAACTAATAGATGAAATAAGACACACCCTTTGTTGATGGGGTCGGTGTAAGGACTGTGTTTTGGTAAAACCATTGCGACTAGTAAGCACGTATAGGTGTCCCTTGCAAGTTGCAAATTACATTTTCCAGTGTTTTTAAAATCTTCTTTGATGGCATCCAATTGATAAGCATAACCCTACAAGTAAGAGTACCTGATGTTAATCTGTTGCAGCCAGAAACTGGTGAAAAACAAGAATAATTACGTCGATAAAGACGTTCTTCGATCCCGGAGTGACTAACTTGATACAATCAGATATCAATACGCAACGAGAATCTTCCATTGAATTAATCCTGTCCCGGATTTTCTCATAAAATCCCGTCCAGTTATTGTTCTGCATCCGAAAATACCAAAAAGAAATATCACATTGATTTCCATTGACTACAAGTTTCTTTCGTAACGTACCGTAAACATCGTATCGGCAGTGCCAGCTTTCTTCACTAGTAAATTGATATCGGGATTTTCAGCGATGTCATAAATAGAGTTGATGAGCGGTTGATTGACTGGAGCCACTACATAAGTGAAAAGAGTCGACGTGTACGCTTGAACGAAAATGAACGCTGCCAGAGTCCATACACCAGCCACAAAACGAAACGATATCCGGTCAGACGTGCAAGGTCCTCCTATTGAAATGCATTTGATTCTCTACGAGTTAGCCTGTAATGCTAATGTTAAATTACATCGAACCTTGTGACAGCAAATTGCCGAAAACGTAAACATATTGTCTTCCAGTTTGTCCCTTCGAAAGACTGTTGCCTGGCATATTTGTTGCAGACTCCGTTCCAGACCGATGTTCCGTGTACAGCAAATATCGCTGGATTAAAGTCAGAACAACGATGACGCAAACGACTGTAACGACTAGCCCAACCCAAACCTGCGTCATAAAGAATGTTTCCTAATTAACAATGACTTATATGTTACGTAAATTGGTACCATACCGGCCACTGGAACGGCTTCACGACAGATTTAATGTTGGCTGTCTCGCTGTGCACCGGAATCAGGAAAGTAAGGCATCCATAATCCCAAGGTGTAGTGAAATCAAAGATCTTATTGCGTTCCCAGGTTGTGGAAACGGACGAAACCAAAAAATCGCATTTCTATACACACATAAAGTACGAATTTATAACAGTTAATCGGAGAAATGAAAAAAGAATAAAAGTTTAGTTAACTCAACTCCATCCCATAAATAATTGAAAAGTCCTCTTTGATTCGGAGCGGGCTCAAGTCTGTTTTCCGTGATTCGTACCATCTCGTAACTGAAATTCCAAAGAGAAAAACAAAAGTGTGTGAAAATGCAACATCAAATACGAATGAATTGCCTTATATTTGGTACGATTTACGTGAAACCTAATCGTGCGGATAAGTAATCAATGATGACACCTCCCTTCAGCGGACCGGAAAGACCTTTTGGATTACCTAATTTTCAAAAATGTGCAGAACACATAAATACAACAATAAAAAAATAAGATTTAAAGCAATAACAGACGTATGGAATCGGAGGATTACCTTCCCAACGAGGCTTTGCATGATGGACGAAAAATCAAACGCTATAGGTAGATGTTTGATTTAGATAAATTATTGTATATTTACCCAGATAATGCGAAGGTGTTTGCCCTTGAGAACATTTGGTACTGAAGCTAACGAAGTTTGGGATCTATCGCCAAATACAACAAAAAATAGAATGATTAACTTAAATGGCATTAACATTGCGAGAGCCATACAAACGCAACAACAGAAAGCTTGAAATTTTCTGCGCTTGAGGTAGATCGACAACGTTTAAATACCTCTTATGAAGTCGATGGAACATCGGAAGAAATCTACGTCATAGCAACGTCAACACGCGTAGCGCAGAAATCCAAAACAATTACTACTGAATGAAAAATGGTTAATAATAAAGAACACCGTATTTCCCTACACAGATATGACTAGTTCCAGAAGCGTCACAGAATTTTGGAATAACAGGAGACTAAACAAAGCAGCAAATCAAATAAACGGATGTATGCCACCTGCCAAGTTTGTGATGGGCACTTTCCTTAGGATTACTTATTCAAAACTAGTATTTAGAAAGAAATCAACATCAAGAAGAGCTAAGCTGTTTTACGTCCATGAAGTATAGGACGTGAGAACTGTTCCAGCACAAGGAGTCCAACGTGACCCCTACATCACTTATAGATCACGTCAGTTTTGCTTTAGCGTAAAAAATTGTTGACAGATTTACCTTTGCCTTTGGAACTCGCATTACATATTCCCATACCTGCCTACAAAGAATTTGTCAAAAATTCAGCGCCCTTTATAGGGTATCATGAACTGTGAAAATGTTACGGAAAACACATTTGAGTATGTAGTAAATAGCGTCGATGTCTACACATTTCACGATAGGGGCCTAACCAAATCATACGAATATCATGAAGATGTACATAAAATCTAATTGCCAACTTACCGAAAGTAGTGAATATCTAGCTGAAATCGAATCCTGCTGCCAAATTTCCATACTGATCCTCCTACAGTTACGAACATCTTCACGACAGTAAGGATTTAGTTATCCACAATGCTGAACCCGGTGGAGGAAGAAATGGGCATAATACGATCCAATCTGGAAATACAAATTAAATTTATTGGCAGTTAAGATATTAAATTAAATCGTTCACATTTCTTTACCTGGTAGGTGATGGCAATAGCAACAAAAACACGACTGCGGAACTTGATGTTATTCATGGATTGTTATTTTACATAGACTGAATACCGCTCGATTTGAATAGTAACATCTGTGACTGTCAATCTCAACCCACAGTTCTGTGGAACAAGTTTAAAAATGTATCAAACAAATATACGGAACTTTGCCTTACCAGGTACCAATAACTTATGAAAGACATCACGTGTCCATCACCTGCTGAAGCGCTAACACCACTGGCCAATTGTATGCGACCTATAGACGTACTACACCTGCGAGATGAGAAATAAATTCACCTTACCTTTAGCATGAGAGTCTAAAGATGTTGGTGTGATTCTCCAGGTACAACATATGGATATGTAAAATACTACCACCTCCATCAACACAACCTAAAAGTAACAAATCCTTGACAAACTGCGTTAATTAAAATTTTCTAAATTTAGGTACTATAGAGTGACACAAATGTTCTGCGATAGCGAAAGAAGAAATGTACTCGCATTAAATAATCTACGAGATTTAAAACAAATAGTATTAAAGCGTTTGTAGCAAACGATACAACGTGATTGTGTGTGTGTGCATGCGGCAGTTTCGCTGACCTACCGTTGTTCCAGGAAACATGATCCGGGAATAATTTAGCATATGAGCAGCAGTTGTTACTACACGTGTGGGAGGATTGCATATTAAAGGATGTATAATATCTGATAGTCCTATTCTCAAAGTAAATACTAAATCATAAACTTAAAAATTGCACGTAAACTTACTTATCGTCTAATAGGAATTCACTGGCGACGATGACGAATCCCAGTGAGTACCTCACACACAAAAGCGAATAGGGAAAATCCAAAACCGATTAAAAGGGCTATAAAGGCGCTGGTTAAATTCTTCAGTGATAACGAGCGAGCCTTTTTCCGTTTCACTTGTCCGTTTGTGGCTTGCCTTTCGCACTGACGAGGCATCCAAGAGAACCATGAAAGCCAGTGTTCCAGAATTCCGCTTTCTCGTAGGTGCAACAGTCTTTGCCAATCACTATTGGTAATTATGTTTTCTTGAATAAACTTAACAAAACGAATTACCCCATACTGATAGCATCGGTGTAGGGACTGTGTTTCTGTAGGACAAGCGCCGCAGGTCCGACCAGGAAACAATCCCTCGCCAACTCGATTCCACATT